>JAMXBB010000006.1:45674259-46380486 GCA_024138015.1 Lumnitzera littorea | reverse complement strand
AGAAATCTTATAAATGCTGACACTATAAAATTGTACTATCCATCAAAAGTCAATGGAAATTTTTACTTAGAAAACAAAAATGCTAGTCGTTTTGAATATCATTGTGGTCTAATTTTCATCATTTGCAAGAGAAATTAGTATCTTTAGCAGTTGTTAACATTAAAATCACTACCTTCTCCACTTAAAGGTCCAGTTCCCTTACCCTATCTAATTGAACCCACACACTAAAAACACAAGAGAAGTTAAAAAGTGAGATACAGAATATTGTTAATTGACAAAACTCTCTAAAATAGTTTATTACAGATTAATCCCCCTCAATAGGAAGTTTCTACTGTCTATTTTTTTAGGGAAATGTGAGACTTAGATAAGCAATCACTTTATAGTAGACAATAATGGCTTCGATCTATAAAAGTCCCAACAGTGGGTAGCATTCTATATCAAGTTAATTTCCATGATTTCTCTAAAAAAGTTAGCAAAGTCTAAGAAGTTCCGCATCAGTGGGATTAACAACAAACAATCAAAGAATGAGTTGGTCAATTTTGATAGGACTCTCTAAGAAAAGGTTTAATAGTTTGGGTGCTATTAACTAAGACCAGGTAAGTACTTCCACACGATGTTAGGACACCGTTTTTTGAACATTGCATTTGCATTTAGGCTATGACCAATTTTTACTCCTAACAATCTTTTTGAGCCAGCCCATAAGGCACTTGCCTTCTACATTTGGTGTTTAGCCAGCCTTTGAAGGCAAGATCTTAACTTAGTCTCTTTTCGAAGTTCTTTTCGCTAACCCATAGGTTACTTAATTTCCTTTAACGAGCCCATATGGCACTTCTATCCTTCAAGCAAGCCTATAGGGCGCTTTTGTTCTTTTAGCGAGCCCATAGGGTGCTTTTATTCACTAAGTTCTTTCAAGTGAGCCCATAAGATGCTTCTCCTCCTCAATTTCCTTTAACAAGCCCATAGAATGTTTGATTGACTTCAGCTTAGGGTTGCTAGTCCTCGAGCAATGCTCTTACCTAGGTTAGTGAACTTAGAGAGGCACAACCAAGTTCTTTATATTGATCCCAACTTAGGGTTGCTAGTCCTTGAGAAACGCTCTTACTTAGGTTAGTGAGCTTAAAGAGGTACAATCAGGTCCTTCATATCGATCTTAGCTTAAGGTTGCTAGTACCCGAGAGACACTCCCACCTAGGTTAATAAGCCTAGATAGGCATGGCTAAGTTCTTTAGATCGATCTCAGCTTAAGGTTGCTAGTCCCTAAAAGACGCTCCCACTTAGGTTAGTGATTGTAGAGAGGCACGACCAAGTTTTCTAAATTAATTCTAGCTTAGGGTTGTTAGTCCTTGAGAGATACTCTTGCATAAGTTAGTGAGCCTAAAGAGGCACGATCAAGTTTTCTAAGTCGATTCTAACTTAGGGTTGCTAATCCTCGAGAGACACTTTTGTCTAGGTTAGTGAGCTTAAAGAAGCATGACCAAGTTTTCTAAATTGATCTCAACTTAAGGTTGGTAGTCCCCAAGAGATGCTCCCACCTAAGTTAGTGAGCCTAGAGAAGTGCGACCAGGTTTTTTAAATCGATTTCAACTTAGAGTTGCTAGTCCCTATGAGATGCTCTCGCCTAGGTTAGTAAGCCTAGAGAGGCAAAACCAGGTTCTTCAAATCAATCTTAGCTTAGGGTTGCTAGTCCCCAAGAAATGCTCCCGCCTAGGTTAGTAAGCCTAGAGAGGCACGACTAGGTTTTCTAAATCAATTCCAACTTAAGGTTGTTAGTCTCTAAGATATGTTCTTGCTTAGATTAGTGAGCCTAGAGAGGCATAACTAGGTTCTTCAAATCAATTTTAACTTAGGGTTACTAGTCTTCGAGAGACACTCCAACCTAGGTTAGTGGGCTTAGAAAGGCACGACTAGGTTTTCTAAATTGATCCCAACTTAAGGTTACTAATCCTCAAGAGACACTCTTGCCTAGGTCAGTGACCTTAGAAAAGCATAACCAAGCTTCATTTCTTCACCAAATCCCTAGTAGATTGAGTCTAGAATAGCTAGTTAATTTTACAAAGCCATCTACAGGGCAAAAATAGTGCCTCTTTTGTCTTTATGGTAAAGTTTTGCTCAAGTTTCATCATAAAGAGGGGAAGTTGTAGACACTACCCCTTCCCCCACATCCCCCCCCCCCCCCCCCGCCCAACTTTTTGTTTTTCAAAATTTTTATAATAAGTTAAAATATCCTAATTTAGGTTAATACAAAAAAAATAGAAAATTCAAAAAAATAAGAAATTTAAGAAAAATAAGAAGTTTAGAAAAATATAAAAAAAATAGAAAAATAGAAAAAGTATAAAAAATAAGAAATCTAGGAAAAATATCAAAATTAGGAAAATAGGAAAAAAGAAAAAAAACAAAAAAGGAAATTTAGAAAAAAATGAAAAAAATTAGAAAAATTTAAAATTCACAAAAAGAAATATAGAAAAAATTTTAAAAATAAGGAATTTTAGAATTTTTTAAAAAGTTTAATAAAATAGATTTCTTAATATAAATAAATTTAAAGGAAGGACCGTTAGACCTGAGCTTAGTTTAAATCTAATTCAAACTAACTTAGCTCATATGTACAATTTAATTACATATATAGATGGGGTATAGTCTAATGACCTGACTGATAAGCACGTGAGCATGACATTAGGTTTAAGCATAAGGTCAGGGGTTCGAATCTTGGTAAAGGCATAAAAAGCTTCTTTTTTTTTTTTTTAAGGGACATTACAAATAACACTGCTACGTAACCACGTGTCTTGACACGTGGCACCACGTGCCTTGTCACGTCAACTACCCATTATCATATCAGCTACTACGTATCACATAAGAACATGTAGCGTACTGTAACTAAACGGCACAGCTGACGTAGCATTATGTCAGCCATTTTCTCTCCTTTTCCTTTCTCTTTCCGTGATTTTCCTCCACTTTCCCTAGCAAAATAGACCCATACCCCTTACTTTAGACTCTTTTTTTGTGCATTTTCCACACTTAAATGCACTACTCATCTCCAATGGCTACCCAAGTGGCTCTCAAATGCTATGGCATCAAACCTAACCAAACCAAGCCCAAGCCCAACCCCACCCCACAATCTAAAACACATAAAAACCTTTTTCACCGCTTCAATTCAACATCTAAATTGCCTTGAACTAACTATGGTACTACTACTAAAGAAGAACTCAAATCTAACCTAAATCTAGCATCCAAACTGACCAATTCGCACGCATCCTCCCTAGTCCAATCCTTCCTGCAATTTAAATTGATTGTTGTCTTTTCTTTTTAATTTATTCTTTTATTTCCCAATTGTGAATGTAATAAAAAAAGGGGGGGAGGGTTGTGGGAAATTAAAAAAAAAAAAGAAAGAAAAAAAGGAATAAAAGAAAAACAAGAAAAAAAAAAGAAAAAAGAAAAAGAATAGTTTTATTTCTTTTTTTTTAGTTTAGTAAAAATAGATAAAAAATAAATAAGATAATATAAAAATAAATAAATAGATTAATGAATAAAAATTGTTTTTAACACTTAAGAAAAATCGGGTTTTCCAAAATAAAAAAAAAATAATTGAACTTTTTTCGAACTTAAGGCCCTTTAAAACTTTCCAAAAAATAAAATTTCTAATTTAGGACCTTTTTTAGAAATTTTCTTAAATAAATCAAATTAGATAAAAAAATAAATCCAACATATTTTCAAATTAAAACAAACCCAACTCACTAAAGTTTTACATCAAAAATTACATACATCTAATCTTGAATAACAGGTATGTAAACACCAATAGGGCAACAGTAACAAAAGTAAAAGAAAAAAACAATTTTTTCCTTTTTTTAATCTAGATTCCTCAAGTTATCCAATAATAACTAAATAATTGAGTTTTGTTTTATAGAATTGAATGGTGATTTTTGAGATTAAGATTAAATTTGGAAAATCAATAGTACCTGTAAAGGTTTAAAAATTCTAACCATCGGATCCATATCTCTAGTTTTAAAACCATTTTATAAAATTAGTTTCATCGTTAGACTAGTGGTTAAGTTATAACTAATCTACCCAATTGGTTATAATTTAACTTTTTTTCCCAACTCCAATTAGATGAGGACTCCAAGATGTTTTCAAGATGTAAAAAAGCAGTTTTCTTTAAATCCTAGTCGAGGATCAGTATTAAATGGGTAAAGGCATAATATTGATCGGTTTAAAAATGATTAATCTATAAAACTGGGAGGAAAAAAAAAAATCAAGCTTAGCAAGGTACATGATGTGTTGAGAAAAAATAGCCATCTCAGATGGCTAGGTCATTCGCACTTAAGGTGAAGGTTAAGGGATTGAGTTTATCCAAGCACAATGCACCTTTTTTTTTTTTTCCCTCTTTCCCAAGCTATGTGGTGCTTCATGACTAAAGCACGAGTTAATTGTTGATGTTGACTCCATCTTCTTCGCAATAAACTCCTCTTTGGATAGCCTTATTCTTAGCCATTTTTAATCCTTTCTTCTTCTTAATTTCATCAAATTAATGGTGAAATCATAAAGATTACATGGAGTATCTTCAAATTATGCTCAATTTATGTCCATGTGCATTTGAAAAGGAGATAAAAATGTCACTTGAAAATCACGAAAAAGCACAATCTAAGATTTTAGCCCTTACACATCTGTTAAATCCGATCACTTTTCGCAACAATGAAAGCTTCTACTTGACATTAGAGGGAAGTTTATCATTGTATACAATCAAAAAGCACACAAAATAGAGTTTTCTTTTTTTCCTTGAATTCAAAGATTGCCTAAGATGTGCTTTAATGGCTAATTTGGCCATTAGTGCAATTTCTAAGTCCTTAAACTCAAGCAACCATAAATTGAGCCTCCTCTCTTCATCTCCATCATAAAAAAACCACAAAAATACTTTCCAAACACTTCTTGATAAGAATCGAACTACTAGACCTCTGATGCACAGCCAGGCTCGAGGCTTTGAAGGATTAATAAGATGAATCCTCTTACTCCAGCCGACCCCTGTAAAAGCTAAGCTGATCCTTGTTTCCAACCATCTCCTTATGCCAAGTTAAGTAAGTAATAGACTGTGGTAGTTGTTCTTGAGTATACTTTGTTTTGCCATATTTTGAACATCCGAAAACAGAGCAAGTTTATGTATAGTAGTTTGCTCATTAATGTAGCAGTTGTGTTTACGGGATAACTTAACATTTATGCGAAGAGTGTGCGTATTGTTTAGTTTAGAGAGATAGTGGTAGTTATATCTTAGATTAGAAATTTGAAACCAAATTTGTTGAGGAAAACGATAGACTTAAGTGTTAATGTTAGTATTAGGGATAACAATAGTAGTGTTATCTACCATGGTTGACAATTTCAGGGCACCCCCAAAAGTATGGATGAGAGATTTGATGAGGTGACTAACCTCCCAATTGATTTAACTAAAACTGTTCATGCATTGCCCTATCGACCTCTTGGGGTCATGTAAAACACCTCACGAGCTGCTTAACCTACTAGAGGATAGAACCTAACTTGATAAGCTCGAGGTAGAGGAGTAGGTAGATGGGCATGACAAAGGATTAACTTGGGAGATATGGATGATGATAAAGAAAAGGAATACAATGAGGAAGAAGAACGAACTAGAGCACCTTGAGCTGCTGACTATGTGAACCTTAAGATTCCAAGCTTCAATAGTTTTAGGAGTATGGATGATTATCTGGATTGCGAAGAGAAGGTTAAACGTATTTTTTATTATTACCAATATGAGGATCGAGAGAAGGCGAGGATTGTTACTGTTAAGCTCTCAAGATATACCACCATGTGATAGAAGAACTTTCAGGTCATGAGGAGATGAGAAGGATATAAAGGTCAATACTTAGCCTAAGATTAAGAGGATACTCAGAAATAGATTTGTGTTAGATACTTATTTTCAAGACACTTTTGCTCAACTTCAAGAGCTGAGACAAGAAGGCCAAACTATTGATGAGTATATTTAAAAGTTCTAAATACTCATGATTCATTGTGAAGTAGAAGAGTGATATCAGGCAAGTGTACCTATCAATTTTAATATAGAGGATGTGAGTCCGAGTCGATCCCTTAGAGATTTCGAGTACTAATATTAACCTTAGCTCTATTATCTAACCGGAAAATTGTGTCGAGTTGAATGAATTAAAAATACTGAAATTAACAAACTAAACTAATTATGAGACTTGATTAAGCAATTTAGAAAGCAATAAAACTAAGAACGACTTCAAGAAGGTAATAACGTATTTAGGAATTATTTCCCCTAGTGTTTAACATATGACCGCTTAAAATATATTCAATTCAGTTTCTATTATCATTAACCGGAGGGATTTACAATTAAAGTTAATACCTTTTTCAAGCATATTAACCCTAATCCTAAATTATTTACCGGAATCTTTTCACTAAGTAATATAACTTAGAATTGCATTAATGTATAATGAATTCCCATACAAATAATTAACTTTCCAGAAGAAACATGTATCTTATCTCTAAGTATACATGTAATTCTCTCCAATTATGCCTAGATCTAATTACGCATGCAATTTCTCAATCATCATGCATAATATCATATATTGATACTCTAGAATTATCAATCAACAATTAAACAACATAATTGAATCAAGAAAAGATAGAAACTTTATTAAAAATTATAATTCAACCCAAGAGTCACATGAAACCCTAGGTTCCATAATCCTAAATACACAAATTCTATGCTATCATAATGAATCTAAAAACGAGTTCCATTAAAAACATAAAATAAAAAATGGAAAACCCCTTTGATTGATGAAAAATCTCTCTAATCTTGAAGTTGGTGTTGCTTTCGCCTTTTTCTTCTCCTTCTCCTCAAGTCTCTTCTCTTCTCTCGTGTCTCCTCCGTCTTCTCTAATGTCTCCCCCCTCTTGAAACCCTCAGATATCCTTTTATATATGTATTATAAGGATTCTGTTTTCGTCACCAGACACGGCCTGGGATATGGCCGTGTCCTCAGGTTGTGTAACTTTCTGACCCTGGCAAATTTTTCTGAATGGACACAGCTTGGGGACATGGCCATATCCCAAACTGTGTAACTTCAAAACTTCATAACTTCTTCATTTGAACTCTGATTTGAGTGAAACTTGATTCATTTTCTTCATTTTTTATCCTAGAACGCATTCAAACCTTGAAATCAAAATTTTACTCAATTAAGTATCAATTTCTTTAAAGAAAACCAAAATGTAAGGAAAATACTATAAAATCACCATGTGAAATATGTTTAAAATCAGAGTTATCAAAGAGCCATCAGTTTGAACAGTGTCTAGATTCCTGACTGGATTAAGAATTATATCTGAGACATTATAGAACTTTAGCAATTTACCACATTGGACAAGGCTACAAGGGTAGCTTAATGAGTAATGAGACAAAGAAGGAGCCAATTGCCAACCTAACCATTGATGAGCCGACCTGGTCAGTCAAGTTGACCTGTTCAAGGAAGCTATCGAGCTTAACCAAGTATTGAGTCGACCAAATGAACAAATATCAAGATTGAACAAAAGGATCGACCAAATGGTGATGCACCAACTTAAACATATGAGAAAGGGCAAGGACATGAGAGGAAGACAAGCTAAATCTAATGCTTTAAATGCCAAGGGTTTGGGCACATGGTTGCTTAGTGTTTGAGTCAGTGAACTATGGTCATCAAAGGAGATGTCTCGAAACTTGAAGTAGATAATATTAACGAGAAACTTGAGGAAGAGACTGTTTCTGAGAAGGAACCCACTTAAGGGAATGAACTGATTAAGGAAGATGTGTTTATCAAGGACTTGGATTAGTTGATCCTAGTTATTCGATGTACAACAAGTTTAGAACCCTTATACGAGGAGGAGCAAAAGAGAGAATTTATTCCACACATAGGAGATAGTGGGAGTTGCACCAATGTGACATTGCTTACTTGATTAAGAAGCTAAAGTTGCCGACTACTATGCATCCAAAGCTTTACAAGTTACACTAGCTAAATGAGAATGGAGCACTACATGTCACATGGGAATTACTTTGATGAAATTCTTTGTGACATGCTGCCCATGTGCGCATCGCATATGTTGTTGGGCCGACTTTGGCTTTACAATCAAAGAGTTGTCCATGATGGATATAAGAACACATATGTGCTTTAGAAAGATGGGAGGAAAATTACGTTGAACCCCATGACGTCAAGTCAAGTTAGCAATTTGCAAGCTAAACTTGCTCACGGATCAAAGAAAGCTTTAATGCTAAGCCAAGCTTCGAGAAGTTATTAAAGTTGATGCACTGACCTTCCTATTGATCAAGTGATTACTAGAGTTGAAGGAATAAGATAAACTACCCTTGGAAGTCAAGGAAATGTTGAATGAATATGCCGACCTGTTTCCTTAGCAGTTGCTAGAGGGGTTACCCCCTCTCCGAGGCATTAAACAATACATTGACTTGATACTTGAAGCTACCTTACTGAGCAAGCTAGCTTACCGGATGAATCTCGAGTAGGCTTCTGAACTTCAACGACAAGATAATGAGCTTTTAGAAAAAGGTTATGTAAGGGAGAGTCTCAGCCCCTATGTTGTGTTGGCGCTCCTTGTGCCCATAAAGGATGGAACTTGGCAAATATGTGTTGACAGTCGAGTTAAGAACATCACCTTCAAGTACTATATCTCATCCTTAGGTTAGATGATATGTTAGATGAACTAAGTGGAGCTAAGGTCTTCAACAAGATTGATATGAAGTTTGGCTACCATCCGATTCGAATGAGGCTAGGAGATGAGATGAAAGCTGCATTTAAAACTTAGCATTGACTATACGAGTGGATGGTAATGCCTTTTAGCTTGTCAAATGTCTCAAGCACTTTCATGCAACTGATGAACCATGTATTGAGAAATCTCATTAGGAAGTGTGTCTGGTGTACTTTGACAACATCCTTATGTATAGTGCCAACCTTTAAAGCTACTATGAACAACTCCATATCGTATTCAGCATACTCCAAGCTAAGAGATTATTCAACAACCTTAAAAAGTGTTGTTTTTGTTAAGAGAAAGTGGTATTTGTAGGTTACATAGTTTGTAGAGATAGCGTATGAGTGGATGAAGAGAAGATCTAAGCTATTGTTGAGTGTTCGACTCCAATCACTTATGCCGAGCTAAGAAGTTTTCATAGACTGGCATCCTTTTATCGAAGGCTCATTAGAAACTTTAGTGCCATTGTTGCATCCCTCATTGAGCCAATGAAGAAGAACATTGAATTTAAGTAGGGAAAAAAAGAGGAAAGAAGTTTTGATGAAGTGAAGGTAGGGCTAACTTCGATGCCTATATTATCCTTACCCGACTTCAAAAAGATTTTAGAGTTAGAATGCGATGCATCAAACATTGGCATAGGTGCTATCCTAATACAAGAAGGTCAACCAATTGCCCACCATAGTGAGAAACTTAGAGGACCTCAATTAAATTACTCCGTATATGACAAAAAATGCTTAGCTCTTATCCTAACACTCTAAGTATGGCAGCACTATCTATTACTGAGAAAGTTTGTCATCTATATTAACCACGAGTCTTTAAGGTACCTTAGAAGTCAAACCAAGCTGTCGAAGCGGCAAGCGAGGTGGGTTAAATTCCTAGAAGGATTGAACTTTGTAATAAAGTACAAACAAGGGAAGAACAATGTTATTGTTGACACTCTATCAAGGAGACATGTTATCCTGACCAAGTTGTAGACCAAATTGTTAGGATTTGTAAGCATCAAAGAATAGTACCCTAAAGACCCACACTTCGAACCTATATTCAAGCGCTGTATCAAAGGAAGAATAGTGGATGAGTATCATGTGAAAGATGGTTATCTATTTTGAGGTGGAAAGTTATGTACACCAACCTATTTATTGAGGTAATCGCTTATCAAGTAAGCCCATAGTAGATGACTCTTTGGGCATTTAGAAGAGAGAAGAATGTATGAGCTATTGAGTGGACAATTCTTTTGGTCAAGATTGAAGTGAGATGTACATTGAATTGTTAAGGGCTGTACTACTCGCAAGAGGGCCAAATGCTGAGCTAAGCAAGAGAAAGTAATGTCATTACCTACTCCAACACAACCTTGGACTGAGTTGAGCATGGACTTTATCCTCAGATTATTTGTGTTAGCGGTTGTAGATAGATTTAGTAAAATGGTACACTTTGTGCCTTGCTCTAAGAATAACGATGCTTTGGCTATTGCTTTTCTTTTTTTGTAGGAAATTGTTTGGTTATACGGTGTACCGAGAAGTGTAGTCTCAAATAGAGATTCAAAGTTCCTAAGCCATTTTTGGAGGACTCTATAGTGTTGGATAAGGACTAAACTGTTATTCAACACTTCTTGTCATCCCCAAGACTGATGTCCAAAGTAAGGTAGTCAATCGTACTTTAAGATCACTGCCTTAAGCTACAATGTATAGGAACTTGGCTAATTGAGACATCTGTTTAGCCATAGTAGAATTCGCTTACAACCATACAGTACATGACACCACTAAGTAAACCCCCTTTGAAGTTGTCTATGGTTTTAATCTTGAGTTGCCCCGATCATACCCCTATACCTATATCTCAACAAGAAGACCCTGATGCAAGATCCCGGGCATAGTCCCTATAAAACGTCTACGACAAAGTTACTTAGCAAATTGACAAAGCTAATAAGAAAATATGAGAAAAAGTCAAAGGAAGGAAGTCGATACAGTTCTAACTTGGAAACCTAGTATGGCTGCACTTGAGCAAAGAGAGGTTCCTATGTAAGAGGAAGAATAAGCTATTCGCCCAGTTGAAGGCCCTTTCAAAATCCTCTAAAAGATCAACAATAATGCCTATAGATTAGAACTACCTAAAGATTATGGGGTTTTTGACACCTTCAATATTGCCGACCTCAACCCCTATCACCTTGAGGAAGAATTGAGCAAAGACCAGTCGGATTTGATCTCAAATCTAAATCAATTAGGAAGGGATGATAAGAATCAGACTATTAAACCTTTGATGCATAGCCAAGCCTGAAGCCTTGAAGGATTAACATGTCGAATCTTCCTGCTCCAACCGACTCTTGCAGAAGTCGCGATGATACTTGCTACCAACCAACTTGTTGTGCCGACTCAAGTAACTTCTCATCTCTTGAAAATAGTGAGCCGATTGGACAAAAGCTCTATTAATAGCCCAACCCCGTACATGCTTCTACTCTACCATGATCAAGCTAACCTTCAGATCAATGACATTGGTGCTAAGAAGCTAAGAGCTCTAACACAGATCCATAGCCATTCCTTCTTAGATGAGCTTAGGTCTGCTTAATACCCTTGCTTAGCCCTCCATCCTTACCATATTATTTTGGCTGTTTTTACTAAAAGCATCTCCAATATGCTGTTGCTACGTATCCTAGACTTATGTAAAGGAATCTACAACATCGATCATTAATTTACATGAATTATCATTTTTACCCTTTATTTTTCTTTGTACATTACTCCTTTTACACATTACCCTTTTGTCTTTTCCATTTTGAGCAAGTTGCCTTAGTTTCTTAGGTATAAATACCCAATGTACATGTAATCGCATTATCTTATCATCATCATCAATATACTGAATATACTCTTTGTAAACACTGCTTCCTTATCTTGTTTACTCTTTTCACTTTTATCCTAAACCTTAGGAAAGGTTAGGTGGTGAGTAACCTCACTGGACCATCTCGTATATTATATCAAGTTTTACTGTAAGTCCTTAGAAGTTCCTCGGTGCATCATATCCTCAAAGCTTTTTGTGGGTTGACTTACTTTACTCTTTTCTGTTTTCGCACAATCCCATCGCCTTCTTTAAGCTTTCAGTAAGCTTGGACCCACCTTGCAACCGACCTTATCTATCCTTAGCCTTAGTCTGTCCTCAACCCTGATCTACATCACTTCCTCTTTCTAAGTTGCAGCTCTCTTTCTCTCTCTAAAAAGTTTACGTTTTGTTGGTTTTTGTATGAAAACTAACCTCACCAACAGCTTACACGACCTCAGAATTCCTTAGAACCACCATTGGTTTGCTTTGACTAATCTCTAAACAAACTCCACTACCACCTAGGGTTTTGGCTGCTATTGCCCTTTTCAAAACAACATGACCACGACTTCTAGGATCGAACCAACACGACCAACCTATTTGCAACACCTCAAAACCCTAGGTTGACACTACCTTACTCGTCAAGAGTCGCCAAAAATAGCTACGCGAAGCTAGTAGCTTTACTGCTCATTTTGAGCATACGAACTCCAACTTAAATCCATATCTAAACTTACTCCTGATTCGTGCATCCAACCCATTTGACCAAGTCTAAGCCCTTCCTTTTTTCTAATACCATTTTATTTATTTATTTTTCTTCTCTCTTTTTTTTTTTCTTTTCTTTTCTCTTCTTTCTTCTATTTAATTATATGTATTTTGTTATTTTATCTAATAAGAAATAAAAAACAAAAAAATGTGGAAAAGAAAAAAAATGTTTTCTCTCTTTTAAACATTTTCATGTCCATTTTTTGAGTTTTTTTTTTTTATTTCTTTTCTGGAAAAAAAAAAGAAAATGTAAATGAATATTTTTGGGCACCTAGAAAAATTTATTTTCAAAATAAACCAAGAATAAACAAAGCCATTTTAGAATTTCCTAAAGGTAAACACTAAAAATTAAGACCCCTTTTTCCTATATTTTTCTTGAAATAAATTAAGTGGGTTAAAAACGTCAAGTTGATTGATTTTTAAATTTCATATAAACCAACACACTTAAGGTTTTTTGAACCAAACTATAGTAAGTTTGATCCTTACTAAAAAGTATATAAACATCTGCAAGGTGACTTAAAATAAGGAAATTTTTTTCCCTTTTATAAATAAATTTACTTTCTTATTTTTGTAAATAAAATTAATTTTGTTTAGTTGTAAATTAGAATTTATCTTTAAAATTATAAGGGATATTTTGAAAAATAAATTCAAATTCAAAATGTTGTGATGGTACCCGTATAAGGTTTATAGGGTAGCCTTCATACTTATGATACATGGTTTCTTAAAAATTTTTTAAAAGATTTTCAAAAACACAAACTAATAGCTAAATTAGAGTCAATCCACTTAATTGGTTCTAATTTAATCATATTTCTTAATTCTATTGTGTGGTGACTCAAATGTTTTATTTAAATATAAAGAAACCAATTTTTTTTTTTTAATTTTCAGTCGATAGTTTATATCAAATAGGTATAAGGTATGATATATTTAAATTAAAGGAAATAAAAACCAAAAAATTTAGGCTCAATAAAGCTAATTAATCATGATTATACTTAATTAAGCAATTTAAGCCTAATTGGGGTGTAATTAGGATTTTGGTATATTTTATCACTTTAATTAAGTCCATTGACTCATATTAATTCATTTATTAGAGTCTTTTAGTATTCGAGATTGATTAAGGTTTTCAAACAACATACGAGAAGGGCGATTTAGGGTTTTTGAGCAATTAGAGAAATTATTTGCGATTAGCGAATAATTTAGAGATATACTTAGGGTTTATTAGTTGAATTAGGGTTTTACTCAATCTATTTATGTTTTTCATTCTTTTTTGGATTTCTCATGTATTAGGGTTTTTAAGGTTTTACGTGTATGATTAGGGCTTTAAGGTTTTGTTTCGTTAAGGTTTTTCAACTTATTATTTAGGGTTTGTGACTCATTATTTATTGCTCATTAATTTTATTTAGGGGTTTTACCCGTTATATCTCAAGTGATTTTAGAGATTATCCATTAACTCCTCTATTTGACTATGAGTTTAGATTTAAAAGTTAGTAGAGTCTACATTGTCTCCTTAAGTACAATGTTAGCATTATTCAGGAGATATTTTTATATATTACTTTGGTTTTATATGATTAATCACTCTTGACTTATAATTAATTATGATGTAAAACATGATTAATGGATTAAGGTATAATTAAGTTTCTTAATCTTAACTATCGGTACACTTGACACTAATTAGGTGCAATTTAGGGCTTAATATGCCAAATTAAGTTAGTTAAGCCCGTTGACTCATCTTACCTAATTAGTTTAAGGAATTGGGACTAATTTTTTAACTTAAGAGCATTTTAAAGGGGAGATTAGGGCTTTAGGGAAATTAAGCGATTAATCTACGATTAGCGATTGATTTTACTATTTGATTAGAGTTTAATAGTTAGATTTGGGCTTTTGACACTATATTGGGGTTTTAGAATCATTTTTAAGGATTTATGCATATTAGGATTCTAATTAGGTTTTAAGATTCGAAGGTTTATTTATAGGTTTTAAAATTTCTTTTAGGTTTTCGAATTTGGTATTCATTTTTAACTAATATTACCCTTTATCAGTTTTAGGAGACTCTTATGAGTTTTGAATATTAGTCTCTTCCCCATTAAGGTTTGGGGATGGTTTCATTAGATTGATTTGGAAGTTACATTAATTATTGGCATTCACTTACAGGATTTTAGAGCTTTAAGTGTAGGTTTAAACTAAGGTCTAGGCCACTGTCTAGGTTTTAAGAGTTTAAGTTTGGGTTTTTTAGCGTAGTTTCCTAGGTTTAGGATTAGTTATCTTGCTAACACTAAGGATATTTTTTAGGAGGTTTATTAACTTCTTACCCTTTGTCTAGAAAATTCACGGGGTTTATACTTTCAATCCATAACCAATCAATACAAGCATAGTGTCAAAATCACGATTTTACTTATACAATTCTATAAGTTTACGATTTTATATTGCTCTTCTAAGTTAATTCGGATATAAAATCTTTTTTTTTTTTTAATAAAAACTTGCGTTTTAATTGAGTTTACATATAAACTAAGTAAAAACTTTTATTTTTTTACTGAGTTTACTGATTCTATATATTTGAGTTCAATAAATTAAAAAATTAAAGAAAAAAAAATACGACTTGCCTTTTACAAACCATCAACTATTAAATCATTACAACATTTTTTCTATCCTATTCCCATTTTTTCTATCTGATTCCAATTTTTTCTCTTTCTTTCTCTTCCAATATCTTATTTTATGTTCATAGCTTTTATCCAAATTTCAACTCTAATAATAAAGTTTATAAAGAAAACTATATACTTTATTTTATATCGTTAATAAGTTAAAATAATTTAAAATATTTGGTTCTCTTTAATTTATAACTTTAAAATAAAAATTGGAAAAAGTTTAGTTTTATCTCTATTTGTCCTTCTTCTATACATATTATATTATATATTAAAAATTTTTATGGGAAAAAAAAACTTAATTTCTTTATTTTTTTTAATTTTCATTATGAATTTCAAGTTTTAAATAATTACTATAAGTATATCCATAATTTTTTAAAGTTATTTTACATACTTTGTAAAAACTTACATTTTTACATTTTGATTTTATAAACTCCCTAACGATTTTAGATTGAATCGTGAATTTAATAACCTATGAGTAAAACAACTTCTTACATTACAAACTCATCCAAACAACAACAATCTCAATAATAATTAATCTTTAATCAAGGAATTATGGGTTCAAGAGATATGACTCATCTATAACTTGCAAGGATCAATACTTTGGATCGTATTCCCACACTTTGATCGCTGTAGATCACAAAATCAATTGTCTTCTCACAAAGCCCTCCAGTTTTGCATAAAAGCTTACTAAGAACTCGTCTACTAACTTTCCCTTTGATTATTCTCCATTAATATCGTAGATTCGGATCAATATTTGACCTCGGAGGACTTTGAGTGCGGAAAACTAAATCACAGAGATGAATACGTGAAGGAGAAATAAGAAAAAGGAAGAGGAATCAACTATATCTTATCTTCTTATGTGTAGGGTATTAGGAATTTTTTAGTTGGACTAAAATACCCCTACTAATGACGTAAATATTCTTCTTAAAACCCTTTGACTAACTGGATTTTATTATTCTCCCCTTTTGGTCTCTTGTCAAAATGCCTTAGCCCACCATTTTTTATTCTTTTTATTTTATTTTATCTTATGAGGGGTTATATAGATTATAAATGGTAAAGTGGTTTTCCATTTAATTTTTAAAGTACCTTTTGTTCAACGTGTTTATCTTCTATATCCTTATAAATTTAGAAAAGATTAGCTTAAAACAAGCACATCAAAATGAATCTAAAATTTCAGCTTAAACTTTCTTTTTTCATATGTATTTTTAGTCATACTTTGTTGCAATCTTAAGCAATACATGTCGTGAGAGTGATGAGATTGCCATTAGCTGTTCCATTATTGAGTTACAAACCAATTTAGAGAAAATTCTTTCACCATTGACGTTATAATTAGTTGGCGCCTTCATTTGACCATAACCTTCCATAGGGGTACTTTATTCCAAATCATAACGTTCCATTAACGATATAAATTGAGCTATTTATTTCAATCTCCACAACATAGGGCTTTCGTCTTGGTATTCATTTTATGCTATGAATAATTGTTGGTCTTGGGGGCCAAAAAAAAATAGGAAGAAGAAGAAGAACCATTTTTTGCTGGTTAGTCGTGCTTTAAACATGAGTGGTATCACCCTTATGAAGACCTGAGTGAAGCAAAAACCAAGGCATTGGAACCAGGACCGAGCAACCAAACTGAAGACTAATTAATCCTGAAAAACCGCATTTGTGGCTGGAAATGCACGCGTACTAAGTAAATGCTGCATTTCGGTCCTCGGTTTCTGCCAAATTCCATCATGTTTTTCTCTAATTAATGTACACTTGAATTGGTCAAGTAAGACAGATGATTATTGTTGCCACAGGCGTGTGTAATTTCGTTTTGGTACACACACTTGCGCCTTTTTCCGATGCATTTGTCTTTTCATTCTTACTTTAGCATTGGATCTCTCCTAGTTTGCCCTTTTGGGTATGATCATATAACTTATTTAATGGCCTGCCACATCTGTTACTAACTTAAGGCATTATATTTCACTAAAGCAACATGGATATCTAGCAAAAGTATTCACTGCATGTGAAACAGAACTTCAAATATTTTATTAGTTGGAAGACAAACGCAATTCCTGTCATCTCTACTTTTCGATGACCTTTTCAATGCCTTTACTTGCTGCACACCTTAGGCCAAACAACAAAATATTTTATGACGTCTATAAGTGCTTCGGATGAAAAAGAAAATAATAATAAGAAAAGCTTAATATGGCCGGTGCTCCATGTAATTGTGAGTCTTGTAGTATAATCAACCCCAAAAATTCTAGAGATACTTTAATAGTTTGTCATTCAACCGTTCCACACGTGATTTTGTTTTCTCATTTTACATGGGTAAATCGTCCCGTAACGTTCCCTTTTTTTCCCCCACACACCTTAAGAAATTGATTATAACATTACTCAAACTTGGTAACTTTACATTAGTTAATTTACCAAAAACTTCATTGCTATTCCCCATAATTTACAATAAAAATATAATTATGTGTTTGTAACTTAGTTGAAATTTCAAATGGAGAAGTTAATATATTAAGTATGGCAATTTAATGTACATTTAGTTATGTCTATAAGACAAGAAAATAGGGTTGGTAATTTGGAACCCATATACAATACACCCGAACATGACATGATATAATTGAAATAGGTTAATATATAGAAAAATTTAACATATAATACAAATGGGTTAAATCCGTTTAAACACAATTAAATTTGTGTTTAAGAGCTTGACTTAAACTCAAATACGAGACATGAGACATGTTATATATTCTTTCGTATTTACGTTTTGTTACACCAATCATTTCTTTCTATGTTAGAGATCTCAATTAAAAGTATAAAATACTTTTAACTATGTATTCTTTTTACTACATTATAATCTAAATGATTAAAAAATTACAAACTCATGTATAGATTTTTTAACTGTTCTCCATTGAAAATCCAATAGATAATGTAATAAATTTCAAAATTAATATTAAAAGTAACGTTGTGGGGCAAAAAACAAACATTAAAAGTAACACTAATATCCATTTAAGTCATGGTTTTACTTAATTTGGTTAAATTATGTAACTTAAATTTAATAATGCTATATATTGTTCTACAAAAAATTATTAACTCATGTATAGATTTTTTAACTGTCTCCATTGAAATTTTGATAGATAATGTGATATTAATATTCATTTAATCACTGGTTTTACTTAATTTAATGATATTATATAAATTAAAATTTTGAATTTTCTATATTTAGAAAGATTTTACTTTATTAAAAATTTTAATTAAATATGAACATACCATATTATTTGTCTTTATAAAATTTAATTATAACTTTTTAATCAATAAACGATATTAAACATAAAATAAATGAAATACGACATGGTAATGCAAATTGTCAACTCTAATATAAATGGTTCTAACCTAAATATAAGACATATTAGGTCATAATATGATTAATAAACTGGTCATATCACGGATTTAAGTTTTTTGGATACAAACCTATTTAAATATGAAAATACAAATTGTGAAAAGAAAAAAAGCTTATTGCTAACTCCATGGAGAGGATAATAGGTTCCAGCGACAAATCATTCCAATAAGACTATTAACTACTCAAATCCATATAAGTGTACATAATAGTTGTTGTAGTAAAATGGTTTTCTATTCACACACAAAATAGCAAGAGGAATATCACAACTACTAAGACCTTGGTAAAATCCAATTTATTTGACCAAGTGATATAATTAAGAGTTTGAATTTAGCTATTAAAAAAATGATCAAAAAATAATATACATATAATCCCCAAAAAGTATCTCGATGTTCATAAATCTTGCTTTCATTATAAAATTGACTAAATCCTCGCACCAGTGGACCTAGCTAAAGGTCAATTACTCTTGATTCTTACGGCGTATCCATTTAAAAGGAATTGAATAATTGTTGCACCTTAATTCCTCACAAGTTCTTATTACGATGTTCACTTCATTTTTAAACATATAATAGGTAGGGTTACAAATGAACCGAACCAAGCTGAGCCGAGCTTAAGCTTGATTGTCTTAAATTTATCGAGCTTGAACTTGAGCTAAACTTTTTATCAAACCTGCAAGTAAGGCTTGAGCTCGATTTATTTAGATAAAAGACCTTTCTCTTGAATTCAAGCTTAACTCAATTATTAATTGAGCTCAAGTTGAGCCGAGTCTAAAGCTAATAAATTTTGAGTTTACTCATGAGTTTATGCATTCAAAAAGAAGAAATATATAAATAAATAGATTAAAAAATAGTCAGTAAGGATTAGATTCTATGTCATGTATTATCTTATAACATATTTTATATTTATATATATTATATAGATATTAGCCTTTGGATTTTAATAATATGTAATATTTATAAATTTTGTAAGCTTATTCACAAGCCTAAATAAGCTAGTTCGCAAGCTAACTTGCAAGCTTGAACTAAAGTTGGAGCTCAAAATCAACTTGTTTAAGTAAATAAGTTTCATCTTGAGTTTGAATTTAGCTCATTTACTAATCAAATTCGAGTTGAATTGAGCCTAAGCAGCTTTCAAGTAACTTGGCTTATTTTTAGTCTTAGTCATAGGAATTTGAATTCCTTGTTTTGTTGAATTAAGATTCTTGGATTGGATCTAGGAATCCTAATTCAGCAAACAAATGACAGAAATTGCCCTTATTCTCCAACACACCACCATCACTATTATCTATAATCTACATGATATTTGATTATATAAATTACAAAATATTTATCATTTATAGTGCCTATAATGCTTATATTCCAATTATTGTTATGTGAAATAATATAAAAAGACAATTACAAAAAATAACTTAAAAAGAAAACTTTTTATTATAAACAATTAGATAAAGAGAAGACAAAGGAAAAAAAAAAAAAAAGTAACACTATAATGTTATATATATATCGATACCACCAAATGAAATAATGAAAACAAAAATCATAAGTGAAAGAAGACATAATGTGCTATATATAATAAAGATTTTTAACCTAATTGCAAAGTTAATGTTTGCTTTCATATGATGACAATGATAGAACATGATAGTTTCATTTAAAAATATATATTATATTTGATAAGGGAAAATAACATGATTCATATTTAAAGATAAGTTTAAATAGAAGATCAATATATGAAAAATTCTAAATAAAGAATCAATGTTTGATTAAGTGATTCAAATGGAGGCTTCGATTATGAAGTTGTTATTATGCCATCAAGTTGCGTTAATGTATCCTGTTATCTAACATGTGAAGTTGGCAAGTCACCGATGAGGCTATTTTATTATAAATAAAGTAAAAAAAAAAACTAAATAAAAATCGAAAGTATATAAATAAAAAATTAGAGTATAAAAAAATAAAAAAACAAAAAATTAAATACATTAAAATAATAAAATATTAAAAAGAAATGGAAAATTAAGAAAAAAGAAAAAAAATGTTAAAATAAGAAAAAAGAATTTTCATTACCCCTAGCTTTATGGTGGGTAGAAAAGTGACCACATTTAAGTAGGTTATGACTCGTGACCAACTTTTTAAAAGTGAAACATGCTACCCCTACTTGGGTGGTTGGTGGGCGGACTTAGTTAAAACCCATTCGGGTTTCACTCTTTTCTTTTCGTTATATTTTTTTTTTTCCTTTGAAAATTTGCATGGTGGTGGTTGCCCACCATCTAAATGTGGGTCGCGAACCACTTGTACGTATTCGTTTTTCTAAATTAACCTTTTTATAAGTGGTTGCTGATCACCTCTTGGCCTTAAAGTGGTTGAATTTTTTTTTTAATAACTTTTTGCATTTTTATCGATTATTTTTTATTTTTTAATTAAGTACATTAATATATATAATTATATTATTTATACTTTATTTTCTACAATCTTATTCTTTAAGTATGTTAATTTTTTGTGTTTTCCAATTTTTTTACATTTTATATATTTTTTCAAATATATTTTTTATTTTTTTATTTTTATAAATTTATGTATTTTTTATTTTTTCTTTTCATTCGCAATTTCAAGGCCATATCATTTGTCCTGCCTTACCTTATAAGCATCTATTTAAAACTTTTTCTCAAAATTTTTTGTATTTGAAGACGATTCGTTATACCATCCTTAAGTTAGGAATAGGATAAAACTTGCATTCAACTTGCTTTTCCACTTAGTAAAACATTTACATTCCAAATCTCTTAACTAATCCAATAACAATAGTGAAATTTTATACATTAGTGAGCCATATATAGAATATCACAATTAAACACTTCTTTACAATATAGAAACCCTTTTCTAACTACATACATTTGACTATAATTGCTACACTAGATCCTTTATAAGGTGATGTCATTATCTTTCCAGAAGAATTGCTTTCATGTACTTAACACATGTCATGTACTTAACACATGTCATGTACCTAATGACTTCTTTTAAGGGCTCATCTTCAACTAGTACTTTAAAGTCTCTTTGCCTCTAGATGCAATGCCTTGCCTAACTCATCCCTAGCTTAAGGATAAAACAACTTATCTTCTTAGCTTACTGTAAGCTGAGTGAGAGTGGATAAATATATAATAACAAGCATAACTAACTCCGTAGACACAACAAAAATTGGTTAATTTGATTATATTATTTTGTATCCTAGCCAAGCAAACAATGTAAGTAATGAATGTCATACTCATGTACATGACATGCATAGGTATTGATATCTTAACCCAGCCCAACAATCATCCGATTAGTCGACATCCCTAAGTATCTAGATGCAATGTCTAGGAACCTACATAGTAATAAGGAGTTGCTCAGGAATAAGACCCCCTAAACCCAGCTTAATGAAAACCACATGAAATGGTTTAGAAATGTAATTCTATATGCTCAAAAACCTAGCTTTTATAAATCAAGTCGTTTACTTAGTAAACTCAGCTTTCAAAAATCAAATCATTTGCTTATTAAAACCTAGATTTGCTTTCATTTAAAACTCAACCTAGCGAAACCTCAGTTATATAAAAACTTGACCTGTAGGTCCGTTTTGTACAATACAATGAATGTATCAAGTGACATACTAAGCAATATCCAGCTAATTTAAGCAAGCTTACTCATTACTTATTAACCTAGTCTTTACTTTGTTTCATTATCATTTCTAAGACCTTCGTATCAGATTCTCTTAAGTGAAAAATTTAGAAGGTAGAGTTAGTCTCTAAATTCTTTTCCAAGTTAGCGTAAATCCCAACAATGTTACATAAACAACAAAAATACAACCATAGTAATCAAGTCAAATATCAAAATGTGTTTAAGCTAGCAATAGTTATAAAAAGAAACATCACATAACTCACCAAGCAGCCTATCAAACTTGCAACCAAGCTGAGCCAAGCCAATCATCACAAATTGATGTGTCAAGGAGCTTAGTTATCACTAGGACTTACCGTGGCAAATCTAAACTAAATGGGTCCTTTGAAATATCGAAAAAATTAAAGGGAAATGGTTCACAAGCGAACAAGAGTAACTAACATGAAGCTGCTCGAAGGATGTGAATCACCAACAAACACAACACGACTTGATATCTCACTTAATATGACACACAAGTTGATATCAAGGTTCACCTGCCATTAATTCTAAGCTACTCGACAAGATTAGATAAGAGTGTATGAAAGATCGACTTAAAGAGGATTGTCTCACAAGAACAGAACATTCGATATTTTAATTATGAAGTTATATGCGGCTTACAAGGGAAATTGACTATTTATAGTAAGTCCCTAGGACAATATTACAAATAAAGAAAATATATACAAAAAGGAGATTCCTAGTACATACGAAAATGGGTAAAAAAGACAAAAGACAAAAATGGAAAGATAATATAATGTCAGATGAGGTAGATAGGTGGCAGTGCAATATTGGTCTCTTATGAAGATTCTCTAAACACAGCAAGCTAGAGGGAACAAGATGTTATGGCAATAAAGGAGCCAAGACGAGAGAAATGGTAGCATAACGAGAGAAAAAGTAGTATGTTGAGAGAAAACTACTCGACTAATAAGTAAGTCTCTCATCACTCAATAAAAACCTCTCAAAAAATCTAAACTAAATGAGTCCTCTGAAATATCGAAAAAATTAAAGGGAAATGGTTTACAGGCGAACAAGAGTAGCTGACGTGAAGTTGCTCGAAAGATGTGTCTCACCAACGAACACAATACGACTTGACACCTCACTTGATATGATGCACAAGTTGATATCAAGGTCTACTCACCACTGATCCTAAACTACTCAACAAGATTAGATAAGAGTGTATGAAAGATCGACTTAGAGAGAGTTGTTTCATAAGAACATAATATTTAATGTTTTAATTGTTAAGTTATATGTAGCTTACAAGGGAAAGGGACTATTTATGGTAAGCTCCTAAAGCAATATTACAAATAAAAAAATTACAAAAAAGTATATACAAAAAGGGGATTTCTAATACATACGAAAAGGGGTAAAAAGGACAAAAGCCAAAAATAAAAAGGTAGTATAATGTTAGATGAGGTAAACAAGTTGTAGTGCAATATTGGTCCCTTACGAAGATTCTTTAAACACAACAGGCGAGAGGGATTAAGATGTTGTGGCAATGAAGGAGCCGAGATGAGAGAAAAAGTAACATATTGAGAGAAAACTACGTGGCCGGTAAGTGAGTTTCTCATCACTTGGTAAGAACCTCTTGGTAGCAATTGGTCGGATTACTCAGCACAAGGACCTTAGTAAGGAGTGGTTGGCAAGATCACTGTCGAGAATATAAATCAACGTATAACAATGCAGGAAGCTCAAGGAGTTCAGCCACCTTCCTTTAATGTAAAGTTTCTCATCATCAATAAGTTGCTGAGAGATGATTCTTTGGGTGAAGGATTGGAGTCCTTGGAGCCGTGGCGAGTAATGGGATTGGTGGTCAGTGGTTCATCAGTTCTTTAAGGTTGCTGAAGATTTGCCCTCAAATCTTGGTCTTTGTCATCATCGAGTACATAAGGAGTCAGATCAACAGCGTTAAATGTGGTAGATATGCCGAAACCTTTAGGTAACTCAATCTCATAGGCTTTATCATTAATGCACTTTAGGATCCTATAGGGTCCATCAGTTTTAAGAGATAGTTTGTTGGTCTTTTTGTTAGGGAAGCGTTCCTTGCTAAGATAAACCCAAACAAGGTCCCTATGGTTATAAATGACTCACCTCCTTCTGCGGTTTCCCACTTCCTTCTATCAAGCTACAATTTTCGCCAATTGCTCGGCAATATTCCTATGTTACCTTTGGAACTCCTTAGCACATTGTAGGACAGATTGACTTTCCCCTTATGTAGTCAGACTGTTAATTAAATCCAAGGATAAGTTCAGGTTAAGTCTCTAAACAACCTCAAATGATGATGTTCCAGTTGAGCTGTACATTGAGCGATTATAGGCAAATTCAATGATGAGCAAACATAAATCCTAGTTACGAGAGTTCTTTCCAATAATGGTGCCTAGGAGGTTACTAATGGTTATATTTACTACTTCAGTTTGGCCGTCTGTCTAGGGGTGACAAGAGGTACTAAATAGAAGCTTAGTGCTAAGCTTCCTCCATAGGGTCTTCTAAAAGAAGCTCGTAAATTTTGAATCACGATCAAACATAATACTCCTCGACACTCCATGTAATCGCATAATTTCCTGCGAAAAGAGGTTAGCGATGAATAAAGCATCATTAGTTCTATGGCAGGAAATAAAGTGGCATATCTTGCTAAACCGATTGACTACTACCATTATTGAATCATGTCTTCTCCATATGTGGGGAAGGTTGAACATGAAATCCATGCTTAGATCGGTCCATAGTCACTATAGAATTGGTAGTGGTGTATATTCTCCATAAGGCTCTCTCCTCCCCTTTGCATATTTACACACCCCGTACCTGTCAAGTATTCGGTATACATCCTTTATCATCCTAGACTAGTAAAAATGCTCCTTCAATATCTCAATTGTCTTCTTTTCCCCAAAATGGCCGGCTAGACCCCCAGCATGAGCTTCTCGAACAAGTAGCTCCCTTACAGAACCACTCGGTATGTACATCTGATTGCCCTTTATCAAGAACTCCTAACTCAAGTAAAACCCTTCCGCAACTCCTATAACACTGCACCTAGCTATTAAAGGCCTAAAATGTGTGTCATGCTCATACCAATCAAATAAAGTGTCGAATCCAAGCACCTTAGCTTATAACATTGTGATGAGGGTATGACGGCGAGAAAGTGCATCAACCACTATATTGGTGCTTCCTTTCTTATATTTGATGATATAGCAAAAGGTCTCTAAGAACGTAACTCACTTGGCGTAACGTCGAGAAAGCTTATGCTGCTCACAAAGATGCTTGAGAGATTCATGATCCGAATAGATGATGAATTCTCTCAGCAACAGATAATGCTTCTAGTTCTAGAATGTGCAGATGAGGGCATAGAACTCCTTGTCGTAGGCTGAGTAATTCAAGGCAGCACCTCGGAGTTTTTCGTTGAAGTAAACAATGGGTCAGCGCTCTTGCATAAGGACAGCATCAATGCCGACATTAGACGCATCACATTCAACCTCAAAAACTTTCTCGAAATCTGGTAGGGTGAGTACTAGAGCAAATGTCAGCTTAAACTTCACGTCTTCAAAACTCCTTTGACCCTTTTCTATCCATCTAAACTCAATGTTCTTCTTGGTCAATTCAGTCAACAACGCATTTATGGAATTGAAGTTCTGAATAAATCTCCTATAGAACAAGGCTAGACCATAAAAGCTCTTGAGTCCGACAGTATTAGTCAGCATAGGCCAATCATTAATAGCTCTGACTTTTTCCTCATCAACTCAAACTCCCCTCCTCAAAACGACATATCTAAGAAATACAATCTCACTTTAATAGAATGCGCATTTCTTCAGGTTGCCGAATAATTTCTCAATACAAAGTATGTTAAACACTAATCTCAAGTGTTCGACATGAACGAAGAGGTCGGCACTATAGACCAAAATATCATCAAAATAAACCATAACGCATTTGTCAATCAATGATCTAAGTGCATGATTTATCAGCTACATAAATGTACTCGGCACATTAGTTAGACCAAATGACATCACTAACCATTCAAACAAACCATCCCTTGTCTTAAAGGTCGTTTTCCATTTATCCCCAAGTTTCATTCGTATCTAGTGATAGCCAATCTTCAAGTCAATCTTAGAAAAGATGCAGGTGCCATGTAACTCGTCAAGCATATCATTGAGTCACGAAATCAAGTATCGGCATTTGATAGTGATCTTATTGATAGCTCGTCTATCAATGCACATTTGCTACATTCCATCCTTTCTTGGCATGAGTACAGTGGGTACAGCATAAGGACTCATGCTCTCACAGACATATCAGTGATCCATCAACTCATCTACCTATTTCTTCAATTCAGTTGCTTGCTTTAGATTAAGCTTGTAAGTGGGTCAATTTGGTAAGGCAGCCTTTGGTTAGAGGTCGATGTAATGCTCAATACCTCTCAAGAGAGGCAAACCTTTTGACATCTTAGTAAGGAATAGGTCGGCGAATTCCTAAAGTAGCTACTGCACTTTGGTAGGTAAGTTCTCAACCTCTCTAACCTTTAAGAATCTTCTAACTAAAAGGAGCATATAGTCCTCGGCCTTAAATTATCGGGCAAACTGAGCTTGGGAAATTACTAAGGACTTCCGTTGTAGAGATCTAACAACCTTTTCTTAGGCTTCTTACACGTCCTTAGGATTCATAGGTGTTAATATAATTTTCTTCTCGTCCTTTTGGAACATATAGGTGTTTCTATACCCATCGTGTAACACTCTTAAGTCAAATAGCTACGGTCGGTCGAGTAATATGTGAGATGCACACATAAGAAGGACATCACATAGCACCTTGTCCCTGTACCTATCACCAATGGTAATCGGCACTCTAACTTGCTCGGCAACGTATAGTCCTCCTTTCTCGTTTAGCCAATGAATCTTGTATGGCTTAGGGTATAGAAGGGTTGGCAATTTCATGGCCTTAACTACCCCTTACATGATGACATTAGTACAGCTTCCTCCATTAATAATCACGGCACATAGCTTGTCATTCACTTGGCAATTCATATGGAAGAGATTTTCTCTTTGCTTATTCTCATTAGCCACAAAAGTACTGAGAGATTGTTGAACAACAAAGCAATACTCGGCTCCGCCCTTAGGAAGTATCTCGACATTGGGTTCTTAAAATTCCTCCAGCATTTCATCGGTTACCACTTCTTCTGCTCCTGTGCTCACACTTTCTTCTTCAAACCGGGGCTTGCCTCCCTTTATGGTCATGACTCAGTAGTTTGGACATTGACTAGCCACGTGTCCATAGCCAAGGCATTTAAAACATTTTATTTCTCGGGTTTTCCTTCTTGAACTCTAACCTAGATCTCTTTGGATCCCAAGCTCCTCTATTTTGCTCTTACCTTGGCCTTCTTCTAATTGACTTGGCACCTGACCTCGGCATTCCACCTTAGAATTGTTTGATGCTTTATCATTCATTGGTCGACTCGGTAAGCCACTCTTATTCGGTACCAGTGTTCGGCTACTTGACATTCGGCTAACCTGGTTTCGCCATTGCCTTTCAATTCTCTAGGCCACATAGATGTTTCATCTAGAGTTGTGAAGTTCTGCAGTTCCACAATGTTACCAATCTTAGCCCGTAGTCCAGAGATGAAGCATGCTATAGTTCGAGTCTTAGGTTTGTCGCTGAAACTCTTAAACATAATCGTCTACGAATCTATTACCTTGCTTCAAGTCTTAGAGTTGTCAAAAAGTGTCTTGTTCGTAATGTTCGGGAATGAACCTACTTCTAAGAACTCTCTTCATCTTATTCCATGTTCAAACTTCGCGTTGGGCCTTCAAGCGAACATTCTGAAGTTTCTTCCACCATATTGCCGCATACCCAGAAAATTCTAACGTAGCCACTCGAATGTAAACCGTATCTTCATAATTCTAGAAGTCAAATATCATTTCAATCCTCTCTTCCTAATCCAGGTAGTCATCAACAATACCAGATCCGTTAAAGCTTGGAATCTGTATCTTAAGATGTTCAACACCCCTTAGCGCTCTAAACTCATGCTCACCAATCCCAACATACTAATCTTCTTCTTCTTCTTCGTACTCTTCCACTTCATCAAACTCCAACCTCCTTCTCACAACTCTATCAACGCATCATAGTGGTGCTTGGTTCACTAGAAAAGCTTTCGGAGCTTACTCATTCATCTACCTTCTTAGCCTATCTCTCAACTCTCAGTCCTACTCAACAACTCTCTCACGTGGTCCAGTCTCTAGTACTCTATTTACTAAGGCAACTAAGTTAGCTACAATAGCAGCAAGATCTTATATCTACTCATCAATAGTATGTAGTGTTTGTTGGGTAACTCAACCACGACCATGAGCATCACTTTTAGCATCGTTAATCTCTCCTTATACATTAGGGTTAGACATTCTCAACCCAAAGCTTCAGTAAATATACTTCACACAGATGCTTTCAACATATATACAAGTATCTCGAACAATAGACTAACTATCATTACATAGCTCTCGATCTCGATCTCAACCTCAAGCTCTGATACTAGGATTATATGGTGTACCTAGGAGCTTAGTTATCACTAGGACTTACCGTAGCAAATCTGAACTAAATAGGTTCTTTGAAATATTAAAGAAATTAGAGGGAAATGGTTTACAAGCGAACAAGAGTAGTTGATGTGAAGATGCTCGGAGGATGTAACTCACGACGAATGTAACACGACTTGACATCTCACTTGATATGATGCACAAGTTGACGTCAAAGTCCACTCACCACTAATTCTGAGCTACTTAGCAAAATTAGATAAGAGTATATAAAAGATCGACTTAGAGATAGTTGTCTCACAAGAACAGAATATTCAATGTTTTAATTGTCAAGTTATATGCAACTTACAAGGGAAAGGGATTATTTATAGTAAGTGTCTCAGGCAACATTACAAATAAAGAAATTACAAGAAAGTATATACAAAAAGGGGATTCCTAATACATATGAAAAGGGGTAAAACAAACAAAAGACAAAAAATGGAAAGGTAATACAATGTCAGATGAGGTAGACAAGTGGTAGTGCAATATTGGTCTCATATGAAGATTCTCTAAACACAACAAGCGAGAAGGATCAAGATGTTGCGACAATGAAGGGGTTAGGACGAGAGAAATGGTAGCATGCCGAAAGAAAACTACTCGATCAGTAAGTGAGTCTCTTGTTACTCGACAAGAACCTCTCAGCAACAATTGGTCGAACTACTCGGCATAGGGTCCTTGGTAAGAGAATGGTCGATAACATCACTATCGAGAGTATAGATCAATGTATAACAATGTGGGGAGCTCAAGAAGTTCAACTAACTTCCTTCGGTATAAAGTTTCTCATTATTAACAAGTTGCCAAGAGAGGATTCTTTGGGTGAAGGACTGAAGTCTTCAGAGCCATGCACGAGTAATAGGACCAGTAGTCGGCAATTCATCACAAATCATGCAAAGTTATGAGTAAACATAAGTTTACTTAAGGTATACAAATATCTACTTACCTATCCTACTTATTGTTCTTAAGCTTACTCATTAGCACGGTACTCCTCTTCGACTATCTCACCAATATGGACAAATATTACCAAAGTCAACTACAAATGATGCATATATAAATACTCTAGCTTAACATTAACTTATTGATATTTTGAGTTTATTTTTTTTGGAGAATATTCGTCCCAAACTTCCTTTGACGTAGTATGTGATTTATCCCCTAATTTAGTTTCTGAACTATTCTTTAAATTATCTTTTGTTTCAAGCTAATTTCAAAATTTATAAACAAATAGTATTTAACTTATATCCTCAACTTTACCATTTAAGAATCTCAAATATTTCACTTGACTCAGTCACCAAGCCTAACTAATACAAAGCCCCTAAATGTATCCTCTTATTCTTTTTTCTAATTTATCCTCTGATTCGGCCAAATCACTACCTTTACTCATAAAATTCCCACGTCTTAGTCAAGCCAAGTTAAGACCAATGAAGAACATATCATATGTACCATTAACTAGGACACCCCTCTCTATGATGTAAATTATGCAAATTATCTTATTTATCAAATTTTAGCAAAATATACATAAATAATAAGAAATTACTTAATAATTAGTACCAATATTCAATTAAATCCACGAAATATATATTATGCTAAAAAAATCATACTTGTTAAACTTTAGTCATGAAAAGTACTATAATAGCATATTATATAATATTTTTCTAAAATGCCTATTTTAGCTTAGTTTTATAAAAAAATTACCTAAAAATAGTAAATAAATGTATTTAACCTTATAATTAGAATATAACCTATATTTTCACATTGCTAGTCACCAAAAATCATCACATGTTGGTTTTGTTGATAAATTATTTCAAAATCTGATTATTCCTTTTAATATGAAAAATTTTCAGCAATATCTAAATAAATTATAATAAATAGTACAAATAGAGATTTTCAAAAATTCGTGATACTACAATTTAGTACATAATATAAGTGTGTTATACAAAAAAAAAAAATTAGCTCAAAACAACATTGTTTAATGTTTTGAAAAATTACTTTAAAATTTGTTGGAATAAGGCATTTTCTTAACCAAATACAATAAAACTTTACCATTTCAATAAAATAAAATTATTACATAAAATTACATGTAAAATAACCTTAAGAAATAATTTTTCTAATTTAATTTACTATTTTAATAATTAAATAAAAATTGGGTACAAAATTTATACTCATTGGTGCACGACCATTTGGCCACCAAGGTTTATCGGCAACACTTATCTAGCCATCAAAATCTTAAGTTTCAATCTATGCATTGTTAGGTCTTCATTTGTTATAAAAACCATAATGCTTTGCCCTTTGTTTCGAATTTGTCCCTTTTTTTTTTCTAAATTTTGTTTTCTTACATAACTCAAGTTTTCTTTTCAATGTTTCTACTATTTTAAGATTTCCAAATGATTGAAATCTCACTCCTAATGTCCTTTTATAAATTGTTGGGTTGGTTGGAGTTTGTATTTTTTTTTTTTTCTCACTTTACAAGTGTAAGCAATACTTGTGAACATGTTATTTTACCTTGAAACCTCATGTTTCCCTTGGTTTGACGTTGCTCCCCTCAACCGTGTTGGTTCCAAAAATTTACAAGTGTGATTCATATTTTTTTTCTTATAATTTTTTATATCTAATACAATTTTTATCTATTTATTAGGGTATTTTACTAATATATATATATATATATATATTCATATTAGGGTATATAACGTATATATAGTATGGCTATATAGTCACAGTATATGCTATTGACTTCTAAATATTATTTTTATAAGTTAAATAATTTATTTTTATGGGCTTGTTATGTTTCAGAGCTCAAATTTTGAGATCTCAATAATTATTGAAGGAACTCGATAAAAATATTTTTTATAGAAATTAAATATTATATATACCTTACTTTGAAAAATTAACCTTACTAGGATTTTTTTTTTCTAACTTTTATGATCTCATATTAAAATTTCACTCAATTGAGATAATATTTTTTGAAAACCCTAAATTGTATTGAACGCCTTAACTTGTATCAATACTAAGAAGGTAAGGTTTGGTCACATGAGGAAACTCATTTCTCAAGCTTCCCCTTATAAATTTATTTCATTATTTCCCTAGCTATATATTATAGATTTCATGTGTTATAAAAATAACCTACTATTTTGAATCCTTGGTAGTTAATTGAAGATCAAGGTTTCACATCATCAGCAAATTAGTGCCACATGGAGGATAATGCTTTACTTAAAGGTGTTATAACAACAAATTAAGTGGATTCCTTATTTAGACTACTTCATGTAACATTGATTCAATTTAAACTTATTAAAATGTTGATTTCTTATTTCAAGTTTTAAACATATCCTCAAACAATGATCCCCCTAATGTAGTTTTCCATATTTGATAGTGATTTTCTTTCGTGGATGCTTTTGCGGTTCAATATATGATAGTCTAACCGATGAATGTTACCTAATATTTTTAATTGATTACTCTATATGAAAAAAAAAAAAGAAAGAAAGAAAATCAGCAACAAATTTACTTTTTGCCAAGAGATTTGTTAGATATAATTATACTATTAAAATAGGTTATATAACGTAAATTATAATTTTGAAATTGAATTTGAATAAATGTAAATATGAAAAGTTCCTTTTTTTTTTTATTGATAAAGAAGGAAAATTAAGGTACACTAACCTTTTTTTTTTTAATTTTCCTACCACAACTAAAATTTTTTATTTTTCAAAACTTAACACAATATCTCCTTCTTTATATGTTGGTAAAATAATATAGTGTAAAAAGGATATAAAAGAGAATACATAATAACTTTAGCAAAGGGAAAAAAAAAAGAACTTGGCATCAATGATTAAGAGCAATTTACATGTTCTTATAGAAACTCATTCCTATTATATTGTATTGCCATTGGAACATTTCAATTTAAGGTAAGCATGATGGGCTTTTTCTAGAATTTATCATTTTTTCCTTTTAGCATAGACTTTACAAGACTAAATATTAAAAATGATCTTCAAGTTTGGTTGTAATTTTTTTGGACTTAGGGGGCAGGATCCATATACCACCCCCTCTCTCCTAGGTAGATCCCTAAAGTACGGCTAATGCCTTAACCCTACTCACTTTTCACTTGTTTACACCAGTAATAAGGTTTATATTAACTTTAATTTTGATAATAAAAATATAAATAGTTAGGTGTATGATGAAATGCAAAAGCTTTTGAATGCTCTCTCAAAATAGGATCTAAGATGTTAAAGTTAAAAGGTGAAAATAAAAAAGAAAAGTATATAAACAGTCCTTAATATTTACTTCTTCTTTTTTTTTTCCCTATTTTAGTTCTTATCCTTTCATTTTTTTTTTCTTCATTTCAATCCTCATGTTTCAAAATTTTTATTAAAAAAGTCCTTCCATTACTTTTGTTAATTTTTTTCAATTAACGAGGATACATATGAGCATTAGATTGGTCTACATGTAATTTTTGTTAAATAAACAAAATATTAAAACATAAAAAATAAAATATTTACAAATATTAAAAATAGTGAAAAATAATTAAACAATAAAAAATCTACAAAAATTAAAAATCATACCATAATGTAAACACACATATATATAAATTTGAAAAAATAAAAAAGAAAAAAGAAGAAGTAAAAAGTATAACAAAATTTAAAAAAAATAGAAATCTAACCATACAAGGCAATAAGCGACTGGCGGTCATTGGAGAAGGGAGGTAAGGTGTCACACAACCTCCTAGAGGTGGTTGCAACCACTTCTACCTTAGGTGGTTAGATTGGTCGACGAAAGAAGGTGGGTTGTGTGATCCTTAGAGTAACTATCAACCCCTTTCCATAGGTGGTAGGTAGTTACCCACGGTTATCCTAAGTAAAAAGAAAAAAAAAATTTAAAGGAAACCTAATTGGGTTGCCATTGGGTCAAGTGATTTGATTGGATATTTTACAAAATTCCTTCTCTTTTTTTTTTTTTTCAAATCGAATGACCATAGATAATCACTTACCATTATGAAGGGTTTTGGTGACTCCATTGGATGATGGATGGTCACCCACGACCATCCTAAGGGTCAAATGATCTACCTTCTATGACCACTTGAAATTTGGCTACCCAAGTTAAGGGATAGCTAATAGCCATCTTTGGGAGATTATACGATCTCTTCTTGGTGACTATTAATCATCTACTACTTTAGTTGGTTAGATTTTTATTTTTATTTTTATTTTTTTATATTTTTTCCTTTTTATATTTTCAATTTATTTAGATGTGTGTGTACATATATTAAGGTATAATTTTTAAATTATTTTTTCAGTTTTTTAATCAATTTTCACTATTTTTTAATATTTTTCATAATTTAATATTTTTTTATTTAAAAAAATTAGACGTTGACCAATCTAATACTGCTGTGAGTCCTCACTAATAGAAAAAAATAATAATAATGGAAGTAATGGAAAAACTTTTTTGATAAAAATCTAAAATGTTGAGGATTGAAATAAAAAAACGGAAGGATGAGAACTAAAAAAAGAGATAAATGGTAAGAACTTTTTTATACTTTTCTCAAAATAAAATTAACAAAAAACGAGAACACTTCACTTGAAATTGAAAAGGAATACTAAAAGAAGCCTATCAAAACCCAATTCATGAAATGATCTTATGAAAATGGAAAAGGAAACTTTAGTTGAAAAGAGAGACATTTTAAGGGGGGGGGGGGGGATTATTTTGAAATAGTAAAACGATGATTTGAACGGGGAAACAAATGTGTTGAAGGTTAGAATTAGTGAATTTTCAAGTTTAACTAAGAACACTTTTCACTATTTTTATGAAAGCGAGGAGAAGGTCGATAATCTTCTCGCAAATAAAAAAAATTTAAAAAAAAAAAGAAGAAGAAGAAGACGAAGTGATTGTAGAAACGACCTTGGTTTTGAAGATTGTAAATATTTTAATTCTCAAGGGAAGACTAATTGCATTAAAGCTAAAAATCCTAATGTGGAAGTAAAAGAACCTAAAAATAAGTAAGTAATGCTAATAGACGATAGTTCAATTGTACAACAATAGAGCAGAACATTCTATGGCTGCCGCAAAAAATATCAGAAGTAAGGTTATATAGACTACAGGTAAAGTAAATGTTCAATTACCAGTTTATGCTTCTTCTTTTTTTTAATAAAATAGGTCATATGAAAAACAGTATTTTTATATGAAGGATAAGCTCATTAACGATTACGGAAATAGAAATAATTTTGCTAACTAGAATTACAGAGGACAAACTTAAATGGGTTCTAAATAATAAATAATCTTTTACTATATGCATGTACATAAGGATGAAGTTAATTGGAGATTATTCTTGTAGTAAAAACATTAGGTTAATAAATGAAGATTGGAATTGTAGTTCGGTATAATCACCGTAAACTTATTTTATAATAATATGTTTTTCTCATCCTCTTATTGGTTTGTATGCTCTCCATTTTTGTTTTTGTCCAAAAACTTTATGAAAAAAATGTGAAATTACGAAGTTGCAAGAGTTTTTGGAGAAACATTAAACCTGAAAATCATGATTAAGCTTGCGAACATTTTAAGTAAATTCACAAATGTTTGACGCAATTTAGGAATGTTGAAATTTTTTACCGAAATTAAGCCAGTTACGCAATTTATCTAAACTACATAAAAACTACGAACCAACTGCGCCCCTCCAAAAAAAGGTCATAAATGCTCTCAGAATTTATAGTTTCGCCTATTTAATTCTAATTGCACTTGGAAATTAGTTAAATGCTACTTATTACGAATATTTAGGTACTATAATGAAGACAATTGTTTATAATATCTATATATTTTGCAAAAAGCACTTAATCACTTATTGTTAGTAATTTTACATATGTTTGTAAAACTGTTCAAAACTTGATATTCCTCATAATATTTCACAAATTCCACTATAACTTCTATTTGCCTCAATTTTCATAATGGCACCCAACTTAAGTTCCACTTTCTACTTGGAGTCTCCCCGCTAGTGGCAGTAAGTTAATAGAAAAGCCTACCATTATAATATAATAGTATAAACAGTTTTTCAATGAGATTACTTAAATTCCAATTCCTCTTTTTCAAATTGTAATATAGTAAAAAAAAAAAAGAAAAGAAAAGAAAAAATATTGCATTTTATTAATTGGTTATGTAGGGTGTGTTGTGTATTTTACAAGTAAATTTAGAATCACAACGTCGTTATGGTTAATGTTATTAAAATGCCCTTACATGGAATTAGTAACTGACAGGTATAGAAATTGTTACACCTCCTTCTAATTTGGCTATGGTTAAAGCTGAAAATGGTCGAAAAACATGAATATATACAACAGATCATTGAAGTGAAAGTGAGGTTAGACTTTTCCATGATATGTAGCAGAAAAGGGCTTGCACCACCAAAACCAAAGATGGAAAAACTTCTTGTAACATAAATTGTTGTGGCCTTCTGGTAGAGACCAATCCTAGAAAATATAAATGAGCTGTATCATCTGTTTGAGCTCATGACATATCTAGGTTCTCTGAAATCATTTTCCCAAAGTTATATTATTACAAGAAAATAATTATATCATAATAATATCGTAATAATATCATAATATATTTAAAAAAATTTAAATAATCTTAATATTTAAATTTATGATTTTACCTAAAATACTTTAAACAGTTCATTTTCGTGGAAAATACCAACATCACCGTTTATATGAGTACACCCTTTCCCCAAAATTTCCCACCCTTTGTCATAGAAGTTTGAGCTGCTCGCCTATGATTCAACATCCTCATCACACTCCACATTACCAAATCTAGACCTAGAACAATCTCTCTAAATAAATGAATAACAACTATAATAATATAATGGAGAAAAAAATTAATGGCCATTTAGACATTCATCTGCAAAAATATTACTTAAATTTAAAAAAGAAAAAATAGAGAGAACAAGATTGTTAAAAGCAAAATGACTTAAAAATGGGCTGAAAAACCTACTCTTCCAAGAAACTCTTCAGTATCTTCACGCTTGGCTCCACCACCTGGTTTTTCCACAGCTCCGCCCATTTATCACCCTTCCCCCCGGATTCTGACGTCATCATTGCCTCCCTGAATGCCTCCGTCGCATCCACCCTGCGTAGGTTCCACCCACCACCCCTCAGCCGTAGGATCTTCCCTATCTGCCTCTTTGCCAGTCGACACGTGTTTTCCTTTATTTCTCTTACTGCTTCCTCGAATGCACTCTCCCGCATATAATCATAATCGCCTCCCCGCCACATGTCACTCCCTGGTGGATACTTCTTAAAAAACCGGTCGAACTCCGGAACCCCTATGGCCTTCCTCAAACCGTTTCGAGTCGCCGAGTCATCTCTGCTGGGATCATAATACCGAGCCAACTCGTCGAACATCCCCGATTCCAGCATCTTATCGACTCGCCTCGTCAAGTACTGATTCAGGACGGGTAATGAGACGTCGACCCAGATGAAGCAGCAATCATATCTCAACTCGGGGCTCATTGAGTCGAACCCGAACCGGAACCCATCATCGAAAACGTTAATTCGTGGGTCATACCGTTTGGTTAGAAGAGCGTAAATGAAAGAGTTGGACCCACCCACAAGAAGCGGGATATTTCCACGAGATATTATGCCCGTTATAACGGACGGGCAAATGCACCGATACTGTAATGGCGTCAACTCGCCAATCTCTTCCGGGTCAAACTCGTCAAGCAAGTGGTGTCTGGTGCCGTGCTGTTCTTGTAATGGAATCTTATTGGTGGTGGTATCGAGGCCTTTATAGAGTTGGATTTTGTCAGAATTTACGACCTCGGAAGGGAAGAGAGTGGCCAAGTCGATAGAAAGTTTGGATTTTCCGCATCCCGTGGAGCCCATTATGACCACCACCTTGTCCTTGTCCTCTCGGCGGCTGAATGCTGCCGTAGGGGGACACCAGGTGGGTTTTTGGGTGCGAATGTTCTTGGGGTTTTGTCTTGTTGGTTGAGAAATAACGGAGGGTCGTTTTATGGTGGGGTGAAAATACTGATGGTACGAGGGTACGGTCGAAAAAGAGTGTTTCAATTTCATATATGAAGAGAGAGAGAGAGAGAGAGAGAGAGGGATGAGATGAGCTGTGATGTACCTAAAACATATACGGAGCGTATATGCGTGTGTATGAGAGAGAAATAGGTATAGAAGAGCAATGGTATTGGTAGTAGTACCTCACCTGAGAGTGGTGACTAGGTGTAGTGGAGTGGAGTGGAGTGGAGCTAGGCTGTTATTTGTTGTACTGCAGACAGCAGTAACATTACTACATCACATTCCAATAGTGCATACCACAAAAATACTATAATATGATATTAAGCAGGGCAACATTCGAATTCAGTGTGTATCTTTCTCTGTTGGATTTGGTTTGTTATGCAGCTATCCCTCACCTCATGTATAATGAATGACACACCCCAACTAGAATGGAATAATCAGAGGAACAACAACTCTCATAATGCACATTGCGTACTTTTGTTTCTTGTCATTCGTTCATTCTTTCGTTTATTAAAGGTCTGTTAATGGTGTTTCGAGAGAAGAAGAGTATATTTGCTGGAAGTAAGGGAAAACGGAAAAAATTTGTCAGGTATGACAGTGGGATCTAGCGGCGAGGGGAAGCAAAATTATGTTCTTAATACTGCACACTAGAGGGTGCATGTCAGCAAACGAGGTGGACGCATGCATCTGTCTTAGTTATATAATTCCACTGGATTAATTATATTACATATTTATATGTGCGTGTCCATCTTTTATTATAATAATTATTATCATAGGACTTTTTGCTAGCCATTACGACCAATGTATTCAAGCTCGGACCGATAGATTAATCCAGTGATGAGAAATGGTTGAGAATTGAAACAGTAAAAACATCTCCTATTAAAATCAATAAAAATATTATAATATAATTTATATTTATTTATAAAATAACAAATTATTTAAATTTTTTTAAATTTAAAAATTAAAAGGATTTTTTTACAAATTTTTTATTCTTTTTTAGTAAAATAATGCATTCCCTAAAAATAACATATGAAAATATTATAGTCTAACTGGTAAACTCAATTGAACTAACTAGGTTAAGCGGGTTAAACTAAAGTTATTATCAATAAAGATCAAAAAAGAATATCTTGAACTAATTTTATAGTCAATTTAGGTCGAATTGGGTTAGACTTAGTAGATTAACTCGAGTCTAACAACACTAATTATCATTGGGTTAAGAAAATAGATATTCGTAATGCCCAAACCAAGGATAATACACCATAAAACATGGTCTAATTAACGTTAAATTAGAGAAAATAAGGGAACGTTCAAAGTTAAAGATAAAGTAAACTAAATAACTGTCTAACCATACCATAACTGAATTGTACGATCTACATATACTAGTGAACTAAGACTCAATTAAACAAAAAATGGCCTCTCTTGGCCACTTAAGGATTGAGGAAGGTTGCCAATGGTTTAAGGGGTTTGCCTTTCTTTTCTATCTATTTTTTTATACTTTTTTTTATCATTTATATTATTTATTATATATATTTTATAATATTATTTTATTAAATCAATTATTTTGATTAATCAAAAGTTGATATGTATCAAGAAAGAATAAAAAAATTTCATGGATACGATGGAAACTCATTTCTTATAAAAGAAAAAACATTGATAATTAAAATAAAAAAATAAAATCATGAAACAATTAAGTAGAAAAGCAGGTTATTAAGGATTAAAATGTGCATTTTCTTTATTACAAATATGTAGGAAACTTATTTATAAGGATTAGAATGATAGAAAAGTGCTTTATGAGAAAATAAAAAAATGATGAAACGTAGATATGCATGATTAGGCTCTTATAAATCTTGCCTTCGAGAGCGTCAGTCATGGGCTTAACTTGGGGTCGATCCATTCCAGCTTGCCCAGTGACTTCCTTACTCGAATGAATTCAAAACAATGAAAATTACATAATAGACGATGGATGCATGGGTAAAGTTCAAATTGAAGATAAATTTGATGAATTGTTTAAATAGAGTATAAAATTTTTTATTAATTTATATAAAGAATGAACATTATATAAAGTAGTGTGCATACAAGATTATATTATAGTTCTAGTATAACAAGATTAAACATTGGTGATGTTTCATATTAAAAGCATAAAATATCCATCCTTTAGTGTAAATTGTTTATTCTTTACTTGAACGTAATGTTAATCTCTATTTACATCACTTTTAATAACATTTATCTTCTATTTAAACATCTATAAGTTTCATCCTTTATTTTAATATAATCCTAAATATTGATCATTTCATGTTAATTTTCCCATTTAAACTACGAAAACAACTAAAAACAGTAGAAGTACTTTTTTGGTTAATATGATGTAATTTTATTTTGAAATTCTAACGTATTCAATTCGAGGATCTATACGAGACTATTAACGAAGATTGATTTAAATTATAATCTCGTTAACAAAATGAGTAGTAATGTTTTTTTAATGGAGTGAGTACTGGCAAAAGTTCCTTATTGAAACAAAATAAAAATAATGATGAGAATTTCTATAACTAAGTATACATTTATACAATTTGAAATATCATATTTGCTCAAGACAGATAAATATTGTTCTCCCGAACATAGGATAATGTAGAACGTACAGAATTGGGAAGAGACAAGCGAAGATAGAGAAAGGGTAAATATCACGTTTTGTATTTAAATTTTATCTATTTTTGTAATTAACTGCCTAAAGTTTTTGCAAGTATCAATTTAGCCATTGTAAACTTTTTGAAGTCATTTATATTACATATATTGAGTAGTTAATTACAAAATAAACAAAGTTCAAGTACTTGATTGCACAAAAGGGAAAAGTTCAGGCAGTTTTTTGTAAAAATGGGAAAAGATCAATTATAAAATTGATACTTTTAAACTTTAGATAATTAATCATAAAGATGAACAAAGTTCAAGTACAAATATGAAATTTATTCTAGAGAGAAATAAGTAGGTTATCTTTCCAATAGGATTTACAATTATAGGACGTAATGTTTTGCTTCAAGCATAAATATGATCAATGTTTGTAATGATGCAGATTAAGGTTAAATGTTCGAACATGTAAGTGCATTATAAAAACGTTATCAGTTAAAATAATAGGTTTCTAAACAATTATCAAATTTTGTTGCATGTATCTTCATGAATTTTTTTTTTTTTTAAATAACAACCAAAGCATTTTCTTACGAATGCTTAGGTAAGTTAAAACGATTACTAAATATTTTTTGTAAAATCAGTGTGTGATTAATTTAACTAAGTGATTTCTCAATGAAGGTTAAAACGATTACTAAATATTTTTCATAAAATCGGTGCATGATTAATTTAACTAAGTGATTTCTTAATGGAGGTTTTTCTATAGATGAGAATACCCTAGTGAAAATTACACATAAAGGAATCAACATTTTAGGATTAAATTCAAATAGGGATCAAAGTCTTTTACCGTTTGAATAGATAAAGAATTTTATTAAATTGGTGCAAATAAAGAATTAACATTATTAAAATGGTTTAAATAGAGAATGATGTTACATTCAAATAAAGAACAAACATTTTATATCAAAGGATGAATGTTATGTGTTTTTAACATACTACACCAACAATATTTCAAGTTGTTATATTAGATTATAATGTCATTCTATATATGCACGATTTTATATTAAGTTCATCCTCTACATGAATCACTAAAAAGTTTCATCATCTACGTGAACTATTCATAAATTTCATCCTTTATTTGAATTTGACCTTGAATATTCCTTCTCTATTATATAATTCTCCTATTTTTATTACTATAATGAACTTAGGATAATGTCATGGTTTACACTTCAACTTTATCATTTTTTATAATTATACACCTAAAATTTTGACTTGTTTGATTATACACCTAATTGAAGATTTAATTTTTACAGTCTATAACTTAGTTGACTCTAATTCATACCATTAGTTCAATCGACAAAATTAGCTAACAAGATGGCCTCCTACGACCTTAGGGAGTTTGTACAACCCTTATAGGCCCTACCAACATTTTTAAAGTAGGGCACGACTCATTGTATTATTTTGTAAGGAGGTGGTGGTTAACGGCTACCTATTGGAGGTCGCACAAGCCCTATAAAGCCATGAGCAACCACCTCATAAACTAATCATGTTGACTGGATCAAAGGTATGAATTAGAGTTAACTAAGGTATTGACTGTAATAATTAAATCTTTAATTGAGTATATAATTAAACAAGTCAAAATTTTCAATGTATAATTATAAAAAGTGGTAAAGTTGAGGTATAAATTGTGATATTGACCCTACTGAACTTAGTGTAACTAAATAATAGGAGGGAGTGGTTTGATAATATAAACCTCACAAATATAAGGGATTAGAAGTTAATAAGATTTTTTGAAAAATACCCTTAGTGTTGAAAAGATAGCTAACCTTGAACTTGAGAGACTGCACTCAAGGATATTAACTCAAACTTTTAAAACCTTAGATGGCAACCTCAACCATAGTTTGGCCTTACACTTAAAGCCCTAAAATCCCATAAACAAATGCTAATAACTAATGTTAACTCCCAAGATCAATATAATCTAACGAAATCAACCTTAAACCTTAACGAGAAAGAGACTGATAGTGGAAACCTATGAGAATTCCCTAAAACTGATAAAGGGTAAAGAAAGCTAAAAATGAATATTGATATAGGTAACCTTAATAATGAATTCACAACCTTAAAACAAATACTAAAACCCTTAAATGAACCTTCGAATCCCAAAAACCCTAATATGCGCAAACCCTTAAAATGATTCTAAAGCCTAATCTAATGTCGAAAACCTTAATCCGACTATTGAGCTCTAATTAAATAGTAAAAATATTCGCTAATCATAGACTAATTGCTTAATTGCCCTAAAATCCTAATCTACCCTCTAAATACATTTAAGTAACAATAATTGGTCCCAATTCCCAAAACTAATTAGACAAGATGACCCAATAGGCTTAACTAACTTAATTTGACACATTAAACCCTATAATATACCTAATTAGTGTTAAGCGTATGAGTAAATAAGATTAATAAATTGAATTACACCTTAGTCCACTAATTAGGTTTTATATCATAATTAACTACAAGTCAATAGCGATTAATCATATAAAATCAAAATAATTATATGAAAATATCTCTTTAATAATGCCAACATTATACTTAAGGGAGGTAATATGAACCTTGCAAACTTTTAGATTCGAACTCAAAGTCGTACATCGGAGTTAATAGGTATCCTTAGAACTACTTAAGGTATAATAATAAAAAAATATAATAATAAAACTCCTAAATAAAACGATTGAACTTTAAATAATAAGTCGAAAAACTTTAAAAAGAGTAAAACCCTAATTATATGCCTAAAACCCTAAAAACCCTAATATGTGGGAAACCTTAAAATGATTAGAAAAATAGCAATAAACTGGAAGTCCAAAACCTTAATTGGAAGTCCAAAACCCTAATTGAACTATAAATCTTGAGTATATCCCTAAACTATTTGCTAATCGCAAATAATTTTTCTAATCACTTGAAAACCTTAAATTGTCAATCTTGTACGTGGTTTGAAAATCCTAATCGGTCCTGAATATTAAAAGACCCTAACAAATGAAGTAATATAAGTCAATAGATTAAATTAAAGTGATAAAATATGACAAGACTCTAATTACACCTTAATTAGGCTTAAATTGCTTAATTAAATATAAGTACGATTAACTAACTTAATTACTCTTTAATCTATCTACCAACCTTCATTACATCTTAATTAGCAAGAGGATAAGAATGATTAGTTGGCTAATCAAAAGACACTCCTTTAGGAGACAAAATCTTCCTTCATTTGGCAAAAAGTAAATAAGATACAATAGTATCAAGAGAAGACCATGTACACTCATCTCAAAATAGCAACCTCTTATCCCTCTTATAACCTTCATTTAACCTTATTCTTCATTCTTAGATAACCTTAGAAAACAATCTCTAGAAACCCAAACAAATATCAAAGAAAAAAGGGGAAGAAAACAAGAAAAGTTGCTGGATGCCTTTATCGACATCAATGCCTTTTGCCTTTACTACCATCATATAACTTCAAATCACAAACCACTGCCACCATAACATCACACACGTACTCTATTATCCTACCGACAAACATTTGCTTCTAAAGGAGTATTTTGGACCTCATTTTTTAGTGGAAAAATTGGAACTCATGCAAACCAACCTAATGAAAAACTTACCCAACTTAAGTTTCTTATTCACATAAACTATACCCATAATATCTTGAAAGTTTAAGATTAGAAATACTAGATAAATATATTAGAATCATGTATATGTCATTTTAGAGCCATATAATCACATGTTCAATCATGTATTTAGTTAGTTTGTCAGCTACATTTTAGAAGTATAGGAAATGGTTCTATATTGTTAACTTGAAAAGAAATTGAGAAAACATCAAGAACCTAACTTCCTTTGCATGCTATCCCTTCCTTAGTGAATATCAATCTTATTTTCACCACATTATGTAATTTTATTATATTAAAACAAGTAGACATGTGGTTAAAATAAGAAAATACAGTAGAATAAGCATTGGATGGAAAAAATTAAAGGAAACCCTAGAAAAACTCTACTTAGTCACCACTATTAATGGACTTAATAAGTTGTAAATTTTGATGAATTAGTGTAATAACATGATTAACTAGTGTAAAGCATGATTTAGAATGTAATTAATCAAGTTAAGATAGGCGATGTTGAGTTAAGGGCCTAAACTGGCTTAGTTAGTGATTAGAGTCTTACAAATAGGAGTAGAAGCTCAACAATTGAATAGAACTAGGTCTGAATCCTAATATAAAGATAACTTATCTTAGGGCTTTTAGTGGGTTTAAGCCTAAAATAACAAATATGATTGGGTTTAAAACCTTAAAGAGTGATTTAAGCCCAAAACCCCTAAAAAGACTAAAAATAAGGCCTAATAACTATATGATTGGGTTTAAAACCTTAAAGAGTGATTTAAGCCCAAAACCCCTAAAAAGACTAAAAATAAGGCCTAATAACTATAAGACCAAATCTGAACCTAAGTTAATGGACTTATAAAATGATACCTTAAAGGTCTATTGAGTCTAAAAGCCCATTGAAGCTACCCCTTAAATGCCCCTTTATGAAATAAGACCCAAAACTAGCAAAAAGAGCTCATTTGGGCCTATAAGAGTAAAATTAAAACCCAAATTAAAAATATAGAAATTGGATTGAAAATAAAACTTAAAACATTTAAATAAAAGCCTAAAAGACCAAGTATAAGGCTCAATACTCAAAATTAAGTCTAAAACCCAAATCTTGACCTAAACCTAAAGCGATCAAACTAAGACCTTTTACCAACAAAATTTTTTTACCCAAATTGAAGCCTTATGAACCAAAACTCCTTAAGTGGCCTCATTAAACAAAGGAGTACTTGAAAATTATGAAAAACTATAAGAATGCGAAATTCCAACTTAAAATGAGAAAGTCATGACCAAAATATGAAATAAGCAAAAATAAGAAAATTATAATGAAACTAGCAAATAAATTAAGTTTAAAATAAATTTTATTTACTTTAATTATCTTACTCAAATGATTTGAGATACCAAGTTCAAGACTACCGAGGATTGCTAAGAATACTAGACTTCAAGGCCAAGTGAGTATACTGTACCCACCCACCCCCTTTTTACTCTATTATGTACTTATAGTTAGTGAACCATTTAGTTATATCTGATAAATAAACTTATTGCATATTGAGGTATATGAGAAATTGTATGTGCTTGCTTTGGCTAACTCTTACTTGTAAAATACCTTGAGATATTTCGAATACTTTTGTTTGTTGCATTAGAATTCAAGGTATTGGAGTCTCTAGAATATATTTGCTTGATCACCCCATGAATCTAGATTAATAAATACTCAACCTTTAATTAAATTGGACATGTATTGCATCTTGTTACATAAGTTAAAGGACATCAACACTATACAATAGAGTAAGAGATCATGCATATATGGATCCATATTGGTGTTACATGTTGTGATTATTTATCGAACGACATACTCGTGCAACATATTCTTGTCTCGACCTTTGGGATCTACTTAGCTTTCGGGAGTATTGCCTTCTACTTGAGGCTGAGCTATGTTTACTGTTGAAGGTGCTAATACTGCTAAAATAATTCATATTGGACATAGATACTTAGGTCCTAAAGTGTCTTAATACTTCCCAACTTAGGCAATGGTAGGTGTAAAACTGTGCTTTAGACATTTGCCAGTAGATTGTGTACAATGTTTGCATTCATATGCTTATACATGTATTCATATACTTGTTTAATTAACTTGCTTGTAACTATTTGTTAGTAAAGTAGGAAAGTTACTTACTAAATTGGATGTAGCTTATCCCTTAATAGTTTTTTTTTTTTTTTTTTTGTAAGCCTTATAAAGCTAGGGCTGTACTAAGATTCGAGTATAGAGTGCTCCACCAAGTTAAGAAAGTAGAGTGATAAGTTTAGAAAAGCAAGATTATCAAATTAAACTTTTAAAGTGTCTTGTGGCTTTATGATTCATATAGATACCATTTCTTATTGTTTAATAGGTGATTCCAACTCTTTATAGTTTTAGTGACTGTGGATTGTTATATCACTTATAGCTATATATATGTAGTGAAGTAGATGAATATAAAAAGATTAAGTATGATGAGAAACTTACTAATTAGAGTTTTACAACCTCTGAGTTACAAGATTATTTTATATCATAAGTGTATACATAATATGAAGATTTTAGGCAATCTTACTAAGCTCTTTTTTGAGGCGTTGTAGATAACTTTTCAAATTAGAAGAAATGATTGAGAACCATGAGTACACTTTCCATAAAAATAATTTTGTAAGGCATAACACATGTTACTAAAAGTTAAAGCATGACTACCATTTTCTTAAAAACTATTTTCGTTTGTAAGACCTTAGATTCAAAGATTCCACATACTTTTGTTCTCTTCCTCATTTGCATGGGAGAGTAGTAGCAAATTAGATAGGAGAGCTATTGTTTTGATGGGAGGCACTTAGTGTCCAAATGAGAGACAAAACTCTTTGATCTTTTTACTGCATAAAGTGTTATTCGATTGATAAGGGGAGGCAATGCCTCTCTAGCATCCTACATAATTCATTTAAAAAACAACATTAATGCATTATTTATGTTCCTTTTTCACTAAACTACTACATTAATTTATAAGTGTATGATTTTATTCATTTTAAGATATTTATCAATTCAAAACATGATAAAACACACAAAAATGCAAGAAATAAGATAAGATGAGTGTGTAAAATACACACTTATCACTTAACTTATACTTTTTAGAGCTATCTCTAAACCTATGATGAGAAGTGTACAAATGGGTTAAATCGACCAACCTAATTTAACCCACTTTGGCTTGCGAGTTGAACGGATCAGGTTCATTCAATTCGCTTTTTAAATTGATAATAAAACTTAATCCTAACGACTTTTTATACAATTAAACAGATCGGCCTGCAAGCCAAAATGTAAAATGAATCAAACGGGCAAAGCTAAACCAACTCACTTTAGCTTAAGGGTTTAATAGTTGAGATCGAGATCATCAAAATCATGATTCTACTATTCATTTAAATACATTGAATTATATAAAACCGGTAAAACCATAAGTTTGTAGAATCACATATCAAAGTTCATAATTTTACCAAAAATCTATATATAAACGATTTTATATCCATTTTAACTAAAAAAAAATTATAAAATCATAAAATTATAGAATTGTATTATTGACTCACGATTTTAACAACTATAGGGAAGATTCATTTGGCTCGCTTTTTAAATGAGTCAAAAACCCCATCCCTAACTCGTTTTTTAAAGGGTTAAATGAGCTAACCTATGGGCCAAAATATGTTTACATACCTCTACCTTTGATATCACTTGAAGTTTACCCTAAAAGACCTTAGCTTACTAGTTAAGGAACTTTCTAAACTTATTGTTTTGAGTCTTAACTTACTCTTAATAGGGTTTCCTGAATCCTAAGGTCAAGTTATTATGTCGATATACTCTAATAGATTCTCTCTAGTACTTCCATGTTTTCCATTAGATATCTTCAATTGAAGACTTACATTATCCTTATGGTATTGTTTTGAAGCTATATATAGATGGCAAGGAAGTATCAAGTCCAATACCAATGTACTTAGAGGCCTTGAATTGATTCAAATTGTAATAATTAAATAAAAAATTAATCGTTCAATGACATATTCTGAATAACAGGGTATGAATATTTTGTAATAGATATTATGCATCATAAAATTTGAATCAAGATATGCCTATCCTATATTATGCATAGATTAGGAATAATTTATTATTCACCACAAAGATAGATAAAAATAGATTTAGAGATTAGGACATTAGAGTTATTTTAATCAATGATAGCTATGTTCATATTGCTTCAATAAACCATTAGAAGGCTAACCTTAAGTCATTAAGGATAAATAGGAAGCAAAATATAATAATTGAAGAAACTCATCTACAAAAATGAAGGTTGCTCCTTCTATAAGGTCTAAGACATAAACCTTTGAAGTAATTTAACCCTCAAACTCTAGCTCTAGTGATTGGATCAATAGGCATTAGATTCCTATTAAACACTCGAACATAAGATATGGTCTACTTCTCTATAATGTACTTCTTAAGGTCTTCCTTCATTTGAAATAAGTTCCTAGGAGTCATAGGGTTTCCTTCAAAAGAAAAGGTTCATACCTTTCTTGATTAGCGAATTTATCAAACAAAGTTAAAAGAGCTTCAAAAGAAACATCAACTCCTTTGGTTTTAGTGTTCATGTCTCATGTTGTGTAATCCATTATCTCCTTCTATTTATGTCTTCCTACTATTTTCTCATAGTAGATCCAAAAAGTTAAAATTGACAAGATTGAGTATTTTATCATTATGCATAGCAACAAAATTTTGTACGTTAACATTTTGTTGTATAGCAACTGCCATAAGGTGTAGTTGATTAAATATTACAAGTTGCTTAGTTTTACTTATGCATTCCATTGTATTGCTTATAGCATCTTTGCTAAGGTTAGAGGAACGCCCTAGGATGTGATAAGATTCACTTTGCCATAATTTCTTTATGACTCATATTCTCTCAAGATTTCTAAATTCAATTACAAGAGTTTTTGAGAAATGCTATCCACTAGATGACCACTATATCTTTTTTTCCTTAGATTCACCTAAAAAATAGGAGAGAAAAATATTAACAAAGCATATCATATAGAATAATGCGTTTCACACGAGATATCTATAAAAGAGTGATACAACACTTAGGTAAAAATCCCAACAGGCAAGAGGATGGTTCATTAAGGGGTCAAAGAGGAGGAATAGACAAACTTACCAAGCTTACATATTGGCTGTAAATGTAGTAGATATGGTATAGTAGAAAAGAGAGCTCTTAATAAGTGATTGCTAAATGTTCCTCCAATCTTAAAGCTCATATCTCGATCTTTTAAAAGCTTTCTCATAAAATGATGTCTAAGAGGGGTATTCATAGAATTCCATGATGGATAACCAACATTAGATCTTAAACAACACTAGCAAATGAAATTACTTAGTTTTTATGATTACCAATTAGCTAAAGGATAAAGTAGATGATTTCTTTACTTTATTGGAGGCTTGGTTAATATATAGGTTAGGTGTACTTAATATGTGGACTAACTTATAAATGACATTCTGCATGATTTTACCTTAACAAGACTCCATCAATGTTATATCCTAAGTAAATGGAACATGAATGGAGTCTCATATGAATTCTAGGAGATGTTGAGTATTGATATATAAGGTAAGTAATGAATAATCATATCAACATAAGTTAGAAACTTTTTAGCTATATAGTTAAAATGGGCTCGTTAGTATTTGTCAGCTTATTTATTAACTACTTTTGATTTGGGGTACTACAAATGATATTAGAACTAACATCTTAGTAATAGGTTTTTAGTGTATGGATGATTAAAAAGGAGAGAGATTTAAGTTTAATTATAAAGTTTCAAGATGAAAATGTTATGTGTTTGGAGAGAGAGAGAGAGAGAGAGAGAGGTGTGGTCTAGGAGGGGGAATTTTGGAAGGTAATTGAATGTGAATGAACTCTCACATTGAATATAGAAGACATTGACTATTAGCAACTAGTATATAAGGCTAAATAGTGAATATCATGTTAATGTTAGCCAGAAACTTTTATGCCATATAGTTAGAATAGATTCATTAGTATTTATTAGATACGATATCAACTACTTTTGTCTAAGATATTAACTACTTTTGGTTTGGGTTGTTATGATTAAAGTGCTTTAATTCAAAATTCTCAAAACCATCCTAAATTCAACCTTTCTATTTATCCAATAAATTAGGTCCACTAAAATTTCTCTAATATTTAAGCTAGCCCAATAAACTATAAAATTTGAATTCTCCCAAACTTTTGGTCATATAGTTGAAATAAATTCATTAGTATTTGTTCATTAGGATATTATCTACTTTTGACTTGAGGTGCTATGGCCAAATCACCTTGATTCAAAATTCTTAAATTATCCTAAATTTGACCTTTTTTTTAATTTTTCCAATAAATTGGGTCCAATAAAATTTATCTAAATTAAGCTAACCCAATAAACTGTAAAATTTGAACTACCCCATCTATAGTATGTATGTATATATATAGATACATATATATATGTATCTATGTATGTATATATGATGTATGTTTTTGAAGCATCAATGAACTCTTTACCTTTATTAGTTTTCTACATTGCATTGTACTATTCTAATGCGCATTTGCATTCATCTTAAGGCTTGTTTTGATTATCTTTTTTATTTTTAATTTTATTTATATCTTATATATATTTGTTTAAATTTCAGTATTTGAAAAACTATCTTATTTTTTTTTATTTTATAATTATGATAAAAGTTATGATTATAGTATGAGAATTAGAAAATGAAAATTCACGTAATTTTAAAAGATAATTTGTATTCAAAAATATTACTTTCATTGGTATTTTTGTAAATATGAAAAAGTAAATGGTATATAAATTTAACTTTATAAGGATTTATTAAGTATTTAACACTAGAAGAGAGGTAGATAATAATATATTTCCATTTTTTTCTTGCATCTGATTCTTACTAAATATAAAATCTAAGTAGGCAACAAAAACACACTAAAAAGATAGAAAAAGATGAACCAACTAGACCTTAAATTCAAGCGAAAAAGCAAAGTTAATAGTGACAAATACTATCTTTTAGATAAGTTACAGTCAATGTTGTCTAACTTGGACTAGAAAGTTGACTTGAGAGTAAGAAGAGATTAAAAGTTAAGAACTTTTTATGGTTTATTTTCTATTTTTCTTGATCTACATTAATTTTTTTTTTAACAAATTGATGTATTTTTAAAAAAATATAAGTATATTTTAATACAAAAAAAACTTATGGATTTTTATAGGATCTAAATTGGATCAATTGGGTCAAGTGGATTAAACCGTAATTACTGTTAATAGAAGTTAAATGAGTGATTTGAATGGATTTTATGAAAGGATTTAAATTAATCAGATTCAAGAATTGGAATATGGTAATACCGATTATAGCACATTATAGGCACGTTAAACGTTAGTTCGTGAAAGACTACATCATCTGCTGTAATCAGCTCGCTAAAATGAAAGTAAAAAATTCCGTCGTGAAAAGGGTTGGAGAGTGGGGGTACCCCCTTACCTGGCTTATCCCGAAAAAGCTCAGGATGGCCACTAATCTGAGATAGACAAAGGAGCCATTTAGGACCGCCCGATCCCTATCAAAAACAATTGGACTCAGCATAACCTGCTGGGTCATCCGGAGGCACAATATTGAAACTAGTTTACCATGTTTGTACATGGGATTTGCGCCACGCAATAGATCAAGGTGTAAGCACCCGAATACCAGATCCCACTCTCATCGAGTCGCTAGTTAGTGACATCGTACAAAAAGGAATAAGAGAAAAACATAGGGCAGGGACATTCTCGGAGGCAGCGCTGGCAGCAATGACAAACCACGTGCTTGTGGGTGGGTAACATCGACCGCCACGTCACAGCAAAATGGGGAACATGCAGCATATTGCAGCGCATACGGATCAGAAGCTAAGAAGTTGCTTGATACATGGACCTTTCTCCTTCTCCCCAATTTCCCTCCTATGACCAAGATTTAGTATCGTGCGAGTTCGTATGATCGAGCTTGGTATTTTAATAATTTTTTCCTTCAAGATCACAAATATATACACAGAAAGAGAGAGAGAGAGAGAGAGAGTAGTTTTTCTTGAGTTGTTGGGGATATGGAGGAAGAAGGAAGGATAGAGGGAGCGACAGAGAAGAAGAAGGTGATGATAGCAATCGACCAAAACGACTGTAGCCATTATGCACTTGAGTGGACTCTTCAGAACCTGCATGAAACCATCTCTAAGAAGGAACTTATCATCTTCTCTGTTCAACCTCTACTTGAATTCAGTTACGTCTATGCTTCCACTTATGGTGCCACTCGTATGCTCGCTCTCTCTCTCTCTCTCTCACACACACACACAAACCTTGTCTTTAGATGTGGACGACACTATATAGATTTTTTAATTATTTATGTGATTTATTTTCTTATCTGGGGAAGTTTGGTCTGATTCAGCTGCCGATTTGATTAGTAATCTTCGAGAAAACCAAAAGAAGGTCACCATGGCTCTTCTGGACAGGGCGAAACAGATTTGTGCCCAACACGGGGTATGTATATATTTTTGCTTTTCATTAGAAATTTAAATATTGGATTGGGTGCAGTTTTGTTTGCTTGATCATGTTGGCTTGAGTATGCAGAGACAGTTGATATTTTCGAGATAAAAGACCTCGTATGTTGTCTTGGTTGTAAGTAAATAAATTGATGTCTGTTCTTTTAGCTGCAAACAAATCGCGTCTAATTTAGATAAAAATTTCTTGCTGCTTAAGGTTATTTCCATCGAGAAGAATAATTGGATCAAAGGTGGAAATTTTGATTTCATAAGCAGATGTTTTCCCTGGACGATTAGCTGTACAAGTGTGAGTTTTATTTCAGTTTAGGTGCGTCTGGTCATACCATTACTGTTTGGTTTTTACTTTTTAGGTGACTTCTGTTACCATATATGCTACCGATATCATAGTTGAGTCTTGTATCTTATATTAATGAAAGCCTTAATGTAATTTTATGTATGGGGTTGCGGAGGGGCTCGACCATTGGTTTTGGATGGAGACGGATATTGGTTTTTTTCTCCATGATATTCTTCCAAGCAACCTAAGTGACCTTACTATTTGTGAAAATTATGGTGCTTTGGCTGTAAGGGAGAATTAGATAAAGATTATATACAACCCCCTTGTAAATACATCCTATGAACACATTATGCAACTTTCTGGTTTAATTAGTTGACCGATTAGATGGGAGAAAAGCCTTTCTGCTCCATTGATTGTTGTGAGTGAGTCCTTTTCAGCATTTGGTTTTGTGCATTTTTGGTAAAGAGTATAAAGTTGCTTGATATAATGTATGTTTTTGAAGTAAAATCTTCATCTTGAGTATGATTCAAATGATGGATCAACTGGTAAGGCTCTCTGTATAATAACAATTGAAGCTGTCTGATTCCAACAATATCTGGCTTATACAGAATTTTGTTTCATAGTAATAGCTTAATGTAACAAGAAAATGGTTTGCTTTGCATGTGGATCAGATTGTCGGGGAGATAATGACAGAAGTTGGGGAGCCTAAGTTGGCCATTTGTGAAGCAGCTGAAAAGTATAAGGTCACACTACTCATCATGGGAAGTCATGGTCGAGGAGCTATACAGAGGTTAGTTGTTTGGTGTCATTTTTTCTCGATACTTGTCACAAGAATAAGAGCCAGTTTGATATTTACCACTTATGTTATCCCTGAAATCATCTTGTATTTGTTTAAAATTTTCTCAATACTTGTCATAAAAATAAGAGCCAGTTTGATATTTACCCCTTAATCACTTATGTTGTCCCTGAAATCATCTTATATTTGTTAAAAATTACATCATGTTAGTATTCAGTATTGGTAATCATTGTAACCAATTGCTCTTTAGTAAGTTAAATGATCGAAGTCATTAAGATTTGCCTATTATTTATACATATGTTTATGAGTTTATGCAATGAATTTAGTGTACGAGTTATAATAATTATAAGGAATTGTATGTTATTTGATATACCAGTAGGAATTTCACTGTACTCTTAACTTTCTCTTCAGTAAGAGTATAAAACAACGTGAAAATTAGTTTTGCCCAACTATTGTGCCCTTAATTGCTCTCTGATGGCAAATTATCACTGAGCGATCTCCTTAACACTTTAAAAAGAAATCTGAAGTATTATATTTTTCTTGATGTCGGCACTCCATCACCTTGTTATCCATGGATTTTGGTTGATAACTTGCTGGTTGTTTTGTTCTTCAAAGTGGGTATTATGTGTTTAGCATTAGATAAAAAAGGTTGACTTTGATACAGCATCTCTCAGGTTATTTTAAATTCTTTCGATAGTGACAGGATATCTGGTTTGGTCCCACTATTATTCTCAATCTTGAATGAGATTGTAACCAACCAGTCAAATACAAATAAAAATAAAATAAAATAAAAAAAGAAAAGTATCCGTAGCTGTCTCACTATACTTTTAGAATCTCAGATGGGAAATGCGGTATTTTATCATGCTGGAAGTAAATAAGAACATCCATCTTATTCCGACAAGAAATTGCAATTGATCATCCATACAAGAGTTTGCTATCATTGCTTTCGAATCAATAGCAGAAACACATTGCCTGATGAACAAACTTACAGCAGGGAAATCAAAGCACTTGAGCTATTTTCTTGATGTCTGCTATGCAGGGCTTTTCTCGGCAGTGTCAGCAATTACTGCGTTAACAATGCGAAATGCCCTGTCCTTGTTGTGAGGAAAACAGCTTAACATGAAGGGCATGGTAAGGTTATTTTTCTCAAGCTAAATCTCAATTCTCATCTCGAGTTCTTGAGATTTCAGAAAAACTACCTGGTTTTTATCAACATCTTCAAGTACATCCTGCGTGTATATTCCTGGACTCGTATGTAAATAAAACATATATGTACAACTTTATCTTATTCTCTGCCTCTTTTGGTTCCAAATGTTCAAAACATCCAATCTGTATCAAGTCTTAGGCTTATATGTATGGCGATGTTTCTCATCCTCCCTTTTCAGTTTAGTTCTAGGGTTCCCAGAGCTGCTAGAATCAACTTACTTGCTACACCATTAAGGCAATGTTGTGATTTTCTAGGAATGAGATTTCACCATTTGATGTGATAATGAAAACGAGCTTGGAATTCTTTCTATACGGAATGATATTTTTTTAGATCTAGAACTTCGGGATGCTCATTCAATCTTATAATAAAACTGGCATTTTACTCGAACCCTTTTGAATTATCCATCGATGAATTGGTAACCGAACGTGAACTAATTGGATTTTGGGGGAAAAGAGAATAACAAAGAATTGAATCATATATTTTGGGTTGTAGAAATTGGATTTCAAGAATACAAATGAAATAAATCCTAATAGTATGATTGGTTGACCTTATTAGTATGGAAATGAGGAAGTGTTTCACGCCTATAGAGTTGCTACGACCTTTAGTTGGTGAAATGGATATTTAATTATTATCAAACACGCAATTGCAACTCTTTCTTAGTACTAAATGAATAGTTTTTTTTTTTTTTTTTTTAATTTTGTAATATTTATGCATAAACCTTGGCAAATAGTAAAACTTGTCTAGATAAATTAATAGTTATTATTTTTCTATTATATTTTTTAATAATTATAGTTCTATTACAATTTTATTCCAACATACCATAAAAATTTTTATTTGAAAATAATAATCCACTATAGAAATGCGTGAATCATTTAATCAAATAAAATCTAATTTTATGGAAGACCCTTCACCAACAAAGTCCTTAAAAGTATGAGGGAAAAGGGGAAAAAAAATTACAATTATAAAGGTGTTGAGAAAATATTTCCTAGAAGAGGTGATTTCAATTTGTTATTATCAATATTCTATTAGCACCATCCCAACTATCATAATTAAGTGACCTAAATTCATACAACTCAATACAAACACCCCCATCCCTTCTACAACAAACAATATAATCTCCTTCAAAAATTACCAATACAATCAAACTTCAACAAAAAAAACAAGTTAAGTGCTATTGCATATAAAGGCCAAAATCATTCAATATGGCTATTAATCTAACATGGTAGTTAATTGATAAAAATTTATAAGTAAATAAAGTTAAACTTAGGAATAACTATAAAATGTGCACAATGTTTATTATAAGTCCAAATATTCAACAAATACAAACAATTAGAATCTACTGCCTACATCATCTGTATATATAGGTCTACCTCTCCCATACATTTGCATTAAGCTAGGGTTGGACCATTTGATTCACATCCAGTTGAGTGATTTGTGTTCCATCCCTTGAGAAGCCACCAAACTCAGTATAGTGCATAGGAATTAGAGTAGGGTTGACTTACGTGACCCCCTTGCCCATGTTAGCATCATAATCTCTAGGTCGTCCCTTAAATGAAGCTGCAAGAGTCTATTTGTTTGCTAGTACCCTCCCTAGATGGGGTATGAAATTGGAAATGAGATGCTGCTAGAAATGCTAGGGGTGAGTAGTATAGATAAGAAGGATCATCTCAAATCTGTAGGTTAGCCTGTTTATATTCTCGACCTCTTCCCTATCCATTACCATGTCCTTGACGGCCCCTTTCCTGTTGTGGCTCATCTGGTGGGGACTCATCATCAAGTACATTTGGATCGAATGCCAATAGGTCACCTAGATGGATCCTAATAAGCTATTGGATGGCATCATCAACATCATGCTGTTCAACTATAATGTCTTTATATGACATCTGAGGTAGCCAATGTATGAAGTTCGCTTGCAAGCTAAAGGTAACAGTTTGACTAATATATAACAAGACAAATGAATGGGTAATAACACTAGGGAATTATACATACCATATACATTCACGAAGCCTTTGAATTGCTAATATACCATATACATTAATGTCCTGACAAGCCAGTTCATTCTTTATAGCTGTATCTTTATTGGATTCATTGGTGATCAATTTATTAGGTTGATAAGGCATGCAATTGCTAATTGGTATATGATTCGGTAGGATTGGTTGAGATTCAAACACTCGAGTTTTAACTTAAACTCCAATATCGCCTTAGTGCCCTCCGAAATCATACTCAGCTGTCAGGAGAGCTATTGGTGATAAGATCACTTCATGAATTTCAATATACATTTTTGTTAAAATGCTGACTCCACCATATCCTAGTAAGGAAGCATAGACATCATAGTCATCATTAATAAGAGCAATCATAGTTGTCAAAATCGTAATTTTACTCATGTGATTTTACGAATTTATAATATTAGGTGGCTCTTCCGAGTTAACGCAAGTGTAGAATCTTTTTTTTTTTATAAAAATTTATATTTTTTATCGAGTTTATCGATTCTATATATCTAAATTGAATGAATTAAAGAACAAAAAATACAACTAACTTTTTACAAATCATTAAACTATTAAAGCTTTCCAACGTTCATCATATCTTATTCCAATTTTTTACCTCTTCCTTTCTCTTTCAATCTCTTATTTTATATTTATAGTTTTTATCGAAGTTTTAACTCCGATAATAAAGTTTATAAAGAAAACTATATACTTTTATTTTATACTGTTAATAACTTAAAATGAGTTGAAATTTTTAGTTCTTTTTAATTTACAGCTTCTAAAAAAAATGGGCAAAAGTTTAATTTCAACTCTATTTGTCCTTCTTCTGTACATATTAGATTACATATTAAGAATTTTTGTGGAAACAAAAACTTAATTTGTTCATTTTTTATTTTACATTATATATTTCAAGTTTTGAATAATTACTATAAATATATTAGTAATTTTTAAAGTTATTTTATATAAGTTATAAATACTTACCTTTTTATGTTTCAATTTTAGGTTTCGATTTTATACACTATCTAATAATTCTAGATAGAATCACAAGTTTAACAATCTTGGGAATGATACAAAACATGTATTTACTCTTGCCAATAAGAGGGCATCTATGAATCACCTTAACTTGGATGTTAGCTCAAAGCCGATCACATATTAAGCTAACCAATTGGTCATACATGACTCTAATTGGAACTCTAACTACTATTCTCGAGCACTTTTCATATTGCACCTCATCTTCTCATTTCATAATATTTCTACTAGTATGACAAACTAACCTTATTAACCTTATATTATCCATTTACACCTGTTTGTTACATTAACTTCATAAACTTTAAAGTTTGCAAATAAAAATATTGGCTTTTACTTATAGACATACTTTACTAGACTTTGCCAACACAACAACTAAATTAAGTTCACTATAACATTTTCAACAACAGTTCATATCACCATTAGTATACTATAATAAGCTACTTGTGTATTATAAAAATGTAGATGATTCCTTTCATATAAAAATGGTCGTATACAATAATGTATCATAATATTTTCAACAATAAAACTAATTTTCAAATTTACATATCTATAAAATAGATTAAAAAATGAAAAAAAAATTGTACCTTTTCAATATTGTCATCTAGAGAGAGAAAGTGAGGAGATCGTATGGATTCAATCACAGTTTTGAAAAACCTTCCTACAACTGGCTTTTAATTGCGTTACTACTTTGAATATACAATTGATTCATAAAAAAAGTAGCATGAATTGAAGGATTTGGGACAAGGAGTGTATGAGTTATTTTAGAGAGACATATATATATATATATATATATATGTGTGTTTGTTTGATCTACAAATGAATTGGGTGGAGGAGAAGAAGGGTTTGTTTCTCGTCGAGGCAATTTCTATTTATAGGAAAATTGCCTCCTCTATCAAAAGAAATCGCAATATGATTTTATGTACTTTATGTAAAATCAGTTCATTTGAAAATAGTTTGTTTAATGAGTAATTTTAAGTACTACATTTTTAACTTAAAAAATTTTTTTAAGACTTGCATTTATGTAATTTTTTTTCATTTTACAATTTCTTTTTCCTTTTCCCAAAGTATGAAGTAATTAATATTATTTTGACGATTTCATTATCCACCTCCCATAAACCAAGTAAAGAAATCGCAACACTGGATCAACAGACAGATGGCCGTAACACTTGGCACTCATCCAATAAATCCTTCATCCAAAATGTCGACGTATTGGAGTTTATCCTTATCTATTGACCGGCTGTTATGACCTCAAAAAAACCTGGCCTCCGGTTTTCCAACTACCGATCGATTCCTACGAACTCAGTACAGCACATAACTTCAAAACCTAATACCCACAATATCTTTACTTCATAAACACACAAAGTACAAGAAAAAGCATCCTTTTTTCAGCTTCTTGGGTATATCATCTTTTCTGGGAGTGTTGGATTGATTAGAAAGTGCAGTTGGCAAATGGATGAGATATCGGGAGATAGCAATGACGGAGTAGTAGTGGAGAGGCAAGTAATGGTGGCAATCGATGAAAGTGAATACAGTTACTGTGCACTCATGTATGTACTTGATCATCTGAAGGAGTCGATTGACAAGTCTACGCTTTTGATCTTCATGGCTCAGCCACAGCCCAAGAACGTGTATGCTGTTGCTGCTTCCCTTGGTAACGCTAGAATGTACTGTCCCGTGTCAGCCAGTTAAGTTTCGATTTCGATTTCACATTTAATTATGTATTCTTAATAACAACAATACAACCTAGGACTGTTTTCATAAGATTGTAATGCTTCTCTATGTGTGGGGGTTTTGTTGCATTTGCAGCTCCTGATTTTGTTAACTCGTTCCAAGAAAAACAGAAGAAGCTCGCTTTGGCTCTCTTGGACAGAGCTAAGGAAATATGCGCTAATCGAGGAGTAATTGCGATTCCGTTCTGTCCCTTGAAATTGTTTTATGCTAATTCAATGCCTCTCACGTTTATTTTTAATAATAGTTTGTTGATTACTCAAACTTTGTGTCATTAGGAGAATAGGCAATCATATATTCAGTGACTCATGTATTCATTTTCGTATCCGTCTTGCGTTTATTGGGTTGTGGTTAAACTTTAATCATGTTTGAATTCAGAAATCCTCTACAAGTTTGAAATTTACATAAAAGAAATTCTGGTGATTTCGTTTAATAAACATAAATTTTCTCAGAAACATTGTAAATCCTCTTTAGTATCTTCCTAATCCAGCAACTGCACATCCAGCCACTTATTAATGGTTGAGCTTTAGATTTTACAAGCTTCCTCTGGGGTGATATCATTTTCACGAACTTCTGCCTATAGGAAGGAAACTCTCATCATTTGGTGCATTCCTTTCTCTAATGATTCATTTTCTGAACTTAGGTAAAGGCTGAAACCATTACAGAGGTTGGAGATCCTAAAACAGCCATTTGTGATGCGGTTCAAAAGTACAATGTGGATCTTCTTGTTATGGGTGAACGGGGTCTAGGGAAGATCAAAAGGTTAGTATTGTTATATATCTGGCATTCTGTCCGTTGGGTGCATCCAAAATGCAAGTGAACTGAAGGTGAAATCAACTAACAAGGCTTCCCATAAAGTCATTGCACGATAATCTGAGTTTCTCCATAATTGGTTTTTGTCAGTGCTATATGTGTAAAACACTTTTTAAGTATTTTGGGCCAAACATCCTCTCAAACTGGCATCAACTTGCTACCGAAACAAAACCGAACCGACAAACTATGCAGGCTCCTAAATTATACCTGCATTATCGTGCAAGTTCCCTGGTTTATTTATTGAAATATTGAGGCTATTTCTACATAATAATCAATCCACACATCTAATATTTTTATTTTTTTTGGGTTCCCGACTAGTCTAAACATATCATTCATGGCTACCTGATTTTAACAGTATTGGAATGTGGAATGCTACAGGGCTTTTCTGGGGAGTGTGAGCAACTACTGTGTGCAAAATGCAAAATGTCCTGTTCTTGTAGTCAAGAAACCACACTGAAGTCTGTGAACCATGACATGATGCCCAGCTTGTAATTAGAGATGATGTGCATATATCCATATTACAATATCTTTATGTTGCTGCTGACGTTAAGAATTGTACATGAATTTCCATATGGTGTTAGTCTTGTAAAGGATTCTGTAAAATTGGATGTTGTTTTCATATATTTCCTAACAGTTCAATTTTATTATAATTCTCTATAATATGTCTCTAGGCTACCTTTGTTTAATAATGAAAATGGAAAGGATAAGTGGAGGAAATGGGGATAAACTTTCCTCTTCTAATGCCACAACACATCCCTCCTGTGGTAATAATATGAAATGGGAGATGTGAGGAGGAAAACGTGTGATAATTACTAAGGTGCCTTAATTAGTATGTAACAATATAAAGTATCTCTAATCAGTGAACTAGCTGAGATTGCACCTGCATTATGGGTGCTCAAAAAATGATAAATAATTAAGCGTATTAATTGTAACTTCCGGTTTTCAATATACTATAATATTTTTAAGACACTAAAATCACCGACCTTTTTATAATATCATAGATTTTCACCCCTATGATCTTTTGATATCATAAATATCAACCTCCCTTAAAAGTAGGGCTGAGGGAGGGAACTTTCCAACAAACATTTTGTAAATTATTTCATGAAGAAATTTAAATGTATAGTCTTTATTATAATTTTGAGAGGGGAAAAAAAAAATCCTAATTAATACTGACGTCAAAAGTAACCTTAAACGCTTTATCTTCTCTCTTTGTATCTGGAAAGTGGGATATTTTCTTACTTTTTTCCTTCTCTTATTTTCCCTTCACTCATGTTCATTTCTTCTCATTTTAGAACAATTAAAGCTAATAAGACATGACATAATAGCTTGAGCACTAACATGACATCTGAGACAAAATAAAAAAACTGACATGATACATAATATAAAATATACTATTAGGATAGCGATAGACGCAATTATAATAAAAACTAATTATTTGTGAAATATATTCGGTTTTATCTGCTTTTGGCGCCCATACAAATTTGATTTTGTGGATAAGGCACGAACGCAATCCACTGACACATTTGTCACTGCTTCGCGTATTCCTTTCTAAATGTTTTGCCAAACAAGGTGTTAATGCTTCTTAGTGGATTGATTGTTATCCGTACCTCTTTCATAGAAGAGGCTTGGGCTAACTGTCACTTGAAACCGGCGGGTGGGCCGCTGTAAATTTGGTAAGATTTGAGTTGCACTCACATAATCGACCATAGCTTACGTTGATATCGGATCGGACGGTTGATATTGGAGCTAAGTCGTAAACTGACTTGTGGCAAATATATACTGCAAGTGGAGATAGTTGGTGAGCCAATTAAAGGTGGGCTGGGCCACAATTGACTAGGGTGCTATCCTACATGGAGCCCATTTCCACTAAGGTAGCTGACTTGTCTCCGAAGGTCTTCTATATTTTAACATTATTTTAAATTTAATGCTAAAAAGTTTTTTTCCTTTTTTGGCCAATGTTAAAATGCTAGGTTCTTTTCTTTTTTTTTTTTTTTTTGGGCAACTTATGTTAAAATGTTTTTTTTTTTTTTTATAGTTGAAAACAAATTTCAATTGACACTTAACATTGGCCAAAAAGGAAAAAAGACATTTTAATAATAAATTTAAGATTTTGTTAATGTTAAAGGACCTTCGCACGTACAATATGAAAAATATATTGATTGAAGAAAATTCTATATTGGTATGTGTTGATCATGGTTGGACCAACTGGGTTAAGTGGACTCGCATGGAGCTTGGTTAGAGTGCACTTAGGCTTTGTCTTCTACTCCTTGATACCTGCAAAAAACCTCTAGTAGGTATAGTCATGAGGGTATTCCGATACTTAAGTTAGCAAGAAAGACTAAAGAAAGATAGGGGGCGAGTATTTAAGATTGAAGGGACCGTGCTTGGCCAACGTATATGTATGTAATGTATGCAGGATGTTAGACTCAAGTTATGAAAAGAGGAGAAAAAGAGGAAAGATCTCTTAGAGAGGAAATGTTTTATCTTTCTTCATGGCGCCTAGTGCCTTTTATGTGAGTCACCTAAACACGTGGCGATCAAAGGTCCATTTATAGTGGCCGTCGACAAACAGTGCACTCCACTAGACGATGAAATCTACAACTTAAGGAATTGACAGTTATAGGGGTTGTCAGGTGTATTGGTAGTATTATGGATGTCAAATGTCTATTAATTGACTACGGTAGAGAGCACATGTTAAAGACAAGAGCTGGGCTAAGATGTTGAGGAAGGCATTGGTTGATGCCTAATCGAGGGCGAGTTGAGCTTCGAGCTTATGCCAAACAATCTGTGCATGATGGCTCGTCAAGCAGGTTACGGTATAGAGGATAAACTCTCCAACAGCTTGCGTATCCCTTAGTACAAGCACATGGCTTTGTGGAAAGGTTGCAAGGCATCGTTTAAGCATACTTGAATGTCTTTTATGATAGGCTTCACTCTTGGCCTTAGTTTGGGTGAGAATCGAGTGTCAACACTTATCCCCTTACTCTCCTTAGTGTTTGAGGCGCGAAGAGAGTAATCCATGTGAGGTGATTAGGCTAATGATGAGTTGTCTATTCTTCCGAGTTAGGGGCTGTTTCAATTGTTTAGGATTGTGATAGACAGTGCCTTTAGTTAGGTTCATTTTCCCATACATGGGTTCCTGTATGACTGATGCAATCGATGGGCTACTTGATATGTCATGATGACTATACTTGAGAAATGTGGCACATGGATCGTCTGTGTTACATCCCGAAGTCGCGGAGTCGCAACAGTCCCACCGTATAAACCATTCTATGATAGTAACTGGCTTTACAGTGCCTACCATAGACATGATCTACACAAGGCGTCGACGGCTCCTCGCTTTGAAGTAAATAGTCCACTTAAAAGTTTAACTACAATTATGATAAATATTACAAATTTTGAATAAATATATATAATTATAAGTAAAGTCCACAGAACTTCCCAGGAAGTTTTACATAAACACAACAATTCACTAAATTACATAATAACTATCAGTCTTTCATCCTTAACTGCAAAGGACGCTCTAGCTACTCATCATTACTAAGTAAATTGATCCTCATACCCCTAGCTTCAAAAGAACTAACCTCTGGGTAATTGTAAGGCGGCATTTTACTTGAAGAGTTCAGAAATCAAGACCTGTAAAAGGATATATAAGGGTATGAGCAACTATAGTTCAGTAAGTTGAATTGGAGACTCATGAATGCATATAAGCACAAACAAGATTATCAAGCAATTAATTTCATGCAATCCAACAATCAAGTATCGTCGCACAACGTAGTCCAGTCCGTTATGAAATTAGAGAAATTTCACCCGCTCTAATCCGGGTTAAAGAGTTTCCATGTTATGCAATAACTCATAACTAAACTCAAGCTTGTACAATGGAGACCTCGCTCCTCCTGCGACTACCTTCAAACCATTGACTTCACCCTCGCCGCGACCTCCTCTCCTGTTACTTAGTTAGACTAAGGATGAAGAAGGGACCATTATGCAATCCTACGCTATCTTTTTCGAAGGGGTCGGTATTTAGTTGGAGAATCCTAATGACCCTCTAACGGGTTGCAATGCATGATATTTTAGGTAATTAAAGTTAAATAAGATTAAATTTCATTTAGGTTTTTCAAACAATTTATACCAATTCAATCATAACACAAAATCCATCATACCACAATTTTAGCACGAATTTAGATACATCAAACACATGCGTAAAGAGTACCATACAAATAATACTCTATCATAATAAGTAATAACCTAACTTACTAGGAATTTCTCAATCACCCGATCACTTAATCGCAAGCCGATTTGTCTTTGGGTGTCCTATAATACAAATAGGTCTTTTTAGTACTTATACTTTAAGGATTCATATTCTAAGTTATAATTTAACTCATTTTTTCATGTATACCTATTATGTATTAATCATTCTTTGTACTCTGTTTCAAGATTCGAATCCTAAATTAGATTCTAGTTTTTATTCCGAAGTCTTAACTATGCTCGAATCTTAATGTGAAATTAATCACATTAAACTCAAGTATTTTAATATCCTATTGGGTCTTAATTTAGTATTCTAAACTATTCGGTACACGTTAATCCTAATTGGGGTATCGGATTTATTTACGATATGAGAAAATCTTACATTTTTATACAATTACCTAAAATTAAATTTTATTTCAGATTTAATATATTTTTATTTTTATTATAATATTATCTAAATAACCCTAATTTTTTAGATTTATTAATTTTCAATTCCACATATTTCTAATTTCTTACAATAACCACCTAATTTCCTAAATTTACTATACTTAATACTCCAAAGGCTAGGATTAGGTTTCCACATCAGAGATTAACATCCATAAATATCTAATTATTATCTAAATCAGTAATTAGTATCTTAATCACCTAATTAACCCAAAATTACCCAATTTTTCCATCATTTTAAGGTTAAAAATTAACTTAAAAATTTTGAAAATTAATTTTAGAAAAATGGCTTCATAACACTGTTCTATATCTCATAAGCATTCTACAGAAAAAAAATTGAGCTCCAAACTACACTCCTAAGCCTATTTATTTCTAGTTTTAATCATGCCCGGTTTTGCTCAATTTGTTAGGAACCCTATATTTTTAGACGTGATTAAACTAAATCACTATTTTTCCCTAAATCTACATACAATAAAACCTCAAAATAACAAGTTTCATAATTTTCTAGGTAAAATAACTAATTTTACAAAATTACACAAAATTAGGGCAAATAGGGACTCACCCAGTTCGATGCTTTTTGGCCGTCCAAATCCGGTCCAAGTATGTCGGCCGGCCTAGACGGTGGGTTTGGAGTAGGGTGGTGGTGGTGGTGGTTTGGTCCCAGGTGGTAGTAAGGTGTGGGTTTGGCTCACTAGCCCTAACTGCACTGTTTCTTTTTCTTTCTTTTTTTTTTTACTGGATTTTCTCTTGAATTTTTGAAGCTCTCTATTTTTCTCTGATTCATCACTATCCAAAGGAGGTATGTGAATTTTTTCCTTATTTATAGACATTTTTGGTAATTAATATGCATTAATTAGACATGATATTGCCCCATTTTCTTGATTTTTGGCTTTTGTGTTGCCTAATTTTAATTGGATAATTTTTATTCTTTAGCTCCTGACTTGCTACAACCATATTTGCATCATTCCATACCCCTCTGATTTTTTTCTAATTTTTTCACAATTAATTAATAATTTTCTTTAATTATTTACTAAGTTTTTGGCCAATTTAAGTAATTTTGCATATTTTTTATCTACATGTAAATACATGTGGGGTACATGTGAATATTCCTAATTATTATTTAGGTCATTCTATAATTTTTAGTATACATATAATCTATCTCTAGTGATTTATTAGTTATTTGATTATATTTTTCACCTTTTTGATAATTAGCAATTATTATACTTAAAATTTGAAAATTTTATAGTCTCCTATTTTATTACTGATTTTCTTAAATTCAAGTTTACGGGATCATTTTTATTAATTTTTCTATCAATAATTTATAATTTGTGTTTGATTGGATCCTTTAACTGATCTCCTAAACCTTGTTTTCTAAGTTCAATCCTACGGTCACTTGGCTTAACTTTAGAACTTATAGTCTATAAAGAGCGGTTATGCCCGTATGTTGACTTGTTGTTAGGCCATGTCATAGATCTATATGCAAGGTCAAACAAGGCCTTTAACTGAGGGAATGGGGTATGTGAATGGCTAAGGTTTAAATGTATGTCCTTTCATGGGTTTTTGCCTCAAAAGTAAGATAAACCGTTTACCTTCTCCCCTTACTTATCTATATAAAAGGGAGGCATATGTCCTCATTTTTTACTTTGCTCTACTTACTTAGAGGAAACTTTACCAAAATTTTTACTCACAAGCTAGTTATTTTTCCTTATGTGCTTCCATTCCTTATTAACATTCGCAACGGCTGATCAAAGCACGATCGATAATCCAAGTGAGCCTTCCCATCCTTCCATTTCTAGGGAGGTAGATGAAGATTTCTAGGGTTTGTCTTGAATAAGGGGTGATGGCCCTATTTCCCTTGAAATGGCAGCGGCAATAGTGGTGACAGTAAGAGAAGATGAGATGGTACTATCCTAAGAGGAGAGAAGGGAGTACACATAGCAACAACCTGGCGATGCGAATCCCTAAGATGGTGAGGAGGATAAAGTTGGGTAGTTATTGTAGACAACTAACATAAACAAATATGCATGTGCCTATGTTCTTTATATGGCAAGCAAGAAGAAGTTGATGACGGTTAATTGGGCAAAAAAAGCTATACTTGGGTGGCAAGTAAAGGTACCTATAGGTAGGTAATGAGCTTATGATGTAAGGGGTAGCCAATCATTTGGTATTTATACAAAGCCCTTCAAGCTTGATCTTCACTTCCCCTTTTTTTTTTTTTTTTTGGAGCTCTTTAGGTACTTTAAAGTTGCTTTGAGGAGTCTTAATGTGAACACATAGATTTAGCCGTTTGCTTTGAGGTATTGTGTTTAGGAGTTATGGCGGCTGACTACATGGCTGTTTTGGCACTTCTCCCATATGAAGAGGGAAGCTGATAGGTGGATATATGTCGCTAGCCAAGGCAGGGCTCTAGGTATTTTTGATAAGTTACCGAATAGGGTTGAGGGATGGAAGGAGTTCTTTTATTATGTTCGTGCTCCTGAGCCTCTAAATTTCCCAATTGAGTAGAGATGGCCTATTCTAGGCAGGAAGTTGAAGGCTTTAGGAGATGGGGATGTTGTTACACTTTAAAGTGGCAGAGTTATAATAGTCCGTTATATAAACCATTTTAGGATAAAAGCTGACATTTCAACCGTTATCTTAGACATGATTTAAATAAGGTGTCCATGACTAACTCGCTTTAAAGTAAATAGTTTATAAATTAAATATGTTATTTGTTTATAAAAATATGAAAGAAATACATACTAAAGTCTAAATATCTCAAGTAATGCTTATGAGATTCAGTATCCTAATCTTACGTCACTTAAGTAATGTATATACTAATATTAAGAGATTCAAAGATAAGATCCAAACTTTAAGAGTGTAACTAATCATTTAGTTTTATATCCTTACTCCTTAAGATCCAACAGTTGGTAGCTTCCAGGTAATTAATAAGCTACTTTTTAGCTAGCACTTGTAATAACATCTTTAGGGATGTAAGCAATCAACCGCTTAGTAACTTGAGACAAAGACTTAAAATTATAAATCAAGCACAAATAGGGTTATCAACCAAATTAGTTAGATGCCATGTATGTAAAAACAGATGTCATTGTACAATGATATCCGGTTCGTCATAAGATTAGAAAAATTACACTCGAAAGCTTCAAGGTAATTAATAAGCCACTTTTTAGTTAGCACCTGCAACAATATCTTTAAGGATATAAGCAACCAACTGCTTAGTAAGTTAATACAGAGACTTAAAACTATAAATCAAGTATAAATAGGGTTATCAACCAAATTAGTTAGATGTCATGCATATACAAGCAGATGTCATTATACAACGTTATCCGGTTTGTCATGAGATTAGAAAAATTACACTTACTTTAATTCGGGTTGAGGAGGTTAGTGTACATTTTTAATAGCTCACGACTAAATTTAAGCTTATGCAATTGATACACTATTCCTACAACTATCTTCGAACCATTTACTTTACTCTTGCCGTGACTTCCTCTCCTATTACTTAGTTCTACTAAGGATGAAGAAGGAACCAATTATACTATTTAGCTCTCTCTTTTGAAGGGGTCAGTATTTAGCTACAGAACCCTATACATTTCCTTTAATGTGTTGCTATGCAGGTCTATTTTAGACTTACAAGTCATATATTTAGTTAAGTCCAATTTAAGGTGCTTAATCATTTCACATAAATCACATAAATTTCAATCTAGAACATCAAACTAGAACCATAAAATTAAACCCAGAAACACGCACACACAGGCATGCCTACAGTCAATTGTCTAACAAACACAACCAAGTATAATCTTAAGCCTCCAAATACTATAAAACAATATTCCAAAATATAGTAACATAATGATCCCAACTTATTTGAACTTCCCGTTTGCTCATTCAAGGTGCAACTCACTCATGCCATCATCGATAATCCCTATGATACAAATGTTTTTTTAGTTTTCACATAACTATCATAGATAGATTTTATTTTGTAATTTAAATTATTATCTTTAGTTTAGGGTCTTCTTATATTTAGTTATTCTAGTTTATGTCTCTTTGGATTACTTCTCTTATTCAGACAGGTTTTGAATTTGCTTCTTTTGCCTATTTTGATTCAACCTTTGAATCAGATTCTAGTTTACATTTCTATTACTCTTATATTTATAAGTCTTTTAAATGCCTTTTAAACTTTCTCTTACAATTTATTTAAGGGGTATAATCTTTGGTTTATGTTTTTGACTTACTCTCTGATTTACTTCTATTAGCTCTAATTCTGATTTTGCTTCTGAATTACATTCTGATCCAAAATTATCCACGTTTTACTATAATCACTCATACATATGTATGTATATACATATAAGCTTTAAATCATTAGTTTTTAGTCTAAAATTATAATTTTACTCAATTATTCAAGTTCTAAATCTCCTATAACTGACCTAGTCCTAAATTAATTTTTGACTTAATTTTTGAATCTAGTTTTGTTTTTTGCTTTTGATTACTATTTTTATTGGTAAACCCTAGGAATTTCTCTCGAACTAATATATAAAATTCATCTAACTATACTTAGGTATTCTAAATTTTCATTTTAGCTCTTAACCACTATTTTGATCTATACGATATACTATATTACTAATTTAACTATCGAATTAGCTTTCGATATGAAAATAACCTATATTTTTCATATAATTTTGTAAATTCACATTCCAAATTAGATTTATATCATATTTCTAATATTATGATACTATAAATTTTTTCCTAATATTTTCCACCCATTTAATTCCTATATACACATATTATGTAATATTACACATTATACACTTATATGACCCATCTAAGACTTCTAACATTACATAGATCATCCTTCATCATCTAATAACATACCAAAATATCTAGTTATATCTTAAATAAGAATTTATATCTAATTAACCCAAAATCACAAAATTAACTCGAAATATACCATATTGCTTGTTATATATTTACTACATAATATATATAATACTTACATCTAACACCTCAAACATTACAAATATCATCCTTTATTAGCAATTAACATCCTAAGATACCTATTCACATGTTAAATCAGTAGTTAAACCAAATTAACATTAAATTACCAAATTAAGCCCACAAAGTACCTCTTATGTATGATTTTAGGGCCTAAAAATTAAGTAAAATTTTAGAAAAAATCTTCATAGCACTGTTATATATATCCTAACTAGTCTACATAAAAATTTTAAGGTCAAAACTATATTGTTAAAGTTATTTAAATTGAAATCGAAAACTAGCTCGGATTTAGTCATTTTTTAAGATCAATATATCTTGAGGCCTAATTTTATCAAATTGATATTTTACCTAAATCTACATATAAAAATATTCTAGAATATCAAATTTCATAATTTTCCATGCATATTTGATATTTTTACTAAATTAAACAAATTGAAAAGGAAATTAGAACTTATCCATTTAAGGGCTTCCAACCAATAGCGGTGGCTCCACCCTTGTTAGAACCACAAGGCAATAGATTTGCTAGTAGGTGGTGGTGGCTATTCCTCTTTAAGTGGTCATCGGGTATAGGTTTTCCTCTAAGGCCCTAATTGCACATTATTTTATCTAATTTTTCTAAAAATATTCTCTCCTCTCTTCTTAAACTCTCTTAGTTTTTTCTAAACTCCTAAGTGACCAAATTGAATTATGGAAGAGGCTTTCTTAATTTATAGTAGTATCTAGGATTTTTCTTTTGATTTTTGGTTGACATATGTCCTTATCTCTTCTTTCTTTTCACTTTCTAGTTAGTTTATTTTTATTAGCTAATTTTCCTTCTTTTATTTTCAGCATAACATTCCACTTTTTTGGACATTTCCACACTTCCCATAAATTTTCTTAATTTTTCTTTATTTTTTTATAAATTTTCCTTAATTAATTAGTGTTATTTTAGCATATTTTAGGTAATTTAAGTAATTTCTCCTATTTTTACCTATACATAAATATATATAAGGTACAAATAAATACTTCTAAATATTAGTTACGTTATTTTATGATTTTTAGTGTGTATATAATTTGTCTCTATCAATTCATTAGTTATCGAAACTCATTTTATGTGTTTTCGATAAATAACAGGTAATATATATATATATAACTCAATATTATAATATTTAATCATTTTATTAGTTATTTACCTAAATCAAAACTCATAAGATCACTTTTACTAATATTTTTAGCTTCGTTGTAAAATTTGGACTCAATTAAACAACTTACTAAATCGCCTTAAATTTTATGTACTGAATCCTAAACACTTGATTACAAAGCTTACAGATGTAATGACCTACATCGAGATATTAAATTCGGTGAGTTGGAAAAAGCTAAATCCTCTATTAATATGCTAAAAGTATAAGGATGGCCCTTTGTTGTGTTTGGTTGAGGAGAGGTGGTTGGTTGTCTACTTTGTTGCGTCACTTTGTCATTGGAGTGAGGTACATCGGGCTGCTCGTCTTTGGCTTAGTAAGTGTGCTATCTTTATTTTATTGTGTTCTGCTAATGAGTTTACTGATTTTCTTGTAGCTTAGGAATTGGTTACTGAGAGAGTAAGGGTGAAGCTCCTCAATGTACAAAGCTGGCAGCTCAAGGGTGCTTCGAGGATTGAGAAGAGGAAGTAGCTCGAGCTAGAAGGGAGAGGGAGACTTCGTGTCACCCTTGTAAAAAGTCAAAGAAGAAGAGTGGGAGGCAACATATACTTCCTAAGGTTATACAACAAGGAGTTGGTGATGTGCTAATAGGAGTGCTGTTATGGACTTTAAGACCAAGCTAAAGGGCATTTAGTGGTGGTCCAATTCTGGAGGTTAAGGCCAAGGTCATAGTTGCTATACAGGGGACTCCAGCACAAGGTGCTCGAGTAAACATAGCACAAGAAAGCTTGGAGCAAACTCCTCAAAGTGTTAGTAAGCATGCCATCGAGATTCTTGATAACGAGGACGTCCAACCTCTAATTTGTTGTCAGAGGAGAGCAAAACTTGTTCAGCTTATGGGTCGACCTACCTAGAGGTTTAAGCAGCTATAAGCATGGTTCGGGTGACTTGTTATAGGAATGGATGACATGGAGACCTTGGTAGGATTGTTGAGGCAACATAATGAGGTATATTGCTTGTATGTTTCTATTAAGATGCTAGGCTTTAGATTGATTACTAACGATATGTTGTGCTTGTAGTTGTATAACTTGCTAGATTTCATTCTTGCTTACAACCAGTCATATCTTCAATCGGAGGAAAGTCAGGCTATGGTCGAGGTTGAGAGGCTCTAAAAGGCGTTGGAAGAAGAGAAGAAGGTGCATGGCAACTTACCCATTATATTCAGCAATCTGGAGAGTTAGCATAGGGAGCTCCTTGAGTAAGTGGGCTAAAAGATGACTTAAAGATGGCTAAAGAATCCAGCAAAAGTATTGAGGATATGCTACTTGCCAAGTTGAAGGCAATGGGGGAAGAGCTAGACAAATTGCAAGCCAAGTTTGCTAAAAGGGAGTCTGAGCTCTTGAAAGGTGAGGGGTTGGCACTCAAGGTCAAGTAGGATATCTTTTTGTAAACCTTAGATAACCTTTGATCGAGAAGGCCATCACCATGGTTGGTTATACAATAGTGAAGGAGGTGTAGAAACATGTTTGGCAAAACATGCTTGATGTGAATTTGTCCTTCTTAAATTAGCTGGATGAACCTAAGGTTGCTACTAGAGGTAGGTCGAATGGCGAGTTATCTAGTGATTTGTTAGGAACTTCCCGTAGTTGCTCGAATGTAGGCCTTAAGAAGGGAGGTGGTGATGGAGAGGGTGGGCAGGAGTAGTAGCAACAATAGCAGGAGTAGCAACAAGTTGAGGATGCTTAGGAACATCTTTGAACTTTTTCTTTCTAAATTGTAGATGGTGCAGGCGATGCGTGCCCATTTCTAATTTTTGTAACCTTATTTAGGTAAGGGGGTTGCACTGCCGACCTCCCTTTATGTAGTTGTTGAAAACATCAATGAATGAGATTTCTCATAATTGTCTCTGATTTCCTTTTTCTTTTCCCTTAGTCCCTGCTTCTTGTGTTTTGACTGTAGCTACATGCTTAAACTTCATTCATTTTTTGTCTAAGTCTTTTGTGCCAAAGATGATGCTTCTCGAGTAGACTTGTGTACCTTGTTTCTTTATAAGATTTCCTGAATTACTTATCTCCAAGTAGGTAGTTTATACCCTGTTATTCACTTATGGGCCTAGTTACTTGCTCATGTGCTATTACTTTGCATTTGTCCTTGATTTTTGTCTAAGTGTTTCGTACTTGAGATGACCTTTTGCTATAGGTTGATGTATTTTACCTCTTAAGTAGATCGTACTTCTCTAGGTTCTTATAAGGGCTCAACGTTATAAGACGATGAGCTAGCTAGAGCGTATCTCATGTTGACATCACAGGATCTCTTTGGTAGGGCAATTTCGATAGGGTAGATCTTTGTTGACATAGGCTATTTTCTCAATAGAGTTTATTTCGAGCAGCATGCATTCTTATTAGGTGGAACACCTTAGGCAAAGCATCCTCTAGGAGATATTTAATACATATATGGCACATCATTAATTCCTTAGATGTCGCTTGGGTTCCCAATGTATTGGGGTTGTGTAATAGCCGATATGTGTACAGTTGGGGACGTCCTATGGCTTCTATATAAAGGGTACGTGGGTTCTTGCTTTATCATGCTAAATACCTAAGCAACATAGTAAGGTATAGATGAAAGCTAGTAGGAGAATTTCTAAGGTGATCATGTTAAGGGATAGAGTGCTCAAGTTTGGGAGGGCTATTCCTTAACTTCGTCTTTCAGGTTGTAATCGTAAGGCATGAATAACTACTCGATGGCAGTAGGTAAATCAAAAGCTGTGATCAAGAGGCGTACATAGCCTTTGGGTCCTCCGCTCTTTTTGTCCCAATAGTAATGAGTGAAAGAAGGGGGCTTGAGTGCTATCCACCGCTTGTCTATAGTGACCTCACCATAGGGGTACTTGTCTGCATGAGGTTTTAGGCAACTTTTATACATACTGTCCTAGACGACCCTAAGTAGGCGATGGTGGCTATGGTGACTATAGCGATAGAAGGGGTCTTTTCTCTATCCTGACTTGTGGTCTGAGGTAATCGTGGGGAATCCTCTACTTCATGAGTCCTTTGGTCCATTCTAGGTGAAGCATCAACCTTACTTTGTTGTCAGCAAGGCCTCAATAGCTCGATGCTTTAGGTAGAGTAGCTAGGTTAATTGTACCTACTACTACTTCTATGGAAGAAAGGTTTTAAAGGTGGAGTGGGGACCTTCACTTGGAAGTTGAGTGTCACTAGGACCCTTCAAGTTCAAAGCTTGGCTTGCGAAAGGATAGGGAGGTAATCACAGCTGCCTATTTGGAACTCATAGGTTGAGTTAAAGTTGAGGGGAGTTCCTCTTAGAGAAAAGCTCTAAGTGAGAAGCCGAGTTGGAGTTAGGAGCAACTATTTAAGGCAGGCATATTGTCGTAGTGTAGAAAGTAGCTGCGCACCTTTGTATTGTTTAATTGTCTCTCTAGATGTAATCGAGGTTAGTATGCTGACCTATTAAGTCTTGTACTTCATCTCATTATTCAAATAAAGTTCCTCCCTTTTTGCTCATTGTTAGTCACTTGCTTATTTTGTTTTCCTCTACTCTTAGGTTTTCGTTATTCAATTTGACTCAAAATTATGTTTAGTACTTGCTACAATAATTTCTAACATAGGGATGTGTTCGAGGGTAAGGATTGACCAAAGATTGTGGGCTTGATGTAGATTGACAACTGAGAGAGGTGGCTTCGGCATTAGTATAAGGACTAACTTGGGCAAAGATTAGGGATAAAATTGACCTAAGGTTATAGGCTAGATGTAAATTGATACCTGAGAAAGGTGCCTATGGTATTGGTGTAAGAACTAACTTGAGCAAAGCTTAGCAATGAAAATGGACCTAAGGTTGAGGGCTCGGTGTAAATTGATACCTAAGAGAGGTGCCCATAATGTTAGCGTAGGAACTAGTTTAAGCAAAGCTTAGGGATGAAAATCAACTAAGGTTGAGGGCTAGGTGTAAATCAATGCCCAAAAGAAGTGCTCATGATGTTAGTGTAGGAACTAACTTGGGTGAAGCTTGGGGATGAAAATTGACCCAAGGTTAAGGGTTTGGTGTAAATCAATGCCTGAGGGAGGTGCCTATGATGTTCATATAGGAACTAACTTAAGAAAACCTTAGGGAGGAAAAGCAGCCTAAGGTTAAAGGCTTGATGTTAATCGGTGCCCTTACATGCTTCCACCATGTTAGTGTAAAGACTAACTAGGGAAGTATGCTCAGGGATGAAAATCGACCTGAGGTCATGGCATAGCGCAGGCAAGTGTTGTGTAGATGCGTGAGGTGTAAAAGGAAAAGAGAGATACATGCAGGAAACGTCATCAATTTATTGCATTCAACCATGGTTATAAGTGCTTTTGATTCTCGTCATTATACTTAAGGAAAGTAAGGTCTTAGATTCTAGGTGTTCCATGCCCTAGGGATGGGTTGTCCTTCTAATGTCTCGAGCTTGTAAGCATCCTTTCCTACATCTTTGACCACTCGTATAAGGTCTTCCCAATTGGGAATGAGCTTACCCTGCCTTTCCTTTGAAATAGTAGCTTCTAGCTTTTTACACACTAAGTCTTTAAGGTGGAAAACCCTGTGTTGGATACTGCATTGTTATATCTCATATTGTGTGGCTTACTATTGCTAAGCCGTTGTGCATGCTTATGTAATGTTGTGCACTTTGTTAATGGTATGAAGACTCGCTTGTAGGGCCATAGGATTGGCATTCCCGTCTAAGTGCTAGATCTTGTTGGTAGGTAACTCTAACTCAATCAAGAGGATGCTTATGCTTCAAATGTGAGATGGAATGGGGTTTCTCTGATTAAGGTTCTATGCATTGTGCGGTATCCCCACAGTATGTTTGGAAGGTTGTTAGCTGACCCATCTCCTGCTCATTCCACCTTCTTCTTCAATCTATTGAGGATTAACTTATTGGTAGCCTTTACCTAGCCATTGGTTTATGGATGGGCTACTAAGGTGTAGTGTAACTTAATGTTGTGCTTATTATAGAAGTCTTTGAACTAATTACTATCGGATTACCTTCCATTGTAGCTAATCAACCTATATGGTACTTTGAATCAAGATAGTATGTAGATGAGCATAAATCCTTTGGCAGCTCAAGTTGTGATGGTAGCTATAGCCAACGTATCTTCCTACTTAATGAAATAATCTATTGTTACTAGAATGAATTGTCAGCTCGACGAGGCTTTTGAGAAGGGGCTAAGGATGTTTAATCCCCACTACACGAATGACCATGGGCTTTATCAAGGGGTATAACTTCAAATTAGGAGTGTAAGTGATTGGCATGTGCTTTTGGTAGGAATGTCATTTCTAGACTACAATCTTGGTGTCTTCCTTTACTGTTGGCTAATAATATCCTTACCTAAGCATTCGAAGGTAAAGTACTTAAGACTGGATGTGATTGCTACAAATCCCTACATAGAGCTCCTTGAGGACTTAAGGCGCCCTCTTCTGTTCAAAGGCATTTTAAGGAGTGAGGTGCTAAGTCCCCATCGGTAGAGTACATCATCGATTAATGTATAGTTGGCTATAACATAAGCTAGCTTCTTTGTCTCTGCTTGGTCATCAGGTAATGCCCCCATCTTAAGATACTATATAAAGGGGTTCATCTAGGAGGGCTCGAGAGTTACTTCTATCGTTTCGACGACTTGATGTTATTGTACCTCTATACTTCACTTGGGGAGATACTATATAAAGAGCGGCTTATCATAGTCGTGTAATGCAAGGATGGTAGATGAGGCTATCCCAAATAGTTTGTCTACCTTTGCATTTTCTACTTAGTGGATCTTGTTGACTTTTTAGGAAGTGAATTCTACAAGAAGGCCCTGCACTAAATGTAGATACTTTACCATTGTTTTGCCCTTGGTCTCATATTTTCCCTTAATCTGTTGTATAACCAGCATAAAGTCTAGGTTTATGCTAAGCTTCTTTGCCCCGATGTCTTTGGCAATTTTTAGGTTGATGATGAGTGCCTTGTATTCAGCTTCGTTGTTTCTCGCTGGGAAACCAAATTTTAGGGTGTAAAGGATCTTCATTCCCTATGGGTTTTGTAATGCGATATCATCCCTAATCCCCCTACCCCCCCCACCCAATAGAGGAGTCATCGATGTGGAGTGTCTAGACGGGTATGGTGAGCTTGAGTTAAGGCTTGTTCACTTTAATGTATTTTACTATGAAGTTTGTCAAGACTTGTGCCTTAATTGCTTGTCTTAGGTGAAACTAAACTCCTTAGGCATTAAGTTCAAAAGAGTACTTCATCATGTGACTTGAAGTGTCAGGCTTCTACAAAGCGGTTTAAAGTAGGATGTCCGTCCAAATGACAATTGGATGCAACTAGAAGTAGGGCTCGAGCTTTCGAGCTATAATGATAACCACAAGGGAAAACTTTTCTATTTTAATGCATCTAAGCTCCGACCCTTAGAGGATGTGACTAACGTAGTAGATTGGTTAACGGTTATGGTTGCGACTCAAAAGAGTACTAAGGATAATGCCTTATCATTAACTACAAGGTATAACTATAGTTCTTCTCCGTGAATTGGTATGGAGAGTATGGGTGGTGTCGCCAAGAATTTCTTTAGATCTTAGAAAGCTTGCTGACATTCTCATGTCAACTTGAACTTAAACAAGGTGTTTGAGCAAATTAAAAAATTCTACACATTTATTGACACTTTAGTATACGAAGCGATTAAGGGCAACTATCCTTTCTATTTGTCGCTAGACCTCTTTGATTTTGGTTGGGGCTTACATGTCTTGGACTACTTTGATTTTGTGAAGATTGGCTTCTATCCCTCACTTTGTGACCATCAAACCAAGGAATTTCCCTTATGTAACTCTAGATAAGCACTTTTAGGGGTTATGTTTCCTTTAAAATCGGTAGAGGGTTTAGAAGATCTCCTGGAGGTTGTTGATGTGGTCTTTCTTAGTTTTGCTCTTAGCAATCATGTCATCGATGTAGACTTCGATATTTCTGTCTATTTATGGCTTGAAGATGTGGGTGACTAACCTTTAATATTTAGCTTTAGCCTTTTTTAAATCAAAAGGCATTATTTTGTAGCAATAGGTCTTGAAGTTTGTAACAAAGGACATGTAGACTTCATCTTGGGGAGCCATTTGGATTTGGTTATATCCCAAATTGAAGCCATGAGACTAAGAAGTGTATGGCTAGACATTGAGTCGATGAGTTAGTCTATACATAATAAGGGAAAGCAATCTTAAGGGCATGCCTTGTTAAGGTTTGTGTAATCGAGGCACATGCGCCACTTTCCATTTGCTTTCTTGATGAATACTGTGTTGGTGAGCCAAGTAGGATATTTCTTTAGATGAATGAAGCCTGCCTAAAGCAACTTCTACACCTCTTCCTCAATTGCAACCTATTATTTTGGGGTGATGTGTTACTTCTTTTGCTTGACAAGTTGGATGGTAGGATTGACATTTAAGTGGTAAGTAACTTCTAGTATGTCAATGATTCTTAGAATGTCTTTTGGGGTAGACACGAAGATGTCTAAGTTCTGCTTAAGGAAATCTGTAAGCTTGGTTTTGTTGCTGTTTGGCAGCTTAAGCCCTATTTTGGTTATCATGCCAAGGGCATCTGATATCTTGATTTCTAAGGTCTTTTCTACAAGCTCTCCTCGTATTGTGGAAGTAGAGGTGTTGGTGGATTCCATGTTCATGATGTTGTTTCCCAATTAGGCTTTAAGGTAGAGAATCTTGGATAAAGCCTGATTGCCTTTAGCCTTACCTACACCAGTAAGGGTCATGAACTTCGCTTTGAGGCATTTTTGGCTAATAAGTATGTCGAATTTGGTAATGCTTGGTTTGTTGAGGATGGCACTATATGGTGACCATATGGCGATAATGACGAAGTATATCGACTATGTGGCGATGTATCCATTGTCGCCTAGTCAAACAAGCTAGGTGATGATTCCCTTAGAGGACACTAGTTTGCTACCTCCGAACCTTATAAAGCTACGTTTATACCATTAAAGGGGATTGTCAAGTTGTTCTTTCATTTACTTGAAAGTGTTGTAGAAGAGTATGCCTACCAAACTCTTGCTATCGATGAATGTCTTGGGGACATTGAAATACCCAACTTCAACTTTTATGATGAGTGTACTGCTGTAAGGTAAGTTGATTCCCTGTTTGTCTACGTCGGTAAAAGTTATTGCCGTGTCAGTCTTTACCTTCTTATTTCTTATGATGTACACTTCATGTTTGGCTGTTAAGGTTGTATTGCTTGAGCGGAGGCCGAGTCCGCTGAATATGGTGTTGACTTGTCCTCATCGTCCCTTTCTATTCCATTTGTCCATAGGGGCATTGGCTTATTGATTGTAGTTTTGTTGTTGGTGATCTATTCTGTAGTGCTGGGTTAGCCATCGAATTTGGTTTTTCTTATCTGCGATGAAGTGGTCGACACGGCCCTTACGAATAAAGCCATTTGACTACATTATTAAGGTAGTGGCACTCATTCGTGTTGTGTCCATATGCCCTATGGTAGTCATAGTGTTTCCTTAAGTTCACTGCCTCTGGCATTTCACAAATGTTGGATGGTCTCAAGAGTTGCTCTTGCGCTTTATACATGATTTTGTTGAGTGGTTTAGTTAAGGGTATATACAAGGTATATTCTTAAAATTTGTGCCCTTGCTTCTCACGCTTTTGTTGTATAGGGGGTTGTAGTCTGGGATTGTAAGGTCTCAAGCAGTTCTTTGTTGAAACGCGCATGCTATTTTCCACTTCAAAATGAGCTCTAATGACATCTTCTTGACCTACATACTTCTCAGCAACTTTCATGAATTCATCTAAGGATTTTGCCTTATCCAACGATACTACATTGAAGAGCCTTCCATTAGGTCTATGCTAGTTAAGAGCATTTGCAGGGCTGTTCCCATGTCCAACTTGGAGGCTTGTAACTTTGTTTGATTGAAGTGATCGAGGTATAGTTGCAAGGTTTCATTAGGATGCTAGCGAACATTGTAGAGAATGGAAGTGTCTTTACGTAAGACTCGAGAATTAAGGCAGTTTTGTTGGAATCTACTTCTTAGGTCGGCAAATAAAGTGATAGATGCCTCAAGGAGGGTGTTAAACCAAAGTGAAGTAGCTTTTGCCAATGTGCTGGGGAAAGCTTTACACATGATGACATTTGAGGAGTTATGGAGGCTCAGCATTACTTAGAAGTGTACGAAGTGATTGTATGGATCGATAGTGCCATTGTAAGTGTTTAGATGTAACAACCTTGCACTTATGGGGAGTGTCTCTTCAAGGATTGAAGGGATGAATGAGCTTTTTATTGGTGTAGAGTGCGATGCCATGTGAAGGATTCAACTTTATTCTGACTGCATATGCTAAAGGCGTAGCAAATGTGTTCATTGAGCTCATCTTTGTTCATGTCTTCATAGTCTTTTGGCGATTACTTGGTGATAGGCTATTGATTGGCTTGCTAGTCACTATGCATTCACCTTCTACGTGTGTTTTGCTATTATTGTGGTTCAGCCATTCATGTAAGTCTTTGTGTGGTTGGTGATCATGTTGAATCTGCTCATGCAAATGCATAAGGTATGTGGTGCACAAGTTATCATTTTTGCTTAGCTGTGAGGAGGAGTCGATGGTTACATTCTCATTTAGACATTTTTTAGATGCATCTTTTTTTAGTAATGTAATATTTTTATGCAAAGTTGCAATAGATTTGTGATATTTTCAATTTTCTTCAAGCATTTGCTGGACAAGTGACTTAAGCTCTTGGACTTCAGTACTTTCAATTTGAAGTACATGGAAGTGTTTGATCACCTCCGTATTGTTGGGAGGTGTTGGTATCCTCTATGTGGGAAGCTTAAGGGTTATTGTTTTTGCTTTGAGCCATTGTTAATAAGAGGAGAAAAAGAGGAAAGAGATCTTGGAGAAGGAATGTTTTGTCTTACTTCATGGTGTCCGATGCTTTTTATGCAAGTTACTTAGACATGTGGCAATTAGAGGTTCATTCATATTGGCTACTGTCAAATAGTACACTCTATGGTAGAGACTAATATTCATTATAGATAGTATGCTACGGTCGATTAGACCACCAAATCAATAGCTTAAGGACCTAAAGTTACAGGGGTTGTCAGATGTGCTGGCTGTACGATGGATGTCAGACGTTTATTAATGAACTAAGATGAAAGTAGGCGTAAAAGACAAAAGTTAGGCTAGGATGCTAAGGAAGATAGTAGTTGATGCCTAATTAAGGATAGGTTGAACTCCGAGCTTGTGCTAGGCAAATGGTGCATGCTAGCTTGATAATCAAAGGGTGATATGCTTGGAGAATGTTATTTGGCTTGTCAAGTGAGTCGTGATATAGAGGATGGGCTTGCTAATAGCTAGTGTATCCCTTGGTATAAGCACATGGCTTCGCAAAAAGGTCGTAAGGCATCAAATGAGCTTGTTGTCCATTTGAGCACACTTTGGCATCCCTCACGACGAGCCTCACTCATTGGGCCTTGGTCTAGGTGAAAATCGAGTGTCAACAGTATGAAGATGGCTTAATTCACTTACTATGAGATGGGATGTATGAAATGACATTTTGTAAAGACTTTGATCATAGAAGTTTAAAGCAAACTCAATCATATTTGGAGAGAAAAGAATGTTGGTGTTGACTAACTTGCAAAGAAGGTAAGGAAAATTCAAAATCTTTCTTCTTAACTCCTAAATCTATGCTGGATAAGGAGTTTAATAGGATTATTTATTAGGATCAATTTAGACTTGGAACATTGCATAGGATTTCTTAAGGATTTCAAATGGTTTTATGAATTAGAGTATAAACACTTTAGATGGGCATTTTCTCATATTTATGTTGTAATGGTGATGGGAATTAACTCCTCGAACCAATCATACACAGCTAAGCTAGAGGATTATAGGGACTCATGTGGAGGATATTAGCTTGAAGCCCCATCCAGGACGAGGATTCCTACTCTAACCTCCATCTTTCACTTTACTGCCAAACTAAGCATCGAGCTCACATGAGTGCCAACGTAGTTTCTAAGTAGTTAAGCAAACGTACATACTTACCAAGTCTATAGGTTGACTTACCGAGTTACCATACCATGACCTAGATAATGTCAGTGCAGACTAGCCTCAAACGTCTGTCCTAATATGAAGGCAAGTGTACCCTATCAAATTATAATAGTGGATTAAGTTCAAGTATCAATCCCTTAAGGACTTTGACTACTGATATTCACTATATCTCTATTATCTAACCTATGAATTCAAGTTTAAGAATTTAAAATATCTAAAATAATTGCAGCAGTTACAAATTTAACAACTAATCGGGAATTATTCAAGAACTTAGCAAGAAAGCAATAAAAGTGTAACTCTTTCAAGATTTAGAAAACTGTATCTAGATTTTTGCTTCCCCTAAACCTAACATGTGAATTCTATTAAAGATAATTTATGTGAATTCTATTAAAGATAATTTATTCTTTAATCTTTCTTGACTAGGAGAATTCTCTACTAAAATTAATCATTTTCTTAAGCCAATTCACCTTAACCCTAAAATCATCTATTAGAATCTCTTTTCAATAGAGCATGACCTAAGATTACATTATTGAACAATGAATTCTCCATGCTTCAATTCAAAATTCTAGAAAGATCTTGCAAATTATTTTTAACCTTATAATAACCCTCATCAATTATGCCTAGATCTAATCTTATAAGAAATCTCAAGATTCTCTTATAAGATATCAAATTCTAAATTACTATTGTAAAAATAATAACCTAAATAATGAAGCATACATGGTTGAACCAAGAAAAGACTAAAGCATTAAATTACTCAAATAATAATTATGTCACATGAGTAGATATAGGTTCTACAAGATCAAGATACCAAAGATCTACTCTCTATGCATCCTAAAGTAAAGATTTTACATCAAATAATAAAGAATTGTAGAAGAGAAAATCATGAAATAAAAATAAGGTTGAATCTTGAAGTCTTGATGGTCCTTCACTCCCTTAAGTGTTCTTCTCCTGAACAACTCTAAAAAAGTTGTCTAATAGTGTTCTCTCCCAAAACAAACCCTAACAAGATTTTATATAGGAAGTTAATAAAAAAATTAGGTCAGTTGAAAAAAACATAACTAGGGACATGACCGTATCCCCTGGTAGTATACTTTATTGTGATACACATTGCTTCTCCCTCTCTCTCTTTTTCTTTTTAAATTGAAAACAACATGATCAAGGATATGGTCGTGTCATTTGGTTGTATATTAGGCTATAATAATTGAAAAAAAGCCCCAAATTCACCTAGAAGCGACATAGTCATGTGGTTCGGTTATATCGATCTTCAAACCTTCATAACTTGCTCATTTTAACTCTAATTTAAGTGAATTTTGTTTCTATATTTTCGTTTTCTCATATAGATCATTTCAAGACCTAAAAAAAAATTACTCAATTAAGTATCATTATCTAGAAATAAACTCAAATAGTAAGGGAAAATCACAAAAAATTGCTAAATAAAATATATGTTATTAGGAACTCATCATTTGTCTGAGTCGAGCTCTTTAAATCACTAGCATCCGACGCCAGTTTAGACTGAACTGTAAGATACCCCAACTTGAAGGGGATTTAAACATCCTTGAGTGATCAAGCTCCGACTTGAACTAGATCAAGTTGGTTTTGACTACGAACTCTTTCCTTCACTATTATTCGAATTATAACATACTTTAGATCACCAACTACTATGCAACATGTGTCTTTTGGCACCACATTCTAGAATGATTCTCTACTTTTCCATATATAATGTTCTTTATCTCTTTTACCTTTTTTAGTATGTTTCGTGCATTATTTGTAAATTACCCTTTTTTGTTTTGTCATGTATGTATTGTAACCCTAATAGGGTGAGAATATAAACCCCAATTTATTGTACGTAGACATCATCGTCACATTATTGAATATTATCAGTTAACTTATTGAGCAACCTTAGTGTTCTCACATTCTCTTAACTCTTATCTAATTAATGGCGAGTAGCCCTATATTTCAAACCGATGAGTCATATTTGATCAATTATAGGCCAAATAGGATTAGTCAATGCATCATATTGATTAGTAGCTACTCGAATTTGCTAATACCCTTTTGTTTTCATTTAGTTCCTTTCCATTGTGGTGGTCCTCTGTATGTATAACCTTGGAGACGCATAAGCTTTGCTAGTATTAGAGCATGGTTATGAGAGGGAGTATATGAAGTTACAATGAAGTTTTGGTTTGTATTTGTTGTTAATGGCTACTGTGTTCCTTTCATCGTTGCTTCAAGGTATTCGTATGAAGTAAGTTTAGAGTTGTGAGTTATGAAGTGGAGATTCGTATGTTGGTAAGTGTAGTTCTTATTGTTACTTTATTTTACTCTGTTTTTTATCATGAAAACAAAGCAAGTTCATTTCTATGGTATTTGTATGTTTATTGGGTGTTGAAGTTGTTAGTGTGTAAGTTAGTAGGGCTTTGAGTAGTAAGAAGTGTTTGCTGTGTATTGTGTTGTTGCTTTGTTAGAGAAATATCACATAATGTTAGATTCGAGTGTTCGAGGTGTTACCAAGGTAGTGGTGTTCATGCTGGTCATGGTTATAATAGTAGTAACACTTTAGGGTCGGTTGATGATAAGCTCAACAAACTCGTTAATCTTGTTGAGAGTCTAGTCACTGCAATGCAAATTAACAGACAACCACTCTAAGATGTGCCATACCATAACCTACCTGAAAATGTTCTAAAGAGACACTATGGCCAAGGTGGTCGAGCAAATCGGCCAACTCGACCCCATTGAGTTAGACGAGTTGCGAACCAAGCTACTTGACAACAATTGGAGTTGGGGGAGATTGAGGAAGATGATGAGGAAATAGATGCCAAAGAGTATGGAGAGGAAGAAGAAGAAACTAATTATTACCAAGCATAAGAGCGAGGATGCCGAGCCCTCCAAGGACTTGATAATGTTAAGGTCCAAATCCCACCCTTCAATGAAAGTAGAGATGTAGATGAATATTTGGGATAGGAAGATAAAGTGGAGAAAGTGTTATATAGTTATAGGTATACAAATATTTTTAAAGTGTGTCTTACTACACTTGAATTTTCTAGGTATGTTACTATGTTATGGAAGAATCTAAACGTGGTTAGAGGAAGAGATAGATGATGAAGAGTGAGAACTTGGGAAGAGATGAAGAGATTGCTGAGAAGGAGATTTATGCTTAAGACTTACTTGCAGGATACCTTTGCTAAGCTATAGGAACTTCACCAAGGAGGCTAATCTATTGATGACTATGTAAGAGAATTTGAAATGCTGATGATTCAAGCCAACATGATGAACCAAAGGCTCATACAGTGTCAAGGTTCATTTTTTGGGCTCAAATATGAGATTTGCAATACTCTAGAAGTATGGAGGTTTGTTAATTTAGAAGAGGCAATTAAGGTAGCATAGAGAGTTAAAAAATAGAGAAGAAATGCTACGAGTCAACCTAAGCCAATATTTTCTTGAGCCCCTGTTCTGTATTGACTTGTTTATGCTGAGCTGAAGAGACCTTCTTTAGCTAAGGAGAGAAATGACCCACTTAATGATAGTTAAGTAAGCCAACAGGGCCAGGTGGGCCAACCGAACTAAGTTGAGGTTAGGTCGACCTTAAGGACATATGAGAAGGAATAAGCCTTTGAATGGAAGACAAGCAAGATGAAGTGCTTCAAATACTTAGGTTTTGGACACATGGCTACTAAGTGTTTGAATCGATGTCCTATGGTGCTTCAAGGAGATGTAATGGATAGTACTGATAAGAGCAGGTTTGAGGAGGAGAAGAATGCTGGGAAAGCTAAAGCTAAGGAGGAAGAGGAGATCTGTGTCTATGTCGACTAAGGAGAAGTGATGACCTCAGTAATGAAGTGAGTATTGAGATCTTTGTCAAACTCTAAGGAAGACTAGAGAAAGAATATAATCCATACAAAGTATACCATCAAAGGAAAATTGTGTAAAATTATTGTTGATAGAGGAAGTTGTACTAACGTTGTTGCATAGTCCTTTATACAAGGTTAGGTCTATTGACCTCTAAGCACCCTTGACCTTATAAGCTACATTGGTTGTATGATAAGGGTACTCTGTGTGTAATTGAACAAGTAATCTTACCGGTTAGTATTGGGAACATATATAAGAATGAAGTATTATGTGATGTCGTCCCCATGGGAGCTTCACATCTATTACTTGGAAGACCTTGATTGTTTGACTGACATATTACTCGCGATGGATACAAGAACACTTATGCTTTTGTTAAGGATAAAAAGAAGATTATGTTGTAACCCATGACACCAACCTAAGTAAATGAGACCCATAACCAACTTACCTAAGCTAGTAAGAAGAAAGCCTTAGTAATGAGCTGAAGAGAACTCCGAGCTACTAAGAAGGCCAATGAATCTATGTTTCTTTTGATTAGGAGACTATTGGAGATGAGAGATCTAGAAGAAATACCTAAAGAGATCCGACAGTTGATTGATGAGTTCTTAAACTTGTTTCTTGAAGAGTTACCTAAGGACTACACCTAATTTGAAGCATAGAACATTATATTGATCTACAACTAGGTGTAGCACTGCCAAACCGACTTGACTATAGAATGAATCTTAAACAGGCTATCGAACTAAAAAGGTAAGTGGAGAGCTTATAGAGAGAGGTTACGTGAGGGAGAGCATGAGTCCTTGTGTTGTACTGACTCTATTTGTCCTAAAGAAGGATACGTTGTGGTGCATGAGCATCGATAGCCGAGCTATCAATCGTATCACTATCAATACAGATATATAATATCGAGGCTCGATAACATGTTAGATGAGCTTCATGCTGCTAAATTATTTTCAAAGATTGATTTGTGGAGTGGCTACCACCAAATTTGTATAAGACCAAGTGACTAGTGGAAGACTGCCTTCAAGATGAGGCATGGTCTTCACAAATGATTAGTTATGCTATTTGAACTTACAAAAGCACCAAGCACATTTATGCGATTGATGAATCATATGATATGCCCTTTGATTAGAACATGTATGGTCATGTACTTTAATGATATATTAGTATACAATGTTGACCTAAACAACTATGTTTAGCACCTATGAGCTATTTTTGACATTCTATAAGTCGATAAGTTATATAGAAACCTAAAGAAGTGCATGTTCTATTCGTGTGAAGTTATCTTCCTAAGGTGTGTAGTATTTGAAGACGGAATTCGAGTAGACGAAGAAAAGATTTGAGCTATCTTAGAGTAGCCAACATCAAAGAATGTCACTAAAGTGCAGAGTTTTCTTAACCTAGCTTCTTTCTATAGAAGGTTCATTAAAAACTTCAGTACAATTGCAATCCCCTTAAATGAGCTAACAAAGATAGGTAAAGGATTCCAATGGAATGATTGAGTTGAACAAAACTTCAAGGAGATCAAGGGGAAGTTTACCTCTACCCCTGTCCTATCATTACTAGATTTTGACAAAGCCTTTGAACTAGAATGCAATGCCTTAAGCATTAGCATTGGTACCTTACTAATCCAAGAATGATGCCTAGTTGCGTACCATAGTAAAAAGCTTAGTGGTGCTACATTAAACTATTTTGTATACGAAAAAGAGTTATAATCTCTTTTTTGAGCTCTCACTGTCAGGCAACAATATTTACTATCACCAGAGTTTGTAATCTACAATGACCATGGGTCATTGAAACATCTTACTAGTCAAAAGAAACTTTCGAAGGGGTAAGATAAGTGACTAAAGTTTATGGAAAGTTTTTCCTATGTGATCCGACATAAGAAAGGAAATACCAATGTGGTTGCTGGTGCTCAATCACATTAGCGAACCTTGCTAACCATCTTGTAGATGAAATTACTAAGATTTTCACTTATCACTCAGCAGTATGTTTATAACCCCCATTTTAACCTCATTGTAGAGTAGTGTAGAGAAGGAGTTGTTGTTGAAGGATATTATCTCAAAGATAGCTATCTTTTCAAAGAAAGAAGGCTGTACATACCTAGCTATTCCACACGTAAGTTATTGGTTAAGGAAGCTTATAGTAGTAGATTATTTGGTCATTTTAAAGAGAACAAAATAATCAATCTGTTGAAAGAGGACTTTTATTGGCCTAATTTGACCAGAGATGTCCATAAGGTAATTGGTAGTCATGAAGTTTGCAAAAGGGATAAAGGAAAGAGAGAGCCACAGGGAAAGTATATGCCCCTAACAACACCGACCTTACCTTGGGCCGACCTTAGCATAGATTCAACCTTCAATGTATGGATTCAACTAAAAACTGTAAGAGATTGGTAGTTGAGGCCGCCAAACTATTTCTTTCAAACTAGGAGATTTAATATGGATTTACCTTAACCAAGAACAACTTTTACACCTGAGATAGGGCAAGCTATCCCTATAGACTGATAGTTTATTCAAGGTCTTAAAAAAGATCAACCACAATACCTACCAGATTAAATTAGTCGAGAACTAAGGTGTTTCCTCCACCTTTAATGTATCCGAATTGATTTTCCACCAACTAGAAGAAGACCTCACAAGAACGAGAATAAAACAAGAACCTGAGATCACTTCAGATTTGAGAACAAATCTTTCTAACCCTCAAGTAGATAATGAGAATCAACTCCTTAGACTAATCATGTGCAACCGAATTAAAGGACTCCAAGGAGAGACGTGGAGGATATTAGCTCGAAACCCCATCTAGGACGATGATTCTTATTTCGACCACCATCTTTCACTCTACTGTCGATTTGAGCATCGAGCTCACATGAGTGTGAACATAGTTTCTAAGCTGCCATACCATGACCCAAGCAACATCCATGTAGACTAGCCTCAAATGTTTATTTAAGTTGAGCTCTCGAGCCTACTAGCATCTTACCCCAGTCTAGACCGAACCGTGAGATACCTCAACTTGAAGGGGATTTAGACATCCTTGAGTGATTAAACTCTGACCTAAACTAGACTAGGTTGACTCTAAGTGCAAACTCTTTCCTTCACCTTTGTTTGAATTGTAACATACTCCAGATCGCCAACCACTACGTGACATATGTCTTCTAGTATAATATTCTAAAGTGATTCTCTACTTTCCCATATAGAATAATCTTTATCTCTTTTACCCTTTTTAGTATATTTCATGCATTATTGGTAAATTACCCTTGTTTGTCTTTTTATGTATGCATTGTAACCTTAGTGGAATGAGTATATAAACCTTCATTTATTGTAGGAAGACGTCATCGTCTCTTTATTGAATATTATCAGTTAAGTTGTTGAGCAATCTTAGTATTCTCACTCTTTCTTAACTTTTATCTATTTCCTTTAGTAAGAAATAGTAGCGAGTAATCTTATATTTCGAACCAATGAGTCATATTTGGCTAATTGTAGGTCAAGTAAGATTAATTGGTGCGTCGTATCCGATTGATAGTTACTTGGATTTGCTATCCCTTTTGTTTTCTTTTGTTTTCTTTCCATTGTGGTGCTCCTTTGTGTGAATAACCACGGAGACACATCAAATAGTAAGAGTCTTCCTAGCCCCTTTAGAACTTTCATTTTCATGCTACTTTGGTTATAAGGAGAGTAATATTCCTTTATTTATATTTTGAAGTAGGCATAGGTGATTGTGACTTTTGAAGAGGTTAGGCCTAACGTCTCCCTCTCTTTTTGTAATTTTTTATTTAATTAATAAAATTTAGAGCTAACATCCGTATAGAAGTTTTGGAAAAAAAAAAAAAGAAAAAGAAAAAGAAAGGTCGTGATGAATAATGAGAATCCAAAAGTGTAATTCACGTCGTTCTATCCTGACCAATTAGATTTAATGGATAGTGGGAACATTTAAAAAATATAAATCGATAAATCAAAATCAAGCATATGTTTAGGGGAAAAAAATGAAAAAAAGAAAAAGAGAAAGAAAGAATGTCAAGCGTATGGGTTAAGAGTTCCCGTCCTAAAATACACTTGAGAAGGTTTGGTGGAGGTGTTTCAACTCAACGTCCCCTTGTGCACAAAAGAGTAGAAAAAGTAATTCTTGGTTGATGAGTCCAATTGGTTGAATTCTATTTTAGAACAGGTAGTTCAGGAAAAAGCTTTGCAAGTACTTATGGAGCACAAAACAAAATTTAGAAGTCATTGGGAAATGGTATTTGCAGTTCGTCTACTAATATCAGATTATGTAAATTGCTTAGCATCATCTCTTCAAAAATCTCTTTTAAGGAAGATGAAAAATTGGTTTGACATTAATTTCAATATTTCCGAGTCATTTGCCTACATGCATGAATGGATAACTAAATTTTATTTCGAGCCTTTGATCATAAAGCACGTCATAGGATTATTTCATAGTTTATTTGTAAAAAATATAATAAGGTGCACCCGAACATTGATATATTAAAATAGTTGCGCTTTAACTTTTTGCAATTGCAATAATCGAAAAAAAAAAAACCTTTTGTATTTACTATAGATAAAAAAGTACGATACATGAAAGTTTTAAATATGTATAGGATAGTTGTGTTTTAACAAAAATGGATAAGATATAACAACAGATTACAAATCTTATATTGTAATTAAGTCCAACACAAATTTTAAGACATTAAATCCAGCTCTCTAAGATGACACTATTATAAAAATAACGTGGCTTATTTTGTATACATAGTATGATAACATATTATAAACTACTTATAGAATATAAGAATATACGCCATATAATGCATAAATTAAGTGCAACTACATATTAAGTATTATACACTATATGTTATTTACCTATTATATAAAGTATAAAATAGAATAACAAATATATTTATATGCGTGTGCTTGTGCATATATATAATGCATATTATCATATGCTATATATACATATCATGTCATATATGTGACATAATTTAAAACACAACTATACATTATGGTATTATATATAATACATAAATATTATCAGTGTTCATATACTATATATAATTTATAATGTACTTATAATATAGGGGAATTACATCTGGTATGTTTTTATTAGTCATAACATAAGAAACTTACTATAACTGCACATCAGATAATACATAACAAAGGAAGATCTTGGAGTAGACACCACAATCCCATCGATATGGGGGAATAACATTAGAATTGTTAGAAGATCATCGGGTGTAGTGTGATGAGTGACATGTAAAGATAAATAGCCACTTGGTTGAACTTTTGCATTCTCAACCTCAAATGCTGGGTGTTGTGTAGTCGTAGCTTCTAGCACGGTTACTTCTTGATCTCCTTTATAGGACAAAAGGATTGATTAGTGAACTATTTCCGTGACGCCTTGTTTTGCAGTGATTGCAGGACTTTGTAAAGCCACACCCTATTTTACGATGGAGGCGGTAGCTAGCCTTAGCATAGACAGAGAGAACATCACCAAGAATTGATTCATGATTTTATGTTCTCTTATAGTTTTGCGCATCATCTGCATGACCTTGAAAGCACCATCCTATATTGTATCATCTTGATTAATGGTCTTTGGTGGTAGTCTCAAGGTTGACTTGTTCCTAATGGTGCTGTTAGCAAGGATAGTTGTCTTCTTCCTTGTAGGTCTCATGTCTCTATCATCTTTCTTTCACAATAGAGTCACCAAAATGCTGATGTATCACACACTTCAAGTGGTCTTAGAGATGATATGTCAAGAGATAACTTGGAAAGAGAGATAGGAGGAAGCAACAAGGCTATGTCGTACAAATGATAAGTGAGAGAGCATAGAGTTTCAACCTCATTGTTGTTAAGGTGGAGCAGTTTGCTTTTCATCTAATCTTGTTTGGTCCTTTAGAATGGTAGTTTGATGGCACGATATCATTTCTCTAATCTCTAGATCTTATCAAATAAGGTAGGAGCTTTTGAGTATTTATAAAGTTTTCCTATCGAGAATCCTTTAGATTACATTAAGGTTCAATGTTTGATATGTTGCCTACTTTAATAAGTCATTTTATAGCTTCTCTATAAGCATGAGCTTAGTTGTAAAAATTCAAGAGCAAATAAATCGATGTAATGATTTTTATTCTAAATCCACTTTATCCATTCTCCTTATGTCATCTTGAAGGCAAAAGTATAAATTTTAGCCCTTAACATTTCACAATTTTTCAATTTCAATCCTAAACCTTTTATATTTTATTTTTTCTATTCAAGTCATTAATGTTTACAAACAACAAATCGGTATTAATGGTGTTAAACTTTCCATCCATGTATGATATGTCGCATGATGTAACTCATGAAAATATTTAACTTAATTAAATAACAAAAAAATATACACATTATTTGAGTAAATTATTTAAAAAATATTTTTAAATAGAAAAATAGAAAAAAATCATAAAACAAAAAACAAAAAAATGTAGAAAATGAAAGAAACTTGGCAATATTCCATTAGTCCACATAATTATATAATTTATATAATATAATAAAATTGCAAAAGAAAATTAAAAAATAGTAAAAAAGAAAGAAAATTATATTAGAATAAAAATTAATCTCTACTAGCTTTTGATCTTGGGTTAGCATAATCTAAAAGAATTAGGTGAGTCGCGATCAAATATTTAAGAGAGGTTGATTTGACCTACCACTGGTGATAGGTGGCCAGCTAACACTTTATAAGGTCTTTTGATCTCCCTATGGTGATGGATGGCTACACTTATGCTAAAAAATTTTAAAAAACAAAAGAAAAAAGTTATAAACACATTGAGTTTAAGCTTCAATATTTATTTTTTAATTTGTTGAGTTAGAGTAGTCGATTACCACCTTAAGGGAGTTAAGCTATAGGAGGGTTGAATGGACATACTGTAAAACCTACTTAGTTCTTTTGGCATTTTAACCACCATAATTATTTTCTTATTTTACTAAAATTTTCTTTTATTTTAAATTTTCCATTTTTTTATTATTTTGTATATATTTTTTAGTTTTGCAAATTTATTATATTTCTAATTTATATAACTATGTGAATTAATGAAATATTGCTACACATCAAATCTTCCACATTTTTATTTTTCATTTTTTATGATGTTCTAAAATTCTAATATCCTTTGTAAAAAATTTACTTAAATAATATATATATTGTTTTTTTATTTAATTAAGTTAATTATTTTAACTAATTAGATCATGTCATGTGTCATAAATTAATGCCATTAATAAATAAACTCATTTGTTAACATTTCCAAATGTTTAGGACTCAAAAAAAAAAAAAAATTATGAATGAAATAGAAAGTTTGTGAAATGTTGAGAATTAAATTTGTAATTTTTCCATCCTAACATATGGGCCTAATTTGCTATACTCTATAATTAGCCTCATGAGTCAAGTTAATAACTGTATACATAAAAAGGGTCTTAGGGTGCTATATTAGCACTCAAGTAAAATTTCTTTTTAAACAACTTTTCACTTCATAAAGAAGTATTTCATAAAGGTTACTTAACAATTTTTAAATTTTTTGTGGTCTTATATTATCATTATTTTTAAACAATATACGAGTATGTTGAAGATTTTTAATGTATGAAAAATTATTTTATTATTATTACATATTGTAATATAGTAATATTTCATTCATTCTTAAGAAATAGAAAAGAAAACAAAAAAAAAAAAAACAGAATGTGGGTGAAATTTCGTTTAAGGCCAAAGGCCATATGATGTGGCCTGAGTGTAGTAAGAGAATATATCAAAGGATGCGAGAAGTAGGGTGCTTATTTAAGCACCTTGAGGCTGTTAGGCACCAATGGATGCTTGTGAAATACAAAGAAAAGTAGGGTGTTTAGTACGGAAATTTGTGCTAAAGATCCATTATAAACATGCCCTTGCAGATCCATCTTAGTGCTCCATAAAGTAACACAAGTGCATTCGGCTTTGCTTCGACTTAGTCCACCTAGGTGGTCATAAAACCATATTTTGTTATCGGACATACGTATCCCAGCTTTAGCTTTCACATTCTAATTAACTTCAATCAAGGGTTTAAACCGTCTTTACAGCTCAACAATCTTCAACTTTCATTTTATCGCAGATTTTACACATTGCTTATTGGCATAACATTCGACTTGTTATCCAAGGTTAATTTGTTTGAAATCCAAAATGAAAACACGTATGTTACGTACATAATGGTATTTGCTCCACTTGGATGAAGAGATCACGCAAGCAACTCTGTTAATCGAGTCTTGAACTTTTTATGGAAGTGGCATTTGTAGTGATAACTTCATCTATAATTGCAAATTATTATCAAATTTACATACATGAAATCGAGAGGCTAGAATCTCGAATTTCGACATAGTATTAGAGCCAGTTCTCGCGTTGCACTTGTTAAGTAAGCATCACCATATCGAGCCTATTCCATTTTACTTGCCATAATTATCCGTCAAGTGGGGGTTTAGAGTTTCTATATTATCTCTTCAAGAATTTGTATGATGCTTATATATATCTATTGAGACCTTCAACTTCATAAGCTAGCTTTTAATGCTAGATTGAGTGTCTACCATGTTTAAAGTCGTAATGCTATATCTATCTATCTACGCTCTTACTTGTTTTTAATTATTGATTTGCTTGTCCATCATTTCTCGATAATTTTTGGGTGTGAATGGTGTGAAAAAGCGCCGTTATGACTCGAGGAGGAACTGTTTCCCCTTCAAACATGACCGACCTATTTTAAAATTCCCCATCTACAAAGCTGCCCTACATGGAGCCACGTATCCTAAACGTCAATATTTGTTGTTGTCAACTTGGTCTATGTATTAAATTTTTTGTCCAGTCAATCACGTTTCTTGCTTTGAAAAACCAAAGCAGTTCAAGAAAATGGACTGATTCATTCCCCTGGAAAATTTTTCTGACTTCACTTTCAAGGATCAGTCACTTCATCTTTAAATCTTAAGAACTGTATCTGCTAATCCGGCCTCTATAGTAATCGTCTCATATTCTTTACGTTTGGCAGTCTAATGGTAGTCATTAGAGATTGGAAATAATTGCTGGATTACCTTATATTTTTGTACGTAACCGAGAACCTAAGCAACATAAACCTAAGCAATCTAAATGAAAACTGTGCGTACCGCCTTATTTCGTCGTTTTCATCATTCACCATGTTGTGCACACGTGTAAAATGGCCTTCGCATGCACTGATATGCCATTATTGGAAGGCAAAAAGAATAAGCCATCAGGCTCTAGCTAGGTCGTATTAACTGTTACAGCTAGGGGCCATTCATGTGTTCGGATAAAATCAATGTTATTGTTAATGATTTAATGATAAAAAAGAAAGTCTTTATCAAAAGCAACAAGCTAGGTTTTACTTCATAGGAAAAATACCCTTTGAATGGTCAAACTTCAAAACTTTAAAAGCTCCTTTTATTACTCCATGGGTTACTCCACCTATGCCGGCCTCGCTGGCTAAATCCTACTTCTGATGGATACAAGTCGGCACAAGCAATTATAGAGTGCTAGTGCTGTAAGTTATTTACTTTTAATTGACAAAAAGGACGACGATAATGGATGGTTAAAGTTTCGCAAATTTTCATAAAACATTAGCAACAGCAGATACGGTTTGGTTTTGAGGAGTAGAATAGAATATTTATTCTTTCATTATTAATACGTTTAGTTTGTAGGATAGCTCTTTTAGTGATCTCCATTACCATGAAACAACAATTTAAAGTAAGGGAAGATTTGGACCAAGCCCATGCTCCCGTTAAGAGGCTATCCTTTAGGCTACAAGAACCTCAACAAACAAGGGTATATCGATATTCTATTAATTTATTCTTACTATCTTCTTAAATGCAATGAAATAATATAGTAACTATTACTTCCTAAAGAATTGCAATTGTATTCATATCTTATTTTGCTCCCCCCAAGCAAATGTGTCACTGATTTTTTTTTTTTTTTATATAATCAGCGTTAAATATTTAATCAATTTATATTTAAGCCTTTGACGAGTATCATATAGACCACTCTTTTGTAAGACCTTGACAACGAATATAAGGTAGGTGCCATAATATGCACATAGAATTAAGTGTATCTTTCATTTCCTTTCTAATATTAAGGGTAATTGTGATTGCATATAGAAATATGTAAGCCCATTAAAATGATCATGGAAGATTCATCCAATTTATATAATCTAAGCTATTATTTTTTCACCCTGCCAAAATGGAAGTTGAATAATCAGACCATTTTTAACAAGACAATTTAAAGAGAGTTTCTTGCAGTCTATTTCGAATAGGCAATAAGCCGACACCAATACAACCTTAATAATTGGTATGACAACATTCAGGTTAATAAAAGCACAAAATATTTAGCTGTCTCCAAATATTTTATAGAATTTGCGTGCTTTTCCAATTTCCCACCTAAAGCTTCAAGTCATTGAATTTTATACCCAATCAAAATTTTACTTATTAAGTTATCGTCTCACCTTTTTTTTTTTTTTTTGCAGTTATACTTTTTGTCCAATGAGTATTTGCCATATCATCTTTTTTAACATGATAAAGGTAGTAAAAATTGATAAGTAAATGTTGGATTAAACATGATGTTTGACAACTTAAACTTTGGGTGTAATATTTGATAAGTGAAAGTTCTATTGGGTATGAAATTCAACGACTTTAAAATCTTTAGGAATATAATTTGAAAAACACCCAAAATTCAAGTGGTGTTTACCACTTTACCTCTATTTTACATAGCTATACACATATTATTTATATAATATCTAAAATATTAATTTTGAAAACAGAATAAAATGATTCATTTATAATATTTCAAGATAATACCACAATTATAACAAATATTCGATATTAATACTATATAAACAAGTTTTATATCAACATATAAATATATATAAGGGAACGAAGCAAAGTACCTTGTATAAGAAAGAAGAAACGACAAGCCTATTCATTGACATACGGTACATTGGTTACTAAAGAGTGCAGCGATGTTTCCGAAGGTATTGAAGCAAGAGAGAGAAGATAAGTGTGAAAAGGTTGAGAGTTGTAGTATTATGCATATACCGAATAATGAAGTTTTAGTTGACCGCGATTGGGCTTAATTGAGGTTTAGAAGAATATAAAGTATCGAAATTAATTGAATTACTTGCTTGATACAAGTGCTACATTTTTCTAATGGACGATAATTTTATAACCCCTTAAAATAAAACAAAAGGAAAAAAAAAAAAGCAATAAGAAAAAGAAAAGACGAGACAGCAACAAGTAATAAATCACTTTTAAGAGGGGTAAGAGTGTTTTTAACCCTTTAGTATAAGAGTGTTAATATCTTAGGTCTTATTTTTGCACTACCCTTCCAATAGACCCTCTTGAGAAACCTTAGAAGTGAGACACAAATAAGGCTATCCAAAGTAAGTACTCTCATTTTGATCACTATTTTGGATCTCGCATTAATGAAAAAAGGCATATTGCCGTTGTATAAGCGATTGGATTTGGGAATGGAGAGGTTGCAAGCAGGAAGAACAAGTATAACCCCAATACTAGCAAGGTGATTTTGTGCAAGCATGATAGATAAGGAATTGAATTGTTTATGATTGTGAATTCATGGTTTGATCGTGTTAATTCAAATTTTGTGTCCATGGTGTGAATTCATATTTCTACAAGGGCTTATGGGTAAGGTTTGTTTTACTTCGTATTATTGATTTTGTGTATAAGAACACATCTAAGTATTCCAATGCTAAGAACTGGTTAACAACTGTTGTTGTAAAGAATCAGTAGTGAAGGATGGGGTTGGTTGTGATTAGGAATTGGGTTGTTCGAATCAATTGAATCAAAAGAAAGAGGGGGAAAAAAAAAAGACAAAAGAAAAGAAGCCGGTAGGAGAATACAACGTGGCAACGTGAATACATGTCATGTACATGAAGATGGGAGTACACAATGTGTATAAGGTACATGCGCTGTATACATGGAAGTTAGAATACTCAACATGTACTTTGATGTACATGCCATGTATTTGGAGTATAGGGCATGTACATAACTAAGTACCACACTGTGTATTTTGCAAAGGATACTTGAGTTCATCATGTATCATAAGTTTTTGTATTTTCCTTTTAACAATATTTTTACATATTATTATTATTATTTTTTTTTTTGCTATTTTAATTTCTTAGATATCATAATACTAAATAAGCAAATAAATCTAATATTACCTTGATAATTAAGCAACTTAACAAGGATAGTTAAAGACTTTATAGATAAACCCTAGTTACTAACTTTCAACTAAGTGACCTATCCAACTTATAAGTGTAAAGTAAAAATAAAAATACCTATAATTGAGAGTAGTACTTAGAATTTAAAAATAAGATTCTAAGGCTTATTATTTTGTGTGATTAATTTAAGAGTAAGAGTTGATTAAAAAATTGTTCATGTTAGCATTGAATGGGTTACAAGATACGTGTTTACTTGTGGTGCTTGTTTAGAGTAATTATTTCACTCGAACTGATTCAAATTTAGATTCAGTGAATTTTATGCTGCTTGTGCTTGGCTTACTTCGATCTCCCTTTGATGGGTCGAAGAGAGTTGGTGAGGCACCTAGTGATTGTACGTGACTTATCCTTGCGAAAGTTTGTATTGACATGACTTAGCTTGATTCTAAGAAGGGGATATTAAGGTGATGGGTAGGACCCTCACCAATATTTATGTATTATATCTATTACTCTCTAGAGATTATGAGTTATCCCAAGTCTTAGGATACTAGAATGTGTTAGCTGTTGGCTAATAATCAAGATAATAAATAGTGTTTGTTGCATTGGTTATTATGGTTATGCATGTGACTTATTAGTGTGCATATCATATACATGTGTTTATTGTATTCCAATGGGTTTTGAGTCACCTCATATTAATTTTTTAGGTACAAGTACTTGAGTACAAGTTACAAAGTTTGATGATTTTGGATTTGATCACCAAGTTTACTAAGATGAGGATTGACGACTAGAGTTTCTATTATGAAAAAAAAAAAAAGGAGAGGACAGTTAAAATCATTTTGCCATTAGTCAATTCTTGTCTAGAGTTTTATAAAATTTATTTAGATAATTTTGGTATTATTTATGCATGACATGTCAATAGATGATAAGAATATATAACAGGCTATAGCACTCTATGTTCAAGAGTATTATAGTTAAAGTGGTATTTGAGCTTAGGTTATGTCACACCCCAAACACAAGGAGTCGTAACAACCTTGTCATGTAAACTAACTTAGACTAGAAGCTACTCTCCTTAGCTGCTAACATACAGTCTACACAAAGTGAACGGTAACTTAACCAGCTTTAAAATAGTATAGATGGGCACCTATAGTATATAAGACCTATGGAGTAATACTTTACAAAATATATCTTCACATATCAAAAAATAGTTTAGATCTTTTACATAGCTTTATTTACATCAAGAGTTCCAGAGTTTTCAAAAGAACCGTACATCTCTATAGGAGGACTACATTACATACTATAGATATATTAGTAAGCTAAAGAAAACTATAAGGCCTCCTAGGAAGACCTTATAATCTTCCTACAAAAGAAAAACAAAAGTAATGTAGTCCTCCTATAGAGATGTACCTTATAATCTTCCTACAAAAGAAAAACAAAAGTAATATGAGCATTGATCCATTCTTAAGACTTCGACATTTCCCTCCCCAATTTGTTGGAACTAACCTATAGATTATTGTAATGGGGCGCCTTTAAGTAGTACTTCTTACCTACAAAACTATTTTATTGGGATGTAAGCTCAACTAGTTTAATAAGAAGAGACGAAGTCAAAAGAGTATATTAATAAAAATGGTTGTTCAATTTTTAATTAAATGAAAATGTAACAATTAAATGATAGATCATCACATAATGTTTAATTGGTCAATTGTGAAGTTAAAGAAATTTCATCCACTCTAATCTAGATTTTGAGGAGTTTCAATAAAGAGTACCCTCCTCCCCAAACAACATTCGAATCATAGTTCCTAACCTTACTATGACCCCTCTCTTATCACTTAATTCAATTAAGGGTAGAAAAATGACTATTTCTACTAGCTTTATTAAAGTGTCGATATTTAGTTTGACAACCTAATTGTTGTCCTTATTAGATTATTGTGAATGTCAAGTTAGATATTAGTCAAATTAAGATTAGTCAAGATTATAAGGTGAGTAACTAAGCTCATATATGCTAAACATGATATGTTTAAGCAAAAAACAGTACTTATAGTTTAACTCCCAATCATCAATCAATATCACAAGCACTTACATAGCACACAGACAAACAGTCTAACTAAAACCACAAAGAAGTATTCTTAGTTCTCCAAGTATCTTGATATGATACTTTAACATACCATAAAGCATCGATCCAAACTCACTTATACTTACTGGTAACTTACTCTTGACCATTACCTCCTTGATCTTTAATTGTTCCTAAAAAAACGCAATAGATTAGTTTTCAAGCCTTAATTCATAACCCATTAGTTTGTTTTATATGTTTTTAGGTTGTTTTATCATAAATTTTATAAGTTATTTCTACTTAAAAATCATGATTTCTTGACCCTTTATTGATTTTTATAAGTTACACTAAACTACTAAATCTTCTAAGTTAGGCTCAAAGTGGTTTTATAGTAGTTTTCTTCAGTAAAAAATCCTCTGAGTTACTCTTTGAGCTATACAAGGGTCATTTATGATATCAATTTTACTCTTTGAGATAGCTTCTAAATTTCCTCAAGTTAAGCTCCTTATTACGCTATCCTCTAAGCTATACTTTAACTCTATTATCTTTGAAGTTTTTAGGAAAATCAACCTTCAACTAAGCTTCTAAATTCCTCATTTTTGCGTTTAACTCATAAATTTTGCTTCTAACTCACTCTTTGAGTATCGTTCTAATACAAAATTCATTCATAGAACATCTGATTTATCCTCCACCTTTAACTAGTGTCCTAAAATTTAGTTGATTTACTCATTTTTCTTTCAAGTTACAATTATAGGATCAATTTAAAACCTTGAATAATATTTCAAACAACCTTCCTCAACATCATTACTTCTCAACTCCTTATACATTACATCATAATTCATTAATTTACTAAATCCAACAAAGTAATTAGATACCAACTTTACTTTTGAAGACTAAGTTACAACTTTCCATAACCCCTCACTTTACTATTCAATCCAATCATCACTAAAAGTATAAATACTTTAATCATTAATCCAACTCAAAATCTAAGTGAATTTGTTAGGAGAAATAGGTTATTTTCACTAAAACCATTATTTTAAAGATAATTTAGGTCTTAGAAATCACATAAAATTTAGAAAATAGTTTCATGAAAAACTTTCACATAATAATTCAATATTGATTTAGTATAGTTTATATAAAAATTTTGAAGCGGAAACTACATCATTAACCCTATTTATTTCAATATTAAAAATTATTTAAGTTCTTTGATTTCTTAAGGACATATAGTATAGCTACTAAATTTGTGCAAAATAGTATTTTTCATAGATTCTATACATAAAAATACATATGAATAAATTTTTTCATAATTTTATAAGTATTTTTACAAAATTATGCAAATTTAAACTATAATTGGACCTCAATGGAAAATGGATCTTCGACCACCCACGGTAGCTACCACCTTGTCGAAAGCTCTAATCACCAATTGCTCCTTATGGTGGGGTGGTCAATTGACTTCTAATTCCTCTTTACTCCAATGAACTACCAAATTACCTAAACTGCACACCGATTTTGCTATTATTTACAAATTTTCTCCTTTGATTATTTTAGCTCACTCTAATTTTTCCTAAATCATCACTCGCATGTATAAGACACTGGAGAGTGTTTTTTGAATTTTCTAACCTGGTTAAATATTAAAATAGATTTTCTTTCTCTCTTTACCCAATTCCAAGCTTAAATACTATGTTTCTTTTGCATGTAATTTGATCGTCAACATCAACAGTTATCCCTCTACATTCCATACACCTTATTAAAATGAAATCTAGCTATCTAAGTGTCATTAAGATTTTTTTATTAATTTTTATGAATTTGATTAGCTTATTTTGGATTAAAGTGCTATTTTTTTAATGTTTTAATTAGTTTCAATTATATGTATATATATATAAATTACACACGATATATATATATATATATATTCTACATATTATTTTATATCACATAATAATTTTATTACGTATATAATTTATCTTTAAAAATTCACGAACTTCCGAGGCTTATTTTACACGATTATATTAAATAATATGTAATATAGTTAAATTATACTATTTTAACTATATTATTATTATTTTATTATATTTTTAATATCTAGGTTCATAAGGTCTCATTAACTACAGTCTCAAACTTATTGGTAAGTTTTTAGGTTATTTAGTTTAGTTTTACCGACAACATAAATTTATCAACTCGATCCTTATTCCTTAAATATGGGGCTCACAAGTTGTGAATCACTAGAAAAATTTAACAATTAATCTATTGGATAATGAGACAAAGAGTGGGTAACATAAGCACTAAGATAGAAATTGTGAGAGTAGTGAGAGTTGTTACGTTTGGTGATATTCTTAGTGCTAATAAGATATGTTTGTTTCTATTTTATTGCTATTTTCTCCATGTATGATTATGTTATTTTACCCTTTCCTACTATTTTCTTTTATTCCAATCTTACAAGTTCACCTTTATTCTTTTATTGTTATTACCTACTTTCCTTCGTTCCTTTTCTTCTTTTGTAGTAAGCCTAGGAAAAGGATTTATAGGGAGTTTTATTAGAAAATAGTATGGAAGCTAGTAAGCTTGTTCCCTTTGTAAGTTTATTACTAAATCAAGATATACATTCACCCATAACTAGGTGTAAATTATCTAAAGATCTAGGTTTGGTTTTGGCGTGTGTGTTAGAGGGGGGTGTGGTGGTAGAGGTGGTGGGATGGTGGTGGTTAAGAAAGAGATATAAAATAAAAGTACTAAATATATGGGCAAGTAATAACATAACTTCAACCCCTATAAACAAAAAATTTTAAAGATTCATAATTAGAACTAAATGAGGAGAAGAGAACCAAATAACAAATGTATGCCATGTAAACAAAAGTACACACCATGTACATTCCATAACCAAAAGTATACACCTTATACATTTCAAAAGCAAAATATGTACTATGTACAATCGATAAGCATGTATACGTTAAGTATTTATTCAAAATATAAAATACACTATGTATTTTCCCTTTTACTAAAATATACACCATGTACCTCCCCTATTACCAAAAGACGCAACAACTGTACTCTTTGCTTTTGCCAAACCACACAATAATGAACAAAAATGTACTAATAAATTAAGGATGACAAACTCAAAAATTTATTCATTATAAAAGCACCTAGTGAATAATAATACTAATAATAATAAATTGATATGTGTACATTTGTAATGGGACTAATAGATTTCCTTGCTTGTACTTAATACATGTTATGGTGTATCATGTTGAGTCCCATCTATTGGTTAGTAATGTCATGTCGAGTTCGTCTTGATGAATTAAGTCAAGTTGTCATTCATGTTCGTGTTGAGTCTAGGTCATGTCGATATTTGTTGACCTACTTAAATGTACATGTATTCGGTTATATGAGGCATAAATTCCTAATTGACTAAACAATAATTGAATTATGAACCAAAGTATTTATATCAAGTTAGAAGTGATTGAGATAATAAACAATAGATAGAAAATACGTAACTATTGAAAATGATGAGAATCAATTGCTATAATATAGATAATAGGAGATGATGAAATAATTCCAAAACAAAAAAGTCAAACGAGATAAAATATGGTTGAACGAGAAACACAAGTAATAATAAATATGACAGCAACAACATAACTTGTAAATATAATAACCAATGTAATAAAATTAAACTTATGAACATGTATGCATAATCATGACATTAATAATAAGCTAACAATAATAATGAGCTTAGGATAAGCAAAAGGAATAAGTAGTTCAAGAGTGAAGAACAAAACCCATAATATAAATGTAGAGACACAAGAATTTTAGAAGTTATGTAATCTAGATGGTAGAGAGAAAAAGAGATGAAGAAGGGGGTGCTCCTATCTTAGAGTTGTAGAATTACTTATAGACTTGTGAGATGTAATAGATGGCTTCTCTTAATGGTCAAACTTGCTACGAATCTCTTAAGATAATGGAAGAAAGTTGTTGAAAGGGTGCTACTATACTACTCCATTATAGTAATGGAAAGTTGAAAATTGAGACGATGGAGTGAAATGTGTTGAGGTTTGGTTATTAAAGCAAAAGTTAATAGTGTTGTAATTATATTGTAAGTGGACGAGAAGTGAAATAAATAAGAACCGTGAAGATGTGCATTGTAATACATTAATGCAACGGAGAAAAGGGGTGGAATTGTATGAATTTACAATACTAGAAAGTAATTGCATGTCGATAAGCTAAGTTATCCTCTATGTGTATATATGGAAAAAGTTTAGTTAGGAATTTTATATGCAAGAAAATTTTTAAAGTAGTTGTGGAGAAAAATCTAAAGAGTATTATTGGAGACCTGAAGTTTCTATAGTGAAGGAAATTTGGAGACTGGAACTTTAAATAGAGGATTGGAAAATAAATAGCATAAGGAAAGTAAAAAAAAAATATTTATGAATAAAAGTTTGATGCGAGGATATTGATAAATTTTATTTTAGAAGATATTAGTCTGGTGGCAATAAGAAGATGATTTAAATAGACTTAAGTTTTTTAAGTCAAGTGGAGCAACGATGAATAAGGTGTAATATGATTCAATTTAAGGAAAGCTATGGGAATCAATGAGACTTAAAAGAGTTAATTGGACATATAAATTCGAAAACTTACAAACAATATTATGGATAACACAAAGGTATGAATTTAGGAGATCTTATGGATTACATGGTATTATATCATGGAACATAGACAAAAGATAAACAATGAAATAGGTGTATTGTCATTGTAGAAGCAATTAGATTTTTGAAATTGAGAGGTTATAAGTGGGAAGAACAAGTATAACCCCAATTCTTAGAAGATGATTTCATGAAAACACAATAGATAAGGAATTGAATTATTTATTATTGTGTATTCATGGTTTGATTGTGTTATATTCAGATTTTGTTTCCATGGTGTTAATTCTAGATTTCTACAAGGGCTTGTGAATAAGGTATGTTTTAGTTTGTGTCGTTCATTTTGTGTATAAGAATATATCTAAGTGTTTCGATGCTAAGAATTAATTAATGGTTGTTGTTGTGGAGAATTGGTATTGAAGGATGGGTTTGTTGTGATTAGGAATTAGGTTATTGGACTAAATGAAAAGAAAGAGGAAAAAAAAAAGAAAAAGAAAAGAAATGAGTGTGAATACACATTGTGTACATAAAAGATGGGAGTATAAGGTGTGTACAAGATACATACACTATGTACATGGAAGTTAGAATTCACATCATATACTCTCATGCACACACATAGTATTTAGAGTATAGGGCATGTATACAACTAAGTATGCATCGTGTATTTTGTAAATGATACTTGAGTTCATCGTATATCTTAAGCTATTATATTTCCCTTTTAATTGTATTTTTATATATTAATTATTTTCTACCTTAACTTCTTAGATATTATAATACTAAATAGGTAAACAAATCTAATATTATCTTGATAACTAATCACCTTAAAAAGGATAGTTAAAGACTTGTTAGATGAACCCTAATTACTGACCCTCAACCTTGTGACTTATCCAACTTATAAGTGTAAAATAAAATAGAAATACCTAGAATTGAGAGTAGTACTTAGAATTTAAAATAAGATTCTAAGGCTTATTATTTTGTATGATTAACTTAGGAGCAGGGGTTGATTTGAGAATTATTCATGTTGGAGTTGAACTAGGTACAAGATATGTTTTTACTTGTAGTGCTTGTTTAAAGTAGTTATTTAACTGAAATTAATTCAAACTTGGACTTAATGATTCTATGTTGCTTGTGCTTAGCTTCCTTTGACTACCCTTTCATGGGTTTAAGAGGATTGGTGAAGCACTTAGTGATCTTACGCAACTTACTCTTATAGAAGTTTGTATTGAGATAACTTAGCTAGATTTTACGAAGAGTTACTAGGCTAATGGGTAAGACTCGCACTAATATTTATGTATTATATATATTGCTTGTCTAGAGGTTATGAATTATCCCAAGTCTTAGGACGCCAAAACTGTGTTGATTGTCGACTAATAATCAGGATAATAAATGGTATTTGTTGCATTAGTTATCATAGTTATGCATGTGACTTATTGGTGGTGTATATCATGCGCATGTATTTGTTGTATTCCGTACCAAGTTTCAACTCATCCCGTATTAAGTTTTCAAGTACAAGTACTTGAGTAGAAGTTATAAGGTTTGATAGATTTTGGATTCAATTGCCAAGTTTATTAGGATAGGGACTGGCAACTAAAGTTTTTATTTTTTATTTGTTATTTTTTATTTTTTTGTCATCAAAGTTTTTATTATGAAAAAAAAAAAAATTGCGTTAGGACAGCAAAAGTTTATTTTGCCGTTAGTAAATTTTTGTTTAGAGTTTTATAAAATTTATTTGGAAGTTGTTTTGGGTTTATTCAAAGAACGAAATTTTTTGGAATTATTTGGAGATTTTAGTATTGTTTACACCTGATATGTTAGTAAATAATAGAGAGACATGGATGGCTATGGTACTTTGGGTTTTGGAGCATTATAATAATGAAATGCTTTATCGAACACTAAACACTATCCAAACCCCCTTTAAAAGTAGGTGCATTATATAACTTAAAGTATTATGAAAGCACTTTCAAGAACTCTAATTCTTAAGGGCCTTTTAATTCTATTGGAGTCATCAAGATGTGATGTTCATGCATTTTCCTTTTAATATTTATCATACAATGCTCCTCTCTTCATTCACAACAAGTGGTCTCTTATTGAGGATTACATTGCAATAGAAGATTTAAAGTCCTCTTTAGAGTATCTTAGATAAGTTTAAGATTTGCATCCATCTTATGGCCAATTCTAAGGGCTATATGTTTTGCATTAATTGATTTTCTAAAATGTATCAATTAAGATTTATTTTTTATTATAATTTTTTTATAGATAATGTATTAGAGGTTCATCACATGTATATCATATGATCTAATGCTTTAAATGACCTTTGAAAAGGCTTGAATTACTAACACATGGAGGGATGAGGTTAAAGAGAAGAATGTGATAAGGATTAAATGATCTTAACAACTAGTTAATGCTTATGACTAGTAAGGAAGCTTAAAGCATCAATTTCATTGTTCTTAAGTAGAGACCAGGTCATCTTTATTTAATTAAGGATTTAATCTATGAGAGTAGAACTTTAATAACACGCTTGTGTTTATATGATCTTCTGACTTCTTGTCAAATGAGGAAGGTAAGGTACCTTCTATAGATTTCAAAGCTCATTCTTCTCCATCAAATGACTTTAATGATCAAGAGATAAGAAGAGTTCTCATAACATTTGATGGATAGGATGCATTTTCCATTTAATATCAATCCTTCCTCCTAGGATTCTTATAGTCCAACCATATGACAAGTCTACTGTATGTTACAAGCTTATTAAGAAAGGGTGAAAGTAGTTAGATTGATCCAAAGATCTATTTATGCATCTTCTGGATCATACATTTAGAGGCTACACCACAATGGACGAAAACAAGAAAACAAAAGGGTTTAGCAAATCGGAGCAACTACTTAAAAGGATACGATACACCAACTAGATCCTATATAGCCTAAAATTCACTAGATGTGACTTATCAATTTGAATTATAGTGTTACTCGTCATTACTCCTTACTAAAGACAATATATAAGAGTTAAGGGTAAAAGAAAAGATACGGTTAAGTGCTTTCAAAAGAGTAATATTTGTATTCGATAATGATGAAGTTATTGTTAATGCACAAAGAAATGAGGTATTTATATAACCTCAACTAGGGTTACACTAAATGAGGAAAAGACAAAAATGAATAGTATACAAAAGATTCCCAAAACATTCTTAAAAGGGTAAAAATAGCAAATAATACATTATACAAAAAAGTAAAGAATAATTCTAGAATATTGTGTTAGAAGACATGTATCATCAGGTGATAGGTAATTCATATAGAAGCAAGTCTTGTTGGTACAAAATCTGGGCAGTTCTACAGCTATAGAAATAAGCTTAAAGGATGTCAGGAGAGGTCTTGAGAACTGGCCAAATCTATTCCGATTAGGTCAGAGCTTGAACATTGAAGGCAATGGAATTTTCTCCTTTAAGTAATTCTCAAGCTAGGACGCGACGAGTAAGTCTTAATAATCCCCTATCTTGATTTTTGGTGATTAGTCCAATGAGTTAATTCCTATCATCTGCTTAGGGTTAGAAAGATTTGTATTCAAATCAAAATGGGCTTCTAGTGGTTGCTTTCCTTCATGTTCTTTTGCAATTTCTTCGAGCTAGTGAGGGATTAGATCTATCACATTGAATGTGAGGGAGATACCATAGTTCTTTAGTAGTTCGATTTGGTAGTCATTGTAATTGACCTTCTTCAGGACTTTAAATGGGCCATTAGCTCATGGAGATAGTTTGCTCTATCTCAAGTGCTAAAAAATCTCTCAGCTGAGGTGAATCCATATTAAGTCGCTAAGCTTAAAAGAAATAGTTTGGCAACCATGTCTTCTAATCTCTTTCCATCTCTGATTAAACTTATCAATCTTCCTTACCATGGACTAGTGCAGCTTTTATAATTCTTAGGCTCGGGAGACTTCAAACCAACTCTCTTTAGCAGCTGTAGGGGTATCAATTAGATCTAGGGGAATAATGAGGTTGAGGCCATAGACAACCTCAAAAGGAGTCTTCACAATGGTATTGTGGACAATTTGATTGTATGTAAACTCCACAACTAGTAAACACAAGTCCTAATCTTTCAAATTCTTTCCTATGATAGCTTTAAGTAGATTGCCTGAGGTCTTATTTACCACTTCAATTTGGCCATCAATCTAAGGGTAGCCATTAAAGTCAAACACAAGTTTAGTCCTAAGCCTTCTCTATAATGTTTTCCTAAAATAGTTTAAGAATTTTGTATCCTAATTTGAGACAATGGTCTTCAGCACTCCATGTAGTTGAGCAAGTTCTTACAAAAACAAACCAGCAACATATAAAGCATTATTAGTTCGGTGGCATGGAATGAAGTGTGTCATTCTACTAAAGTAGTCCATTATAACAAAGATTGAATCCCTTTCTCTATATGTCTAGGGTAAACCTTGGACAAAATCTATGCTGAGGTCAACCTAAGGTGTGGTCGACATTGGTAAGGGCATATACTCTCCACATGGCTCTCTCTTCCCTTGTTTACAGACCTCACAACTTCTAACTACCTTGTGGACAGCCTTGGCTAAACTAGGCTAATAGAAATTCTCTTTCAATAGTTTGATTGTTTTGGTCTCTCTAAAGTGACTAAATAATCCACCATTATAAGCCTCTTTAACCAACAGCTCATGTGTGGAATAATTTTGTACGCATGGCCTCGTCTCTTTGAATAGATAATCATTCTTTAGATAATATCCTCTAATAGCTACACCTTCTTGGCACATCTTAAGGATAGGACCAAAATGTGAGTCTTAAGCATTCTACTTAATGATAAGAGAAAATTCCAACAATTTTATCTATAAGGTGGTTAGTAAAATGTACCAATGTAATAGAACGTCAACAACTACATTAGCGTTACCCTTCTTATGCTTAATAATGTAGGAGAACCCTTCTATGAATTCTAACCAGTTAGCTTGCCTTTTTGAAAGTTTGTTTTGACTTCCTAAATGCTTCAAGGACTCATGGTCCATGTAAATGACCAACTCTCGAGGTAACAGATAATGCTACCATACCGTCAAAGATCAAAAAAGGGAATATAATTCTTTTTCACATGTAGAATAGTTCAAATCTACACAATTGAGTTTCTCACGATGACAGGCAATAGGTCAATGCTCTTGCATCAGTACAATGCCAATACCAATGTAAATGACAAACTCTCAAGATAACAGATAATGCTACCATACCGTCAAAGATCAAAAAAGGGAATATAATTCTGTTTCGTATATAGAATAGTTCAAATCTACACAATTAAGTTTCTCACGATGATAGGCAACAAGTCAATGCTCTTGCATCAGTACAATGCCAATACCAATGCTTGACACATTACATTCAACTCAAATGGCTTGTTGAAATCAAACAAAGGTTGTGGTAGGTTTCTCCTTGAAGCTTTTCTTAACTTAGTCAATCCATATGAATCCATCATTCCTCTTCATCAGCTCGATTAAAGCGGTTGCAATTATACTAAAGTTTTTAATAAACCTACTATAGAAGCAGGCAACTCTGTGGAAACTCTTGACTTTGGTAATAATTTTAGGTGTAGGCTACTCTAAGATAGCTCGAACTTTCTTGTTATCTCCTCGGATTCCTTCTTCAATCACAACATGGCTAAGGAAAACAATTTCAGCTTGGCAAAATGTATACTTCTTTAAGTTCCTGTACAATTTCTCAATACATAGAATATCAAAAACAACTCGAAGATGTTAGATATGGTTGTCCAAGTTGACACTGTACATTAATATGTCATCAAAGTACACGACCACACATCGGCCAATCCAAAGGTGAATTACATGGTTTATGAGCCTCATAAAGGTACTTAGCACATTTGTAAGCTCGAATGGCATAACCAATCACTTATAGAGACCATGCTTAATCTTGAATGTAGTTTTCCACTTGTTACCAAGTTTAATTCGAGTTTGATGGTAGTCACTCTGTAGATCAATCTTTGAAAATATCTTAGCACCATAAAGCTTGTCTAACATGTCATTGACTATTGGCATTAGATATCCATACTTAATAGTAATACAATTGATAACTTGGCTAATAATGCACATGCGCCACAAACCATTCTTCTTTAAGACTGTCGAGCCTTATTCTTTTAGGTTTTTTTTTTATAATTTTTATTTAAATTGATCAATATTAAACTCTACTTGTTTAACATTGATTCTCGACTAAGGCTTCAAAAACCTAAAGCTTTTTCTTGAAAGAATTTTGTACACTTTTTAGAGTCGCTACCTAACTAGAGTCAGGAAACAGTTTAGGTCAAAACCAAATAGGTAGATTTGATTTTTATCTAGAGACTAGTACATGCGAAAAAAAAATAAAGAAAAACTAATTTGGAAAAAGGGTGATTTTCATTAAAAGAAAAATTCAGAGATCGAATGCAAAGGTTAGGTTCTTTAAACATTTATGAGAATCATAAACTTTCCTAATTTAGATTTAATCCCTTAAAATCACCTTTTTAAAAAATGACATTAAATAAATTGGATTTTTTTTTATTTTTACTAAATTGAGTAATTAGAGCTAAAAAGTGGGAAAAAAACTAACTTTTTTTGTTTTTTTCGTTACCTCAAAGGTACCTATGTATCTACTATTTAGGATCAAACGTACATAATTCTTTTAGAAAATGTTCACAGATTGATTTCTTTTATTTTAGAAAAGAGTCGGGTTTAAGTTTTTAACATTTTTAATTTATTTTCAAAATTTTCTAAAGGGGCCTAATTGGTTTGTTTTGAAAATTCTAATAATGCCCTAGTTTTGAAAATGGTTCATTTTGTTTTGTTTCTATATATTTTTTAAATAAAACAATTTTCTAAGTGAGAAGACACCTTTATTATTTATTTTTTACTTTTATTTATTTCCCTTTTTTATGTTTTACCGTAGAAAATAAAACTTACCTTTATTTTTTTTTCCTTCTCTCTTTTTTTCTTCTTTTTTTCTTTTTCTTTTTCTCTTTTTTTTTCTTCTCTTTTTTTTTCAATTTTATTTTTATAATTTACAATTATAAAGGCATTTTGAAGAGTAAGAAAAAAAAAATACAAATTAAAAAAAAAAAGAAGCAAGTCTGACCAATTGTACATATTAGACTTAAGCAGTAGTTCAAATCAACACCGGGTCGGATCCAATATGGTTGTGGGTCAAATTAGAGCTCTACGTAGTTTGTGAAGGCAATACGGTTGAGGGGGCGTTTCTGACACTTTTAGGCACCAAAATGGGTAAGGAAAAAGGGATTTGTAAGGTTTTTATTAGGCTTATGAGAGGTAGAGAGAATGTCGATGTTAGGAGTGGTCGTTTTGTAGTGGTTCAATGTTGGTTCGATGTTGTGGTGGTTGGGCAGCGACGATGGTGATGGTTGGGTGTATAAAGGTAGTTGGATTGGGCGTTTCGAAGCAAGGCAATCTTAGCCGTATCCTTGGTTTGTGGCAGGGTCATATGGTGGTGTTAGTTTCGAAGTGGCAGTGCAATTGGGGTTAAGGCTTCACAATAGTGGTTCGTTTGGGGGGTTAGGAGGCACGTTCATATGCGATGCAAGTTAGGTTCATGGACTTGCTCAACAAGCTTCAGCTTGACCAATTTTGTAGAGAAAGAGAGACGAGTGGTTAGAAAGAGAGAGAGGGAAGTGAACATGTGTTTGGAATGGTATTCTGATGATTGTCGATGATGTAAGGTGAAGATTATACCTTTATTTATATATTTCTTAGCTTGAATAAGCTTAGAAGGAGCTTTAATGGCCAAATTGGCCTTTATTGCATTCTTTGAAAAAAAAGTAGAATTTATGGAAGAAAGCGTGATTTAGGTGATTTTAAAAGCTGGAAATGAGTTGTACATGCTTCAAAGATTGAAATGGAGCTTCCATTCTTACCTAAAACTCTAGGATTGGTTAAATTGCATAATAGTAAAAATCTCAGACCATGACTTTTTGTTGATTTCAAGCTTTGATTCAGAAGCTTAAATGGATGAATATCGACATGTTTTTTGTCCCAATTCAAAGTAGGCCTTGTGGAGAATGAGATTGTACATTAAATTGTGTGCTTACAGGTAGAATCCATGTGAAAAAAATTGAGGAGAAGTAGTGAGGTAAGCCGTATGCACACAAGAAAGAAAAGGAAAATAAAGGAAAGGGAAAGAAAGAGACAATGACATGATAAATGGTGCCACATCATCTATGCAATCCAACACCTTTCCGTTACGTATCAAATCGGACACGTGGTCCAACCAAATCATGACATGTGGTAGACAAAAAGGATAAAAAATAAAAGGCACATTTTGTGCTAAGCTCAGATCAAACCCAAGACCTTCAATTCACTCCCCTTACTAAGTTCAAGTGTATTACCATTAAGCCGTTGATCTATACCTTATTTATATATACAATCAAATTGCACACAGATTAAATCTAAGCTTAAGCCCAATGTCGAGTCTGATTTTTTTATTTTTGTTTAAAATTGATTTCTCATTTCCTGATTAATACTAAACCCTAACCCGTTTAATATTAATCCTCGACTAAAGAAATTGAGAAATTCCGGTTTTTTTATTGAAAATAATTTTTGGAGTCGCAACCCGACCGGAGTCGGGAAAAAAAAAAACTATAACCAATTGGGTGGATTAGTTATAATTTAGCTACCAGTCCTTGATTTCAATTTTAATAAAGAACCAGAAGGTTCCGAATTCGAGAGTTAACCTATTAAACCATAATGGGTACCATTATTTATTTGTCGAAATTAGGATCATTTTTCTAATTATAATATTTTAAAAATAAATAAAATAAAAAGAGAGAAAAAAAAAAGAACCTAAGTTTCTATATATTTTATCATCGCCCCAAAAGTGCTTACGTATTCACTAGCCGGGAGCAAACGATCATAGTTCTTTTGAAAAATCTTTAGTGTTGTTGATTGATTGATTTTAATTTTGAAAACCAACCGAGTTTACGTTATTATCAATTCAGTTTTTCAAAACTCCAAAAGGGTCCTAATTCACTAAGTCCTTTTATTTTATTTTATAAAAATTCTCTAAAAGTCCTAAAATTTAAAAATTTTCACTGTTAATTTTCATCAAAAAGGAAGTTTTTCCTACGTGAAGAATTTTAAAACAATATTAAAAAAAAAACTCTCTTAAGCTAATATATATATAATTTTACAATTATATTTTATTGTCAACAACTACTTCTTTAAATAAATTATGTAACATACTCAATCATATATAAACTAGTATTANTATAAAAATTCTCTAAAAGTCCTAAAATTTAAAAATTTTCACTGTTAATTTTCATCAAAAAGGAAGTTTTTCCTACGTGAAGAATTTTAAAACAATATTAAAAAAAAAACTCTCTTAAGCTAATATATATATATAAATATATTTTTACAACTATATTTCATTGTCAACAACTACTTATTTAAATAAACTATGTAAAATACTCAATCATATATAAACTAGTATTAAAAGTTCCCTAACTATATATATACATATATACTATTAAATAACTAAGTAACTAAAACATAATAACAACTAATCAACAACAATAATAATAATAATAACTAGTATTCAAACCAGATTTGGGCGGTTCAGTAAAGGATCCGAGGATGCAATTTGGGGCTGTTTGTCAACGAAGAGGCTGTGGCATGTGACGGAACTGCTGTTGGCGTAATCTGCAGTGACCTTGTGCTGCTGTGGACGTATATCGGCTATCGCGGCATGAGTAAGTGTCCTTGCAGTGGACGGTGCAACGATGGACAGCGTGTACTGCTACGTGTTGTAATGGCCATATGGATGTGTTTCAGTTGAGTGTTTGGGGACGTTGGCTACTGCATGGAGAATGGAATTGACAGCAACTGTGGTTGTGCAACCGAATCACTTGAAGTGCAGATGTGGGGCTCCTGCTATTGTCGCGATCTGTATTCTGCTTTTTCTTACTGGATTATCTCCGCTACTATTGTAATGTCGCGAGAGAAAACGCGATGTGTACTTGTAATCGTGCAAGTCGATTGGGGCTGTATCCGTGGCGTCCAGATTGTGCGGTGCCCACCAGGTTGTGTGGCATCCAGATTGCGCCGCTCAAATTCTAGATGAGAAGATGTTCGCTGCTGCTGCTGCGTGGAGTGATCGACGTAGATGGAAATTGCTCAGGCCTACTATTGAAGAAGCTGCTGTGTTCGTATGCTATGGACGTGAAGGGCTGCTGTCGGCTGGCTGCGTGGATCTGCTGTTGTTTGTTGGGTTGCGGCTACTGTTCGTTGATTACGGCTGCTACGTGGATTACGGTTGTGCTATTCGTTGGATGAAGCAGATTTTTGAATTTTTTGATGAAGTTGATGATCCCCTTCCCGTTGTAGTTTTTTTCTTTTTATAAAGTCCAAATCAAATCCTAATATATCCGATTAAAGTAGATTCAAATCTTATTTAAATCTGATTTAGCTAAACCCTATATGATTTAATTAGATATAAATCTTTTGCAAAGATAAAAAAAATAAAAACATAGGTGCCTACTGAGACTCAAACCAGTGACCTCCAACTAAATCCACCCAAGTGCTCCGCTACTTATCCGTTAGGCCGTTAATCTATATCTTGGCATTTATTACAATTAAATTATATTTAAACTATCTAAATCTCTAAATTAAAATTTTTAACTAAACTAAAATTAACACTAACATTAAACTAATTATTCCTAATATAAATTACTTCCTAAAAATCTACGATATCTTTATAATTTTTCCTTTTCTTATTTTTTTGGTATTTTCATTATTTGTTAATATCTTTTATTATTTTTATCTCTTTTTTGAATTAAGACCCTTTTTGTAAAAATAAAAATTTGGGCAAAAATTAGGTGTCTACACCCAATATCTCCCTTTTATTTAAGGCTTTAAAAATGCTAAAACTTCTTTTAAAAAGCTTATTCTATTTAAATTACCTAAAAATTTATTTTTTTAATTTAATTTTCTAAATTTGTCCTAAATCTTCTACTTTTGTAATTTTCAATTTTTTTTTATATTTTTTTGCATTTTTGTGATTTTTTTAATTTTTCAACTTTTTTTTTTTTTTAATGAAGACCCCTTACCTTATTCTAAAAATACAAGGGGGTAAAAAAGGGATGTCTATAAGGACGAGCAAAGCTAGCACAACACAAGGACTCATGCTTTCTCTCGCATAACCTCGCTCTATTATCTCATCCACTTGTTTCTTTAACTCAACAACTTGTTCAAGATTTTTTTTGAAAACAGGTTGGTTTAGTAGGGCCACTTCTACCTGTAGATCAATGTAGTGCTCTATGCCTCGAGTCAAGAGTAATCCCTTAAGCAACTCTCTTAGGAACAGGTCAAAAAATTCATCAATCAACTTTCGGGTCTCATCATGCACATCTTCAACATCTCTCAACTCCAACAATCTCCTAATCAATAAAAACATAAGTTTATCGACCTTCTCAATAGCTCGGAGCTCTTAATGACTTGTTATCAAGGCCTTCTTCTTACTAGCTTAGGTGAGTTGATTATAGGTCTCATTTACCTAGCTTGGTGTCATAGGTTGCAATACAATCTTCTTCCCTTCCTTAACAAAGGCATAGGTGTTTTTAAATCCATTGTGGGTGACATGTCGATCAAATAACCAAGGTCTTCCAAGTAACAAATGTGAAACTCCCATGGGGATGACATTACATAACACTGTGTCTCTGTATACATTCCTTACACAGAACAACACAACTACTTGCTCCTTAATATGCAGAGTACCCTTATCATGTAACCAATGTAACTTGTAAGGTTAGGGGTGCTTAGACGTTAGTAGTTTTAACCTCTACATAAGGGGCTAAGCAACAACATTAATATAGCTCCCTCAATCTACAATTATGGCGTACGATTGTCTCTTAATAGCACATTTGGCATGAAACAAATTTACTCTTTGCTCTTCTTCGGAGCCTGGCAATGTGCTTAGTACTCGCCTTAACATTAAGGTCATCACTTCACCTTAGTTAGCATAAATACATGTCTCCTTTTCCTCCTTAACTTCAACTCCTCCACCATTCTTTCTATCCTCAGGCTCACTCTTATCAGTGCTATCCACTACATCTCCTTAGAGCACCATGGTATGTCGGGTAGGACACTCAGCTGCCATGTGTCCATAACCTACACATTTGAAACACTTCACTTCACTTGTCTTACATCAAGAGGTATATCCTTTCTTATATGTCCTCGAGGTCGACCTATCTTTAACTCGACTCTTTTGACTTGCTCAGCTATCATTAGGTTGCTCATGTTTTTCCTCGACTTAGGAGGGTCTTCTCAGCTCAGCATAAGCAAGTCGACATAGAATAGAAGCTTAAGAAAAACTTAGCCCAAGTTTGCTAGGTGCATTTCTCCTCTACTTTTTGACCCTCTACACTACTTTAATAGCTTCTTCCAAGGTATAAAACCTTTGTATTTCTACAATGTAGCAAATCTCATATTTCAGTGTGAAAATGATTCCCAACATTGTACAAGCCTCGAGTTCATCCATGTAAGCTCAGATCATCAACATTTGGAATTCCTTAACATAGTCACCAACAGATCGGCTTCCTTGGTGAAGCTCTTGCAACTTAGCAAATATATCCTACAAGTAGGTCTCAAGCACAAATCTACCCCATAACAATCTCTTCCCAAGCCCTCGCACTTCATGTTCCATCTCTTACTCTAGTTGCTTTCAAATTCTTCCACCATATAGTAACAAATCGAGAAAATTCAAGTGTTACAAGTCAAACCTTAACTACATTTGTTTATCCATAATAGTTAAACACTTTCTCAACCTTCTCTTCCCACTCTAGATACTCATTTGCATATCCATTGCTAGTAAAAGTGGTAATTTAGACCTTGATATTGTCAATTCCTCGAGAAGCTCAACATCCTCATTCTAGTGATTCATAATATTCAACCTCTTCTTCTTTCTCTCTACACTCCTCTACATATACCTCCTCAACATCCTCTCCAGTCTCTTCCAACTCTAATCTTCATCTAGCGGCTCAGTCTGCTACTCCTCCAACTCGGTAAGGTCGAACTAGGCAATTAACTCGGCCAACTTAGCCATATTGTCTCTTAAGAATATTCGCAACTTAGCTACTGTAAGGTACACCTTGTAGTTGCTACCTGTTGGCTTGCATTGTAGTAACCAAACTCTTAATAAGATTGGTGAGTATGTTAAGCTTATCATCGACTTATCCTAGGGTATTACAATCATTTGGGCTATGGCCAACATGAGCACCACTATTCTAGCCACAAATGACTCCTTGATTGCTCAAATTCGACATAGTATAACATGTTAATGGATTAGATAACACAATACCTAACAAAGACACTTCTACTCACTACTTAAAATCTTACTAGCATACTCTAACAACTTCAACACCTAACACACACATAAGTACTACAGAGAAAGAACTTGCCTTGTTTCGAAATAAAGAAACAGTAGATAACAAAATAACAATAGGAATTGCACTTATTACTCCACAAACCTCCACTACATAGCCCACAACTTCAAAACTCACTTCTAACGAACACATTGTGGTAACTATAGAAGGAACACAATAGTCGCTAACAGCAAACATGAACAAAACTCTAGTGCACTTTTCACACTCCCTCTTGGAACCGTATGCTAATACTAGCGAAGCTAATGCATTTCTAGGGTCATATATACGAAGGAAGCACCACAACAAACAAAAACAAGAAAATAGAAGGGGTTTAGCAAATCCAAGAAGCTACCTAGCTAGATATGATACACAAACTGGATCTTACATAACTTACAATTCGCCAGATGTGACTTACTCATCCAAACTATAAGGTTTCTTACTACTACTCCTTGGTAAAGGAAATAGATAAAAGTTAAGGGTAAAAGAGAAGACATAACTAGGTGCTCTTAAAAGAGTAATTCTTGTATTCAATAATGATGAAGTTGTTGTCTACATACAAGGAAATGAGGTACTTATATGACGTCAACTAGGGTTACACTAAATGAGGAAAAGACAAAAAAATGAATAGTGTACAAAAGATTTCAAAAACATTCTTAGAAGGGTAAAAATGGTAAATAATACACTATATGGAAAAGTAAGGAATCATTTTAGAATTTTGTGATGAAAGACATGTGTATAAAGTAACAAGTAATTCATATGGTGGTAGGTCTTGTTGGTACAGAGTTTAGGGCAATTCTACAACTATAGAAATAAGCTTAAGGGATGCCAGGAGTGGTCTTGAGAATTGGGCAAATCTAGTCTTAGCTCAAAGCTTAGATACTAAAAGATATTCAGATCCTCTCCAGATTGGGTTTCTCGGTACCTCAACTTAGACAGACGCCTAAAGTGGGTTGGCACGGATGCTACCTAGATCATGGTAAGAGCTCACCAATAGGTATGGTTGATCGACAAGTTAGCATATCTACTCGACTAACTCGACATGTTGGTCCTTTAACCCTATTCAGATAAGGTGGTACGGTTTTAGATTAGCAATGGAATCTTCTCCTCTGAGTAATTCTCAAGCCAAGATGGCATAAGTAAGTCCTACTAATCCCCTTGCTTAGCTTTTGGTGATTAGTTTAGGGGGTTGATTCCTATCATCTATGTTATAAGCCACTAAGCAAATCTCCTTAAGATCTCCCTTGAGAATGGACCTAATTTTTCAAGTCCCATTGTTAGCATAAGAAATGAGTCCAAAAATTTGGTTCTAACCTAAACCATATAAAGCCTCTACACTTTTCCCTTTAACTAAAAGCTTAAGGGTTTTAGTCAAAACTAAAATGTCTCTACTCTTCGGGTTGACGAATGATATGTATATGTTGTAGAATTGTTGCTTTAATGCCTATTGCACTCTTAAAGCTGGTATATTTATTCAATGACAAGCCAAGGTAGAGTAGCCCTTCACCTCCATTATGAATTTTTTAATGCATAATATTGTAGCATCATCCAACTATGCATGTCATCTTGAACTTGCTAAAGTTATGTTGCACTTATGGTAACAGATTTGATAAATTTCTTTTGAAATGTCATCATATGAAACCATCATGTTGATTTCTCTTTATTTTAACATCTTATATTTACTTATAATGGGAAAATAAATTCCTCAAGTTGAAATAATTTCCCATGATCCTCAAGATCAAGTTAAATATGTGTCTTCAAACTAATTAATTCATCATAGAACTTTTCACTATATTTAATTACTTTAAAATTAATGCATAAAATCTTACATTGGTAACTCTTAAATTTATGAATTATGAATTACCTCTATGATGCATCTCCAAGGTCAAATATACAGAGAAGCACCATAATGGAAGGAACAATAGAAAAACAAAGGGAATTAGCAAAGCTCGAGTAGCTACCAATTAGATATACGCACCAACTGATCCTACTTTTCTTACAATTCACTAGATATAACTCATTGATCCGAACTACAAGGCCACTTACCACTACTTCTTGCTAAAGGGAATAGATAAGAGTTAATGAAAAAAAAAAAATGAGAGCACTAGGTTACTCATAAAGGAAACTTGTAATAATCTAATCATGGAATCTCTTGTTAGCTGTGTACAAACAAATAGGGTTTATATATACTAGCCCCATTAAGGTCACAAGTATGTATGGAAAAGACAAAAAGGATAATTTACAATTGAGATACATGAAATATATTAAAAAGGATAAAAGAGATAAAGAATATTCTATATGAAAAAGTAAGGACTCATTCTAAACTAATGTGCCAAAAGACATGTGTCAAGAAGTGATTGGAGTCTAGTTGTGCAACTGGTTAAGTTGAAATGGTTGTTGAGGTCACTTGACAATTGTAGGCTTTTGTTCGGACAAGTCTAAAAAGAGGTCATCAATTAGAACTAACCTGGTTAGGTTTAGCTTAAAGCTCAGGCTTTGAGGAACACTCTAATCCTCTCCTGGCCAAATGTCTTGACATGTCTGCTCAATAAAGGTCAGATGTAAGTCAACTCAGAAGCTGTTTAAGTTATAGCATGAGCTCAGCAATAGATATGACTGCTCATCATATCGGTACATTTGCTTGGCAGGTCGACATGGATGCTTAGTACTTCAAATACTGTACTAGAACTTATGAGAGCTAGATGCTTTAATCGACAGTAGTGTAAAAGATGAAGATCAAAATAAGAATCCTCATCCTAAGTGGGGTTTTGAGCTAGTATTCTCCATGTGTGTCCTTGGAGTCCTCTAGCTTAGCTGCTTGTAATCGGTCTGAGGAGTTAATTCTTATCACTATAAGATAGCATGTTGTCCTTATAGTGAATTTCACTTTTGTTGGAATCTCAATCTCACTAGTGCATATGGGAAAACCGAGTCATAGTGAACAAAACGGTGAAAGATATTTTAAAAGGTAGCTTACTCATATACACAACTTAGGAGTAGGTCTAATGGAGAAGCATACTCTAGATTACAACTCAATAGATCCATGTTAGTACTTGGATATATATGACCTTCAAAGCTTGATAGCATGTCTAGAAGTAAGGGGTCATCTTCTTTTCAACCATGAAATTTTAAGCAAGTTACTTTAGATATAAATAAGCTCTAGAGTGGGCCTAGCATGCTTTGGAGCAAGTATGAAATTCTTCTAAGAAAAGATTGTTTAATCTTGCCTAGACTTAAGTCTTAGATTAGACATACATGAGCTCCCAAGCTCATTATCATGACCTAGAGCAAGTGTCGTCTTCCTGTCAAATCAACTAAAGAGATCGTTAAGGAAATTTTTCTCTTCCCTTTAGGTCTCATTAATTTCAATCAAAACTAATTCATTACACTTTATTTATTTATTTATTTTAATGATATTTATGGTTTTTTCAAAAGCTAAATCACTCTTTCCCAAAACAAAATCCAAGCTCTCATTAAATTAGAGAGATTTAATCTCCATTTTCAATCTTGTCATACCTTCTCCTTATACCATTGTTCTTAGGCATCAAGAGTAATGAGTAAGATAAACTAAACCAAGTGATGTGATATTGGTATTTGTGACAAGTAGCTAACTTAAGTGGTGTTAATGAGAAGTAGCTAGCTCAAGTTCTTGAAGCGAAATTTGGTCAAGATTATAAAGTTGAGAGAGAAAACAAATATTAGCAATCATGCCACCTAAAAATGTCGATATTCAAGCAATATCAATAATAAACAAACCCTAATTAGTAGTCCTACTTATTAAGATAGTGTTGTTAACAAAAAAAAAAAAAAACAAAAAGGGAGTCTACAATATTGACCCAAATTATTAAGCTTAAACCTTTGGTAGATTCTTTTTACCATTGGTTCTTTTTCTTTCTTCCTTTTTTTTTTTTAATTCAACTTCAATTTCATTTATTCATGTGCTTGAATTTTTGTTTTAAAACAGTACTAAAACTTTCTCCTTTTGTATGTTCTTCCAAAGTCCTAAGAATCTAATGTTGCATCTTGCACTTTGATAATGTTATTCTCTATTTTGGTACTACTACTAGCAAACTACAAATAGCTAACAACGAACTCTAAAGTGTTTATATGAGCTCTAAAGCAAGTATAAGCTTTAGTAACTCTTTCGAATCTAGGTTTAGAATACTAAAAGTAAACAATCACTAGATTTATAGCATGATACACAAGCTTTGAAGTAAGTTTAAGCCTTGACCTTAGACTAATATTGGCAAGATTCAATTAAAGGACTACAAGCTTGGGAGTATGTGTGTAAGCTCTAAATCAAGTAGCTAATGATTTCTTAAAGAGAAACTAAAGTATTCTATTTCTCTTATATAGGCATTATCGTACTTTTCTTAATTTTAAGCTAGGCCAACTATTGCCTAGAGGTGAGCATTTATTACTACTTGAAGCTAACATGAGCACTTTAATTACATATATGCACAAGAGTGTCCATAGAGTGTTTCATTATATATCAAAGCAAGTTCCATAAACATGTATAAACGATGAAGTTACCATGAAGAATTATTTCAAATACTAAAGCTAATGAGGTAGCCCTTAATAATATAGGTAGTCAACCACTTCAAGTTTTTAGTTAGAGGTGCAATGATTCTTCCTCTAAGTTTATCCCTACCTTAGCTCCTCATAGCTAGAGCTATTCCCAACATTCATCTAGAAAAGTAAATGATGATGCCCAGAAGTTGAAGGAGACTCCATAGAGGTGAACATGATAGGATTCTTGTCCTCTACTAATCCAACTATCATAGAAATCATCAAAGAGTTGTGCATGTATTTGGTTCATCTTCTCAATGTTGCATTCCTCATATATCTTCCCATTTTCCAATGCTAAGTACCAACTTTAAGGAGTCAATAAATGACCATTCCTACACCAATGAAACTCTTCATAGAAGGCTCTTTCTTTTTTGTTATGGCTAGGTTCAAAAGATAATTTCTAAGGACATCTTTTGCTCAACATGACACATCAAAGATGAAAATCAAAAGCACTTCGAAGCTAAAGCCAAATGAGCTAAGCCAATGGCATAATAAGTAGCCATGTCCTCACTTAACCCAAGTTAAGATACCACCATCTCCATTTCTAGTCAAGCAAACATCACGCTTCTAAGAGTGTCTCTTATTGCTAGTTAAGGAGATTTTCCATCATGCCTATACTCCATATAGAGAACAAGTATCGGATAGTAAATGTTATGGTGATAATTCATCAAAAGCTGCTAAATGTGCAACAGCATCACACAAAGATATCATGTGAAGCAATCCCCACATAGAAGCATTATGCTAATGTTTCCAATACAGGAGTGTTACATGAAAAAACTACACAATAGATATTGGCAAAGTGGTATCATTAAGTTGTTAAAACATGCGAAACCTCCTAACATTTGTGGTGAAGATTGAAAAAGCTAAAATCGTATAGTATGAGATCATGAGAGTTACTTTCTTAATTGGTTACATTTGTTGTGCAACTACTTAAGATGTGATCAAAACTCATATTGTTGATGTTGAAGATTTATTATGCCTATTTCAAAATCTTAATTTTTAGCTCTCTTGATGCTTCTCCTCCCCTAGTTGATGATTTATCACATGATCAACTACTCTTTATATAGTGGTGACATTAGAAAATTGTATTTTTGTCTCATTTTCTTAATCTATCCTTTCTTGATTATTCTACCAATGGAGTGATAAAGAAAGATACCATTAAAGGATAAAATTTTTTGTTCAAATCAACCATTTTCTAAGATAAATTCAATTTTGGTTTTGTAGGCATCATGTTAGCAAAGTGAAGCCACACTACCATTTGTTAAATCGTGAGATCACTTGCTATTGGAAGAGTGTAACTCTTCGAATAAGAACACATTTCACTCTATTTCCATCTAAGTTAGAATTTGCTTTATGTCCCATAGATTTATATTGAAGTAATAGAGTAGTAGTTAAGGTAAGCATCGACTTTCACCTTTTGGCACAAGTTTTGATAGCTACAATATTGTTGTTTTGCTCTCTTTTGTTTATTGTGTTGCATCATCTTGTAATTGAATAAGCACATAACAATGAAGAATTGGTCTATTTATTCAATTTTTACATTTCTTTATACTTCTACTTTATGTTTAGGAAATAGCATGAATCAATAGGCAATTTTCTTCGCTGGAAGCATTTAGGTCTAAGAGATAAGATGGTTGAACTACTTCAATTCCTCACAACCAAGGTAGTCTTGGAGTCATCGAGTGGTCGTTAGTAACACGAATGAAGAATGTAATATAACAAGATCGCTTCAATCCCTTATGCAATCTTGAAGTTATCACGCATTTGACAACAAAAAATGGTAGATTAAGTATGACAAGATTGCTTCAATCCATTACTAGTGGCATTACCTTAATGGCATTGCAATTTTAAAAGTAAAGCTTTAACTAGAAATGATGCATAAAGTTGAATGGGTGGAATCACTTTTAATCCTTATGATCATTACTCTTCAAAATGATCATGCATCAACAACAACAACAACAATGAAAGGTGGTGTATAATGAGATCACTTTGACCTTTGCTTAGTAAAAATGCCTTGAAGGCATCATGCTCTTAGGAGTAAAGCTTCAACTTATAGGTAGCAATATCTTAAAGATGTGTGTGTGTGTGTGTATAAGAGAGAGAGAGAGGTGGCTACGTCCTTATTTGGCATTAAACTTGAATAGATGCAACAAGAGTTGTTAGGCAATAATGATAGCTCCAAGAGCATCATGCTCTTTTGAGCATCTATTCAAGTTTCTCTTCCACAATGTAGGGATAACATTGTCCTCTATATTAGAAGATTCTTTTAATTCCTTACTCTTGAAAGTTACCATTGGTTTTCCTATTTCTCTATCTTACAAGCGTCATTGAGTCAAGTTCATCTTTCTTTAATGGAATTGTCAAAAAAGTGAGTAGGTAATATACTTAGAGGTTAGTTCCATGCGTACTGCATGAATGATTTAAATGACCTCAAAGTAGTCTTAAATCAATAATGCATATAAGGAATTAAAGAGAGGTATAGAGGAGGAATAGGAGATCTCATTAGCTATCTTTCACTTGTGATAGGTGAGGGAGTTTAAAGTATCAAGCACACTATTCTTGAGTATAAACTAGGTCTTTTTCATCCGATCTACTACTTGACCTATTAAGAGTAGAATTTCAATGGTATAATTGTGTTTGTATGATTTCTAACATGATGTCATATGAAAAGGAAGAGTTTCTTATTTATAGATTTCAAAACTCATCCTCATCCATTAAATGACTCTAGTGATTGGCAAATGAAATGAGTTCTCATGACATGTTGCAAGCAATGGGAAGATAAAACATAACTATCTATCCTATACTATCTATTAATATGTTGGAAATCAAAACCATGCCTATTGCCATTGTAAAGAAGCTTCTGACTTGTGAGCTCCATCCAGTTTTGATTCTAGTTCTGATTTTTTTCATATTATGAATTTATGGGTTTCTATTTCAATTTTTTTATTATTGGTTAAGTTGTTAGTTGTTTCTTAAGATGTTAGCAACAATGTTTCTTTTATAATTTTATGGAAGCTAAGGTTAGATTTGGTTGTATTTTTTTCTTATATAATATACTCTAAGTTTTATTTCTATTTTTAGAGTCCATAGGAGTAATTGCATAAGATATCGTCACTACATGATCAATAGGCATTTAAGAAATATTATGTAGCTTTCCTTATTATAGCACTAATAATGAGGGTTAAAAGCTAGACAAAGCTAAAGATAGAAGCTATTGGTACGCTTAGAAAGAAGATGCTTTTGATTTATACTTCCAAGTACTCTTGGTTCCGACATTCACAATTTTAGTTCTAATTGAAGTTTAACATCTAATTATGGGAGATCTAGTTTAGTATACCTTATGCTTATGGATTATTTTTCATTATCTTTCATATATTTTATTTCCTCATTTTGTATTTCAAAGATATTAGGTTATTGAGAAGTATCTTTTTCTTTTTTTAAGTGTACTTTCCATAGTTAATGGGATCTTTCTTGCTTATAAATACGCTATACTATGTAATATTAATTACTATAGAATCTTTTATGTTAATACAAATTATTGCGCATACCTATGTCTATCATGCTTAACACTATGTTAGTCGGTATCAGAGTAAGATGTTGATTGGTGGCAATTTTTAGTCCTTAGAATGGTGCTCAAGAGGCTTAGGTTCTAGTTCAGGGGGGACGGAACTAAAATTATGTTGTAATGTTTAGAGCAACGCTCAAGGATAATAGATGGATTATAGGTTCCAATGTCTCAAGAAATGCTTTGATGAGATTGTAGATCATCTAAATGCTCTAGGAGATGGTGCATATTGGAGGTAAAATGCTAATAAAAGGCTAAGGGTGGACATGGCTCATGGTGACCCTATTGAATGATCTGTTCCTATTTGTAAGCAGCATGCCTATGATGAATATGGCAATTTTGAAGATGAGAATGAAGAGGAATTATGCCAATTTCGTTGTTAACATCCTTATTAGGAATATAGGAGAAGAGATGCCTATAAAGGAGATGATAGAGGTTATGGGGATTTTCAATTAAAGGTAAATCTTCCTTACTTTGATGAAAGTTTAGGTATAGAAGACTTTTTAGATTAGATTATAGAGGTCTATAGATTCTTTGATTATTGGCCAACTTTTCCATAGAGGCCAGTTAGTTTGGTGGCCAGTAAATTGAAAGGTAAAGCATTAGCATAGTGGAAAAGAATTTAATCTAAGAAAGAGGAAGAAGGAAAGCATACTCTATGAATGTAGTATATGATGAAATATTTGTTAGAGAAAGATTTCATACCTTGATATTATAAGCAAATTGTATTCCAATAGGGGAATAGGTCAGTGTCAAATTTGACTATATGGGGTAACAAAAGTAGTTAAAAGGATCAAGGGGAAAAAGAAGTCAAAAGCTACTACTTAAGTTAGAAGTCAAAAGTAATCAGAAGCAATAATAGCACTTCAAGTTATAAGAAGGATCCAGTAGTTATTTAAGAGTAATTTCCTATAGAAGTGGTTAAAATCGATGAGATTTTTAATTCCCCTAATGAAGAGAGTAATAGTGAAGTTTTTAAGGGTGAAGAAGATAAGGAAATTTATTGTAAGCTAGATGGTTCTAAGGAAGTGGAGTTTAAACATAAGGATAAGGTGGAGTTTGAAGTTCTAGAGACATTTGAACTTATTGAAGAGGATATAGATTAATAGGTTGTGAAGATTGAAGAAGAGGTCATCAAGGAACCTTCGTTTGATGTTGAAGATATATTTGAGAAGAATGCAATGATAACAGGAATAATAATTACAAATTCGAGTGAGAGCCATGACAAAGGACACTCTTTTGTCGACTTAAGAAGAGGTCAATGGTGGTGGTGCTAACGACTAGAATGTATCTCTTCTTTATAGGACAAGTAGTTAGTGGGTATAAGTTTTCAAGATATATCACTTCAGAGGTATTGTGCTTTACATCCGAGATTGATCAATTCAATATTGACTAAGGATTACTTTGCTATTATTACATTTTTTGTCAATGTTGCAAATAGTTATTGGCCTGAAACTATAGTGAAAGAATCTTATCTACTTAGTGTATATTTGTCTTGTGGTGGTGAGAAATGTATTCCAAATGCACTAATGAGAAGATTGTTTGAGAAAGGAGATATTATAATGTATGATGAGAAATGTTGCATTGGTAATATATATCATAAGTCTCTTTGTTGGACAATTATGATAGGAGATATGTTGCAGTTTTAAGGAATCTAAAATATTTTGTGACTTTGCACATCCATACGATGTAATCAAGAGTGTTTGATTTTATTCATCTACTAAAAGTGTGAATCTTATAATTCTACTAATACGTAAACACAAGGGTTGCTCATTGATGATTCTTATCTTGATGATAGAAAGAGTGATAGACATTATTGTTCTATTATAAATGGGACGACATGTAAAATGTCAATAAATAATTTATGCCTTAATGATGGATGTTCATTTTAAGGTGACATGATAAATGTTCTTGTGAGTAATATGTTGATACTAGCTATTAGACAAAACCTAATAACTCGAAGCCTAAGACTACAACAACCCAAAACCACTCTCATCATAACTAAGGGATACACATAACCTCAAGCAACGTCCTTAGGGCACCCATTACCGACTAGCCATTCTACATCTAGGCATGGAGCAATTGAATTCTACACCTACAATTAGACTATTCAGTCCTTAAACCAAACGATCTTTCACCTGACCTAGCCTACATGTTGACATAAGGAAACATCTACCATCATAAGATTAAAGGAGGCAACACGGTTGAGCCTACCTCTACAATTCCCAGGGGAGTGGCTCCTCGATTAGCCACTCCAAATGACCATATAACAATCACACTACATTGAATACAATTCGACAATTGACTACCCTACTTCATACGGACCAACATGGCCCAAGTGTATGGTACTACTCTGCAATACTACAGACAAGATAAGTACAAGTCCAAGGGTAGTCATTCCTCACACCAATGTAAGGAAGTCTTGTCAAGGCACCTAATACCTAAAACTAAATGTCTGGATTTAGAAAAAAGTATAAGAAAGCATTCTATAAATACTTCGCTCAAAATCATCTATAAGTAACATCAAATTCCCTAACTCTCTCAAAGACGTTAGAATCTAATCCTCTCATTGCACCACATCCTAGACACATACTCTCAATAATTCTCCATTAAATTTTGTTATGTACAAGGTCCTAACTTAAGTATTAGAATGACCATATCGAATAGCCCCCAACATAGCAATTTACCCTTATCTATCTTACAAATTACCCCTTCGATCAATTATGTCTATAAGCGCAATCTAAAGAGCCTTAAGGGACCAAAAGACTTTATAGGTACAAGAACTAGGACAACATAAATGGGTAAGAGATAGTTTGGCATGTGAGCAGTTTGTTACTTTATGGGCATTATAGAAGGCTATAATTTCATGGAGTTTCAAAGGCATGTATTATTTAAGCTTGTGAGCAGGATGGCTTTTTCGAAAATAACAAAAAATTGTTGCTGAACATTGTCCCATTACAAGAGTTTATTGTTTTGCTTCAATCCTAATGAATGGAAGCAAGCTACGTATTGCTCGAAGAGTATGTATTTAAGGTGATGGAATGTATGGCTTAGTCTTTTTGATTGCTCAAATTTAGAAGATGCAATAGTTGTTGAGTGAGTGGATGGCTACAAAATTAACATTGTCATATTATGGGAGTTACATGTCCAGAGAGAATTTGCAAAGTATAGATCAAGAAAAGTGATAATAGAGCCTAAGATGACAAAATCTTTTTATTTAACTTTCTTTGATTTTTCCATATTTATGTTTAATCCTAATAGATTTGCAAGACTAATTTAAGTTGTTGCAATCAAGAAGAAATGAATTCCTTTGAAAACTCAAGGTCAGGTTTTTTTAGTAGGGGAGAATGTTGCAAGTATTAAGAAACAAAGCATAACCATTTGCCTTGCACCATCCATTAATACAATGGAAATTAGTATCATGCCTAATGCCATTGAGAAGCTTCTAGATCGTAGTCTTGTAATGACATCTCACATTTAGTTGTTGTTGGTCAAGTTATTAATTATAACTTATGATGTCATTAGCTATCAATATTTCTCTTATAATTTTAGGGATGCTAAGATTTATTTTGGTTGTATTTTCTCTTAAAAAATATGTCGTATCTTTCATTTATATTTTTAAAGTTCACATGAATAATTCTAGAAAATATCGTCACTACTTGGTAATAGGTATTTAGTAAAAGATATTGTGTAGCTTTTCTTATTATGGCACTACATAGTGATGATCAAAAGCTAGACAAGGCTAAAGATGAAAGCTATTGATACACTTGAAAAGAAGATGCTTCTAACTTATACTTTCAATTAGTCTTTGTTCTAGCTCATTAAAACTTTTGGCTCTTATTGTAAGTTCAACTTCATCAACATACCTTCTACTTATTCATTATTTGTTGTTATCTTTCATATATTTTATTTTCTGATTTTGTGTTTCAAAGATATTAGGTTTTTTTTTTTTCGTGTACTTTCCAAAATCAATAAGATCATTCTTACATATAATGAATTATCATTAAACCTTATTTGCTTAACGCTACACCATGACATTTGTTGGATAGCTCTTGATGAATGATAGACAAGATGAATCCCCGATTTAATACAAATCCTTTCTCTTGAGTTCTCGTTGTCTAAGCCCATGGACAAGTTTGCTAGTGCAAGCTTACTAAGAATAGTTGAAAGTAGTTGGAAGGGGTCAATGATGCTTACTCCAAACCTACGAAAATAAATCTTCTAAATGCATCCCTTATAAATAGGTTTTATTCTCTGAGCCTTATAACTAACCTAATGAAGTAGTCCAAATAATATGTTTAAGGCAAGCTATAACCAAATTAAGCCTCTATAAACTTTAAATCCATATTTGCTCTCTTGTCCTGTCTTTATACATGTCTGTATGTTTGTATATACATACACAAACTTATGTATATATATATATATATATTTGCATATTTGTATTATTTAAACTAAGTGGTTTCTCGATCAAACTTGACATGTAAATCACCAATAGTATAAAGAAAGGTTTCTTAAGACATTATGACCTTATTGGTATAGACTTTGCTCTCTTATAGAAATGATATAGGTTTGGGTCTCTCTTATCATTGTAATTACCAAAAAATAAATAAATAAATAAAGCTTAAAAATATGACTTTAAAGTATTCCTTAATAATATTACATTTTCATTGGAAAAGAATTTATGGTTAAGTAATATCTACAGGACTTTATCTTAGTACAATTTTCTAAATGATTGCTACACAGACTTCTAATGTAAAAGTTAACATTTTGCTGGGCATACAAATATTCAATTCTTTACTTTTATTTATCAACATAGGAATATTAAATTTGTATTATACTTATTTGGTAAGGATAATTACATAATAACGTATGATGGAAGATAAAATTCTTTAAATTGTGTTGATAAGACAAACTACTTATATATAGGATTTGATTATTGACATCCTTTCTATGAATAAATTGAGAGAATCTTTGATGAAATTCCATATCTAAAATTGCATCAAAAGAAAATTCTCCTCAAAAAATTCAACCATTGAAGTGGTTTCTTTGAATAGATTTTTATATGAGGATCCTAATTTTCATAAAGTGGTTGTCAATGTTATTGGAACTCTAGAACAAAGATTGTTGTAGGATCCTCCTCCTATTGGCTTTATGAAGTTGAATTCCGATGGGGTGTGTAACAACAAGAGACACACTACAGGATACAACATTGTAGCGAGAGATCATGATGGAAATTTCTTAAGTGCAACTTATAACTTGGTTGCTATCCATGATCCTCATTTTGCTAAAATGACTATTGTTAAGGAAGTTTTTGTAACAGCAAAGAGGAAGGGGCAGAGAAGAATTATTATTAAGAGTAACTCATTTATTACTATAAATTATATTAAGAGACATGAAACAAGATGGGCTACTTCTGTTATTATAGTTGAGTATCTTTTATCATCTTTCTAGTTATGTCAATTTAAGTTGATAAATTGAAAGGCCAACTTATGTACCAATTGGATAGCATCTTTAGGGGTTTGAGTACGTGTTTTAGAAAATGTAATCCTCAGACCCTTTAGTAAAATTACTATGTTATGTCCATGTACCTCAACCTTCGAGAACTTTGTGATTTGTGCTATTTTCAATGTTACGACATGTTTTAGTTTGAAAAAATAATAATAATAATAATAATAATAAATAAATGTATAGTAATATATAAGGAATCCATCTTCTGAACGAAGAGATAATCAGACGTGGAATTCCTTATCTCGGTGGCACACGCTTAAAAGATAGTGGCTAGAATATTCAACGTAAGTAATCACTATTTTGCAATGTTTGATGACGTAGATCTAAATTTCACGGATCAATGCAGTTAACCCTAAACATTTTCCAATGAAAAGACAGGCGTCAATTGTTTTTCACTGTCGAGGTTAAAGTACAAATACTGACATGAATGTCACCAATAAATGTTCAGATGAACAAACATTTGAAGGACCTCTAGATGTAGACCGGAGAAAAAAATTATTGGTAATAATATTAAATTTATTTCGATAAATAATAAATAAATATAAATAACATTTTAATATAAAAAAATATAAATTCATTTTATTACTATATATCTAAATATTATTAATATTTATACATTATTTATTAATATATAAAATATATTAACATTAATTAAATTTTTTCTTGATCGACACTTCTATCGTGGCTATCCAAGCGATACATCCCACCAAACAAATTTCGCCCCCACGTGCACAAAAAGACCACCACATGTGGGAAACTCCAGGCTACGACAGTGGCTGGCTTGCTTTTACTTTTACCGGGACCTCTTACGATCTTCTCAATCATTTCAGGGGAGGTGTCCTATAAAAACCCAGTTAGGCTTTCGGCTTTCTCTCAAGTCTCATTTGATATTAAGTACTTGAAAAAATTAGTAAACTTGTTCCTCTTATCTCTCCCTTTCATTAAGATATACATAGGAATAATATTCTTTCTATTGAGAAAAAAGAAAAAAGAAGAAGAAAAGAAATGAGAAAAACTCCTTTCACCAAGGCCTTAAACCCTACCCAAGAGGATGCGGGTGACTTGAGAAGAGGCCCTTGGACTCTCGAAGAAGATAATGTTCTTAAAAATTATATCTCTCGTCATGGAGAAGGTCGGTGGAATCTCCTAGCAAAATACGCAGGTAATGGTTATAAAGATAGTCGAAAGTCGATTATTTTTTATAATTATAAAGTAGGTTTATAATTTACGATTTGTTGGTTTGTGTTGATTTATTGATTTTTCAGGATTGAAGAGAACAGGGAAGAGCTGCAGATTGAGGTGGTTAAATTACTTAAAGCCCGATATCAAGCGCGGCAACCTTACCCCACAAGAGCAACTCTTAATATTACAACTTCATTCCAAGTGGGGCAACAGGTAGCTTTCAACAAACTTTTAAGTTAATGAATTTTAAGTCGACCATAAACATTTGAATTTTCGTACTCTATATAATTGATAATCTTTCCTTAATACGAGCGCCCTAATCTGAATTTTCTTGCTATCGGCACTAATTAATTTCAATTTATTATAAGAAAAAATATAAGATTATATGAAGCATGAGAAGCAATTGAATTAAAATAGATTTTCTTCAAATTTCTGAATCTTATAGGGGTAGTTTAGGGTTAAGGTTATCAAGACCCAGTGTACACATAAAAGAAATTTTTTATTTTAAAAATGATTTATTAAGTATTATATGCAGTATATTATATTCACATAATGTATAAATAATAATAAATTGATGATAGGTATAATAATGGAATAAATAATTTTCAAATCAAATTAATTATTACTCATTTTACTAATATTTACACATATAACATGTGATATATAATTTCGTTTCTTTTATTTCTTATTTATTTATTTTATTTTATTTTTTTTTGTGCATTTTGTTCCTCTCACTTATTTTGAACAAATATTTATTAATTTTTATTATATTTCACAGATGGTCCAAAATCGCACAGCACTTACCGGGAAGAACAGACAATGAAATAAAGAATTACTGGCGAACTAGGGTTCAGAAGCAAGCACGTCTTCTGAGGGTTGAGTCCAACAGCAGGAGTTTTACCGCTGCGGTTCGCAATATACTAAAGCAGAAACTGTTGGAAAATGACTATAACGGCCAAAATCCACCTTATAATAATTCGCTTGCAAATTACTCCTCTTCTCCCTTATTGGCAACAAACATGTACAATAATTCCCTCACGAACTTTCATTTACAGAACTCCACGACTACATTTTTCAATATTTCACTAGAATCGCCTTCTACTCTTCGAACACAAGTGACAGAAAATTCAAGCCAATTTAATAATTTAAACGTAATGACAAGCTCTGACTCAAGCCCTGTTCTTGGTCATGTCCCAGCTGTGGATCCCTTCAAAAGCCCAATTTCTAGTGGACCAAGTAGTCATGCAAACTCAGTTGATGGAGAAAAGAACGCTGTTGCTGTGCATGAAAGCTACGAACACGATCACGATCACGACAACATCCACAACCACGTTGTTTTAGAAGACAATTATTGTGTTGACAGTAGGAGCTATGACATGGAGGATTTCCCAATGCACACGATGTCTGTAACTGGAGATCATTACGACGTGTCACTGTCAACAACTGGTTGCCAATTAGAAGGAAGTGAATGGGATTACAGTAACTTGCCAGGTGGCTACTGGAACATGGATGACATCTGGCAGTTTAGGGAGATGGAAGAATTTGGATATGGTCGTCCTGGTCAAGGTGCATGAATCAGGTGGAAGAAAGAATTTACTGTATAATACATGCCGTATACGTGGTGAATTAATAGAGATATATCAATAACCAGGATTTGCCAAATGTAACTTAGAAGCTAATGCTAATTAATTATATCTCATTGGTTTCTCATTCGATGTGAAAAAAGCAATAATACCGATACTATTCAATATTCCTGTGAACCAGTCATTTTAGCACATCTTTAGTGAAGAAAAATCTTTGAGGACTCTAAGAATCTTGTTTTGTTTTATCACCATATTAGAATGTATTAGGAATTTTCTATTAAAAGAAATGCTAAAAAATAGAAAAGGTGAAGAATTGACTCGTAATGAGAGAGCAAGTATTGTATTATTTGAATTTAGTCTAGTTGATGATTTGAATTTATTTTATTTTATTTTTTCATTTTAATGCCTATAATCTAGTCTTTTTTAGCAATTGCGAATAATAACATTGGTCAAGGGTGTTTGGGGGAAACTGTTGTGAATTAGAGATGTGTGGAGGCAGCGCTGCACATGACTGTGATTGACATTGACGATATCCATTTTGAAAATAATTTCATTTTTTCTCAAAAGATAACGGTGCTTTTCCCTTCAATTAATAAGAAAAGGAACGTATTAAAATATTCACTTCATTATCCATAAAGTTGTTATTATTACGTTAATTGGTGCATTATAGAGGTTGGAGCGGCATGGTTTGATTTGACTTTTCTGCACCAAAAAGAAGTAACAATTAACAATTTAATTTTTCTTTTTTTAACCCAAACCAAAATCATACGATTTGAGTTAGGAAAATTTCCAAAGTATTAAACAATAGTTTGTTTTGTTTCAAACCATAGATTAACCGAAATTGCTACCTAGAACAAACATATATAGGATCAATTTTCACGAAGCAACATCCTGATTGTTTATGTCAATTAGGAAGCGCTTTGAGCAAGTATCAAGAGTTAAACTTGTAGGTAAATTATACCACTAGTATCTATATTTTTACACTTTTTCACTTCAATACTTATTAGCAAAATTAAAAAGGCCAAACATTTGTTAGAGTTGCGAATGTTTAAAGAAGAATCACAAAAAAAAAAGATAATGCAAAGCCCCATTCTTACGCAACAACCCATTTCTCTTCCTCAGTTTCAAATCCCACAACCATAATCGTAAACCCAAATCATGAACCCTAATGTACTTGTAGCAATTCTACCATGCTTAATATTGTCATCATCCACCATAAGCAAAGAATACTATAGCCTTACCCTTGTGGCTCTTCTTAAAATTTCCATTATCCTTATGCATTGCAATCTCTACGTTATCATCGGTTGTTTCCCCCAAAGAATTTCCAAATTTAAAGATCAAGCCATGCTATCCGTCTATGGAAAAAGTAGCTATCATGATCCTTTAGTCCTCCAAGACTAGATCATAGTCCACATTGAGTAAGAATTTCCAAATTTAAAGGACCATTCTCTATTACAAACTACCATGATTGATGGGAAGAATTGCGAGTTATACATTGAGTAAGAAGGATGATTATAGGTACCTGAAGATTTTATGTGGGATCAACAAGGTTAATCATGCTTTTGAGTGTTTTTAAAAAGATCAAAGCTGATGGATGGACATACGCTTTACTGATAGGTAGGTTTGGATTATAGTTTTGGGATTTGAAGGTAAGGATGAGAAATCGGTTGTCGATAAAAGAAAGTAACCTAATAGATGCTAATAAATGTTAAAGATAGATAACTTAAGTATAAAAATCTAAAACATAATTATCAAAAATGAGAAAGTGTAGAAACACAAATAGGCATGGTGAATTTACCCTAAACTTATTCATTCTACTTAACCCTACTTTAGTTTGATTTTACCATTTGTTGGAATTAAAAAGGACATAGCTCTGAGCAATGGGAACTTCCGCAACCACGCCCCCTTTAAGAAATGGTCAAGACAATATCTTACTTTGAAGCAATCTTTGTAGTTTTTTCTTATTTGAATGAGTCTTATAAGAAAATAGGATTACATATTGAGTTCCAAATATACCCTATTAGGATAGAATGGCTCATATAATATAAGGATGGAAATTAATTGCAAATGAAGTTCTTTTGAAAAGGAAACAATTATTTTAATATAAGGATCTTTTTAGAAAAGGAATGTTCTTAAAGCAAAACCTTGTATATGGAAACTCTTTTGAAATCCTATTTATAAAGATGGATTTCATACAAGCTTTATGAACTGAAACCTTGAGCATTGCTCCTAGCCATTGAAAATGCTAGATAAGAAGACCTTCAACACTTATTCAAGGTATGAAAAAAGACATGAATATAGAGCTTAGGGTTAGCTACTACTTTTAAGAGATGTTTGAAGTAAGTGCTCTTCATAATTTCAAGAGGTAAATTTAAAATCAAAGTTTGGAAAAAAAAAAAAGAAAAGAAAAGGAAAAAGTTAAGATCAAAGTGTGAATGTTGATCATTCTTTCAAAATGCACAAGTTTCTTTGAGACCTTTTCAAGAACCAAAGCATTTTTGCAAATCTTACAAATTGAGAAGAGTAGGGAATTACTCATCAAATCTTAACGAGATTGCTCTTTTGCACTTTTATCAAAATTTGTTTTAAATTTCATTTCGCTTGTTGAGAAAAGTAAGGAACGACTTCTTTGAGATATCACAAGAGATAACTTTTATAAGGTATTGGAAGAGGAGTATTTGTAACTTTTGTGAGGGATCATAAGGGATATCTTCTATGAAGTATTTGAATAAGAGCATCAGTCACTTCTATGAGCTTTTAGATGGGATGACTTCTATCAGACGACGCATATTTGTCGAAGGTGCTGGAATTATAGATTACACCAGATTAGGCGTATAGCTTAATGAATGGAGAGTTGGCAATGACAGTTGGAACTCCATTATACATCTTTCTATTATTTTCTTTTTCTTACTCTCTTTATTTCACCATGCAACTTACTATTTGTTGTTATTATTCTTCACTTACTTTGACTTGTTGTAATAAATCTTAAAAGAATTAAAATATTTTAAAAAACAATAGATCCATCTAACCTCTCCTTTTATATCACAAAAAGTAGTTTATTTTTTTTTAATTTTTTTTTTCAACTTTTAGAATGGCACAAAAGGCATTATTTAATAGGTAAATCATAAATACACTACATTATGTCTGTTTATGTATACTTAAATCTTTTATCTTAAAAATCAAGTATTAAACCCCTAATATTAGAACAAAAAAAAAAAAGGTTTTAGACTTTATGTTACTATTTTTCCCTTAAATAAATACTAAAGAAAATTTAAAATTAAAAGTGCGTAAAAGTAAAGGTAAAATATAGTTATGTAAGAGTTTAAAAGTACTTTTAAAAAAAATTAGGGCTAAATACTTAATTTCAATTTTAAAAAATGAAGAGTAAAGTACATATGAAGTAAATATAAGGGATTTAATTATTTGCAACTTACCCTTCTAAAAAAAAGTTAAGAGAGGGAAAGAACATTTTGCGGATCCTTGGAGCGGGACTTTCTCACTATCCTATCTCGAATGCTTTTGATATACACACTTTATAGGCTACTGAAAAAAATTGAGTTAGTTAAAATTTTTAGCGCAAAAAGACATTGCGGTGATTCTGTCGATTAGCAATTGGATGGCCCCAAGCAATAACTTGAATTGATTTGGTTATGAAGTTTTATCATATACTTTTTAGAATCAAATTAAGAATTAGTTCCATCAAAATGGGCATTGTATAGTAATAACTAATATGCTCCATCAAAGGAGCTCGATATCACAAAATGATATGTGATCAATAGTTCTTGTCCCATAGTCCACTGTTTCATCATCTCATGGTATTTTTTCATTATTTCATTCAAGTGGCCTATAGTAAAGTCACCCATTTATCTATTGGAGAGAACTAACTAGAAATCTAAGCATGTGCCTAAGTGGTGATAACTCTCTTCTTCACTCGGAAAGATGAAACCCTAGTGTTGGTCAAATCAGGATTAGTATTTTTGATGCCGATATAGTAGTAGCGTAAAGAGACTAAATTTGGGCATGTATTAAGTATGTTTTTGGCACTTTCCCTTTTCTTACATGTTGCTTAAGTCCTAAAGTTAGAGGGCCACCCTTGAAGATAATGAAAAGCAGTCATGTGCTGTCCTCTACCTATTGGTTCAGGCCAAATGAAATGACAGACAACGAAATAAAGATAATTGGGGCACTTGGTCAGACGTGAATTCGATAGGGTCGCTGGTCTTAGGTACTGTAGCTACATGGCTGCGACATAGGCAATAGAGTTTGCATGATTGATGGGGGTACGGGCGGGTAGTGATAGCTACTTGCTAGTGTTGTTTTCGAATAAAAATTAAGGAACTTCTGTAAATTTTCTAATAAATAAGATAATAGGTTTCTCTACTAGCCGTTGAAAAGGCAAAATAATAATATTATATTTTTATAAAAAATTCTAAAAATAGGATTCTTTTAAGAATAATTCTAATAATACAATACTTAAAATCGGTTTTTAAAAATACAATAAATGAAATAAAATCAATTCCCAAAAAGTTATTTTAATTATCTAACATTAAATCAACTTTACTTTTCATTATAAGAAATCGGTTTTTGAAAAACCGATTCCTTAGAAATGTAAGAAATAACCTTTTTAAAGATTGATTTAATTAAATGCTAGAAATTAGTATTTGAGAATGTCAATTTTATCAAAAAAATGGTAAGAAAAGGGTTTTTCAAAAGCTAGTTTTAGCAATATCTAACTTTATCCTCTTTCCTTGATCTACTTGCCCAAAAATTATAAACAATTGTAAAAATGATTATTCACCTGTAAAACAAAACTCAATGTATAAAACATAGTCCATGTATCCCAACTTTGTAACATTTGCCAATATTCAATCTTCTCAACTACATCCCATCTTATGCTAACATCCAAACTTATTAACATCTAGAAAACAATAACCAAAACACCTATAATATATAGACTCATAACCATACTCCACAGTCATAACTAACAATTATAACTAACAAAAAAGGAAAAAGAACAAGAAATTGCATACCATAATTCAAATAAGAAAATCAAAAGTTTCATGATTCATATACTCAACATATATATACAAAATGTGTATAAAATGTTCATAAGTACGTAGGTTAATGTCATGAATAGTGCCCAAACTTTGCCATTTTTTTCAATTTACTATCTCAACTTATAATTAGTCAGTTTAATACCTAATTAAACTTTTCTTTATCGCTTTTGATGCCTAGGCTCACTCCCCTTAACAATGTTAATTGACGTAGACGATCTAATCAATGTATAGATGACACATGTAAAAAACAATGAGTCAAACACTCCATGTGCCACTTCAACTACTACATAGACGTCCAGTTAGAATAGGAATAAAAAGAAAACCAAATAAGATTGAAAAGAAACAGGAACCAAGACGTTGAATTTTCCGTCGATAGAAAAAGAAACAAGTGATAGAGAAGATAGAAACCTTAAAGATATTCCTTCACCATAGAATCGCTGAGCTATGCTATCACTGTCTCAGTTGAATTGAAAGCCCTAAGTAGAGTATATGTGAGAAAAACCCTAATCCATAGTAGAACCCACTAATCCGTGCAAGCATCTATTGAAAAACCCTAAGTGTCCTCACCACTATCATCTTTTAGGCCATATGAAGACATAATGAAATCTTCTATTGAAAATGTCATCAACTATGCCAAATGTATGTAGAAGGTATGTACTTTAACTCTTTTACTCTAGTAAGACTTAAAAAATAAAAAAAGAATTAAATCATATTTTCCATGGTACATGTGGTTTCAAGAGTATATATCAGGTTATCTATTTTATTGTTGCACTAGGTCAAGCATATTAAGTGTTCCATTATTTATAATGTAAGGTAAACTTGCTAATACATGTAGGTGGCTAATTTGAAGGGGAAGGAGTAAGTAAACAATACATCGAAGGAGAATAGATGGACAGTAGAACTTGAGAACATCGGCAAAGTGGAGCTCCTTTGCTCCTAGGTAACTTCAGGTTTGTAAACATAGAAAAAATTTACTTTTTTATTCTTAGGAAAAGAATAGCAGATGGATTGTTTTATTTAAGGGTAGGAGATAATGGCCCCTATAATGTAAGGGTTACTATTCTTGGGGTACATCGTAGATGTGAGATATATGTGGTACATGTTGATGGTGAAGTCAGTCAGGAAAAGGTAGAAGTTACATGATGAGTGTGATTTAGATTTACAAGAGGAAGAGGAGCTTGTGGAGGTGGATTGTCTATGAGATGATGATGATGAGGAAGTGCTTGTTGTACATACGAAGAAAAAGTCCTTCCTCAAATAGAGATGCCTATAGGGTACAGGGTTTCCACATCAATGTTGATACCATGTTCAACAATGATAAGGGATAAATTAAAGGAGTAAAGAAGGGAAGTGTTAGGGATAGGGCTATGGAGACAAACAATAATGAAGCTAAGAATCCATTTTGTAATGACGAGGGTAGTTTTTATACCGATTCTAGCAATAGGAATGAGATAGAAGGTGAAGCAACACCGAAAAGGAAGAGGAGGACCAAGAGTCATTTTAATCTAAGTACAGTTGTTTCACATATATGTGTAAGGGTCTTTTTTTAAGCAAGAAGCAATGACTTGTTATTCCATGCACTACATGAGGGACCTAGACTTGAAAACGAGTGATAAGAGGCAAGTTCAATTCAAGTGCAAGAATAAGATATGCCCATTTTCCATCTATACATCATATGAGTCCTCCACCAAGGAGTTTATGGTAAAAACATTCAATGATAAGTGTTGACGGGTGATTCTCATTCCAGTATACAAATACTTGCAACATAAGAAAACGATTACGGGGGGCACCGAAAGGTATTCCAACGCGCCCACTCTAATGCCTAAGTTAGTTCTCTCGTCATATAGAGAGAGATATGAAATAGTTATGATGTTCAAAGAATGGAAGAGAGTCCTCTTACTTGGGATGTTGGTTGGTATTTATAATAAGGCTATAGGGATTGTCCTTGGATCGGGTCATTGAACCAAGCTTAGATATTGGACTAAGTAATATAAGCCAACATAACAATTATCCAAAAATGCCTATCAACACTTGCCCCCCACTCTCTTTAATGATCAAGTCGAAAAAGAGAGTATTTAGGGAGGTTGATTTTATGGAGTTTCTTGACAAGTTTGTAATCCTGGCCTGATGAGGATAGAGTGTTTGAAGAGGCAAAGGCCTGAAAAGGCAAAAGGCGAGAGTGGTTAGAGCACTTGAAGAGGCAAGAGCGCTTGAAGAGGCAAGAGCGCCTAAACAGGCTGGAGCGCTTAAAAAGGTAGGAGCACCTGCAAAGGCGGAGGCTTGAAGGAGCCGAAATGCCTGAGGAGGCAAGAGGCGAAGGTACCTAAAGAAGTGGGAGTGTTTAGAAAGGGGAAAGCCTAAAGAGGCTAGAACGCCTGAAGAGGCAAGGGCCTGAAGAAGCTGAAGCGCCTGAGGAGGCGAAAGCGCTTAGAGAGGTGAAGGCCTAAAGAGGCTAAAGCACCTAAAGAGGTAAGGGCTTGAGGAAGTCGAAGCACCTGAGGAGGTGAGAGGTGAAGGTACTTGAAGAGGCGAGGAATGCTTAGAGAGGCAAGGGCCTAAAAAAGCTGAAACGCCTAAAGAGGTGAGAGCCTAAGGAAGTCGAAGTGCCTAAGGAGGCAAAAGCTCCTAGAGAGGCGAGGGCCTAAAGAGGCTAAAGCACCTGAAGAGGCAAGAGGCGAAGGTATCTAAAGAGGCAGGAATGCCTAGAGACACGAAGGCCTAAAGAGGTTGGAATACCTTAAGATACAAGAGCTTGAGGAAGCTGAAGCGCCTGAAGAGGCGAGAGGCTAAGGTACTTGAAGAGGCAGGAGCGCCTGAGGAAGCCGAAATGCCTGAGGGGGTAAGAGTGTCTAGAGAAGCGAAGGCCTGAAGAGGTTAAAGCGCCTGAAGAGGCAAAGGCCTAAAAAGGCAATGAAGCTTGCAAGTCGTCTAAGCTAGATTAGACTTGTGCTAAGTCATAAAATAGGTTAACTAGCCTCTATTCCTTTAAAGTGTAGGACCTATTAGCGCTTTGTGATTTGCTCATCACCCGTAGTATGTAAGATTTAGAATTATTCAGGAGTAACCCATTTGCAAGTTATACTTTGTGTGGGTTGAAAATTGAGGACATTTCTTTAACCCCAATCCATCTTTGAAATCTCATTGGAGCATCTCATAGATAAATAACATATTATGCATGGATCTAGTATGAACACCATTGATTGATTAACGCGTAGCACAAGATAAAGCAATATCATAAAAATAAATAATCAAATGATTCAAAATAATAATAGAGAGGTTTTACTCATCTGCCATTAATGTGAATTGATGCATAAGTAGGGCTCTTGAAGTCACGCAAGCCCATTTTAGACCGTAAAAGTCATATGAAATGGTCTTAGCTTTTGGACTTATTCATCAATCACTTAACGAACAAAGCCCGAGTCATAGTATTCCTTTCTTCTTTGCATTTTATTTTGATTTGCTATGGTCCACTTGAAAGGTGAAGTCTCGACATAAAGTAGGTACGTAGATTGCGCAACCATGGAAGATTAAGACATTTCAAATGCCGACCAAATTTTCAAGAGTTTGAAAGCTTGAAACATTGTTGTTGAACAATTCTTGCTATTTATAGAGAACAACTTTTGGAGTTCTGCTCAACTAAATTTGCTTACTTAGAGTTCAAAGTTTGACTCATGTGCAACCATGAACGAACAACTTAAATGTGTAGCCATGAATGGACAACTTAAATGTGCAATCATGAGTGGACAACTCATGTATAGCCAGTTCAGAGCTCATAGATTTGCTTGTGTATGTTGCTCAACAATCGTTCTGCGAAGATCGAAGACTTTTAATGGATAGCTCTACCACGAAGGAGCTCTTCATCGACTTTGATCAAATTGCATTAGGCAAGATCATTTAATGCCGAGAAACTGTAAACCAAAGAATGGTCAACATTGCTGCTTAGGAGCCGAGATAGATCAATTTAAATAGCTCTTAGTGTTGGAGATCGGCAATCATTTACTTAATAACTTGGCATTTTGAGTTACTCAACCTACTTGGAGTCACTCAGTTCTTGAGCAGCTACTCGGGTACTTAGCAGGGAGCCCAGCTCCATGACTTAAAACTTGGCTTCTAAGCCATTATTTACCACTTCAAAATCAAGGTGTCTCGACAATAATGCCTCTTAACAACCATGCCTTACTTGGCAACAAAGATAGTCGACAACAAAATGCACCAATGCCCTCGGCAACTTATAGGCCAGTAGATAAAAATCGGCCTCAAAAGTTCAACATCTTGTAGCTTGAAGTTTCGATTGAGCTTGAATTCCACTTGATAACTCAAACATATTCAGCTTCTCCAAAACTTTTTTCAACATCAAGTTGGAGTCCAAACGTTCTCTCAGCGTCTAGTTGCCGACAAGGAACTTGACCATAAAAATTGCTTTGCAGTCAGCAAGGATGAGCTTGGCAAAGTTTCTCGACCATGAACTGCCATGTGCTTGACAACTCGGAAACTTAACTCGATAAAGGTGTTCAGGAGGCTTCTCGTCAATTCGGCATTGGGTGGCATGGATGTACTACGAAACTTCAACTAGTCGGCATTTTAGGCTTGCCCTTAGCTGTCGTAAAGGAGTTTAAACAATTTCTTTTTGTATTAGTGGAGCTCGACACTTGCTAGAGAAGTAAATCAGAGTTCGGTGTAGTGAGCATAACTATGCGAACCCAACCAATGCCAGCTTAATGAGTGCGGGCGATGGGTCGGCTTCAAATTGAGTCTACTTAGTCATGATTGAGTCGCCTAAGGTAACTTCTACTATGCTGGAGTTATAGATCTCCTCAGCTGTAAGTGAACAACTTAGCCAGTAGGTCTACAATGTACGAATAGTGCTTAGCAAGTTCGCATTTACTTGTACCTGATCGAGAAAGTAAGCTCTAATCAAAAGGAGCTTGATGTTCGAGGTTACTTATTTGAGCATAGATAGAGATGGGGGAAATTCTTAAACTTTGCTCAAATGGTAGACATACTAAGTATTTGAGCTAGAATGAACAACTCGATCGGTAGGGTAAGCTTAGTCACTACTTTACAATCATGCATCTTGCTGGGCAGTACTTGCTGGAGCTTCAAGTCAAGTCTATTATGGATTTGCTCAGCTAGGAGCTCAGATCTGTAGGCAAAAATGCTTAGTTGAAGGAGAGAACAGTTCGATTTAAGAGTTTACAGTAGCTCCTTAGCAAATAAGTGCGAAGCTTGGGAATTTATATGTTCAAACGCAAAAACTCAACTTCTTAACACTTGTTACAATGTACTAGGCAACAATGCCACTCAGCAATTGATCATGGCCACTCGGTAAAGTCAAACAAAAGGCGTCTTTGTCACTTGACACTCATGTAGAGCTTAGCTAAAGCTCTCAGCACTCAGTGAAGATCTTGGCCACTTTGTATAGCTGGACATACTCGACTACTTGGCATGTCTGATATCTCAGCAGCTTAGTATAGCTGGAAATACTCAGCTTTTCGACCTTGGCAATGTTAGTCGACAACACTTACTCGGAAACTCGGCAACACTTGTTGCTCAACACATTGGCAAAAGCTTAGAAGTTGAGAAAGGCTTGGACTTTATTTGTTTTGCCACTTAGAGTTAACTTTGTCTGAACGTGCTGCTACTCAAGTCTTATTTAGTACTTGAAGGTTCAGTGGGAGGTTACTGCATGTAACTCGGCAAGGGCAGAGAGAGCCGACAAGGGCTAATCTTGTTGAAGAATAGGTTAGTAAATGAATAATAGCTCGAATTATGAAGTCGCCTTTAGCAACTTAATCCATGAGTGGACTTTACTTAACAAAATAAATTAGCATGGAACATAGTCGTTCAAATTCAATTATCTATGGGGATTGACTCGATCGAAAGGAATTCAAAGTACAAGTTTCCAATTCAAAGAGGTTGTGACAACCGAGTTTTATGGCCGATCAACGGAAGCTTCATGGAAATCCTCCATATTAATCGATTTGTTTGGTTCAACCGCCTTCATGGAACATTTGGTCCGATGAAGTTGTCCCCACTCATCCCTGAATTGTGTACCTTGGGTTCAAAACCTAGTGCATGCCTAAGAAGCAATAGTTACATGACGGTTACGAGGCGATTACTGAAATGGTTCTCCATCTTTTGACTGTAGAATTTTCTCAACAAGTGATGTGCTCATCCCAAACTCTGGAATAAGTGAAAGTAAACAATCGGATTTAGAAAAATTCAAAAAAGAGATTCTTTTTTCTATCCTTTCGACGAATTATTCATTTTCTTTGTTGCCTACAGACAACACCATTTGTTGACCGGTGATTCTCATTTCGGTATTCGAACACCTGCAATATGAGAAAACGGCTACAGGGGGCGCCAAAGGGTATTATGGCGTAACCACTCCAAAGCCTAAGTTATTTCCCTCGTCATGTAAAGAGAGATATTAAGTAGTTATGATTTTCAGAGAATGAAAGAGAGTTCTCTTACTTGGGATGTTGGTTGGTATTTATAGTAAGTCTATGGGGACTATCCTTAGACCTAATCATTGGACCGAGCTTAGATATTGGACCAAGTAATATAAGCCTACATAATAATTATCCAAAAATACCTATCAACAATAAGCATAGTATGTTAGGTAAGCCATCATTCAAGAACTCTCGAGTGTCCTATAATGTAATTGCAAAGTACTTCTTGTCTAGACTACAAGTCATGCCAAAGATGTATCTTATGGAAATAAAGAAGCTTGCCAAGGAAGAGTTAAGGGTAAAGGTTACTTATATCCAATGTTGACGTGTAAGAGATCATACATTCAAAAAATATACAGGAAGTATGAGATGGAAATTAATCACCTATGGGACTGCTCCATCAAGCTAAGGAAGTGTACAAAGGTTTTACCAAATACTATAGAAATTTAGGCATAAAGGCTTAGTATAACTCATCTATTATACTTTAAGAGATTGTTTATTTGTTTGGATGCTTATAAAATGGGGTTCCTTAAGGGATTTAAGCCAATCTTAGGTCTAGATGGATGTTTCCTTAAAGGCGATCTAAAGGGTAAGCTACTAAGTGCTAGTCATGGTTTTTGGGTAAGCTAGATTCACTAGTAAGACTGGGTGTTGCATCTAGCTTCATTATTATCAATGATATACAGAAGGTAAAATGATGAGTTTGTTAGTAGAGCACCAATTTTGTGCACACCACTTCTTTGCCAATTAGAGAAAAAAACATAAGGGAAGTTAGCCACAACTTTTGTTTTAGGCCTCATGTAAGTCGATGATGGTTAGTGCATTGCAAAAATGTTGATTATCTTAGGAAATTAAAACTTGAAGTAGCCGAGGACCTCATGCGAAAAAATCCTAAACATTAGTGCAAGGCTATGTTTAGGAATGACACTAAGTGCAATGTAATGGATAACAACATGTTAAAGTGTTTCAACTCCACTAAGATTAAGGTGAGACACATGTCCATTTTATCTATAATTTAGTGCATTTAGAAGCAAGTGATGGGAAGGATTGTAGGCAAAATTATGGAAAGCACTAAGTGGAGGCAGCAATTAAATCCTCGTATTTAAGCAAAGATTAAGAGGAAAAAGAGTGCAAGTTTCAATTACCACCCTTTGCCAAATGGGCACATAGAGTTTGAAGTTATACAACTAACTGAAGAGTATGTAGTTTACTTAGGTAATCAAACTTATAGCTACAACTTGTAGGGTTTGATCGGCATTCCATGACCTATGCTTGTACATGCATATTATATTTGGATTAGAATATAAAAGATTATGTTAGTAGTTAGTTGATTGGAATCAACCTCCTAGTCTGATCATACAAAGCCAAGCTAGAGGATTCTAAGGACTCACTTAGAGAATACTGACTCAAAGCCCTATCTGAGAGAGAAATTCCTATCCCAATCTCTATATTTCCCTTTTCTACTGACCTGATTACCCAACTTTCACGTGTCCAAACCTATCGAACAACTGTATTATAACAGGATATCTGAGCAGACAGCACTAAGACTATCCAAGCTAAGCTCCTGAACCAACCAGAAACGTTTGACCCTAACCCAAGCTAACTACTCTTCAGCGAGACCGATTAAGCCTCAACTTGATCCAAATCAGGTCAAACCCTAACTACAAATTCTTCTTCCCATCCACTTATACTATATTTCTAATATCCAGCCACCGATTGATACGTGTCTTTTGGCACGATATTCTAGAAGGATTCTTCACTTTTCCGTACTAAATATTCTTTATCTCTTTTACATTTTTTAGTATGTTTTATGTTACCTAATTGTAAGAATATCCTTTTGTCTTTTCATACATGTAAAGTAAGCCTAGTAAATGAGTATATAAACCCCCACTTATTGTATGCAAAAAACAATCTTCAATATCATAATTTATACAAGTTCCCTTTAGAGTAACCCTAGTATTCTCATCTACTTTCAACTCTTATCTATTCCTTTTAGCAAGAAGTAGTGGCAAGTAACCCTTTAGTTCGAATCGATGAGACATATCTAGTAGATTATATGCTAAGTAAGATCGATTGATGTGTCATATATAGTTAGTAGTTGCTTGAACTTTACTAACTTTCTTTTGTTTCTTTTCTACTCGCTTTGTTGTAGTGTTTCTCTGTGTATCCAACCCCAGAGATTTATCAACTTTGCTGGTATCAAAGCATGATTCCAAGAGGTAGAGTACAAAGTTGCAGTGGAGTTTTGGTTCATGTTTGCTGTTTGTGATTATTACGTTCATTTTGTAGTTGCTTCATGTGTATTCATGTGGAGTAAGTTTGGAGTTGTGAGTTGTGTATTATAGGCTATTGTGTTGGAAACGTATATAGGGATGAAGTAGTTTGCGATGTCATCCCTATGGGAGCTCCACATCTACTGCCAAGAAGACCTTGGTTGTTTGACCGACGTGTTACTCGTGACAGATATAAAAAACACCTATGCCTTAGTTAAGGATGGAAAGAAGATTGTATTGTAACGTATGACCCCATCCTAAGTAAACGAGACCCATAAGTAACTCACCCGAACTAATAAGAAGAAGGCCTTAGTGATGAACCGAAAAGAGCTCCAAGCTACTGAGAAGGCCGAAGAGCCTATGTTCCTATTGATTAGAAGATTATTGGAGATGAGAGATTTAGAGAATGTTCCTGATGAGATTCAAAGCCTGATAAATGAATTTTTCGACTTATTCCCTGAAGAGCTGCCTAAGGGAATACCCCTAGTCTAAGGCATAAAGCACTATATTAACCTACAGCCAAGTGTTGCCTTACCAAACCGACCTGCATACAAAATGAATCCCAAACAAGCTATCGATTTAAAAAGATAGGTGGATGAGCTCATAGAGAAAGAATACATAAGGGAGAGCATAAGCCCTTGTACTGTACCAGCTCTACTTGTCCCTAAGATAGATGGTTCATGGCACACATGCATTAATAGCCACGCAATTAATCAGACCACTATCAAATGAGGTACCAATACCAAGGCTCGATGAAATGTTGGGGGAGTTCTATTATGCTAAAATATTTTCAAAGATTTATCTATAAAGTAGCTACCACAAAATTCACATGAGACCAAGTGATGAGTGGAAGACTGCCTTCGAGACTAGACATAGTCTCTACAAATGGTTGGTTATGCTGTTCGGACTTACTAATGCACCGGGTATATTCATGGGATTAATGAACCATATGATACACCCTCTGATCGGAAGATACATGGACATGTACTTCGATGACACATTGGTATACAGTACTAACTTAAACAACCATGTTTAACATCTCTGAGCAGTTTTTGACATTTTTTGAATCAAGAAGTTATATGGGAATTTGAAGAAATGTATATTCTGTCAAGATGAAGTGGTTTTTCTTGAGATTGTAGCATCAAGGGAAGGCATCTAAGCAAATGAGGAGAAGATCCAAGCTGTGTTGGAATGGCTGATGCCAAAAAATGCCACTAAAGTTCAAAGTTTTCATAACCTAGCTTCTTTCTATAGGTAATTCATTAAAAAATTTAGTACTATAGCTACCCCCTTAACAAAGTTGACAAAGAAGAGTGATAGGTTCAGATGGAATGACCAAGTTAAATAGAGCTTTAAGGAGATTAAGGAGAAGCTTACCTTCACTCTTGTCCTATCATTACCAAATATGGACAAACCCTTTGAATTTGAATGTGATGCATTAGGCATTGGAATTGGTGTCATCTTGATGCAAGAACGACGACTCATCACCTACTATAGTAAGAAGCTTAATGATACTACCTTAAACTATTATGTGTATGAGAAAGAGTTGTACTCTCTTTTCTGAGCCCTCACTATTTAGCAACATTATTAGTTGCCACGAGAGTTTGTTGTTTACATTGACCATGAATCATTGAAGCATCTTGGGAGTTAGAACAAACTCTCAAAGAGACATGCCAAGTGATTGAAGTCTATGGAAGGATTTTCATATGTGATCCGACATAAGAAGGGAAGTGCGATGTGGTCACCAATACTCTATCATGTCGGCAAACCTTGCTAACCATTTTACAAACAATATACTCGTGATCCTCATTTCAATCCTATTGTAGAGCAGTACAGGGATGGAAATGCTGTTTGAGGCTATTATGTCTAAGATGGCTATCTCTTATAGGAAAGGAGGTTACGCATACCAAACTATTCCATGCGTAAGTTGTTGGTCAGGGAAGCTCATAATAGTGGATTATCTAGTCACTTTGGAGAGACCAAGATGGCTAATTTATTGAAAGAAAACTTTTACTAACCTAGTTTAGCCAAAGATGTCCATAAGGTAGTTAATAGTTATGAAGTGTGCAAGCAAGCTAAGGGGAAGAGAGAAACCCATCGAGAATACATACCCTTACCAACACCAATCCTACCTTAAGCCGACCTCAGCATAGACTTTGTCCTAAGGTTGCCCCGAACATCTAGGGGAAAAGATTCTATATTTGTTATATTTGATTGCTTCAACAAAATGGCACACTTCATCCCGTACCATCGAACTAATGATGCTTTATTTATTATGATTTATTTTGCAGGAAGTTGTCCGACTACATGGAGTGCTAAAGATCATTGTTTCTGATCAGGATACAAAATTCTTGAGCTATTTATGAAAGACTCTATGGAGAAGACTTAGAACCAAACTTATGTTCAACTCCAATAGCCACCTTCAAACTGATGGCCAAACTTAAGTGGTGAATAGGACACTAAGAAACTTAGAGCTATCATAGGAAAGAACTTGAGGGATTGGGATCTGTGTCTACCAGTTGAGGAATTCGCATATAACCAAACTATCCACAATACTACTGGGAAGACCCCATTTTTGGTCATCTATGGTCTCAATCCTATTATTCCCCTAGATATGATCGGTATCCCTACAACTGCTGAAGAAAGTCAATTTGGAGTTGATCAAGCTCAAAAATCGCAAGAGTTACACCAGTCTATAACTAGGAAGATCTCCAAGTTCAATCAGAGACAATAAGAGATTGTAAGCAAGGCAGTCGAGCTATTTCTTTCTAGCTAAGAGACTTAATATGGATACTCCTCAACTTAGATTGATTCCCACACTTGAGACAAAGTAAGCTATCTCCTCTGGTTGATGCTTCGTTTAAGGTCCTAAAGAAAATCCACCGCAACACCTACTAAATTGAGTTACCTAATGACTATGGTGTCTACCCTACTTTCAATGTATCCAACCTAACTCCTCACCAACCAGTAGAAGACCCTACAAGTGTCCTAAAAGAAGGGCCAAAGATCACTTCAAATTTGAGGACAAATCTTTTCAACCCCTAAATAGATGATAGGAATCAACTCCTTGAATCAATTACACGATGCCGAGCTAAAGGACTCCAAGGACTCACTCAAAGAATACTGGCTTAAAGCTCTGTTCGAGATGAAAATTCCTATCTCAATCTCTCTATTTCCCTTTTCTACCGACCTGACTGCCTAACTTTCACGTATACCAGACCTACTAAACAACTGTACTATGATAGGATATCCGAGCAGATAGCCCTAAGACTATCCGAGCTAAGCTCTCGAATCGACCAGAAACATTCAACCCCAACCCAAGTTGACTACTCTATAGTGGGACTGACTAGGCCCCAACTTGATCCAGATCAAATTGACCCCTGACTACAAATTCTTCTTCTCGTCCACTTGTACTATATTTTTTATGTCTAACCATTAATTGACACATATCTTTTGGCACAATATTTTAGAAGGATTATTTACTTTTTCGTACTAAATATTCTTTGTCTCTTTCACCCTTTTTTAATATGTTTTATGAACCTAATTGTAAGAATACATTTTTTTCTTTTCATACATGTAAAGTAACCCTAGTAAACAAGTATATAAACCCCTACTTATTATTCACAGACAACAATCTTCAATATCAGAATTTATACAAGTTCCCTTTTGAGCAACCCTAATGTTGTCATCTTCTTTCAACTCTTATCTATTCCTTTAGTAAGGAGTAATGGCAAGTGACTCTTCGGTTCTAACCAATGAGTCATATCAAGCAGATTGTAGGTCGAGTAGGATTGACTGGTGTGTTATATCCAATTGGTAGCTGTCCAAACTTTACTAGCTTTCTTTTGTTTGTTTTTTGTTCACTTTGTTGTGGTGTTTCTTCATGTATCCGACCTCGGAGACACATCACTTGTACACATTAAATAAATATACGAAGACATACAAGCATAAGGTGGTTCTCATACCAAGCTCAAGGTTTCAAGAACAGAGCTCACAAGAGAAAATATTGCCTCCCATTCAAAAAAAAAAAAATGCTAACAAGACAAAAGTCCAAGCATAATAGAGAGGAAGGAGAAGGCAATGTAATATATGGGAAGCAACTATGATCCATGACATGAAAGCTATGTGGCAAAAAGAACAACAATTCAAGAGCAAGTTCTGGTCCTCATAAGAATGCAAGTGAGGTAAATAGTATCTACATTCATTTTTTTTTTTATTGCATAGTGCCTTACTAATGAGAAACTTCCTATATGTTTTCTTCTATGAAAGGCTGGAAGCAACATTGCAAAAAGTGGCATGACTCTTAATCCAATATATGGAGCACAGGCGAAACCTACAAAGGTAAGCTTAACAATAAATATTCTTACCTGCACTATTTATAATGTATGTTTAACTTAAAATTTATATAACTTAGTGTATTTATGTTGTCTATCTATTGGAAGGGGAAAGCAAGATGACATTGCAAGTTATGGATAGTTTTGTAGCAAGTGAGGCTAACATGGTGAAGAAGCAGAATCCACAATAGGTCAATAGAAACCATCTACGTTGTCGTTTAATTAATGTTTGTCAGATCCCTTGTTCTGGTTTAAAAACTAGTTGACTTAGTAGAATGAAAAAGTTATTATCTTGGAGTTGCAATGATCAACCTTATCTATAATACCTAGCTATTTGTAGGATGGTTTTGTTCAACACATTGTTGGTGCAAGAAATGTTGTCCTAAAATTTGAAGAAGTTGTATCCTATTAAAAAGCTTGTTAGGAACATAGTGGAACCAAACAATAGAAGATAAGGTTGTTCTTTTGTGTTTTTTCATATCGTACTATTGATTATACCTACTTATTTGCTCATTTCAATTTATATTTTTAATTTATTAAAGTTGGGTATAATAGGCATTGATGTACCTTAATAGTAAAATACAGGAAATGGAACGGTGTTTTTTCTTTTTCCTTAGTTGGTAGAACAAGATGATGATGAGATTAAATTTACCTTAGCAACCTTCAATCTTACATGTGTTGAGGGCTTGACTACATTGATATGATGATTGGTTGAATAATAAATTAAGATTAAGAGAGACTTCGACCTGTTACGTAGGGTGATGTTAGTGTCAATTAGTAATTTTTGGTGTATGAGGGTCCTTGTAAAGGAACTAACATACATGTGTAACCCACATATAGCAAGGGGGAAAAGCTAAATATTTCTAGTTTTCATGTTAGAGAAAAAAGGTAGTGAGATTGCATATATATAAATGAGTTTGCATAGAATGATAGGTAAAATATAGGCTAAAGATTCATTGAAGGTTAAAAACAGAGTTATATTTCATATCTCAAACAAGTAGAAAGATTGCAATCTCATAGTTTCTTTAAAAATTTAATTGAAAAATTGCTAAGCTTCTTGATATCTACAAGCTTTCCTCTTTTGTAATGTAACTTCCATGAATAGATTTATATGATGCTAGAATGTCTTATTTTCATGATACTAAGGGACATGTTGAGGTTTCCATTTTTAAATTTTTGTGTAATGTTTTATCATGTACAATAGGTGTAATGTGTGCTCTTTTGTTTGATAGGATGGAAGTAATGCTGCTGGAAGTGGAGTGACCATTGAAACAATTGACAACCAAGATCAAGTTAATGAAGTAATGGTCTTCACACCTATCTATTTCAATAATTTTTTTTACATTGCTTTATCAATTCTATGTTGTTATATTGTGTTACGCGCATATGTGTTTCAGATGGAAAAGGGAAAGAACAACTTGGAGTGCACTAACCCACAAAAAGGTATGACTAATATATCTAACAAAAAATGGGGTAAATAGAAAAGATGTTGTCGAGCCTAAAATTTTCAATTTTTTCCTTTCCTTAATCCAATTAATATCAAAACCCTATCGGTTTAATAATAACCTTCAACTAAGAATTAAGGAAACCAAGTTACCTTTTGATTTAAAAAAAAAAAAAAAATTGGAGTCACCACATGACCAAAGTTAGGAAAAAGTTAAGTTATAATGAATTGGGTGAATCGGTTGTAACTTAGCCACTAGGTTGCATAAAAATCAATTTTTTTTTTTAAGAACAATTTTAAAAACCAAAGTTTTTTTATCCGAAAGCTAGCCTATTAAACCCTAACAAGTACCACTTTGACCCTTCAAATTTAACTTTATTTTTTAAATTACCCTTTTTAATTTCATATTTACAAGTAAATAAATAAATAAAACTAGATTTACTTACAAAAAAAGAATAAATTTTAGAATCATTTATGCAAGGGAAAAAAATATATATATTTCAAGTCACCTTATAATTACGTATGAATACCTATGTACTTGCTATTTAAAATCAGACTTTCATAGTTTATTCCAAAAATCTAGGTGCATTGGTTCCTTTTAATTTAAATAAAAAAAGGGTCAAGTTTATGTTTTAATTCATTTAATTTAGTTTTAAGAAATTTTCCAAAAAGGGGCTCCTAATTTGGGGTTTTGATCTTTTGAAAACCCCGAAATGTCCTAACTTTGAAAAAGAGACTTGTTATTTTTTATATATTAGAAAACACATTTTTCTAATAGAGAAAAATTTTCCCTTTTTTTTCAAAAGGGTTTCTTTTCTAAGTGATCAAAATTTTCAAATTTTTTTTTTTTAAATGAACAAAGAGAAGAAAAGAAAAAAAAAAAAAGAAATAAAATAAAATAAAAATTTTGAAGCTCTTGAGACAAGAGATAAACTTTGTTTTTTAATTTTTTTTTTTTTTTTTTGGTTATATGGAAAAGGAAAAAAAAATCCTAAAAGAAATTTAAGAAAAGAAGAGAAAGAGAAATAATAAAAAAAGGGTTTTGAAAACTAAAGGTCTGGTTTAAAAGTATTTTTTTATTCTTTTTTATTTTTTTATCAATTTTATAATAAAGAAAGAGAAAAGAAAAAAATATAAAAATAATATAAATAGATGACTAATTTGGAAAGGAGATGGGCGCATGATGAGTCTAGCTTGTCAAGTAAGTTTAGATTCGGTTTAGGGTAGGTGCTCCGAGTCAAGTTGGATTCCAACAACTAGAATTGGATCTTTGAAGAGAGGAAGCAATAGCAACTAAGCTTACACTCCAAAGTAGATTGTAGTGAGAATTTTAAGTGGGAAATTTGATATTGATGTAATTTTAATTGGTAAAATGATGTTGGATACTACGCCTCGGTAAAAAATGGTGGTTTAAGTAATCTCTGACTTTATGGTGGTGGTAGCAACCATGGTTGTATTGTATTTGGGTTGTTCTAAGGTGGTAAACCAATGGATTCGAGAGTTTTGAAGGATGGTGAGGCTGTTGGAATAGCTAAATGACTTTAAAACCAACTAAAATGGAGAGAACTTTAGAAAGAGAGAAAGGGGGGGGTGAATTTGTCCTAAAGAAAGAACATTGTTGGGAATGTTTGTAGAGAGCATGAGATGAGGAGATTGATGTCCAATAAGCTTATTCAAGTCCTAATTTATCGTGTTGGAGCTCGAATCAAAGATAGAAAGTCTTCATGGTCATAAACCCAAGCTTGAATGCACAAGCTTTGACCAATCTTCAATACATGATTTGAAAAGGAAAAACTAGTAATTGTTGGTCAAAGGACATTTACTGGAGCTTAGTCTTACAATCCATAGTGAATAGAAGCTTCGATTTGCATTAAAAAGCTTAAATTAAGGTCGAGTCAACGGTATGCTTTTAAGTATTTTTTCAATTTTTGATTCAAAATTTGACCCATTAATTTTTTGAATTTGGATGTGTAAAGGGTTAGATTCAATACTAGGCTATGCCTAGTACACGATTCCACCTCGTGTGGAAACCACGCAAAAAGATGGCTCGAACACAAGCCACCAAGCTAGTTTTGCACTTGGAGATGCTAGGGAAAAGGTAAGAAAAAGAGGGAAATGGATGGAAATAGTTAGATAAGGTCTAGGCATGTGCCATACACGTATAGACATGCCCAGTCTGCACGTATGGTACACTCACCTGGGCGAAAAATAAAAGCAAGCACTTTATGCACGATCTTTTATAGACTTTAATCCACATTAAGGGCCTTTAGCCCTATTTTCCAATTACATGGACTAGGTGAAACCTAATCCTATCTATTACCTTCTTTTTTTAATAATAAAGAAAAAGAAAAAAAATAAAATAAACACTAAATCTAGTTCCAACCTAAAATTAAACCCTAAATGATTGACCCTAAAATTTAGTCCCATACAAATTATTTTTTATTCAAGCCTAATTTAATTATTTTATACTTAAACCCAACACTAAAAATTAAACAACCTTCTTTAAATAATTTAAAGACCCTAAAAAATGACTCATTCAGTACAACCTAATAACATTAAAAATTCCATTATTTCTATAAAAAATTTAAAACTTTAGAAATACTAAAATTATAAAAGCGAGGGGAGGAAAGAAATGAGGTGTTTAAAGCTACTTCTCTTTATGGTAAAGTTTGAGTAAAACTTTATCACAAAAACAAAAGAGACATCGTTTTTACCCTAGGGATATGCTCATCCTGAGAAGCATTACAAATAACTAGTTATCCTAAACCTGACCCATTGAGCATTTGGTGCAAAGTGAAAGAGAAAGGAGTCATTCTATAAGCTAACCAGGACTCAAGAGTGTATTTCTATAATGGTATAGTACCCTAAGAGTTGACTATAACCTTGGAAGGATGTAAGAAAAAATAATGCTCTATGAGTTGGTTAAAGCCTTAAAGGATTTTGAAAAAATGGGTAACGCTCTAGGAGCTGGCTAAGTTTAGAGAAATAGAAGGTAATGCATTAAAAGCTAGTTAACCTATGGGAGCATCACTAAAAGACTAACAATCCTTAATGAGAAATTAATATGAAACCCAGTTATACTTATCTAAGCTAACTAACATAAGCAAGAGCGTCTCTAAGGAGCCAACAACCCTAAATGAGAAATTGATAGTAACTTGCTGGTATCTTTCTAAGCTGACTAACTTAAGTGGGAGCATCTTTAAAGGACTAGCAATCTTAAATGAGAATCAATAGAAACCTTGTAGTGCCTTTCTAAACCGATTAACCTAGGCTAGAGTGTCTTTAAAGGACTAGCAACCTTAAATGAGAAATCAATAGAAACCTGGTAGTGCCTTTCTAAGTTGACTAACTTAGGCAGGAGTATCTCTGAGAGACTAGTAGCCATAAATGAGAAATCGATAGAAACTTGATAGTGCTTTTCTAAGCTAACCTAGGCAGGAGCATCTCTAAGGGACTAACAACCCTATATTAATAGAAACCTAGTGGTGCTTTTCTAAGCTGACTAACCTAGGTAGGAGTATCTCTAAAGGACTAATAATCCTAAATGAGAAATCGATAGAAACTTGGTCAATGTTTTTCTAAGCTAACTAATCTTAGCAGGAAAGTTAGTTGGAAAGGGGAAAGCACCCATGAGGATGGCTAAAACCTTGAAAGGAAAGTACCTTATGGGCTAAAGATTAGTGAAAGGAGAGAAATGTAGACTAGCTAGAACTTAGAAAGATAATAGTGAAAGGGAAGGACTAACTAAGACCTTAAGTGAGTTTAGTGAAAGGGAAGTGCCCTATGAGCTAACTTAAACCCTAAGAGGGATTAATGAAAGGGAAGTTCCCTACGGGCTAACTAAAACCCTAAGAGAGAAAGGTGGAAGGAAAGCGCCTTATGGGTTAGCTAAAACCCTAAGAGAGAGATGGAGTTGGGACAAGACTCTATGAATTGACTAAAACTCTAAGAGGTGATTGACAAGGAGGGGATGTGTCCTATATGCTAAATACTATCTTTGGAGATAAAGGCTTAATGCAAATGCAATGCCTAAAAACCAACTTAACTTTATGCTAAAATGTATGGAAATGTGTACCCGGCTTTGTCAATAGTACCCAAACAAGCCTTTTCTTATAAAGTCTAATCAAAACCAACTAATTTAGTCTTTGAAATGGATTCAAACCTTTTCAAGACATTAATTTTTTAGGGCATAGAGCACATAAGGCTTTGTTGTTGACCTCATTATTGAAGAATTGCAGAAAGAGACCTAAAACAAAATGCCCTTTCCTTTAGGTAATGATGCATTTCTAAGGTCAAACACATAGAGAGGTACCACAACGAAGCAAACGAAAATAACAGGGAAAAATTTAGCAAAGTCCGGGTAGCTACTGAATGGATATAACATACCACTCAATCCTACTCAGCCTACAATCCACCGAATATGATATACCGGTTCAAATTAAAAGGTCACTCGCCATTACTCATTGCTAAAAGAAATAGATAAAAGTTAAAGGATAATAAGAACACTAAGGTTGCTCGAAGTGAATAATTATGTATTGATTACTTTATTATTTGCGTACAAGAAAGTGAGTGTTTATATACCCATCCACAAGGGTTACTTTTCATGTATAAAAAGGCAAAAGGGTATTCTATAATTAGGTTACATGAAACATACTTAAAGGAGTAAAAGAGATAAAGAATATTCAGTACAGAAAAGAAAGAATCATTATAAAAAGCTGTGTTCAGAAGACACGTGTCATTAGTGGCTAGACATTAGGAATATGATATAAGGTAGGTGAAAGCAAAAAAGTGTTACAGTCAGGGGCCGACCTGATCTAAATCAGGTCAGGAGCTAAACAGTTTGGTAAGGAAGTTAAACGCTAATAGTCGATTAGGGAGCTTGGCTCAGTTAGTCCTTAGCTATCTTCTAAATTAGGACTTTACTCTAAGCAAGAGCATGTTTGACACATATGAGGATCGAGCAGATAGGTCGACAGGAGATCAATTCAGTATAAGGATCCCCGTCTCGACTTTAGTCTCGAGCTAATATTTTTTACGTAAGTCCTTGGAGTCCTCTAGCTCAGCTATGCGTAATTAGTCCAGGGGGCTAATTCTTATCATCTGATTGGTGAGAGATTAAATCAGATATGTTAAAGGTAGAAGAAACATCATTGTCATTGGCCAACTTGATCTAATAAGTATTGTGGTTGATCTTCTTCAAGGTTTTGAACGGACCATAAGCTCGAGGAGATAGTTTGTCCTATCTCAAGTATAAGAACTAAGTCTCTTGGTTGGAAGGAAACAGTTTGGCAGCATCGGCTACCAATTTCATGTTGTCTCTTATTGAATTTGGTGATCTTCTTGGTTATGGACTGGTATTCTTGGGCTTAGTCAACTCTGAACTAACTCTCTTCAATGCTGCTAGGGCGCCGATCATGTCCAGGGGAATAGCAAGATTAAGGCCATAGACAACCTCGAATGAGGTCTTCCTAATAGTGCTATGGACAGTTCAATTGTATGTGAACTCCACAATTGGTAGGCACAAATCCCAATCTCTCAAGTTTTCCCTATAACAGCTCTAAGTAAATTGCCTAGCATCTTGTTCACCACTTCAGTCTAGCCATCGGTTTGAGGGTGGCTACTAAAACTGAATATAAGTTTAGCTCTAAGTCTTCTCCAAAGAGTCTTCCAAAAATAGCTCAAGAATTTTGTGTCACAATCTGAGACAATAGCCTTTGGTACCCCATGTAGTTAAACAATCTCCTACAGAAACAAATTAGCAATATATAGAACATCATTAGTTTGATAGCATGAAATGAAGTGTACCATCTTGCTAAAGCGGTCTACTACAATAAAAATAGAATCTCTCCCTCTAGATGTCTAAGGAAACCCTAAGACAAAGTCCATGTTAAGGTCAACCTAAGGTAAGGTTGGTGTTGGCAGCAGCATGTACTCTCCATGGGGTTGTCTCTTCCCCTTAACACGCTTACACACTTCATAACTATCGACTACCTTATGGACATCCTTGGCCAAACCTAGCTAATAAAAGTTCTCCTTCAACAAATTAGCAGTCTTGGTCTCCCCAGAGTGGCCTGATAATCCACTGTTATGTGCTTCCCTAATCAATAGCTCACGCGTAGAACAATTTGGTATGCACAGCCTTTAGTCCTTGAACAGGTAGCCTTCCTTAAGATAATATCCCTTGATAGCAATTCCATCCCTACACTATTCTATGATAAGGTCGAAATGAGGATCATGAGCATACTACTCGGTAATGAGTAAGAATCCCAATAATTTTGTCTGCAAAGTGGTCAGTAAGGTTTGTTGTCGTGATAGGGCGTCGATGACCACATTTGCATTTCCTTTCTTATGCTGGGTGACATATGAGAAACCCTCCATAAACTCCAATCACTTGACTTGCCTCTTCAATATTTTAGCTCCCTAGATGCTTCAAAGACTCATAGTCTATATAAATAACAAACTCTCACAACAACAACTAGTGTTACCAAACAGTAAGGGTTCGATAAAGAGAGTACAACTCTTTCTTGTACATAAAATAGTTCACGATAGGACCATGAAGCTTCTCGCTATGGTAAGCGATGGGTCATCACTCCTACATTAAGACAATGCCAATTCCTACTCTCAATGCATCGCATTTCAATTAAAAGGGTTTGTCAAAATCTGCTGATGAAAGGATAGGTGCCAAGGTAAGCTTCACCTTGATCTCCTTAAAGCTTTGCTCAGCTCAATCGTTCCACTTAAGCCCTTCATTCTTCTTTGTTAGCTCGGTTAAGGGAGTGGCTATGGTACTAAAGTTTTTTATAAACCACTTGTAAAAAAAAGCTAGGCCATGAAAACTTCAAACCTCGATAACATTCTTCGACATCAACCACTCAAGAATAGCTCGGATTTTTTCCTCATCTATTCAATGTCCTTCTCTAAATACCACAAACCTTAGGAAAATCACCTCCTTCTGGCAAAACATACACTTCTTCACATTCTCGTACAACTTCTCAGTTCGGAAAATGTCAAATACTTTGCAAAGATGTTGAACATGTCATTCAGGTTGACACTGTATACCAATATATCATCAAAGTACATAACCACATATCTTCCAATTAGGGGGCCCATTACATGGTTCATCAACCTCATGAATTTGCTCAGTACATTAGTAAGTCCAAACGACATAACCAACCATTCATAGAGTCCATGTCTAGTCTTGAAGGCAGTCTTCCATTCATCATCCGATCTCATGCGAATTTGGTGGTAACCACTTCGCAAATCAATCTTTGAAAATACCTTAGCAACATAAAGCTCATATAGTATATCATTGAGCCTCAATATCAGGTATCTGTACTTGATAGTAATTCAGTTGATTTTTTGGCTGTTGATACACATGCACCATGAACCATCTTTCTTAGGGACAAGCAAAGCTAGTACAACACAAAGGCTTATATTCTCACTTACATATCCTTGTTCTATGAGTTCATCCACCTATCTTTTCAACTTAGCAGCCTACTCAAGGTTCATTATGTATGCAGGTTAGTTCGGTAGTCAGTACCTGGCTGTAGATCAATACAGTGCCCTATGCCTCGAATTGGAGGTAGTCCTCTAGGTAGTTCTTTCGAAAACAGATCAAAAAACTCACTTAACAAGCCTTGGATCTCTTCTAAAACGTTCTCATTCCCTCATTTCCAATAATCTCCTAACCAATAAGAACATGGGTTCATCAGCCTTCTCAGCAAATCCGAGCTCTCTTCGGCTCATAACTAAGGCTTTCTTCTTTCTAGCTTAGGTAAGCTAATTATGGGTTTCATTTACTTGGGATAAGGTCAACGGTTGCAACATAATCTTCTTTCCATCCTTAACAAAGGCATAGGTATTCTTATACCCATCGTGAGTAACACACCAGTTGAACAACCAAGGTTGTCTAAGCATACCAATGAATCAGATGCGTCTCCAAGGTCGAACACATAGAGAGGCACCACAACAAAGTAAACCAAAATAATAAGGAAAAATTAGCAAAGTCCAAGCAGCTACCAAATGAATATGATGCTCCACTCGATCCTACTCGACCTACAATCCGCTGAATATGACAAATCAGCCCGAACTAAAGGGTCATTCGCCACTACTCCTTACTAAAGGGAATAGATAAGAGTTAAAGAATAATGAGAACACTAAGGTTGCTCAAAGTAAATAATTCTGTATTGATTAGTTTATTATCTGCGTACAAGAAAGTGGGGGTTTATATACCCATCCACTAGGGTTACTTTACATGTTTGAAAAGACAAAAGAGTATTCTACAATTAGGTTACATGAAACATGCTAAAAGGGATAAAAGAGACAAAGAATATTTAGTACAGAAAAGAAAGAATCAATCTAAAAAGTTGTGTTCAGAAGACATGTGTTGTTTGGTGCTGGACATTAGGAATATGATATAAGGTAAGCGAAAGCAGGAAAGCATTATAGTTAAGGGCCGACCTGATCTGGATAAAGTTGAGAGCCAGTCCATCTAGTAAGGAAGTCAGACACCAGTGGTCAGTTGGGGAGCTCAACTTGGCTAGTCTCAAGCTATCTTCTATATTAGGACTTTGCTGTTGGGCAGGAGCATGGTTGACACGTATGAGGATTAGGCAAATAGGTCGATAGGAGATCAGTTTGGCATAGGGTTCCCTGTCTCGGCTTTAGTCTCGAACTAGTATTCTCCAAGCAAGTCCTTAGAGTCCTCTAGCTTAGCTACGCATGATTGGTCCTAGGGCTTGATTCTTATTAGGTAGGAAAACCAATGTTTCAGATTTTTTGCCCCACTCATCAACTCTTCTTGGTTTCAAATGAACTACTTTTCAAATCCTTCTAGCCAGACCTAAGGTTTTATCACTAACTAAGTAATAACTATGTATCGTAAGGTATTCACTCATTTAGATTTGGCCATACCCTAAAATATAGAAAATAAATCTCCCTATCATTGAGGATGAATTCATAATAAAGTATTTATGAGTTTTGTTAATCATCATAGTTCTATAGCTCACTTTCATTTTCTCTTATTTTTACAATGTAAGGTATTTGTTTGAGAGGAGTAAGAGAAAAGGACCTTTTGATGGAGCTAGAAAAGTGTTGGAGGTTATTCCAATACCAACAACAACTAAGGATACCAACTTTGCGTGCAAAAAATGAAAATTAAACCTTAATAATATTTAAGATCACTGGCATTTTTGTGTTTCAAGTAAGAAATTCCATTGATTTTAGTTGATAGTACAACTATACTGCATCAACATTTATATGGTCCCTCAAATCTAAACCATCCATTTGTGATAAAATTATTGCCCCTCTAGGCAACACTTATTTCATAATATAAGGACCTCTATAATGAAGAGTAAATTTTCCTCTAGGGTCTTGTACATTAAGGAGAGCCTTTCTTAACACTATATCACCCTCTTTAAAATTTTGGGGCCATTCCTTCTTATTGAAAGCTTAAGCCATTATTTGTTGATAGCATTGATTGTAACACAGGGTTGTTTATCTTCTTTCATCAATCAAATTCAACTACTCGATGCACTTCCTTACACAATCAACCTCACCCAATTGAGATTTTGATAACACTTTGAGAAATGGGATCTCGACTTCCACCAGTAATACTAATTTAGTGCCATATACTAAGGAGTAGGGTGTTGCCCTATCAACGTTTTAATAAAAGTTCAATAGGCCATGAGTGCAAATGGTAACATCCTATGCCAATCTATATACGTAATAGCCATCTTTTCAACAATTCTCTTGAGATTTTTGTTAGTCGCCTCTATAACCCCATTCATTAATGTCGATAGGAAGTAGAATTCTTGTAAATGATTTAGAACTACCAACACAACTCTAACATGAGTTTTGTTGTTTAGATTTGTGCCATTATTAGTAGTGATTGTCTTTAGAGTCCCATATTAAGCCAGGATATCTCTCTTTATGAACTCGACCACTACTTCTTTAGTAACACTTGAATAAGATGAGACTTCAACCAACTTATTGAAATAATCAGTGGCTACCAGTATGAAGCAATTATCATTAGATGCCTTTGGAGTGATCGGGCTAATGATGTCTATACCCCACATTGAAAATGGCCATGGCATAGATATTGTATGTAATTCTTGGGGTGGAGCATTTATCTTATTCACATAAACTTATCATAAGTGGTAGTGCTTGATATGTTTGATACAATCACCCTCCAAAGTTGACCAATAGTATCCTAGTCTCGTAATCTTTCTAGTGAGCATGTAGTTATTCATGTAAGGGCACATGCTCCCTCATGTACTTGCTTTATCAAAACTTTAGCTTCTCTTTCATCTACATAGCTTAGAAGTATACCATCAAACTATCGTCGATACAAGGTGGATTAACTTATTAATAACTAGGTAGCTAATCTCCTAATTGTCTTTCTATACCTCTTTTCAGCCTTATCGGGATACATGCCTTATTGTAAGAACATTTTGATGTCATGGTACTAAGGCTTTTCATCATGTACACCTTCAATTGCCAGACAGAAAGCATGTTTCTCTTCAACTTCAGTTTTGAGCGGCTAAGTTTTGACCCTGCTAGATATTTGGATCATGGATGCTAAAGTAGCTAATGCATTGACAAATTGGTTCTAAGTCCTTGAAACATATGTGAATGTGATTTCTTCAAACCTCTCTACTAATTCAGTCAAGTACTAGTAGTAAGGTACTAGTTTAGGATCATTCGTTTTATATTCATCCTAAGCTTAGCTAATAATCAGTAAAGAATCCCCATATACTTTTAATTCTCAAATCTCTTTATCTAAGGCCATTTTAAGTCTCATAATATACATCTCATATTCAACAATATTATTGGTGTATGGGAAAACAAGCCACTCAGCCATTAGGAATTGCGTACGATCAGGAGATATCAATATTGTGCCAATTCCACACTCAAACACATTAGCAACTCCATCAAAAAACATCTTCTATTTCAAGAGTTTTTTTATCCATTTCTTCATCAGAATTATCTTTAGCTACTAAGATATCCTTATTAGGAAATCTAACTTGCACTTCTTGGGGAGTATCTTCTAAGGGAAGTCTTTGCCAGTTGATTTGCTAAGGCTTGCCCTCAATTGAATGTTGATTCACATAGGTGATATCAAATTCTAATAATAACATTTGCCACTTCAATATCCTACCAATCAAGACTAGTTCCTCTGCCAAGTTTTTTAAGGGATCATATTGTATCAGTAACTCAATTTGGTAATAAAGTGTATACTATATGAGTCAATGCATGATCTAAACTAACATACAACATGTTCTTCCAATCTCAAAATACTTTTGCTCTCCTACTTAAGTAGTATACAACTCGCTCTTTTCCTTCCTCATCTTCCTAGCCAAGTATACATCCAATGGATTTTGATAATATAGTGAAGTATAAAAACAATGGCTTCCCAAGTTTAGAATGTACCAAAACTGGAGAGTTCATAAGGTATTCCTTGATTGTTGTGAAGACTTCCTAACACTCTTCATCTCATCTTATATCAACATTCTTCTTTAATAGCTTGAATAAAAGGTGGCACTTGTTTGTAAGTTGAGATATGAACCAAGCTATGTGGTTTAAATGGTCCAATAAGCCTTTAACTTCTCTATGTTTGTATGGAGAGGGCATGTCGAGTATTGCTTTGACCTTAGCGAGATCTACTTCAATGCCCCTCTAGCTAATTATAAAGCTTAACAATTTCCTTGATGTTAGCTCGAAAATACACTTCTCTAGATTCAGCTTTAACTAAAACTTCCTCAATCTATCAAACAACTTACTCAAATTATCCATGTGATTCTCCCCTTCTTTGGATTTTGCAATCATATCATCAACGTATACGTCCATCCCTCTATGCCTCATATCATGGAAGATTTTGACCATCGCCCTTTGATAGGTTGCCCCATCATTTTTTCGTCCAAAAAGCATTATTTTATAGCAAAAATGATATGCCTTGTAGTTTAGTTATCACTAAGTCTTATCATAGAAAATCAAATGGGTCCTTCGAAATATCAAAAAAAAAAAAAAAAGGAGATGAAATAAGGTTTAGTGAATTCATGAGCTTCTTATGAGGATATGATGCACCAAGTGAACACTACATGAGCTAATCTCTACTTTGACATTGCACATAAAGTATAAATTAAGTTTACTCACCACAATCCTTGCTAAAGGATTAATAAGAGCAAAATAAGAGAGCTTTCACAAAGAAATACTCAAAGGGATTTTCATTGAAATGTCATAAGTGTGATAAGTCTTCTAAAACCCTACAAGCATGCACTATTTATACATAATGGCAATTTTGTAAAGAAAATAAAGTAAAAGATGCCCTAGTGGCACTCTAGTAAATACAAAATAAAATATAAGACTAATCTAGCAAAGAAAACATAAGTAACCTTGAAGTCCTACTATCCTGGATGAGTAGACCTAGCCAAGTCGATCGGACCTAGCCAAGCCAACCTAACTTGGCCAAGCAAACATGGTACAATAGAGTAAGGTAGAGCAGGATGCGGTAGAAGAGAACAATAGGGTAAAGTGAGCAGAGCATTGCAGTAAGGTAGAATAAACATAGTGGATAATGTGAAAGTTTATGCTTGCTTGGTCAATCTCCTAAAACCCATTATCATCCTTCCCTTGAAAGGGTTTCAACTTGAAACTTGGCATCCACTTACTCCAAAATCTACCTAAGTCAAATACCAATGGGAAAAAACCAAATAGAGTGAGATAAAGATAGCCCAGATCCATGATCAGTGTCGACATCATTCTTGGCTCCTTCCACTCATCATGGGCATAGTCAACCAAACTCTCTACTAAGGCCCCTTCTTTCTACTCTTCATGTACCCAATCAATTATGTTTAAGTAACTCCAACAACCATCAACCATAAGGAGCAACACAATTTCTAGCTCAAGTATTAAGCTAAGAGTTTAGGATACCTAAACATGTAAGGCCTTAACACATTCCTCTACCTCATCTACTTCTACCACTTCAATTCTTGCACCAATCAAGTCTTCCTCTCTTCATCAATATAATTTTAGCACTTTTAACATAAAATTTCCGAGTAGGAGCACAACATAACCCCAATACGAATATCCATCACTACGATCACAATAAATATCAACAAATAATCTATAAGATTTCATAGGTACAAGACTACTTCTCATCAATCTAGATAATCCCATAAATGGATCAAGACAAATAAGTCCAATAGGCGAGAGACCAATGTAGTAATACTTAGGGTCATCCTCAATAGCATAGAAGGTTAGTAATAGGATCACATTGCGAACATGGGCGATAGGTTGTGATTCAACCTAATCTTCCTAGGATGTTTTGAAAGGTATTCCGACTCTTCACCTTTGAGTGAAAATCTTGACAGCTCATAAACCTCTTTCAATTCTTGCTTAGGGGTTACAAGGCATCACAACTCACCTTTTATCATAAAAGGAATAAGCATGCCTTGATAGGTGATAACACATATCGCAACTTGACTTTCATAGACTTCCCAAACACATATAGCAATCATTAATGTCAATTATATCGCATAAATCCTCATCTTGGAATTTATCAAAAGAGAAGGCTATTTTGGCTTGCTTGGTGACTTGAATCATCTCTCCATTATATGAAAGCTTGTATCGACTTAAGTGATCAATGGTTGTATAGCCAATCTCCCAACCATAGCTTCAAAGACAAAATTCATAGGATAATTACTAACCCAAATTAATATGATATTTTCTTGGAGTCTTCCATCAAAGTAAAATTTATGCATTGCCATATTCTTACCAACAGCTTAACATATACCTATATCGTCCTATAATTAATGCTACGAATTCTGCACATTATCTCAATAGGTTCCTACTTTCAATCACCATGCATAAGCCCTAATACTCGACGGCATGGTAATTGCTTTATTGTACATAGCGCTTGTCCAAAGTTTGGCAATAACTATCAATAGCTCAACAAGTCTTGGGTATAACAGTTCGACACAAATGTTGAAATGCGAAAACAAGCAACTCAACTTGTATAGTATGGATAAAATAATTTAGTAGCTTTTGCTCAAAACAACTCCTCCTACAATAGAAATTTAAAAACACATTGGTCACTCTTCAACAATAGTCCACAACAAAATAACAATTTGGTCGAAATTAGCTGGAAAGCAAATAATAGTGTAATCAGGTCAGATTAAACATGGATGAACTCCCTCCCCAAAAATGGCACTTTTTTAGGCTAGCATAGCAATAATATATATAATCTTTAGGGCTAGCATATTTTGAATTCAAATAGCTATATTAAGATTTTTCCTAATAATTTATATGTCAATAAACAGGCGAGGGCTTGGTCACGTAACAACACTTAAATTAGCTCAGCAACAAGTAATTGAACAAAACAGCACGTATGCACACAATTCTATAGCTAGGAAATTAGCTGTACAAAATTCAAATCAACTTGGCAATAGATTCTCTTAATTGATCGATCACAACTCAGCAGTGAGTGATCTTGCAACAACTTAGTGATTCACACGTTATCAGTAGTAGTTTAGACACAACTAACAGGAGCTTGATACACTATAAACACTTAAGTTCGGTACATACATATACACAATTTATCAGCTAAGCAACTCTTTTCCAATTCGGTATACTTATCAAATCACAACTCAACCAAAATACTTTTAGCAGCTTGATACAATAGCTTAACTCAACATTAGCTCCAGCTCGACAATTGAAGGTTAAACCAAGAGTAGCTAGGATCACTACTTCTATTTCAGCATGGTTCATACATACTTTAGGATAGCACTTATACGCACAAATTACACTGTTCGCTCCACTGATTGCATACACAGCTACAACCTCATTGTACGAAACACAAGAGCTCAGTACAGCAACTTCAAACCAAGTATTCTTCACTGTGTAGCACACTTCAAATTGCATACATACATTATAAGCTTACAATTCACAATCACAACACCACTTCACCTAACTATAATTTCTAAACTCACATACAGTGAGGCTCCAACCACAACTGCTCATCACTCCAATCATAACATGTACAACATATACAAGCTTGGTAATCTACTGCACATCACCGTTGGAACCTGTCTACATACTCCCTATAAAACATGGCTTGGACAAAATCTTCCTTGTTGCGTACTAAAAATTTGCAATAGGATACCCTTAATTTAGCTTAGTAATATTCACAAGCATAACATACACTCACTACACATGCAATATACCTTGGCACAAGCACAACTCCCAATGTTGTATATAGGCATGTACACTCACGACTTAATCGCTCAAAATAATAGCTGATATTTTCCCTTTGAAATCATGAGATACATATGAATACCTCTAACTCCGGCAGCATGCTAGGATCTAAGTGACCAAAACAACAAAACCCACTAAAATATACTATTATATTGTCTTCCTTATACAATTACAGCAAGATGCTCCTCCAAACACATCACCTGCAACTCAACTACTTATCCGTAACAAACACTAACCTACCATCGAAATAATCAGTTGCACACATAAGTCCACTTCAGTACGAACTCATTGATTACCTAATAATTAATACCATACACCCTAGATAATTCCTATTGAATGCCTTAAACAAACCCTAAGGAATCCATAACTGTCTAGACTTAAAAACCTTCTCACCGTTTCCCTTTTAAATCCTTCGTCATAGTACAATAAGCATACTCATAGTAAACTTCGAGAAACCCCAACAAATGTCGTCATACATCCATCGATACTCTCTTCTCCAGATGTAGGTAATGCAAAATTTCTTTTTTTATATAATATTTGATATCAAATCTTCAACTACGGTAAATGAACTTCAAATCTAATAATCAATAACCTACACTAAAGAACTTCACAGAGAAACCCAACGGTAAAGTATCCCAACATATTGCCACAAACTCTAATCACTAAACCCAGTAAATAAATCCAATAAACCAGCACTCTCTCGAATGCAAAACATATTAGATAAAATACCTAAAAACTCTCGACCCTAAAACTCTCGGCCCTATTTGAAACTTCGAGCTTTAATACCAAGATTATATGATGTGTCTAAGAGCTCAATTATTACTAGGCCTTACCATAGAAAATCAAATGGTTCTTTTGAAATATCGAAGAAAAGGAGATGAAATAGGGTTTAGTAAATTCATAAGCTACCCATGAGGATATGACGCATCAAATGAACACTACATGACCTAATCTCTACTTTAATATTACGCACAAAGTATAAATTAAGGTTGTTCGCCACAATCATTGCTAAAGGGATTGATAAGAGTGAGATAGAAGAGCTTTCATAGAAAAATAGTCAAAAGGTTTTTCATTGACTTCTAAAACCCTACAAGCATGCACTATTTATACATAATGGTAATTTCGTAATAAAATAAAATAAAATAAAGAATGCCCTAGTGGCAGTCCAATAAATACAAAATAAAATATAAGGGTAAGTAATCTAGTAAAGAAAACATATGTAAGTAATCCTAAAGTCCCGCTATCCTGGATGAGCAGACTTGGCCAAGCCGATTAAACCTGGCTAAGTAAACCTAACATAGTAAAGTAAGGCAAAGTATGATGCAGCACAAGATAACAACAGAGTAAAGTGAGTAAAGCATTGTAGTAAGGCAGAACAAATAGAGTAGACAACGTAAGAGTTCATGCTTGCTCGGTCAATCTTTTGGAACCCATTAAGAAAGTACCCCAAGTTGTAATGAAGGTCATCTTAGTCTTATCCTCTTTTGACATTCTAATCTAATTATATCTCGAAAAGCTATCCATAAATGAGAAGAGATGGTCTATGGCTATATTATCTACCAAGACATCTATGTAGTATAATGGAAAATTATCCTTAGGTGTTGCACGATTGAGGTTTAGGAAATCTATACACACTCTAACTTTCCCATTCTTCTTCATTACCAACATAATATTGGCTACCTGCTCGGGATAATTAGATACTTTGATGGAACCAGGCTCAAGTAACTTCTTGACTTCTTCTTTAATCTTCAACAAGATATTTGGTTGGAATCTTCTTAGCTTCTACTTCTCAGGTTTGATGTCTTCTCATGTAGACTGGTAATGGACTATAATTAATGGATCTAACTCAACAATATCCTCATAAGACCACGCAAACATGTCTTGATACTTAGATAATAGTGTGGTTAATTCTACTTTCTGCTCCTCTTTCAAATTCCTTCTAATCTTCAAATTCCTTTGGTTATCATCAGCCCTATATTAATTGTTTCAATTGACTCATCAATGGAAATTCTACCCAATTCATGTTTTTGCTAGCTCTTTTGAATTTCACTATGGTCATCAACATCACTCCCAACAACTAACCTAGTAGGGCCAAATGTGATATTAATATTTTCATCATCTACTTGCATGATATATACTTGGCTTTCGTTTAAAGCATTGGATCTAGGCAGTAGTGTGTAAAGAAAAGAGTGTAAGTAAAGGAGAAGTAGAGCATAATGGAGAAAAGGAAATTGATCTTTTATTCATCAAGAGTTCTCATAAGTACATTATTTAGAACAATAACAATTATTACAAAACTCATGAAACATATTAGACTATGATTCATCCTTTACCCTAAAGAAGACCTATTGCCATTCATAGGGATAGAGAACCAATTATTCAGGTGTTAATGGAGCTTATAGGATGAGCCCACATATTCAACTTTGCTAAGGGTATCTTCTTTAGCAAATTCCGAGTCTGAACATCAACCTAGATAAATGTCTCAATCAGTGGTGGAAAAAGTCATTGGGACATTGTACAATTTGTCACCTCTCTTGCCCTTCGCTTGCTTATTTTGAAACTCTTCCATCAGAATTGGGTTGTAGTCGAGGCTATAAGTACCAATCTGGCCTTCCTTAAACTTCAGCTTCTCATTCTTTCTTTCCCTAGGACTAGTTACCATATACACTTCATCAAACATTTAGAGCCCAAAGTCCTCTTACTCCTCAACGCCTATATAGGGCATAACCATTTCTTTATAGATTTCATAATCTTGATCCCCTAAAATTGTTATAACCTAGCCATTTAAGATAAACTTAACCTTTTGATGAAAACTCAAAGGTATTTCCCTTACTCATGAATCCAGGGTCTTCCTAAGAGTAAGTCAAAGGATCTTGGGATGTCTAGAACTTGGAATTGAATACTAACGCTTTGAGGGCCAATGTCAACTGGCAAGTCAATCCCCCCTATGATCTCTCTTCTAAATTTGTCAAAAACCTTAACTGTTATAAAACTCGATTTGATTGCAATTATGTTAACACCCAATAGGTTCAAGGTAGCAAGAGGGTGGACATTCAATGATAATCCATTATCAATAAGGACCTTAGTTATGATTATATCATTACTTCTCACCACTATGAAAAGTAGCTTAGTATGCTAGTTACCTTATTCACCGAATTTTTCAGTAGAAAAAGAGATCCGATCTATGGTAAGGATAAAGTTGATGATTACTCCCATCCTTTCAATCAACATTTCATGAGGGACCTTACCCTCCTTCAAGGTTTGAAATGGAGCCTCCTAATGCAATTTGGATGCCATCAACAAACCCATAAGTGATATTTATGCTAGAGTCTTGGTAAGCCAGTCCATTATTTTGTATTCACTCGACTTGATCGTTTTAGTGAAGGTAGATAACCCTTCCTCCTATTCAACTAGTTTTGTTGCTTGTCTCCTCCAGTACATTCTTCCTTTTAAGGTCTTCATTTAGGTCATAAACCCTATCGAAGTGAGTAATCCCTCTCACAAGAGGACTTAATTGCCCCTAATTAACTACCTAATAGTTAAAGATAGTTAAATGGGGCAGTATTATAGTTCTTTGGTGTTACAGGTACATGGAAAATGTACCTTTTTGGTTCTTAGGGATTACTTCTCTTCGAATTTGTAAAACTTGAAGACACCTGGGTTTTCAATCTAAACCAATCATGTTGATGGCAAGATTTGAATCATCAAAAATCATATTGATAATAAGGCCATGGTTAGGCAAAGGGTTATTGTTGACATTTGAAACTGAAGCTTCTATGAAGTCTAGTTGGACCAAACCTTTATTGATCAAATCTTAAATTTTATTTTTTAGCCTCCAGCACATATCGATCAATTATTCCACCTGGCTTAGATGATATTTACACTTTGCATTAGGATAAAAAACCCTTAGCCTATATCTTTTATTAAAAAGCTCAAATTGAATCAAATTATCCATCTTTAACTTTTCAAAGACCTAGCTGAGTAGAATTTGGATTCTGGTGAACTCTCTTGAGGCCCTGTTAGCCTAAGCGTAGTTTCAAAACTATTGCTGAAGGGATTCATTCTAAAAGAGACTTAGGTCTTGGATCTGGTGTTTGAATTTATCACACTAATAGTGGCTTCTTTAAGCCTACTTATAGCTAGCTTCATAGATGGTGGTCTTTTATCTAACAACTCTTGGAGTTTGTCGAAAGAGATGGCACTTTCAATTCGGTATCTTACCATTACTACTTCTAACAAGCTGGAGGAAGCCTGCCGAATCAAGTGGAAGAAGTAAGCTTTTTTAAAGTATTAATAAAAGCTAAGGTCAGCCCTTTTTCGATCATAGGGGTAGATACCCTTACATAACTCTTTTTCAATCATAAGGGTGGTTACCCTTATAGCTAGGGATCTCCATCTCTGTACGTACTCTTTAAATAATTCATTGTTCTTTTTTTGCAGGACAACAAAGTCCATCATAGTTGGTGCCACTTCAAAATTAAACTTGTATTGTTAATAAAATGTCTTAGCGAGCTTTTCCCATGTGTTTACCTAATTCAAGTCAAGTTAAGCATACCAGGTCAAAGCCAGACTTGTCGAGCTACCTTGAAAAGTTTGTAACATAAGCTAGTTATATTGTACGTACTTGCCTATCTTTCGTACATATAACCTAATGTGCAACTTAAGGCATCCAATCCCATTATACTTTTTAGATTTTGGTACCTTGAACATTTTAAGATATCTCTCATAATCATAAGTAGAGAAGTCTGTGATACCAGTCTATTCAAAACCATTATAGCTTCCAAACGCTTTCATCTTCTCAATAATCTGCTGGGTCAACATGTTTTCCAATTCTTTGAAACTATCATAACTAGCCCTTGAGTTAACTAGCTTCAAATTGACTAGGAATGCATATGTGTTGGGTTCAAAAGTTAGGTTAACTTTCAGAGAGACCCCTTCTAATTCAAAAGTCTAAAAAACCAAATTACCTTTAGGATAGCTCTTTTCTACTTCAAGAGGTGGAGCTTCAACACTCTTCCCATAACATGCCCTGGAGTTTTCTTTGTTTAATGGTGCTATGGCTCTAAGTAAAGCAATACTGTCAGCAATGAAATTCAACTACTCTACTATTTTTCTCATGGTTCGCTTCAAAAAGCGAAACCTTAACTCATTGGGATTAGTGATTTCAATGTTGACATTGTTATTGTCATCCTTAGTGTTAATATTGCCATTTCTTTGGTTGGCCATTCTAATATAAAATCAAGTTCAAATCAAACTTCTTTGAAAAACTTGACATTTTGGGGGCTATTTTTGCAACATTGTTTAATATCACTTCTCAACAAGTTAGCATTAATATTTTTTTTTTTCTTACTTTTCTTCTTCTTCCTTTTTTTTTTTTTTCTTTAAGACAAGGAAGTAAGATAACTAAGTAAAAATGCAAGGTTGTAATGGTACATAGATGCAAAGAAGAGAACCAACAATTAGTTACCAAGATGGTAACTTCATTTATTATTTCATAATACTCGAAGTTTCCATTACATTATTGCAAAAGAAAATACATTGATGAAAAGTACACTTATTCCTAAATCCTCCTATTATTGTTCTAGTACTTGGCTGGTGCTCTATTTTGCTAATTGTAGGGTCATGTTGCTACTCCTTTCCTCTTTTTTAGGCTAGGCTCAATTGCTTTTTCAAATTCTCTAAGTCTTCTTTAGGCCATCTTCAATTGGTGTCCCAAGGTACAAGAATGTTGTTTGGATTCTTGGAAGAGGTTTTCTCACTTGTCACACTCTTCATAAATAACTTCTATATGGGCTTGTACTTAATCCTTGTAGGTTCTAATTTCAGGGTTTGAATCTACTGGTGTAGGCTGTATAATCTCTAGCACTTGATATTAGATTGCCCATGTCTTATGGAGTTGATCATACAGATATTCTTTGTTGACCCAATGCTTGTCCACTTCTCCTATCCATTCTCCTAAATCGATGTTAGGGTTGATTGTTCTTATTTCCCATAGTTTCTTAATTGTTCAGAGTTTGGATATCTTTTGTGATATTAGCGGATGAAGATCTTCATAATCAAAGATGGTGATATCTATGAAGGCTTGTAGACTATGTCTTGAACTCCTCCAAACTGCTTGATCATGTTGCTTAGGTGATAACCTATGTATTGTAAACACCATATTTTTGTCCCCTATAGTTTTTAATTTTTTTTTAGAAAAATTAAAAAAAATAGAAATTTCTAAAAAAAATTAATTAAAAATGAAAAAAATAAAAAATATATTTCTAGGAGAATATAATAGAGTTTTCATTTAGGAAAAATAGATTTTTAAACAAATAAAATAGTTTTAAGAAAAAAAAATTTTGATACTTTTTAGAATAAATCAAGTTACTTTATAAGTTGAATACTATAATATATAAAGGCACGGGCTAAATAGCCTAACCGGTTAAACACTTGGTCTTAGATATTAGAATAAGTCAAGAGTTTTGAGTTCGAATCAAACAACAGGAATATTGTGCCTTTTATTTTTCAAAAAGCCAAAGTAACACATGCCAAATCCTCATTGGGCTACATGTCTACCATCGACATGTGGCATTATTCAATTGGACCTTATGCTAATGTAGCACCCTCATGGCACTACGTCGACATCTGTTCCCCTCTTTCCTTCTTTTTACTTCCCTTTCTCTCTCTCTCTTCCTTTCCCTTGCAACAACATCCTAGGGTGCCACATTTCAAGCCATTTTTCGATTCTCTTTCTTCAAGATTTCATCAAATAAATAATGAAATCGTAAAGATTATATGGGGTATTATGCATTTGACCCAATTTTGAGTCCTAGCACATTCATTTGCCCATTGAATTCGGCTTCTAGAAAATTCAGAAAACATCAATCCGCGATTTCAGCTCTTGCATAATCTAATCAAATCTAAGCTAAACTAAGTGGATTTCAAGCTTTCAATCATCTTTTGAGTAAGTATGCTACACATTTAATCACAAAATCAATAGGAATCAAGCCATTTTCCTAGAATCAAAGATTGGTCAGCCAATATTAAAGGAGACAAATCCAGACATTAATGGTCGTTTCCACATATGCTCAAACTTATCTTAGTATAAATAGGTACATAGGATTTCAACTCAGGCATTCAAAAATCGATCTTGATTCCTTTCAAACTCTCTCCCATTCATCCTCTCTCTTTAGCCGCTCACCTATCTCTCTCTCTATGAAATTGGAGAAGATCGAAGCTTTTTCGAGTAAAGCCACTACCCCCGGTAAACTCCCCGACCTTCAAGCTATCAAACCCAAGCCTCGTTTCACTTAATTATAGACCTTAGCTACATCACCAAACCACCACTCCTAAAACCTTAACTACCATGACCCTTACCCTTCGAAAATCTAAGCTTCATCGCACCAAACTCAAAAAGAACCACCACACCCGACCTTGTCACCCTAAAAAAAATAAACAAACAAACCCAACCACCTATTCAATTCCAACAACCACCACCTATGTTACCATCACCACCATCAACTAAACACCCAACACCACCTAAATGGCCACCAAACATGGTAACGCCTAGGCAACCCCCCAATCCCCAATAAAAGTCTTGCTTAAAAGTACCCCCTTTAGGCTGCTTCTTTTCTTCTCAAACCATAACCCAGTTGGACTCTAACCCAACTTGATCTACCTAGGTTTGACCTATGTGTTGCTCCATCTAGTTTGGCCTTTTATTTGTTGTCTGTCTTGTATTTTTGTTATTATTTTATTTATTTATTTTTGTGTATCACTCTATTGTAAAATAAGGGGAAAAAAAGAATTAAAAAAAAAAAGAGAAGATGAGAAGAAAACAAAAAAAGGGAAAAAGCAACCAAAATAAAAAAGCAAAGAAACAAAAAAGAAGAAAAAAAGAGGGAGCTGTTTTTTATTTTTTACTATGCCTTATTCAAGTGAAAAGATAAAAATAAAAATAAAAGTAATATTGATAAAACATATTTCATCACTTAGGAAAATCCCTTTTTCAAATAAATGAAAGTAAATGAACCCTTTTCAAAATTAGAGCTTCCTTTAGAATTTTTTTTTTTTTTTTAAAGAGGAATAAATCACCAAAACTAGTACCCCTTTTAGAATTTTTCATAATTGAAAATGAATTAATAAAAAATTAAGGCTAACTGTTTTCAAAATTAAAAGTGATCACTGTATTTAAATTTTTTAGAATAAACTACCAAAAGTCTGGTCCTTATTAGAAGGTACGTAAACACCTACGGAGTAACTTAATGTGGGAAATTCATTTTATTTTCCCTTTTGTAAATAAACTTACTTTCTTAAGTTTCTTCTTCCTTTTTATAAATAAATTAATTTTCTTTAATTGTAAATTTAGAATTAGTTAAAAGGGCAATTTGAAAAATAAAGTTAAATTTGGAAGGTCAAAATGATATTCGTTAAGATTTAATAAGTTAGCCCCCGAATTTGAAATATCCAGTTTTCAAAAACCATTTTAAAAAATTGGTTTTTTTTTAGTAAACTAGTAGAGGTTAAATCGATCCACCCGATGGATTTAACCTAACCTATTTTTTCCTAACCTCAATCAAGTGGCGACTCCAAACTTTTCAAAATAGAAAAACCAAGTTTTTCTTAACTCTTAGTTGATGGTTAGTATTAAATAGGTTAGGGTTTAATACTGATCAGGTTAAAAAAAATAATAAAAATTAGGAAAAATTTAGGCTCGACATACACCATTTTGTCCCAACTAGGAGAACTGCTTAATAACCCTTACAAACTAATATTATCCTTTTGAAGTTGCTCCACCTCGTTGTCCATAAAATATCAATAACTTAGATCTTTTGTAAGACTTCAATGCAACAATAGGTGGCTTTCTCTTCTAGTAGATGGACTTTGTCAACAATTGAATCTATTAAGTCGATTGTGTAGGTGAACTCTCCTAGAATTAGGTCAAGCCCAAAATGCTTCATATGACTTAGAAACCAGACCATTAGTAATGCTATGCTAGTTTTAAGTGCACCATCAGTTTTCCATTTCAAGATATTTAGGCCTCTAACTTGCTCTACGAGTAGGGCTGGGATGTAACACTTTCCTTCAAGAAACTGGCTTACGAATTCTATGACCCTAAAGTAGATAAGGAAGTTCCCATTTGGGAACCAGATGGTCCTGAATGTGGCTAGGATAAAGCCTTAATTCTATTCTACCTCTAGGTTTTGGGATTGCCACAAAGGAAGGTCTACTCACTAGAATTAGGTTCAGCTCTAAACCAAGCTCTCAAATCCTCTAACTTGATGCAATTCCCATTGCAATCTATTAGGGCCCTATTTACTTCAACCTTCATAATCCCCAAAAATCTTGAAAAAGTATTTACTGAGTTAATTTCTAGATTTAGAGTATATATGCTTTCCAAAAGAGGAGCTTGAAGTACTTAAGTATATTCTTCAAGTCTTAGACTAATCAAGTAAAGTCCAACTCTAAAAGGTACCACCTCAAGTTCCCAAAAATGATTTAAGGCGCTAATTAGGTTTATCTCAATTTTAACCCTAGGAAGTGATAGAATGGGCCTTATCAGATTGGTGATGATCTCTTGCTCTCTTAGGTTGAAGTGTTGAAGCTATTAGTCTAGAACAGGCTTAAGGTTGATGGGCTTAGCAACAAATTTCTCTCTAAAATTCACAAAGTTGGATGAATAGGCCATTTCTAGAATAATTACTAAGAAAAATTGTTACAAGAATAGAAAAGACTATTTACAGCAAAATTGTAAGAAAACCTATTTACATCAAATCTATATTTACATCATTAATTACAATAAAATTATAAGGGAAAACAAGGAAACTCCAAGTTGCCATCTCTTTTGTGTCATCTTGCTTGATTATTGTCCAATTCTGAATGTTTTATATGCATAAAGGGTGAGTTCCAAAAGTCCTTAAACTTTGTGACCTCTTGGGTTTTTGGAGATACAGCTCATTGGTCACATTAAAACTTAAGTGGAATGGTTTAATCAACCCCGAGCAATAATTACACCACAGCACTCGAATCCTACACAATAGCTCCTAGGTCCTAATGTCTTAATACGGCCTTACTTTGACCTTGTCTACCATGCATTCATTATGCATTTAATAAGCCCACCCCAAAACTTAAACCCTAAAAGGTTAACTACAAGAATAAAAGTCAATACAACTATATACAAATAAAAATATAAGAAAAGAAAAAAAAATAACACTTAATATGGGTATTTTCAAAGAAAATTCTAAATTCAAAAGGTGAAGTGATTAGCCCTCTTAATGCTCTCTAGTGGAGTCACCAAGCTGTTGAGCTTGAAATTTTCAGTTTTTTTGTTTCCTTAATCTAATTAATATAAAAACCCTACCCATTTAATAATAACTCTCGACTAAGAATTAAGAAAACCGTGTTCTCTTTTTATTTTGAAAAAAATTTAGAGTTATCACCCGACCGAGGTGGGGAAAAAGTTAAATTATAATCAATTAGATGGATCAGTTATAACTTAGTTACTAAGCCGCGTAAAAACCAATTTCTTTAAGAAAAATTTTGAAAACTAAAGTTTTTGGATTCAAGGGCTAACCTCTTAAACCTTATGACTACCACTTTGACCTTTCGAATTTAAATTTATTTTTCAAATTCCCTTTCTAATTTCATATTTACAAGTAAAAAATTAAATAAAACTACATTTATTTACAAAAATGAATAAATTTGAAAATCATTTACATAAGGGAAAATTTTTATTTTATATTTTATGTCATGCCCCAAATGCTATCAAGTCATAACAATCCGCCGTGTATGTCAATTTTATGATGGAAATTGTTTACTAAGTCACTAGTATAACTCTAACATACACAACACTCATACGAAAAATCACTCTAAAACATTCATAGTTCCATAGATATACCAACATTTATATACATAACAAACTTATATTTACAATAAAGCTAAGCACAAAGTAATTATAAAAGTACATGATTACGTAATACAACTCAAAAGTAGGAATTCAGCTAGATCACTTAAGTGATCAAGTTGATCTTGAGAAACCAAAATGTTCCAAAACATAGCTCTTCATTAGTTCTTTCTCACTCTAGCCTAAATATACCCTTTTTGGCACACCTAGAGATGATCATCAAGTGACATATTTATTGAGAACCTATAAGCAAATCTATAGAGAAGTGAGCAAACCGCAGCTCATAAGGAATAGGAGGTAACAAGTGACTCTAGCTCCATCCGCGACTACCTTCAAGCCCAATGCTCCTAACCTCACTACAATCTCCTCTCCTGTTGCTTGGTTCGAAGAAGGGTGGGGAAAGGCTAGCTCACTGCACCTCATCAAAGGCATCAAAATTTAGCCAAAAAAAAAACTAATCGTCCCTTAATGGGATGTGATGCATGTCCATTTATAGTTTTAGTTCATGTTTCAATTAGTTTAGTCAAGGATGATCAATCAATTCATAATACACCAAACAAGGTCAAGCAACATAGCAAAATAGCTCAACTACCAATTAGCATCTTAGTAACCAGGCACAAGCATAACATGCACATAAACAACTACTTACAACCACAAGCGAGTATATACCCTAATCTCCACAAATCCTACTTACTTGTACTAAAACTCAATCTAACGGATATGTAGCATCAGTGTTATGCTCACTTAGATATATATATATACACATACACCAAGTCCTTACACCTAGGAAGAGATATGCTTAATAAAAGAGATTTTATCAAAGAATATTTTAAATTAATTTTGTTTAAAATATATACTGCTAAATAAAACATTTCTCCAAGTAGAGAATAGGCCCAAATTATATAAAATAAAAATTCTACTGTGTCTTCTAAGAATTGATTATATTCAATTAAATTGTCTTCGTTATTATCTTTAGTTTTTTAAGACATCAAACATTTATTGTTCTTAGTAAATGACCTTGTGTGTTTGAGAACTTGGGAGGCCTTTGAAATCCCCACCTGTTTTTATTATCGGTCCCAATTTCCAATCAATATACTAAAAAATCTTTTTTATAAATTAGAATATTTTATTAATTATTATGATCCAGTATATTATCTATTCTCCTAAATAACCAATATAATCTATGAAAACGTTTAAGAAAAGTAAAACAATCTTGTAAATAAGTATGAAATAATTCTATATCCTATTCGTTTTCACGGAAAGGATTATAATCTACAGATATAAATATTAATACCAGTTACTATTTATAATCAAAGTATAATACCACTCAAGAAATTCTATTGCACTATCCAAATAATTATAAGCATGAATATCAGCAATAGATTGTGACATAAATATGTAAGCAATGTATAAATAGTACTACCACAGGCGATAATACCAAGACTAATGGGGTTTTATGCAAATATGAAACCTCCAAAGGCAGTAATACCGGCTAATTATGGGGTTTTGTTCAACTGATAATTAAATAAACAAATAAGATCTCATAAAATTATACCCAAATTAATTGGAGATTCCCCACATGAGATGTAATTTAAAAGAAGAATTAATTAAATTGAAATTTTATTAATTGAAACTAATTTGTACAAAATACAAGAGTATATACTAGAAAGAAATATTGAAAATATTTGGAAATATTGAGAGGTAATATCTCTACCTCAAGAACAGAAAGAAGCAAACAATTATGCTTCTAGAATGAGAAAGTATTTGAAGTAAACAATATGCTTCTTGGAAAGTATTTGATATTTGAAAGAAAATTGATTGTTTGATGTAAGATCGAAAGTAGGAAAAGGTATTGTGTGAAAGGGGGAAGGAGAAAGAAGAAAAGATGAGAGAGAAGAGGAGAAGAGGTTGTGTGTGAGAGTAGAGAGAATGAGAAGAAGAGGTTGTGTGTGGTTTTCCGACCAGTCTCAAATGATGAATGAGGTTTGCTTTATAATGGAGAATTCCGACCTGTTACTGTTATGAACAGTAATATTGTGGCCAATAGGGTACTGTAGAAATGATCAATTATTGAGACATTCCACTGTGTAACAATAGTATGTCAGATAGTGGATGCTGACAATATTGTGCACTATGGTACATGTGTCCAAATATCGTATTTCTACCTTTACAATGCAAAATTACATTGGAGGATATTATTTTACAATATTTACAGATCTCCTAAATCTATCCCATAACAGTCATCTTCATTTGTATTTCCACTATGATGAGAAGATATGCTTTAATATTTAGGAATTAGTCCAAGTAACAATAGTACTTAATCAATTTGGGTGATATTCCACGAGATTTTTTTTGTCTATTTAATTATCAGTTGAACAAAACCCCATAATTAGCCCAAGTCCTTACACCTAGGAAGAGATATGCTTAATAAGAGAGATTTTATCAGAGAATATTTTAAATTAATTTTGTCTAAAATATATATCTGCTAAATAATACCTTTATCTAAATAGAGAATAAGCTCAAATTATATAAAATAAAAATTCTACTGCGTCTTCTAAGAATTAATTATATTCAATTAGATCGTCTTCGTTATTATCTTTAGTTTTTTGAGACATCAAACATTTATTGTTTTTAGTAAATGGTCTTGTGTGTTTGAGAACCCAGGAGGCCTTCGAAATCCTCGCCTATTCTTCTAATCAGTCTCAGTTTCCAGCCAATATATTGAAGAATCTTTTTTATATATTAGAATATTTTATTAATTATTATGATCCAGTATATTATCTATTCTCCTAAGTAACCAATATAATCTATGAAAACATTCAAGAAAAGTAATACAATTTTGTAAATAAGTATAGAATGATTCTATATCATGTTCGTTTTCACGGAAAGAATGATAATCTACAGATATAAATATTAATACCAATTATTATTTATAATCAAAGTATAATACTACTCAAAAAATTCTATTATACTATCTAAATAATTATAAGCATGAATATCAACAATAGAATGTGACATAAATATGTAAGCAATGTATAAATAGAACCACCATAGGCGGCAATACTAAGACTAATAAGGTTTTATGCAAATATGAAACCTCCAAAGGCGGTAATACCGGCCGATTATGGGGTTTTGTTCAACTAACAGAATAGCTCCATGGAGATTTACTTTTTCTGATTAATTTTTTATTAAGTAAATCTTTTATTTTATTTTTACAATGGTTTAAGACTTCATTATTCATTTGGGATGGTCTGGCTTTTGTTGGAATATTTTTTTTCTAATAAAGAAGATTCATTATCACAATATATATATATATATACCAAAAACCCAAATTTAGTTTTCATGAGATTTACAAAAACATTAGGGTCATATCTAGTTCTTTATATTATCCTATAACTTGGTTGAAAAACTATTTAATTAGTTATTTTATTGAAATTAAACACACACACGCATCTAATACACCTATACTATGACCCTAATACTCTTATTTGATTATAGATTATCTGATATTGATACACACAGATGTACATGTACCTAAAGGGTATTATTTATGTATTAATATAGATATATATATATACATATACATATACATATACACATACACTTTAACTATCATATTTTACTAGATAGATTTTATTAAATTATTTAATATTAAAAGATATACATAATTATACTATTATTTATAATATATCATTTTGATTGTTTTGCAAAGTACATTTTATTAGTCAAATTATGTTTTAATTAGGGAAATATCGTCGTAGGATAATATTTTCTATAATATCATAGAAAATAACTATTTTACTACTTAAAGTTATTCAATTTTAATAAAGTTAGTATTGTTAAATTCGTTTGAACTCGAAGATATGTATTATGAGTTCTATTCAAAAGATACTTTCTAAAGAGCATTTTTAATCCCAGTATATAGATAAATCCATATAACAAGTAATATTGTACTTATATAATATTATTCAAGAAAAATACATTTTTACATAATTTCCCAGTAAAACATAATATGGACCCATATTTTCTACTCCCAGCGCATATATATTATAACTCGGACTATATAATATCACAAATATACTAAAAATAACATGTTATCACACTCAATAGTGGTAAGTATAGTGATGATTTCTTCACATAATTAACATGTATTAACCTAATATTGCTAAAAGCATATAGCTAAGATCATGAAATAAATCCATGAAAATTTCTATAGACTCAAGCAAATATAGGGAATTCAACCAGCAACTTATTTCATGTAATCAGATTTATCACCTCAATATGCAAAATTACATTTTTACCCCTAATTTACGATTAATTAAGCAAATAGTATGATTTTTATACAAAATTATTTCCAACATGTCCTGACACCATCACAAGTCTTCAGAAATATAAAACTAAAGTAATAAAAAATAAATTTTTTCTTGGTAAATGTCAAAAAGTATACCTTTAGGTTCCTTTATAACAATTTTTTCTTGGTAAATGTAATAAAAAATATATATATAAAATAAAACACCGCGTATCCAAAAATATAAAACTAAAGCAAATAAAAAGTGAGGAGCTCTCTCTATTCATATTTTCTATGATATTTTTAGTTTTAATAATTTTTTCTTTTCTGTTCTTTTTTATCAAGATAATCTTGCAGGATTAAGGATTAGGATATTTGTAGCATAGTGACATCGATACTAATTTTTCATTGGAATAAATCAGAGTTCGAATCTCTTCTTTCAAAGTCGGAAAAAAAAAAAAAAGATTCATATAGGATTAAGATATTTGAAGCATGTTTTATAAAAACAAGATATATGTGGTTCTAATAGCTCAATTTCAAAAAAATATGGGGATAAATTGTACCTAAAACAAATATAAGAGATATATTCACAACTTATTCTAAATAAATTTACTACATTCTTATGAATCACTATACATGATAATAATTATTCCAAAAATATAGCTGTTCGGTACACAGTGACTTACGAAGGATATACATGTACAAATTAATGGAAATTTGTCGTCATTAGTTTGTTGTCTCAAATATCTGTCAACCTCGTAATCAAACACATCAAACGCAAAGATAATGGTATCGTTAAATACAAGCAATGTTTATTTAACTTTCTATCGTCACTGAGATAGGGTTTTCCACCACGCCCCAACAGCCCCCCCCCAAATAAAGTTGATAGGTGTGTATTGCGTGTATGATATCCTATTGATTATCTATTTTCACAAATTTATCGTAGCTCAATTTTTTTTTTTTTTTTTTCCATCGGTAGCTCGATAAGTTGAAATCGGAAAAACCTGGAACCTAGTTACCAATAGGATTCTGGACGTGCATGAAAAATATTGGAGTTAAAGCTAAATACTAATAATAATCCTAAAAATACATGTATTAAACAATAGTAAACAACCAAGAATCCATAAAACCCAATAGAAAAAAAAAAAAAAGACTCGAAATTTCCCACGATAAAAAGCAAATTAAAGTTTGACACATTTTTCAATAACTAAAAATTTTTTATCCTCAAAATTTTCATATTTGAACCAAATTTAAGTTATTTTAAGGTCATATAGTTCTATAAAATTACTCATAAATTTCATAAAAATACTTAGTCATATATAACTCATTCACTTCACTAAATAAAATAAAAAGGAAAAAAATAGAATTGAAATTTTCAAGGAATATAATTAAAATATAATACCTATTACTTTATTTAATTGAATTTATAAATAACTGAAAAATAGACATGATAAAATCTTGATAACTAAATTATCATTGATCCATTTTCTTTTTCAACAAATCTTAAAGTAAAATAATTATGATGGTCACAATAGCAATAGCAACAGCGAGCGACAATGGTGGTTATCGATAGGGGCAGTAGTGATAAGTGTCAACAGTGGCATGGGTAGTAATAGGGGCTATAACGATAATGATAGAGATAGCGGTAGACATTGAAGGCAGCAATGGTGATAATGGTTAATAGCGACAGTAGCAATAACAATAATTAGTAATGGGCAATAGTAATGGTTGCCAAGGCAATAGTAGTGATTGCTACAGCAACAGCGATGGTGATGATAGTATTAGTGGTAACGACGACAGTAATCAATAGTAGTTAATGGTGGTGATGGAGTGATCATAGTGGTAGTACTCGATAGTGGCGATAGCAATGTTGGTAGGAAAAATAATAATGATGATAATGGTAATGGTCAATGTTGATGATGATGGCTATCAAATTGAAATGAGGTCATTCTTTGAAAAAAAAAACGTAAAATTTTATGAGTTGTGATTCTTTAATTGAACTAAATAATCCTGAATTGCGATTGGGAGAAAGAAAAAACGTAAATGTCATAATAAAAAATAAGAAAGAAATAAAATTCCAATACCACCATAATTAAACCAATGTAAAAACTAGTTCAAAACCGTAAACTGCCCAACTCGAATGAAAATCGACCTGAACCAACCAATGAACTGATAGCCCTTAAGAGCCTAAGCAGTTCAACTTTTAAGAACCATTGACCCAACAGGCCCTTGAATTGGTGATTGGGCCACCTATTTGGATTCACACAAACTTGAAGTTTTTTAAACAAAACAAACATTATCATCCTTAAACAATACAAATCAATTATTTCAAAACGGAAAAAATTTTCAGTCTACAATAAAAATAAATCATTAACGCATCATTACATATCCATATAAAATATTATAATTATTTGCAAAAGAAAATAAAAATATGCAAGTAGACGATAAATTATTAATAGTAATTGATAAAAATGTAGAAAATTAAATTTTAAAGAATAAAAATATATATAATATAAATCAAGAGCCTTCGAACTAACCCTCAAACCTTCAATTCACATAAAACAACCCAGGTTCATAGCCTTAAGAATTGGACCTAATTCAACTAATCGTCAGCCCACGAACCAACAATTCAAAACTAGTTCGGCTCGGTGCACAAATGTAGCCATAATAAAAAATATAAGAAGAATGGAATGGAATTCCAATCCCTCCCAAATAAATGAGGCATTAGTGTTGCAACTCTCCACTGGGAACATTTTAACACGTATTAAGACAGTCAAATTGTTTCTATCTTTGAAAAAATAAAATAAATTATGCAACATCTATAAAATATCTCGTAAAACTTACCTTAAAGGTTGCAAATCCAACATATAAATAACATTCATACTAAAACAACGCAAGGAATACGAGCATAATGATTCACTTAATGATCTAGCTCGTCGCTCTTCCCTAAGCCAGTTATTTTCATTATCCACTTTTACACCCCGTAAGCCTCAATATTTTGTTGTTATTAATCTTTTTAAATTTTGCAAACATAAATTTGAAACCCCCTCTCTATTGAAGAAACAACTCAGAATTAAAATCATGCCTCCCTCACCCTACTCTCACACAACGTATTTCCTCTAAACATTTTTCTTTTACTTTGGTTGCAACACCATTTTGAGCAACCAAACCACCACACACACACACACACACACACAAACAAAAAAAAAAAAAAAGAAAGAAGAAGAAGAAGAAGAAGAAGAAGAAGAAAACTACCAAACCTCTTTTCTTAGCGCATTTGTCCTAAACCAGTTTTATACTTCAAAAAAAGCAAGATCTTGAAGGCTTAATAAAACCTAAAGGAGTACGAGCTATCAGCTCTGTATCATCTCGATTCGATTTATTTACTGCCATAATTTGTCATTAATCCTAAAAATAACACTGATAATGCAAATTATGAAGACGTTTGTAGTGATGACGCAAAACAAAAAATGCCGGGGATGCACTTGTCTCTGGGGTGAAAATATTGATAAGGGGTGTAGATCCCACAAAAGTCGAGGAATGTAAGACGAGCAATATATCCAAACTACTTGGACTTTTGCCAATATATTTATATACTAAAAGCAAATTCTTTATGAATTCCAAAATCAATATCATCATCTGAAAATTCAATCGAATGGGATAAATACAAGAAAAACATCCTGGACTCTATACATGCCCTCATCAACAATAAACAGAGGATTGAAGAAGTCCCAAAATAGTAAAGCGCCCGGGAAAAGAATAGACACGCTAGGATGAAAGCAAATCGTATAAATCGATGATATGCGCTAACAAGGGGGAAAAAGAGGATTAGAGGCAAAATTGCATAGGCTGAGGGGATTTACAGAAGACGGATCTATGTGGCTTCCAGTTCCAACCATCGACAAGTAAATACATATACGCCAACCTCCCAAAGCACCTTTCACGTACAGATATGGTATCCCACTTCTAAAATGGTACAGCTAACGGGATAATATCTCTGATATTCGCACTTGTGCATCAGGAGGAGTCTCTCTTCCAGGAACCTGAACCTTTAAGAGATTCTCGTATCTGACAGAAAGCAAAGCAAGTAAAATCGATGCTAAAAATTGAAAAAGAAAAAATGCTGTATCGTGCTAAAGAGTTACTAAATTAAGAAGAAAGTAGTTACTCGATTGTCCTAAATAGGTGTTCATGCTCTGTTATAAAAGCAAGCAAAGCCTGTTTACAGAAAGGCAATAAAGAGGAAAATAAGATTAGGAGCGAAAAAGGCTTATTTTATGAGCAAGAGAGACTAAAATTTGCTGGGCTTGCCTCGTATGGCATGTTAAGAAGTTCATAGTAGGTCCGCACTCGATCTAGTCTCTGTTGTACAGCTTCGCTATCAATTGCTGGGATAGCTGCAAGGGCCTATAAGACAAGTAGTGAATATCTGACAACGGCTTAAGATATAACTGAATACAGACGAAAAGATTTACGATTAAAATTGCACTTATCTATAATATCTTATTCTATTTAGGCTTCTTAAGTGCATACAAGTGCAAACTTTGCTGGTAGACATAGACAACGAATAAAATATACATGAAAATTTGGCTTAACAAGTACCTGCTCTAGAGCAATTGAATTTCGACAAATTTGCTGAACCCCAAAAAGATTGATGGCTTTCATTTCAGCTAAAGCCTTGAGATAAAGGAGCATAAGCACGAGTAAAGAAGAACCCAAAGCGTTAAAGCCCCCGAGGGGGAGGGGGATGGGGTGGTGGAGAAAAAGAAAAAAAATCAAAAGCACTCATATTTCCAATTTAAGATTAGTATCAGAGAACAGAATGTGAAGAAAACCTTAATTGATGAACTGGCAGCAATACTACATATTCCACCAAATATGTAATTCCTTTTCGGCCCTGCAATGAAGGGTGCCATCTCCTCATCCCGCCTTGTTATCTATAATTACGAAATAAATTATAATCAGGATTCCAGAGCATCACGCAACACTTCCTATAAAGCATCCTTCGGATTTTCATAATGAATCTGTGATAACTGTTCACTTCCTCCATTTTGGCTATAGGAGTAAAACATCAAACTAGAGAAGAAAAATAATTTGGCATTCGATGCAATGTGGACAGTCCAAAATGAGTCTTGGGTTGAGTACCATTAGCCACGGACACTCTTTTTCCTTCTAACCTATCATAGAATTTTTGGGCAGATCTCCCAACCAACTGAATTCCTTCAAACATCTACTTCTTTGATGCATAAAAAAATGAACTTACTCGTGAATAAGACAAGTAGGGACAACCCAAAGTAAAAATAAATAAATAAAAAAATCAATAATCTTACATGAAAAAAATCAATTGATCATTTAGACAAAATAGTTCCACAAAGTGCTCAAAATCTATAAAATAATTGATGAGTCATGGATAAACTTGAGCTGGGTGATATTTGATTTAAGGCCGCATATCCTGCCCCAGATAGTGGGAATAAGGCTAGAGTGGTGGTGTTGTATGGATAACGTATAATGTCCAAAGAGTAAAACCTACATGCCTTATCCACATACAAGGACACATGTAGAAGTTTAAGGCCTACAAATTTTGCACACATAGGGAAGAAGCAACTCCATCACCCAATGCTGAAGATTAGTGCAAACAAATACATGTTAGGGGAGTTCAATTTAAATGTGTATATATCCATAGAAATAAGAAGCAACAGTAGTATATTGCTTATGCTTGTGTCTTGTATGTATATTGTATGCAAATATACACAGCAATTTGGCAGTAGGTGTGTGGCACAATGTGCAGTTACTTAAGCGTGCAGTGTGGTGTGTATGTTTAGAAGTTTGGGCATGCATGTCATGTGCAGGCAATTGAGTATATCAGGTGCAGGCAGTTATGCTATGTGTAACATGTGTCAGAAAATGGAGAGGATTTGGACAAGCAGTTGTATAACTGCTACAGGATTGTATTTGTCCAGAAATAAGGAAGGAGATAAGTCTGAATTTTCTTAAAAAGATTATTGTTTTCTCTTGGGATTTGGGGTTCTCTCCAAAGTAGCCGTAAGAAAAATTTAAAAACAAGTCTGGAAGGAAAATTAACAAGGGTAGGAAGAAGAATTTATCACTAATCGCCCTATAACAAGAGCACAGATCCAATCCTGTAACAATACATTATCCATTAAGGCTGGTATAGAAATACAGACCTGTGCAGTAAGCGAAATAATGAAGTCATCCGGCTCTTCTGCATCCTGGTCTTCCAAGTATTCCCTGTTAGTCATTTCCTGATAAGACATCAAAATCGGTAAGCATCTCAATGCAGCTTACTACATATAAACAGTAATAAAAATGATGCATTTCAGGAACCTGCATATGAAAAATACTGTCCATCTGCATCTCAACACGTAAAACCTTCAAACAATCAATCGCAAGTTTCCTGTACTCATCTGCAAATGACAGCAGATCCCTACTGGCTCCGCTGCTTGTGCGAGAATGTTGCGGCATGTTGGTTTTCCTGTCATCCCCATGAACAGAAGATCCAACAGTGGTTCGTTCAAGCCTATAAACAAACGTGCTTCTCAGTTGTAGCTCACGCATTTTGGAATAGACACAAATCCAAATACTTTACCAACATGTAAGGTAAGTAAAACATTACCAACATGAAAGAAAAGTAAAACAACTTGCCTTTCAATTGAATCTGCAACATATTCCAATGAATCACTAAGCGATGCAAGTAGAATGAGTTTATTATCATCACGTATTAGATTTTCCTGCAGACACAAGGATGAAAAACACTTACAAGGGACCAAGCATCAAAGTAAATATTCCTCATTATCATTAGGGAAAGATCACTTATGATAATCTTTTATAAAAGACAAATGGGATCCAGTTAAAAGAAATGTCATAATTGTAAGTCCTAAGAAAAAACACAAAATTTTAGACCAATATTAGTACCATAGTAAAGTACCTGCTTGATTGGCCGCAAACTTAACAAAGCATCACTTATTTCACCTTCAATCTCAGCAGTTTCAGCATCGCTGGTGCTATCTTCCAAATTTGAATGGCCAAAGGAATTGGGCAACAATGCACTAGCTGGATCTAGATGCATCAACTTCTCAATATCATGTCTTCCAATGAGCATGTAACTCTGTTTTTCTAGCACAGCCTGAAATTTTACCAAAAAATGCTTCTATAGAGAGGGTGACAGGAGAAACCATCATATATTTAAACAAAATGATGCGAAAACCATATGGTATACATAAATGCGAAAAAAGATATGGAAAAATACATGAGCTGATAATGCAAATAAAGAGAGTTGGTATATTGTATGTCTGATTGTTACATGGAGTATGAATTCGCAAAGAGAATTGCTCAAAGCTTAATATCTAAATATTGTACAAGGCAAAGACATCAGCACCTCCATGTATGAAGTTCGACATCTTTCATATGTTCGCTCAAGAAAAGTTTGCACATATTTTACAAGCTCGCTAGCAAATTTGGGCATTGCTTGAGCCCAACCAAGTACCTGCAGTAAAAATATTCAATATAAAAGCTGTCATGTGAACTAATCCCATAGTCAGGACTATACCTCAAGACATCATATATATCAAAGAAAGCATGCATATATGCAACATACCATCAAACTATGATGACACTTCAAGGTAATGAAGTACATGGCAACCACTAAATATCAAAACGTCTCCTTAATGAATGCACCAGCCTAACATGTTACAGGTCAATAATTTCACATTTCTCTACATTAATTACACATCACATTTAAAAAGTACATGGAAATGTAAAACATTTAATATTTTCACCTTTTAGCAACTAATATGGAGCGTATTGATTATTTCCCATGTACAAGATGAGCCATGGTCATGGTTTGCAGAAAACACTGTTTTATAGGAAGACATAGTGTATGAAGTTTTTAAGTAATAAACATCTTGGTAGATTCAACCATAAACTCATCTTTTTTTTTTTTTTTTTTTCAGTTGTGGGTGTGTGTGTAGCTTGACAGGACAAGAACATAAAAGACTAGTATGGCATTGACACTTCATAGTTATTCTGTTTTATCTAAATGGTTGCTGAAATCAATACAGCTTCTATTTTTCTTTTTCTTCTTTGTTGTTTTTTTTTTTTTTTTTGGGACAAGTCAATGCATCTTTTTTTCCTTTTTGGTAATTAGTGGCTATAATCATAAATCTACTATACTTAATTTTTTTTTTTTTAAAAAAAAAAAAAAGAAGGGGAGGTTTTAAGTGTGACAGGCATCAACATAATTAGATTGTAGGACAATTATAGGGAGGGGGGGATTGTGTGGGGGGTGGTGGGGTTGGGGTTTTTGAAGGAATGAAGTGTAATGGAAGAGCCATAATTTCTTATGGGCCTAAGCAAAGGTTCTAATCAATGGGAGAGGGAGATTGGTAGCAAGCTCGACTCCTAGAATGGTCTTGCCTAATTGATGTTCTAACCTTGATTGGTAAAACCCATTGTGAATTGGGATTTGAGTGCTCATAGAAGAACCCTACAATCTCATTAACTACTTTAACCCACTCCTAGACAATTCAGACTAATTTCTGAATATCTTTCTTCTTTATTAGAATAATAGAATGACCTATTTATACAAGTTTTTCAATCCGAACTAACTTGATTAAGACAACTGTCCCTAAATAAAAAATAATATGAACCTAACCATATCCTGTGGATCAAAAATGACATATATTTAGCTTCTTAGTCCAAATATATATTCCTAACAACATTCCCCCCTCAAAGAGAAAGCTTTTCCTGGAGCTCAAGCTACTAGAGATTGCTAAAGGCTTCAAAATCAGCCCTCATTTTAAAAGAAACTTACTCACAGGGAAAATGAGCCACCTGGAATTTCTATTGATTTTCCTCAACTGTCTACATCTAGTTTAGCTAAATGGTCTGAACCATAGTCACATAAGTGGGAAAACTCATGTCATGTTATACTCTGGCGCTCTGCTGCACTCTATAGAAAATATCGGCACTTCCCCAATCAATTGGAAGGAAGCCAAGCCAACATCACCATTTCCGGCATGACTTGATTCTTGAAGAACTACTTTAAAAGATGTCTTGTTTTTTTGTTTTTTGGCCAACTCAAAGATTTAACCAGCCTAACAAGTTGCCAAAACCATCAAGAGTAAGAAAATCCAAGTTTCTATGATATGGAACCAGATATGAGTTAGGTTGCTTTCAAGATGAAATTCACGCTCAAATCACTAGTCAACATTTTGCTTAATTCCCCAGTAAACTGACCAGTCAAACCCTTAGATTTAGGTACTGTAGAGGTGGGTAGCCATCAAAATATGGCTGGATAAGGGCCAAATCTCACCGTAAAGGGTCTAAGTTTGATGAAGTTCGCTGATAAGGGAATCACGCCCAGCATGGAAAGAATTACCACTCAAATTGCAAATCTAGTTGTTCATTCCTCAACAGCATGCAGTGGCCAGATGGGGGAGAAGATCACTAGGAGGGTCGCACCCAAGTGGTTTGCTCAGGTGTGGGTCACCTGCCAGTGGGTGCACATTCATGTCAAGCAAGTTGTGTGGTGGAGACACATGCTTTCGGTGGAACATGAACTAACCACATGCTGGGTTGCATGCAGGTGGGTCAACCCCCACTATGCATGGCTCATCCAAGTACATATCAAAGCTCAAATGATGGTTGTGTTTTGCATGTACCAGATTGAGTCAAACCAACAAGATTCCAAGGGATTGTTAGGCCATACATCAATTCTCTACTTGTTTGGTTGGAGTGGTTGCCAAAGCTTGCTCCAAGAAGCTTCTCTAACCTAGTCTCAATCATAAGCCAACTTCTCAGTAACCTCAGCAAGAACAGCATCTAGGTTTGCTGCTCCTCTTCATGTTTTGCAGTCTTGCTCTTGTTTTGCCCAGTCATGCACAATTTCAGAGAAACGTTTTCAACCCTTCTTGCTTGAAATCACAGATGACAATTGGCATTAATACCAAGTTGTCATGGGTCCACCCAAGGATCTACACAATGTGCGATTCGCAACAAACTTGTCGCTGAGATAGGTTTTTCCCTAATGGCAAAACTCAAACAAATCAGCAGCATCTTCATCTTTATAAACCACTTAAGACAACTCCCAATCTATTTACACTAATTTCTGAATAACTAGATGCCATTCATTAATATTGTAGTACCACTTCTGTATACGAGCTTTAATCTAATCCTTCTTAACTGAAATATAACTATCATTATATAAAAGATGATATAAATCTGAATATATATCCTAAATGCATGGTTCATCAATAGGTTGTGATCTTGAAGATATATTGCTAACATAATTAAAAGAGAAATTGAAATGGCCAAGAGGAATGAGAAAGAGAACTAAAATGCAAAAAAAAAATATCCTTTTTTTTTTTAAATCGCTATTTCATTTATAATTATTTTAATATAAATAAGGATTAAATTTAATGGATATATAAAATATGGATCAAATAAGATTTTTACACATGCATATAAATAAATGAATATTATTAATAATGATTATTGTATTAATTATTCTCATAAAAAAAAATATATTTGTACTATTATATCATTAAATAACAAAAGCAGAGAACGCGTTGCTTGTATAATCATATGGAGTAATAACTAAGATTTATGTGTGTATATCATCTAACATAATATATGGAGCAAAGCTAATAATGCGTTCACGATGTGAACACTAAAAAATGAATACATTAAAATCATATTTGTTCACTGTTGTCTGATAATACTTCACACCAATAGAGATGAAAATTTTAAAAATAAATTGGAAATACAATGAAAAAGTAACACTGATTCAGTTACTGTTGAAGGGAATATAATGAGATCTAATTAAAAAAGTTTAGGATCATATTTTTTTAAGTTATTAGATGCGCTTTACATTTGATCTATGTTTCTATTTATGTTTAATTCTTTGTGAACACAGGCAAAAAAAAGGTAATGTAACTCAAAACGAGAGACAGTGCAGAAGAGGAATGATTGAAGAAATGAAGTCGCTGCAGTAATCCTATTAAGGAAAAATACTGATTAAGAATTAATAATGCAAAAAAATAAATAAAATTAAAAAGAAATTTTGTAAGAGGACATATTTTGATTATGAAAAATATAGATTCACATGTTTCGGTTTTTATGATATAGTTAAAAAAAGCAATATACATAAAATATATAATTTAATTCGTCATGACGTAATGAAAAGAAGTAACTTCATTTGATAAACCCAAGTAAAGACAGGTAGTGAACTATACATGAACATCAAGCATTCTTCAAGTAATCATATCATAGCCTAAAGAAAATCATTGTCCATCTTGGAGCTTTAGATTGACAGGAAGACTCTGAGATGGCTAATACATCAGGCTTACCTCTCTTGCTAGGAAATCTATAGCCAAGAGTCCTTGCAGTACAGGTCGGCCCTTCTCAATCGACGGACTATATGAAGAAGCATGCGTTCGTGGCCGAAACGCAGCGGGACCTATCAAAATAATGAGAGAAAAAAAAGGAAAGTTAATCAATTCGTCCAAACATGAAGGGCTACTACAGAAAAATGTCTAAATATTTTAGGATAACCATTTCAATCAACCCATCAGCAGAAATGTTCCAACAGGTGACTTGCTGGAAAAATTTAGGACAACCATTTCTCTGTCCCAGAGACATGTTACCAGTTCTGTCTCTGCACTTCTTTCTTAAAATGTTGTTTTCGAGACCTGTGTTTTTCTTCACTCTCTTTTCCTCTTCTACTTGCTATATCTTCCTTAAACCCTATTTGTCCTGATATACTTTCATAGTTTCCCCACAAGACAACTTCTTAGGAAGAAAGGATGCTTTGAGAATCAAGACAAAACTTTGAGGACCATATTTTTTCTGCTGCAGCAAATTAAAATTCTTAAGATTTTACTTCTCATGACTGCGTAAATGTCAATGGGTAGTCATACATAGTTACACGCAACAAACTAAATTCTTTGAAGCAAGTTACTAGCAATCTGTCCAAAGGAAACCGTCAATTGGAACTTTCATGGATAAAAATCCCAGGATTCAAATTTAAACCATAACTAGTGTATCAGCTAGGCAAATCGAAAGGCACCATTTAGTCTAGTTGGAAGGGTCATTATACGCAATTTATATAGCAATCAGAAGAATGTATGTAAAGAGATAATTTTGGGACAACAAAAACCCTAAAAAGTTATCAAGAAAAATATACTCTAACCATTCATAAGATCAGGAAAAAAAAAATCACTATAAAAGATAAAACTAATAGTGCATAATGATTTGCTCAAATTGTTAGCCACTTACTGGATATTGCCTGTTGTACACCTTTCCGATAATCAACAAACATGGTAGGCAGGAAATGGTCCTTCACAAAGTTTTCCACAAACGATAGCAGTCCATCATTCCTACCAATAGGCAAGTTAAAATTTCAAACACGAACTGAATATTTGAAGGTACAAAATAAAAGAACAGTTGAATGAATTATGCATGAGCACACAATCATATTGATAAGTACAGAATCGTGCAATCCAACCAAGCAACCTGTGAAGCAAGCTAAGAGCAAGAACAGACCATTAAATTGTTAATATAGCAAGCTCAACTGAAAACAGCCTTCACAATTCAATAAACACTAAAGCAATGATACCTTGATGCAGTTGTTCTGTTACCTAACATAATGAGGGAAAAACAAAATCAGAACAATGGAAAAGTGAATCTTCACATTTTACTTTTGTTAAAAATATGAAAACATGCGATTAAAAGGCTTATTAGGAAGACAATGACTAAGAAAAAAGGTGCTAGGTGCTGAAGGCATCCTATTGTAAAGCTGCCAGATGAATCCTAAATTGTCCTAGTTAATAAATATATTTAATGAGGCAAATATGCTAATAAAATATATTTAATAAAATGCATTGTTTAGGCAGACAATTGAATAGATGAGTATGACAACATGCTGAACTGATGAAGAGCTATTAAATCACCTTTATATTCTTAAAAATATGAGTACATTTTTAAGCAGTAAATAATAGAATAATATCAAAGCTACTTAAGATCAAGGCTTAACATTAGTTAAGAAGCTAAAACAGAAAATGTCAACCAATTTGATAAATAACAATAACCACCCTTACACTCAACTTCTTTTACAGTACACTTATCTCCCTAGTTAGAGATGCAGGTCCTGGAATGTTTGCAGCTATTAGCTTTGACATGGCTACTAATCAGTCTGGGAACCTTAAAAAATCAACATTTGCATTGTTCCGAATTGTAAATTCAGGTCAGATTCAGATTTACTCATCCATTCATAGTCATTGATTGAGAAAACTGCCGGTCCCTTATCCCTAAAGGAGGGAACTGAATATACATACATATATATATATATATATATAGCATAACATTAAATTTCAAAAATTTACAGGGCAATCAAAGTAATTTAACCTGTTTAGAAGCATTAGCTGTGATAAATACCCACAAGCAAACTGATATACCAACATATTATAGTACGCTTGTGCTGCAGAATATGCCCACAAAGGCTTCAGTTTTTCTGCCTGCACTTGCAATAAGCATGACTAAGCATGCCTAGCCCATCAGCCAGATAGAAGCAACAGGCGACCAAGATATGGAAAAGTCAAAAAAGAAAAGGTGGACAGAGAGAGAGAGAGTTCCCAAAAGAGGATAATTCAAAGGAAAATTTGTTGAGGATGAACAGCAAAACTTTCTATGATACACAGTAGGCTTTCTCCCTAGTTGAAAGCAGATCTAAAGCAAGAGAGTAAACTGCAGGAAAAAGTAGGTTCACAATATCATCATACACTGTAAGCAGAGGTCAAGAAACAAGCAAGGCCGCAACCTAACAGCAATGTAACCAGAGGTCAAAAATCAAGCAAGGACGCAACCTAACAGTGCTGTAACCAGAGGTCAAAAAAAGCAAGGCTGCAACCTAACAGACTGTTTATTGTTTCAATCATGAAGTTAATCTGAAATGTCACAAATAAGCATATATGAATCTTACCCAAGTTGGGAGTACTTTTTAGGCAGTGCGGAAGCAACTTTATCAGTAAACTGCAAAGCACATATCAGGAAAAATAAAAATGTTACAAGTATTCATTCCTTTTTTTGGATGAAATGTCAGATATTTGTATTATAGATAGAATATAGAGAAGGTACCAAAAAAGGCATCGCCCTAGAAGGAAAGGTTGTACCCAAAACTAAAGATATAAAATCCACTATACACAAGTATTCATTCAATTTGATACGTTTACTACAATTATAATATGATACCTGAAGAACGGGCCGATATATAGCTGCAGTCAAGTAAATCCCTTGCTCAGGCAACACAGCAGCAGAACCATAACCTTCCTGTAATATATTTGAGCCCCTTCTACCCCATCCTTGGCGAATAAGATCAACCCCTTCATGATCAGATAAGTGGAAAATGTTAAGAAGCCCAAAGAAGCAGACAAAGATTAGTTGAATAAATGTAATAGAAGTACATATATAACATTATGAATCAACAAGGAAACAAAGAAAGAAAAACCAGAGGAAGCATTGGGTTGTTGGGGTGAAGAAAGGAAAGAGAACCATGAATCAACAAAATCTAGCCAGCTAAAGAGCCTTTGGGTTTGTCTCGCTCTTTCTTTTCACTAGGCTGCTTCTTTTTCTTTGATACCTCCTTCCATTCTTCTTCATTCGTGTTCTGTGCAGCAGGGGTAGGGGTAGCTTCAGCATCTGCTAGGCTCTCAATAGACATGACTTGACCATCTTTAGTCTCTGATGTACTTTCCACCGAGACAGGGACAATTGGTGGGGTGGAGAAGCCACCCTGCAAATCACAATTGCCAGAGTTATCTCCCACACAGCCCGAATCTTCCTCTTGGGTCGATGGGATTATCTGTTCACTTGAGGATATTTGTTCACCATTAGTTACAGATGGCGCTGGCTCAGTGATTGTGACCTCCACCATAGAGACAATGCTTTTGCCTTTTTCCTGGTGTAACACAGTCAAGGGGCTTAAGGGAATCTGCCTGCTTTTCTTTAATCACCATGGCTTTCATCGAAGTGTGAAACTTGTTAACAACAGCAGACTTAAGAACACTCCAAAACCCCTACACACTTATTTTGGTCAAATTCTATTGATTGTTCCAGTCTCCACTACCACTTCCAAGCTTTGCAAGATGGGACATTTAGCATCACTATGGCCAAAAACTTTGCACTTGGGGCACCTAGGAGGTAGATAATCATATTCCACATCCACCCTACGGCGCGAAGCATCCCTGCACTCCATCTCAAAGGACTATGCAAAGTCTCCATCTGTGTTTAACTCCATGCATGCAAGCAAATCTCACCCTCTCATTTGTGACCACAACAATATCCACCTAGAGGGGTCTTTCTATAACACTAACAGCATAAGTAACTCCTCAATTGTGCAAAGAGTCCATGAGTATTCCCTAAAGTTTGACCCAAATAGGCATTTTCCTAGGCGAAGCTCGAGAGAGAATCAAACAACTCAAAAAGACGTCTAAAGAGAGAAAATTGTCTCCCTTCTCTCCAGATTTTTCTTTACTGTTCCCTTTTTTCCCTCTCTAAATTTCATTTTCTCCAGAGTTTTTTCTCTTCCCCTTCTTTTCATCCTTATGCAAGTTTTCTTTACGTTTGTTCCTTCTTTTTCATTAGTTTGCTAGTTTCAGTTTTCATCATCCACTCTTTCCATTTCCAACTGGTCCCTTGTCTGTGGTGTGTTTAGGTGTTTGCCAAAGTCACTAGGGTTTGCCTAGCTTTGGTGGTGTCTTAGAGGTAAGGGTGTTGGGTTTGTGTTGCACCATGAAGACATTTGCCCAGAGAAACAAGAAGCTTTTGGTGCCTGAGCTTCCTGTTAAAGGTCACTGGTCTTTGTCACTCGTTTTCCAACTTGATCACTTGTGGTTGGAAAAGACGGACGAAACACACGAGTGGTTCTCCTCCTTCAAATGGGTCATCCTCCATCTCTTCTCGTCTGCCAATAGTTTCTAGTAAGAAGGGAGTGGTTTTGGCACCTAAGTTTTCAAAGGATGGGCAGAAGGTTGTAGGGCCTGAGGAAGCAGCTTTGGCAAGGGCTATAAGGAACTCCCAAAAAAAGTCAAAAAAGTTTCTTTTTCTAGAGATACAGCCAATCCAGCTAACCAAAAGCATAGTGAGCCTTTATCCCCTCTTGGTGAAAGTCAAAACTCTATCTGAAGGCACTTTAAATGTCATGTCTAATGTGGCAAAAGAGGTGGAGAATAACTCAAAGCAGGAAGGAAAAGTGGTTTCAAAAACCACTCTTCTCAAAAAGCCAATCCTGCCCCTTCCTTTGCAGAAATTGTTTCTCCCTCCCATGGCAATCTTCTTCTTCCAAAGTTAGTCCAGCCTTATCCTATTACAACCTCAACACCACCACCCCAACCCAAAAAAAAAAAAAAAAGGAGAGGAAAGAAAATAGTGAAGAGGGAAGAGTGATTGTCAAGTCGCCTAAAGAAGTTTTAGAAGTGGGAGAAAGAATATGGCAGTACACCCACGTGGGCTATTTTTTGGGACGCAATTTAACTTTTCCAGTGGTCTAAAAAATAGCTATGTCATCTTGGTGCAAAAGGGGGCTTGTAGAAGTCTTGACTAATAGATGTGGTTATTGTTTCTTTAAGTTCTCTAATGAAGAACCTCATCAAAAAATCATCCAACAACCATGGATTTTGCTGGCCAGTTATTAATTCTCGAATGTTAGCGAATAGGCATGGCATTAACAAGAGTGTGGCCAAAGAAAATGTCCATTTGAGTAAAACTTTGAGGTACCAATATGGAGTTCTTGCATCATGGAGCAGGGTAGGTCAAGAGTGTAATTGGGAGACCACTTCAAGTTAACACAATCACAACTAAAAACGAAAGAGTGAAGTACACTCAAAGCTTCAGAAAAGCAAGCTGATAGGGATTTTTTGAAGTCTTTTGAGATGGAGTATAAAGATAGGTCGAGACATAGGGTGGATGTTGAGTGCCTAATGATCCCATCACAGTGCATGCATTGCAAATTATTTAGGCATAGTGATAGCAAGTGCCCCATTAAAGAATGTTTAGAGGCTGAGTTATCCCAAGAGAAGCAAGAAGCAAAAAGAACTGCTGGTGATATACCATACCACTACACCCATGGTTCTGATGTTGTGTGTTGTAAGGCTAAAACATCTCAGGCTAAAGGCATCATTTCGGAGAAGAAAAATAAGGATCATCCTAAGCTTAAAGCACTTAAAACTGCCAGAAAAAGGAAGGAGATTAAGTTCTCTGCTATTTTCGTACCCATCCCTCATCCTCTAGATTTAAAGTCCTGGATTCAGCTATTCCTTCAAGTCCAGTGGGTCAGGAACATCAGGATTCAAGGTCAGAAGCAGATGTTTTGGGTTGCCTTGGGGACAAGTCTAGCTCCACTGCTGAAGAAGACTCCAACACTACCCCATCTTGTGTACTAGATTCTCTTGGACTAGTAGGTGAACCTTTGGTCAAGGTATCCAAGGAGTTACCATGTGTAGGTGAAGTATAGGGGGAAATTTGGAGTGAAGTATCCAAGGAAAAGAAGAAGGCAAAGAAAAAGAAGAATAGGGACAAGTCGAATGGCAAGCCATCCACATCTGGATTGTGCTGATTATTGTTTTCTCTTCTCCCCTATTTTTTTGTACATAATAATGATAGGAGCTTGGAATATACATGGTTGAATGACCCAGATAAAGGTAAAAAAGTTAATAGATTTTCTAGCAAGGAAAATCTTTCCCTTATGAAGTGGTTAGAAACAAAAGTTAGTGATCAAAATTTCCAAAGAATTAGATATCGTATTCTCCCTCATTGAATTATTGAATCAAGAGCTACCAATTGCATTTGGGTCACTTGGAAGCCAAATATTTGGGATGTTAGGATACTGGATTCATCAAGACAAATGATTCATTGTGTTTGTGATTATCTCATTGATAGTGTATCTATCTATGTTTCATTTATATATGCTACCAATAACAAACTGGACAGAGAGGACTCGTGGATGGACTTGTTGAGACTGAAAGCTGCCATTGATGGCCCATGGCTAATTATTGGGGACTTCAATGAGTGTAGAACCATTGAAGAGAAATTAGGAGGTGCTGAAGTGGCTACTAGAGGAATGGAAAAGTTCAACAATACCTACTATGTTTTGGAAGTCAAGGACACTAATACCATGGGACCACTTTTCACATGGACAAATCGTAGAGAGGCTAATCCAGTGTTGAGGAGATTGGATAGAGGCTTAGCAAACCAGTTGTGGATGAGTTCTTTTCAAAATTCTCAAATAAAGATGCTTAGTCCCAAAATATCTGACCATTGTCCCTCGATGATGGACCCAGTGCAACATGTAAATGCAAGGAAGAAGTCCTTTTTTCAATTATTATGACATGTGAAAGCACCATCCTGACTTTCCCCCAGTCATGCAGGAAGCATGGCAAGTTGATGTTGAAGGGACAGCCATATTTAGACTATGTAAGAAGCTTAAGTTCCTAAAAAACAGATTGAAGGCCTTAAATGGAGCACAATTTTCCAACATCTCTGAGCATGCCAAGAATGCAAGATTAGAGCTTAAAGTCCTTCAACAGGAGAATAGAACTCGCTCTTTAAATGCGAATTGAGAGCATAAAAAATTCTCTTTACTCAAATTTCTATCCATTGAATGCTTTGGAAGAGTCTTTGTTGCGACAAAAAGCAAGAGCCACCTGGATCAGTTTAGGAGATAGAAATAATAAATTTTTCTTTACCCTCCAAAAACAACTATACAAGAACAAATTTTTCTTCGATTGTGGATAAACAAGGGGCAAGAATAGAAACTATAGAAGACATCAAATCTGCTGCTGTTCTTCACTTCCAGAATTAGATGATTGATATGCCACCAGGTGACCAAAATTTTGATAGGCTTTCTTCACTTAATCTTAGGTGTATATTGGTGGAGGAACAACACCCGCTAATCCATCCTGTTTCTGATGAAGAAATCAAAAGCACTCTTTGGTCTTTGGCCAAGGACAAAGTGCCAAGGCCAGATGGTTATGGTGCAAATTTTTTCGTGATACTTGGGATATTATAGGGAAGGACATGTGCATCGAAGATGCGGAGGGAGGTTAATTCTACTTTTCTTTCCTTGGTCCCAAAGAAAGACAATCCTTCCTCCTTTTCAGATTACGGACCTATTGCATGTTGCAATACATTGTACAAATCCATTTCAAAAATCATGGCTGAAAGGTTGAAGATTATTCTACCCTCTATAGTCAATAAAGAACAAACAGCTTTCATTAAAGGACAAAGAGAATAGTTGACAACATTCTTGTTGCTCAAGAGTTGCAACATGGTTACCACAAATGCAATAGGGGTCCTTGATGCACAATCAAAGTAGATCTTATGAAGGCCTATGACAACGTTAGATGGAACTTCCTTGAACACCTTCTAAGAGTATTTAGTTTTCCAAATCAATTTGTGTGTTGGATCAAGGCAAGTATTACTAATGCGATGTTCTCTATCAATATAAATGGGAAGCTAATAGGCTATTTCCCAGCTTCAAGAGGGCTGAAATAGGGAGATCCTATCTCTCCTTACCTCTTTGTTTTGGTTATGAAATTTTTCCCTAGTATCATGAAGGAGAAAGGAAGCATGGTGAATTTAAACATCATTGGAGGTGCAAGAAGTTAAGATTAAGTCACCTATATTTTGTAGATGATGTAATGACCTTTTCCAAAGGGAAGACTCGCGTATTGGAGCTTATTAAAGATGTGCTACATGAATTCCACCTTCTCTCTAGTCTCAAGGTAAATGCCCAAAAGAGCCATATTTTCTTCATTGGAGTTAATGAGGGGGTAAAGAGACAAATCATCGATATTTTGTGTTTTGATGTTGGCACAATACCCATCAAATATTTTGGGGTTCCACTTTCATCTAGAGGCATCTCCAAGAGTAATTGTATCGAACTTGTGCAGAAACTTTCAATAAGAATTAATCATTGGACAAGCAAGCTCCTATCCTATGTTGGGTATTTACAACATATTAAGAACATCTTATTCTCTCTTCAAGTTTACCGGTCCTCCATTCTCATCATGTCAAATAAAATTCTCTCTCTTACTAAAACAAGAATGAAAAGATTCTTATGAAACGAAAATGTTAAGGGCGAAAGATAAAGTAAAATGGAAAGATGTGTATAAACCCAAGAAGGAAGGTGACTTAGGAGTTACAGATATCAAGATGTGGAATAGAGTTGCTCAATTGAAGCATATATGGTTGCTATGTTCGGATAAAGGGCACTCACTTTAGCTATGTTGGATGAGAGAGGAGTTACTAAGGGGAAGAAATTTCTAGATAATAAGCATCCCTAACGATTCTCATGGGCTTGAAGAAAGATTCTGCAATCCAAACCCTTAGCCAGGCAACCTTTATAATGGGTGATTGGAGATAGCAAGCTTATATCAATTTGGCTTGATGATTGGCATCCATGTGGTCCCTTTGATTGATTAGATGGGCGAACGAGCTAGCATTAGTTTGGGTTACCCTAAAGAGACCTTACTAGAGAACTTTATTGAAGGAAATAATAAGAAGTGGCCAATTGAAGGTAGGTGGCAAGCCATCGTAACCAATCTCGGTAGCTTGCAACCTGATTTTTTTTGGGGTAATATTAGATTTTTGTATTTATATATGAAAATAAGCAACTAGGATATACAAGAAAAGAGCCAAGTTCACCATCCACAGACTACCAAAAACATAACAATTTGTGTAAGGGGAACTTGGTAAACACTACGAGCTCACAACATCTATACATCAAGAAAAGATCAAATGATCCTATCTAGAACAAAAGCTGTGTTAGTGTAGGTCCCATCCTTCTTGAGTTCCTCTCTTTCCAAATATGGTACACAACAACAGATGGGATTTTCCTCCATTTGGTAGCACTAAGATTTGTAAAACCTTCAACAAAAGACAGCAATGAATCTACTCTTAGTATCAACAAGAAGAGGGCAGTGGTCTGACGCTCCCAGAGGCCCCACTTTAACATGTGATCCTTAGAATAGCTGCATCCACTCTAGGTATACCAATACTCTATCTAGTCTCCTCATGAATTAGTTGGATGCACATTTGCTGGTCCAAGTAATCAAGGGGCCATGAGTTCTCGCATCCTCAACCTCTACATCATAACAAAACCGATTGAAATGGTCTATACCAACAATGATAACTTCATTTCCACCTATTTTCTCCTCAATGCATCTACATTCATTAAAATCACCCCTTAGTAACTATGGCCCATTCAAGGATGCCTTCATCTATATCAGGTCAAACCACAAAGCTAGGCATTCCATTGCTGAATTTGCCCCATAAACATATGTAAACTAGAAGTAAGTGTCCTCATCAACTCACTTGCAACAATAGTGCATAAACTAGTGGTTTGAAGAGAGGATGGTTACACACCACAAAGAGGGATTCCAAGCAAGCCATACATAGCCGCTTGGATGACATTCCATGTTCCAAGAAGGTAGAATTCTTGACCAAACAAAAAATGTTTTATTCACTTTTACTTTCGTCTCAACCAAACCCAACATTCAATGTGGTTAATTTCACAAAAACTTCTAACTACTTTAGCTTTCCAGGGGTCATTAAGGCCCCTAATATTCCAGATTGCTAACATTATTCAAGGAGAAAAAACAAAAAAGAGCAGGCAAACAGCCCAAACTATGAAATATGTTTGTTGGCGTTCACCCTAGCATTGTTATTCTTTTTCTTTCGCACTTTCTTCTTCCTAACGAAAACCCAGCATGAACCGTCTTTATTTTGATTATTTGCTTAGTCTTCTTGAGTCTCTAAAACAATAGAGATAGAGGTATCCATGCCTCATCTTCCTTTGAACTAGAATAGACTGTATAAGAGGAATGGGAAGCTACATGTGAGCATTCACCAATCCACTCAAGCATATTTGTCATTAAGCTATCAAATGACAAAGCTTCAGGTGTAACATACTTATCCTTCTACTTACTAAGCATCACTGGTTTGGGAGCTTGAGCAATCTTCCCTTCCTTAATGACTATAACTTTAGCTGAACGCACACTTTCAATCTTGCTACATCCTTGATTCAACTTCTCATCACCTTCTATATTCCTCCTTTCAATCTCTTTTGGACTTCTAGATACAAATCGTTCACAATCCTTCCCAAGGTCACACTGATCAAATACATGGCCAAAAACATTACAATGGGTGCATTGTGGTGGAATGTGTCAATACTCAATGTCCACCATGATAAGCTTCCCATTTCCTCTCCTAACCGCTAAGGAGAAAGGTAAGATTGTATTTGCTTCAATTTCCACCAATGCTCTCACGTATTTGATCCTCTCATTTTTAGCTGAGACCATGCCTACTTGAAGAGGCCAACCAATTGCACTCGCAACATACTCTATTCCATCTCTATGTAAATACTCCATAGGTATACCCCATAACTTGACTCATATAAGAAGCTTTTCAGGAACAACTCTATCATAATCTACTGATAAGGACAACCATTCCAAAATAATCAATTGGTTTGCAAAAGTCTACAGTTGTCCTAAGACTTCAGAAAGAGGAGCCTAATCTCTAAATTTAAAGAAGAAGAAACCACTGTCATTAGAGAGGATCTCAACAAGCCCTTCGTCCTTCAAATAGTTTCTAGCTATTTTTTGAACAAATAGAAGAGCCAAGCTATGGCCTAAGAAATACCCAACCAATGTATTTCTCTTAATCTTTTCCCTAAATAGTGACATAAATGGTGGTGGTTCTACACAAATCAAGTCACCAATCTTAGATGGAGGGTAGAAGTCCAACAACACATCTACCAACAGCAGAGAAGGGGGAGAGAAGCTTTGAGAAACCACTTGTACAAACAACCTTGCTTTTGGAGACCCTAGTTTGTCAAGCTACTCAGACTCTTTTTCATTGGACAATGGAGCTTTCAATTTCCTCCGCTACTTTCGTCATGGCCCTGATGGTGGAATCATTGGTTGAACTTTGACTAGCATCCAAATGGGCAAGCTTGTCGAGTTACTTTTCCTCCTTAGGGATCGATTTAGAACTAAGAAGAGAAATCTATGCTTTACATGCAACTTTTTCGGCTGATGACTTTTCAATAGAGGCTTGACCCATCACATCAACAAGCTTTCTCTAAGAGGACAAAACTACCTTGGATTTCTTGCCCTTAAAACCGGAAACCGCTCCACCTATTTCACCTAAGGAACCTCCAAAAGTTGTCTGGGAGGGAGGTTTCTTCTTCTTCAACTTCTGTTGGAAAGGCCCGAAAGAGGAGCTCAGTAGTAACCACTAGGATTAGGGAAAAAAACCGCAAACCGCGAACCGCAGATCAAACTATAAACCAAATCGAGAAATTGGTTTTTTTACGAACTATTTAGTTTATGATTCGGTTCGGTTATGTATAAACAATTCGTGATTTAATTCAAATAAACAAATTGAACCGTATCGTACCATTTTGAACTAAACCATTTAATTAAACAAAAAAAATTCATACAATTATTTTATACTTTTTTATATTTTTTTTCATCAATTTTTATAAATTTCACTAAATTTTTCATATCTTATTATTCTTTATCATAATTTTGTATCAATTGTTAAGATTAAATTAAGTAAATTCCATTTAAAATTTTACATTTATTGAAGATAAAAATATTTAATAAAAATTTGATATAAACGATTCGATCCATGTATCAAACCTAACCAAACCGATTTTAATTAAATTCGAAAAATTTATAAACTGAATCATATAGTTAAATTCGATTTTCAAAAAATACCGAACCAATATATTAGGTTCAATTCGATAAGAAAGGATGAATCGTACCAAACGGAACAAAACCGCACCTACCCCTAACAGCCGCAACCTCAAAAGACACATTCTTATTTCTTCTAATAAATGTCCTCATGAAAAGACACAAGGCACTTAAAGGAAAAGAACACTAAAAGACAGAAAATGTAAATAAACCAAAAGCACAGTGGAAATAGAGCAAATGGCTAATGAACAGGGGGCTAGCAGAAGAAACGGGTGAAACAAGGGTGGGAGGGAGATTAGTTAGAAGAGAAAAGGAAGGAAGGAAGGAAGGAAAGAGGGATGGTGAGGAAAGAAAGATGGCTAAAAAGAAAAAGGGTAGTAGGCTAGAGAGGATTTTCTCTCTCTACATGATGAAGAGAGAGAACTAAGCTTTCTCTGTCAAAATAGCCTACCCTTTGGGCAGGAATATGGAACCCAAAGTGTCATGGTATTCCCTGGTTGGGTAAAAAGGTGTAGCACCCAGATTTGCTTTCATTCTTTGGATTATAGCACAGCAAAAGCATCTAACTCTAAATAAGTTATCTTCTTGGGGTGTTGTAAATAAGAACAGTTGCTACTATGTCAATGCTATGAGAAATCACATGATCACCTGTTTTTCGCATGTTCCTATGCAAATCAGTTGTGGAAGAAATTAGAAAATACATTTAGATGGAACTTGGAAAAACCATCCAAATGCCAATCTTTTGGAAGTTTTTTGAGGCCAGGAAATCTTAAGTTGGTAAACATACTGCAAGGGAAGGTGTTTGCTATAGCTAGCTACTAGCTCTGGAAGGAGAGAAACAAGAAAAGAACAGGGGATATAGCAACTCCTACGGATACTCTTCTAAAAGTTGTCATTTTTTGTTCTTCTAATAGTTGAGCACCCTAGTGATAACGGCCATTTGATCAAACTAAGTACCCTTTTAATATTTTGATACTTAGCTCGAACTTATAAGTTTTTCATGTGTTCTTTTTGTACACTTCCTGTGTACAATTTGTTTTCACCGATGACATTTCTCACTTTACCCAAGAGAAAAAAAAGGAAAAAAAAAAACTCTAGAGAGCACCATGCTAGCTCTCCATCTTTCAAGAATGATCAACTGGCTAGCAAAGAACCAGGTTGTTGGACTTTCAACAATGACTCCTCATCCACAAATTTTAAAAGATAATACCAGTAACCATTAGTGAGCACTCCTAGCAGGCCTTTCTTTATCCCAAGCTGATTTGGCAATCTTTTGAACAAGGGGAAACGCTATTGCGTCCCAAGACATAGCCCTATAGGGTGGTTTTTAGAGCCCACCTTGGTACTGGAGTAGGCCATAGCTTACACATCCTTGTCCACTTCTGTCATTTCCTTTAAGGTAGTCACTTAAGGATGTTTGACTTTCATCAGAATAAGGCACCAAAAGCTGTCCATTGTTTGGTTCTTGGATGAAGGGCCAAATCTAAGAAAGGTAAGGGCCTCTAGCTTACGTGACTTGTCTTAGCCGAAAGGGTCAAAGACCTACTGAGTCCTAAGACTAGGCCCTACCTTGTTCAAACCTCCCTGGTTTTCTAATGGCGCCAAATAACTATCAAAACCAAATTTCCCAGCCAACTTCAAAGAACCAACACCAAAAGAACTAACTGAAGACAAAGTATCCTTAGCTTTCTTCTTCCTCTTCTTGAGATGAGAGGAAGAGATCAAACCTGCAGCTAAAGCTTTTTCACCAAAACCTCTTGAAATGAGAGCTTCTTGGCTCTCCTCACAAAAGTCTTCATGGCAAGAAGAACTGAAACAGCCACTAAAACATAGGACACAGCTCACAAACACAAGGACAAAACAAACAGAAAAGGAGATCAAAACTCGGATAAACGACAAAAAAGGCTAAGGACAACGAGAAAAAGAAACAACTAACTAAGAAAAGACACAACGGGTAACCAGGGAGGAAGGAAGGGGTAGGGTAAGAAAAGGGCTGGGGAGGAGTTTCCGGACGGGGAAGATGGAAGGGAGTGTGACAAGGGAATTTAGGGAGTAGAGTGAAGAGGGAGGGCAAGAGGGAAAGGCTGAGAGGGAGGAATGGGAAGGCTTAGGGAGGGTTAAGAGAGAAGGAAGAGGATTTTCTCTCTCTAGGCATTTTTCCTTTTTGCTTTTGTTTTTTTTTTTTTTTTTTGGGTGGTTGTGGTTTAGAGTTTTGTGCAAAAGAAGGAACTTCACCCCCACTGACCATGCTCCTCCAAGCACGCTGCCTCATCTGTCAATCTGCCTCCACACAGGTGGTTTGCCATGTATAAACAACTCCTTTGAATCTTAGATCATCCATTCCACAAGGATAACATCAGCCATTAAATTATTCATTCCGTTAGTACATCTCTTATGACCTCCCACCTTTCCTCCACTTCCACAGCACACTAAAATCGCCAGGTTACCAAGGAATTTGTAATAACTTGATTCAGGCTTAATGGATAAATCCAAAACACTCTTCTACCATCATCCTGGTTTAAACCATAATCATAAGTCAAAAAAAAAAAAAACCTTGCAAAGAAAGGTGAGAGCACCTGCAGTGAACAAATTGAGTATTGATCAGGAGTATTTCCACTCAACATATGAAACAATACCAACCCACTCAAGTTCTTCCTTTAGGTCAAGTAACCAACTCCCTCATAAGCTATATTTGCTGCTAAATCACATCAATTTTGTTACTCCTCACTTTAGCCTTAAGGATCCCAATCAGAGATAATCCACTTTCCTCAACAAATCTTTTTTACTTGGCCTTTAAAAGACTATTAAGACCTCCAATATTTCAGAAACCTAACATAACAGTTAAATGAGAAAGGTACAAAAAATCTAAGCAAAATCTCCCTCTGTAAAATTGTGTCTAGCTTCATCCCTTCCCCTCTTCTTGCTTTTATTCCCTTGGACCCACTACAAGAACTTTCTTCTATCTTCACCAGCAAGACCCTCCTCACCTAACTTACAACCCGTCACCCTTGGGGACAACACCTCCAGGCACTCCTCCACCTCACTAATGCAATGTTGTCTCAATCACAACCATATCAATTGAAAACTGAGCCCCTTCGCTAAAGGCTGATCTATCAACCTTATTTCCAAACACATCACATGCACACACCCACCCTAATCCCGATGCCAGCATTAGGATTTGAGCTTGTTCTCATCCTTTGATTTAGGATGAAGGGAGCTTTGGCTCTATCCACACCAGTGACTGGAACCTCATGTACATTCCTCTTCCCTAGTCTCCTTGCAGTTCTATTTGGTGGACTTCAGACTATCCACTTGACCCCACCCCACTTGCTAAGGATCTTCCTTCACCTCATAACACTATAAATAGATGTGACCGAAGATAAGACAGTGGTGACAAATGGGAGGAGTCCATTGAAAGTACTAAACATGAGGAAAAAGATAGGCATTTCATCAGAGGATCTTGCGACATGTATAATCAGTGTTCCTTTCATCAGATCAGAAGAACAATTGGCTATTATCTAACCAATGGATTTCCAACTCACCTGGTTTCAAGAGTTAACGAGCAAACTGGGAATGACAAATATTCATTCACCAGATTGAGGGGGAATATCAGAAGATAGTTTTGGTAAAAATATTAGAGGTTTTCTTTTTTCCTTTTGGGTAAATAACATTGGAAGATATTTTCTAGCCAAGATATTTAATTATGTCTTGAATTTTTTTGTACTACGTTATGTATACTATCCATAAATAAATCCTCGCATGTAAATGATAGATAGACAATAAATTCAACAAAATCAGAACATTCTGTTCTCTAATGAATATATAATTGAAAGCAGGGGATTTTTTTTGGGATGAAATGTCAGATTTTTATATATATTTGAAAGCAGGTATTTGGAATCTAGAAATTCATGCCTTCCAAATATATATTGAGAATTCAAAGAAAACTGTGGAAACACAAAAAAATTGTTTTCAAAAATGTATGTTAATGTGAAATCTGGAAACCATGTTTCCTAAAGAAAGGATTTTCTTGTTTTACAATATAATGTCTATAACATTAAAGCATACCTTGATTGGAATTGGACACAGTAGCATCAGTGAAGCGGAAAGCAAATGTCAGTCCATCTTCAGAGCCATCCCTGTTCTCCATCAACACAAATTTAAACTGAGTACAAAATAAATGAGAGCTCTAAATAGAAATTATTCAAAACATATGTGCAGTGAGGTTGGAACAGTAATTATGCTAACTTTAATCACATGCCAGAAGGTTAAAGACCAAAGAAGCTATTGTAGGAATTATAATGATTACATTGTTCACAGCAGATCAACCATACATGAGTATCAATATGCAACATTTAGTTAACTAAGAGAGAGAGAAGAGGGAACAAAATATATGTGAAGTGAGGTTGGAACAGACTTGAAATACAGTTACATCATAGACAAATTTTCAACAGCTCCACTTCACAATATACATATGCAAGCCAATTAAGAAAATTCCTAACTAGTCACACAGTGCATGCTGTCAATAATGTAAATATTATCGGATAATGACCACCTCCACCCTCTTTCCTACTAACAGCAGCCACCATGAGTTGCAAAATGACCCAGTAAATTTCAAAGCATGAAAGGTCCAAGCCTAATTGTTAACAACAATAGATGCCCATTGCGTTAAAATGTCTCAAATAACAATGAACTGAAAATCAACTAATTAGCAGCAGTTATACACAGGAAAGAAAAATGTGAATAACTAAAAATGAAAAGATAAGAAAAGAGAGCAAGCAATTTAACAAGGAATAAGCTGATACATATATATTGATCAGAAAAGGCACAACCATGTGTACTAAACTGTTCAGTAAAATCTTTAAATCAAGCCCTAAGCATTTTGATGGGAACAGCATCCAAGGCTATAACTATGAAGTCAAAGACTTCCATCATAGTAGCCTGAGAACATCAGGCCCAGATGATGCCCAAGAATAGGAGGTTGTTTTTGGTTGGGGTGCGGTTCAGAAATTGGGTGGAGGGTGGGGATTTAGTTAAATACAATAAGAATTTTGCTCCTATTCAAGAAAGCAATATCAATGGCAACCCTGTCAGACATCAGCAAGGATAAATAATTACATCTACAGGGTTCTACTGATAACTAGTGTGAATATCTACCAGTTGATTTTAAGTATAATACAATAACCCCAGCAGAACAATAAGGAGAGGAGAAAAAAAAAAATCCTGATGTAGCCACTACAGCAAATTCAATGTACATTGAACATATTATGATCCATACCCATAAGTTCTAACATTGTAAAATCTTGCATAGCACATGTATAACCACAAATGTACACCAATGCAAAAGTTTTATGTTGATGCTCTGACCATGATATCATGTCAGACAACAAAACTAGGGACAAGTCAACAGTAATCATGCACCACTACACCATTTGGATTTTTCTTTTTTTTAAGGTAAGGTAAAATATTTACTTTCCTTTTTTGAATCCATCTTTTTCTTTTATGATACATTTGACTGACTTCATAAGGGTGAAATAAAAAAGCTATGCTCCCCTGCAAACCTATTCCTCCATTTAGTTAGTGGAATAGTTATCCCACAAAATTATTATTACTGCAAAATGAGATTAGCAATTTCTTTTCAGAATAAAAAAAAATAGTTAATCTTTGGTTTTCTCCAGCATATTTCTTTATCTACCCATAAGACCTCAAAGGAACTACAAGAAGTAGTTCTCACTTCTCTATTCTATTCCTAAAGAATTATAATTCTATTCTCACCTTAATCCATCTTCCAAACCAAACATATCATTAATCTATTTTGCACCAGTTAAATTCTATATATAGTAGAATCATTTATCCTTCCAAAATTTTCAATTTGTTCTCAAGTTTTCTTTTGTAGAAATTTATTGAATGAAGCATCTAAAAGAACAACAATAAAATAAGTTCCAAGGGGACAAAGATGGGTACTGCTCTTTTTTTTTCCTTTGTCAAATCTATACAAAAGCATAATCCACTTTACCTTCATGAAAAATGCAACTTATTTTTTAAATCTAAAATTCAGCATTCTGTGTATGGTGTCACTTGCCTCTTTTCTTTGGATGGGACTTTGCTGGCAAGTCTAGCTGTTTGAACAGCTGCATCAGCAGATGCAGCTTCTGGAGTTGCCCGCAGAATCTCACAGATAAATTGTTGACATTCACTCTACCACAACCAAAAGTACGAGTTAGGTATTGAAACTAAATATAATCTGCTGACTGCTATGTGCGATTTAACAAGAAGAAAGATTATTGCATAACAGTACCTGCAAGACTGTCAATGAAAAACCAATACTGTAGCCTCCAGTGACTTGAGAAGCATCAGAATCTGTATTCCAATTGGCATCTGCTGGCATTGACCTAGGTGTGTTTATGTCATTTTGCTGGGACTTTATTTCGAAAAGCTCACCAACAGTAACATGATTTTCTGTAAGATTACAAAACTTAAATTTAGTACCATCATTGTCAAGTAAAGAACAACAAGAGTAAGAACTCTAAACTCACCAAACACCCGAACAATACTGTCCAAAACAGAATCAAGAAGATCTTTTGCAGCATTTTGTGCTTTTCCCGTGGGAGCCATCACAGGGGAAACAGGACTTACTGCTAAAAGCATTCCAGCCTGTGATATCCCATTTTGACGTTTTTGTTTTGGTATATGGCAGCTTTCTATATGTAACTTCATAAACTGCAGGCTGTAGGCAGCACCTTGAGTAGCCTGACCAAGGCAAGGCCTTGCAGAATTGACTAATGCTGCATGGGCTTTGATCTTGGAGGTGATAATATCATGAATTGTTGGACGCAATCTTTGGCTGCTCAGAGAACAAATGAAGGAATCAATATTTCTTTGAAAAAACAACAGACTAATCCTTGTATAAAACAGAATTAAAATTTTGACACATATTAATGGTTTGGCAGGACCATTAAACAACATGCATCATAAAGAAAAGCTGAATCTAATAGGAATTCACCTCAAATAAAAAATTATTGATTTGATAAAGTAGAAGCTCAAGTAGAGAAGAATGCACCAATTGGAAAAAAGGAAGTGAAGAAAATAGCAACCAGCAGTTTATCACTGCTTGCTTGCTAGAGTAATTTCATAGTTAGGATGGGCTGATCTATCAGCAGCAGGTAGATCTACACAAGTAGTAATGTGTCAAGAGAAATCGGTGCAAGACCGAAAAGATACAGTGCTTGACAATGTAATTTGCAAACAACTGATGAGGAATGTCCATAACAAGGTTTACAAGTCTATTTCAGATGTCATTGAAGGTAAAGAAGAAAGGTTTCATAAGACTGCTTGCAAACTGGTACTTTTAGTATCTCTTCAAGTGACGACAATGAATAATCAAATATCTTGAGGGGGGAAAACCCACAAACACAGAGCTGAATTCATCTACCAGTCATATCAAGTGAAACCGCCAATTCTTTTACTGCAGTTGTTCAGGTGTCAGCAGAATAAATCCCCACCACCAGTTTGACATGTGCCCAGCTTATTGATCTAGTCAAAGGTTATATTCATATAAAAAGAATTACAAGTTTGTTAGAGAGAACCCTCCAATCACGTGAAATACTTCAAACTACTCTTAGAAGGCTAACTTCTGAATGAGTTTCTTCTTGTTTAATGATGGTGTGGAGACACCTATTCATACAAGCTCGTCAGTCCTACCTTCTTTAAATAAAAGACAACTATCACAGAAGAAAAGATAATATAAAACTAACAACATAGATAAATGCATAGATTCAAAAAAAAAGTCATATATGAATATTTATTGTCATATTCTAAAGATAATCCTTTCCAATAATTATTTTCTAGATATTCCTAATATTACTCCCTCCTGAATAATGAGTTTGTCCTCAAGTAATTGCTTGACCAAAAAGAAATATCTGCTGCTTGGAACTGAAATTATTATTGGTGTAGCAGAAAACATAAGACTGGTCGAATCTTCCATCAGGATGGAGCTTTAGCCATGATTCACACTGATAAAGATGGCATGGCTTGAATGAGTCACGGGAGCTATTTACCCTCTTGTAAGCATGCAGCTGGTACAGTGGCTCTACGCACATTAGGTTGTGCATTTTGTCAACAAATGGGGACCTAATATGTGGTAGCATGATCATCTAGATGTCGTCATCAGCCATCCGAGGCCTCACTATGACATCCCTCATCAGGTCGCTGTCAAAGTCCACCAAATTGGGTCGTTATGGCATTAGCAAACAAATCTGACTTTCCTCCTTCTCCAATGATGCCAGTTTAGTCCAAACGATAGAAAGTTGGTCTTTGAGTTAGCTCAACAAGTACAGCTGCAAGGGTTTTTCTTTCCTCCTTTTGTTGCCTTGCCTATCTTTGAGTTAGCCCAACAAGTACAGCCGTAAGGGTTTTTCTTTCCTTTTTTTGTTGCCTTGCCTGGTCTTACTCATACTGTTGGAGAAACGCTTTAAATCACTCTTGCTTGAAACCACCTATGACATTTAACTCTGAGACCAAATTGACATACATCCAACTTAAGGATCTATTCACAGGTGCCATTTGTATAAAAAGAGTTGAGAGCTTGTCAAAGAAAATTCTCTAATCTCATAAACTACTTTAGACTACTCCTAAACTACTAAGACCAATTTCTGAATAAATTTCTTGCTTATTTATTAAATTTATAAACACTTAGTTTTACAAGCTTTTCAATCCAACCTTCATTAAGTTGAAAATAAATCACAAATTAAAAGATAATATGAATCTAACAATTCTTAAATGCATATATTAGAAAATATCATATGCAAATATTTATTGACCAATTCTAAAGACAATTTTTTCCTGTCATTAAGATTTTCCTAAATATTCCTAATGCAATCCGTTGTAAAATAAAAGTATTTTTTCAACTAAAAGCTAGAAATAAATGCATAAAACCAGGCTAATGTGTGAGAAATTAGTGACAGGCAGGAAACGAAGTCCACAATTATTCCAAAGGATCACTCTTTTTCTGTGTGAGGTGAAGCAGTGGCTGGCTGCAGATAGGATGACAAAACAGAGAAAAGGTTTTTCTTTTTTTCCAAATAGCAGCCATATCTTTGCCAATGTATAACAGGGAAAAGTGAATAAGGCCATGTAGTCAACACAAGCATGAACATACCAGTTTCTTTATGAGCATCCAGCTGACCTTGAATGGGGCACTCCATCCTCCATCAGGTGTCATTCTAAAACTTTAGACCAATCAAATGAACACTAAATATACATATTAAAAAATTGTTTTACTTTTCTCCACCCTATTCCCCACATTCCACAGCGATTTCCTTTCACGCCAAAAAACCCAAATTCATTGGCTATATGTAAAAACATCCCTAAATGTCTAAAACATGCTTTTACACATAAACATCCCAAAACATCCACAACGTGCTTTTATTTCCCCCAAAACTTTCAATAAGGTGCATTTTGTATCCCAAACCATCACCAAGGCTTCCAAATCATCACTCAAGGAAGCCCTTTTAGCAAAAGCTAAGCCAGCAGTTAGGAAAATAAGTGCACATGTTCAAGAGTTTTGGGAGGTAAAACACATTCTGAGACTTTATGGGATATATCCATTCCTGATATGTAAGTTTTCAGGGTGAAATTGCAATATGTCCAAGTTTCTAGCTGAATCTCTTTTTCTCTTTCTTTCTATAAACTCTCTTTTTAAATGATGGAGAAGCCTAATGATTTTTTTCTGGCATCTCCCTGAAAGAGATGATGAGAATAATCTACTTCTGGAAGTCAAAGCTACCATAACCATGATTATGTTGTTTCTTCCTTTTCCACGCCACTGCAAGTTCTACTCACCAATATTTTCCTCAATTTAGTGGCAAGAGTTGCGCAATGTCAATTTGAGGTTACTTTTCTTTTAAGATTTTATTCTTCTTACTAAAAGCCAAGATAAACTGACCTAACAAATATTGATTTTGATTTTCCTAGACATACTCAGCTTTCAATTTGGTTTATAAGAAACACAATCCCAGTAGGTCTTTTCCATCAAAGAGGCCTATGCAGTTTCTCAACAACATAGCCCTTCAATTGTGTGGCACAAACATTACATACCATTATACTCCTTCATTCTTTAGTTAACTGCACATCAGAGGCTTTATACAATAGCCAAACTGATAACTTCAATGTGGTTGATTAAAATTTCTGCAATGTGCATAGAAGAGTTGAAGAATTTCACGGCCATTTTTTTTTTTTCTTCCAAGCACTGTCTTGTGAGAATTTCTAATTAAAACTCCCAAGTGGAGCTTAACTTGCCAACAGGGGTACATGTGATGACTACCAACATCTCTGATTTCTTCCAATGCTAAATTCCTTAAGGATATCAAGGTGTAAGCTTGCCATTGCAGCCTTGGTATGGAGAGAGAAATATAAGGAGAATAGGAAATTAAGAATCAGTAGTTGATTTCAACTGAAGAAAATCTTCTTTCTACTAGAAGCTTAAGACTGTTTTGTTGTGCCTGTAATACTTTGTAGGAAGCATATTACATCACGTACTCTTTTTTATGTATGGTCAATACTTGACACCCTTCTTTTCTTGGCACCTTCTTTTGTTTTTTCACATCATCTACTCTGTTGTTGGACAGTAGACCATACCTTATCATCAGCTTCTACTTTTTAATCAAATTCTGAACTTACATGAAAAACCTATGATCAGAAAATTCTATCCGGCCTTAGAAAAAAAGTCTTATCAAACCAGACCTATCACACCCTATCTCAATGCAATAAAGAGAAGATACAGTTGAAAAAAGTAATTGAATAATGCAAAACAAGAAGTATTTATAATATGAAGCCTCATGAAAATGATTTAATTGATATAGGATATTAAATAAGTTTACTAGCCAGTCAATTACCATATTATTGCACCTGCTGCTGCAACTTTCCCAAGCATGCATAGACACTCAACCATGGTCTGTAAATACTTAACATGTGGCGGTGCATCACTTTTCTTCGTTGTTTCCTGCAAGAAACATATGTATAAGAAAAGAATAGCAAATCACTAACAATTATGCATCTGAGTCTACTTGCTAAATCCTGATACCAAAAGTTCATCGGGTGTAGCTTGGGAGAGCCATGGTGGAATCTGCTGAGAAACCATTTTTACTTCTCTGTGGTTGCCATCAATACCATTAACTCTCATGGCTTCATCATGAAGCTCATGGGTCTCATCGTCATGACCATCATACGAGGACCTACAACATGAATTCTAAATTTACTCCAAATTCTATCCAAGCTGACAATATAATTTCCAGTTTACATGCTCTGGAAGAAAGAGAGCAAGACAAAGGAAAAGATAAAGAAGGAAAGGATTTCCTTGTGATTCACAGATACCTTCCTTAGAATGACGGAATAATATAGAGAAGAAAAGTTGAATATTTCAAACATATTGCCAAGAACCATCATTTTAAGAAAAAAGCACATGCAACGGATTGTGTTTTTAAATATAATTGACTTGTTGACTCCTGTGTTCCCAAGTCAACTCCACAAGAAAAAACCATAAACTGTGCATTTTGCAGATGACTACTGGACATCAGTAGATCAATGCAAACATTGAATATTGATGACGTGTAACAGTAAACCATAGCAATATATCAATTGTAAATTAGAAAGTATTATAACCATAAGACACATCATAATTAGCCAATTCATCTCTCCTGCCATTGATGAGCCAGTTGACCATCAATCTTAGTCCATATTCTCTTTTCAACCCATATCACATTCTTCTCTTACAAAGTTCAGGGACCCCTAGAGAACTTCGTGATGCAAGATACAACATGGAATGAAGGTTGACATTCCTTCTATCTAGAGAACATTTTTCATCATGCCACTAGAGTGTGCCTTAAACTGATGCCTATAGATGACTAGGCTCCTAGAAGACCACTAGGATGCTTTGCAAAAGGAACGAGGGAAAGCAGAGCCATACATTGAAGGAAGGCATTGAAGAAACCAGCCCATTTCCTAAGATAGTCCTAATAAAAGCTGCTCAATGGATGATGGAAGCAAACCACTCTTTTCGAGGTATCAAATGCATTGATAAACATACAATATCCAGTTGAGATCCTTTCAATTCTATTACTAAGGGAAGAAAGTATTTCTGATGCAGAATGTATCGGAGTAAATAATAAAAAGATAGTGCAGAGATTCTGAAAGAAACATTCTGATGTAGTGAAAGCATAAAAAAGAAATGAAGAAGAGGGCTGATGAAATTCATGCATAAGGTAAAACACGTTTTTGAATGTCATGTGACATTAAATGGCAAAAGAAATTAAAATATACAAATGTCGGACAAAATGTCAGAAACACAGTTCCATTGCTAGTCACTTTTATCTTGTTTTTATAATTCAGTAATATATATTGATGTACACAAGGGTAGGTGGTACATTCTAGAGTTCAAAATTATAGAAAAGGTTGAATCTTTAATAGAATTAGGGCTAAAATCAATAATTTTATCCATAGAATGGAAAAGAAAATATAATAGTTGCCTAGAAAGACAACTCCAAGAGCCAAAGCTCCCCAAAGAGCACATCTGCCCTCCAATTCTCTTTCCCTAAGAGAACCTAAGCTAACAAACTTTTCTATCAACTCCCTTCTACTTACTAACTATTATTTATATCGACATACTTGCCTATATTTACAAATACACCATTTACTTAATACAACACATACTAACACATTACACACACCAATACAACATATAACAAAACACTATACTACCACACACACATCAACCCTAGTAGGGACATATCAATTACTCCCTCATGAAAAATGCCCTTGTCCTCAAGGACAGTCCAGAGAAGGGGGGGCAAACCTACCAGAACTTGCCCATGACTGGGACTTCAAACAGAAGATCATTTGCTGTACATCCAAATTTAGGCAAAGGCAAGCAATTCATGAAGAAATACAAGTAGTCACAATACACCGAGTATGGCAGAAACTGTGGTTGAGGACATCCAACTAGCGCTTTTAGATTAGCCTCCACAACAAGAAAAAAAAAAGCCATCAAGCAAATAAGGCCTGAAGGATTTGTATGCAGAGGAACCAAACATGGCAACAAAAACCAGCCACTTATCTAGTAATGGAATCTGATGATTTTCATCCTGAACTAGCACCAATAAAGCATGCCCCTTTTTTGTTTTTCTCACTATGTATGCTGTAGCCTTTGATTCTAAGAAGTCAGCAGCTGGACAAGATATCACATGCAGGACATATGAGCACCTGTGGCCAACACAAGTATAAGCACGAGTGGCTCACTCATTCACCATTGTGATCCAACCATCATGCACAATCTGTGCTACACCAAAAGCTATGGAATCATCAGTGTAAGCAGTAGTCACATAATCATTATGTTCCATCTGTCCAGATCTCTGATCAGAAACATAAAAACCTGAAAGTTATTTGTAGTCCATGGGCTGGCCGAGCAACAATAATGGTAGAAACAAGAGTATCCACATTAACATCAGCTGTGCTATTCATGTTCTTCGCATGAGTGCTGACTTGAGCTGAAAAATCTCACTGTATTTGATTCCTAGAGATGTAAGTGCATGCTGCACAAACAATTGGCCTCAAAGTACACCATCAAATGTTGGATTCAGCCACCACTTCTCCATACAAGCATGTCCTAGGAGGTTGTCCACAAGCACTGCCTCCAACTGGTTGCCTGTCCTCATACTACTCTTCCATTGTTTGAGTTGCTGCCCAGCCCCACATCAACCTCATTTATGCCATGAAGCAGCATAGACCCACCCCATGCTGCAAGAGTCATCCTCAGCACAACCCTCAAAATTAGGAACATCATCAACGCCAGTTTCATCAGGCTTAGGGAAGTAAGCATTTTGTCAAACATCTTGCAATCAGATAATTTTGCACAAACACAATAAGGAGCATGGAAATAATGATTACCTTTGCAATTATCAACGTGAGACTTGGAAGAATTCTCACCAGAAAATTCACCAGCTCTTCCTGTTCGAACTTGAACAATGTGATGACCAGAACAATGAACGAGGATATGTTCATGAAACAACCTAGTCAAGCAATCTCCTCCTTTGATCCATCTCGCCTAAGTGTAATCCCTCATTAGATCAACCTTCCCAACAAGCTGTTCATCAATCAAAAGTACTGAACAGAAGTTCCTCTCATTTTTCTCCTTCAATTCATGTTCACTGCTCAACAGTAACTCTTCATGCACCACTTCCAATCCTCAACCTTTATTCCAATTCCATATCTGATTTCTCATTGTCAATCTTCCCAAGCCAATCTAATTTCTCTTCTTCAATCTCATCAAAAGTATTAGATTGCTCTTGTTTAATAGCATTTTCTGACCAACTTGAAAGCAAAATCTGTTGCAGCATTTCCCACATTCCAAATAGACTATTCCCAAGCTTTGCAAAATGATCATCCAATTGATTATATTTTTGTGCTCAATTGACCAACTAAACTAACAAACCAACAATATAACAAACACAAACAGCGCCAATTGATACGATCTAGGGTTCAAAATTGTAGAAAATATTAAATATTTAGTAGAATTAGGGTTAAAATCAATGATTTTATTGATAGGATGAAAAAGAAAATACAATAGTTGCCTAGGAAGACAACTTCAAGAGCCAAAGCTCCCTAAAGAGCATACTTGCCCTCTAATTCTCTTTCCCTAAGAGAACCTAACCAAACTAACAAACTTTCTGTCTGGTCACTTCCACTTACTAACTACTATTTATATTGACACATTTGCCTATATTTGCATCATATCTGATGTAGGTGCCACAATTCTAACTCTTTGATGGAACTCACAGAATGTCCATTATGAGTGTTTATACTAGGATGGACAAAGGGATGCAAGAGGCAGGGATTGAGCAGCAAAATTAGAGAATGCTGTTTTTGGTTTTGGGTGGGTGGTTTTTGGTTAGGGGAGGGAGAGGGTGGGTAGGTGTTGGAGGTGGGGTAGAATCAGATATTGTAATACAATTAATTGTTAATTGTGTAGGAGGGAAAACCAGTTTGTAGGGTTGTTTTCTAATTGTTACACATAGGAGAGTTGGGTGTGTGGGAACCTACAAAATGTAACCATAAGAAGGGAGAATTATCCTGAAGTAATTCGTACTTGTACACACTAGATGAAGGAGATCACTGCCCAGGTAGGGATTCCAAAATCTGCATTCAGGCTTCCTTGTGTCCTCTACCTTAATTTCACAATAAAAGTAGCTCTATCAATCAGTCCAATATACTGGATCATAACCACCGGAAAAGAAGTGAGTATGATCAGAACGGTTTCTCAAATAGAAAATTTGGAGAAGATGACAAAGAAGCAGTTGGAGAAAGTTAAATGCGATAGAGAAGAGAATCAAATTCAGATTAAAGAGATTTCTCACCTATTGAATGTAGACAAAGATATGAAGTCTATGTTGGAGACACAAAAGATCATCCTAGCTAATAAAAAATCAGAAAAATAAGAAAACTTGTAAAACCAGGTAGTATAACCATCATACAAACTTTATTTGTTAAAATGTTTCATCTTGGGAAAATGAAGAGCTCCACACTACAGACTAAAATTCATTCACTGAAAAAGTCATTAACAAATTTCATTTTGGTAAGTCTTACCCATTATATTGCTAACTGAAATCCTTTTGTTTTAATAAATTCATGGACAAACCTTGAAAGTTACCCACTTTTGCTTCATGACAAACCCTCAATTGTCAACATGAATTTATCCTTATCACAATCGCTCCTTGAGCAGCCACTTCCCCCTTCCCCTTGCTATTTTATGAGAATTTCACATCTTTTGCTTCATATCCTTATATTTACATGGAAATGCAAATGTTGTAGCAAAATAGACTTGTAATGGAAACACCACGATCATAATTAGTTGCAACCTCCCATCATAGGGCAGGTATTACGTGTCCAAGGGTTAATCCTATGGCTATGGCCAATTTGGCAATTAGTTTGCTTACAAACTTTTGTATGTAATTTAGTGGATATTAATGGGAATTGAATGGCTCTTGAATGCTTGAGTGATAAGGTACCAACCAACAAAAAGATCAACCTAACATTTAATGCTATGTAGAATATTTGAGTGATAAAACAGAATGAGACCAGAGATGCATGGAGCAAAAAGAGAGAAGCAATAACTAAATAGAGAAGCTATAAATAAATAGTTCTATATTCTTACCCTCCATCAATAGAACCAGACCTATATAAGCCATCAACCATCCCCTGGCCACCAAAGTGATTGTCACCCTTAAGTAATCGAGTTCTCCGAGATACAGGATGTGTGTTACTTGATGAAAAGGTGACAGCAGTGGTGGTTGGCACCTCATCGTGTCTTTCATCCAAAGTTGAGGCAGCCGGACTGCACAAATGGTGAACTTAATGAAACTAGCATGGATAAGAAAAAACAGTGAGCTAAAGGGCTGCAGGAAAGACCAGCGCAATTATTTTGTAAGTGATTAGTTAAAAAAGTCCTGGGGGAGTAATTTGATTTAAGTTACTGATGACTAATGAAAGGAGGGAAAAAATGACTTGCCATATAGACCATTTATGCATTTCCATATAAAAATACACAGAAACACACATACATATGTACATAAGCACATACTTACACACATACATATGTGTGTTATGTATGTATATATACCTATGTAGGTCTATATGCGTGCATGAATGACCCAAATACACTGTAAAATGTATCAAAGTTTTTGTTTGGGGCAATGACACATTTTAGACTACAAAGAAACCTTCGAGCTTCCACAGTAAAAGAAGGGGTAAAAAGTTCAAAAAAGTTTTAATGGCCAAAACAATCGATAGATAGTCTTACCTGTATTCTCCCTTGTTGTAAAGATGCGCATGCAAATCCTCCAAAACTTTGTAGAATAGAACTCCTCGTAACTTTGACAACTCTGAGCGAACATCTTGAAGTGCACCAACCTAGAGGGGTGTATATGATTCATACATTTTGCCAAAAGACATGGTTCTATTACTTAATATGGACACAAGAATCAGACAAACAAGTTGCATCATATACTTCAGTTGGGAAACAACAGATAATAATAATACTTGGTACACAATTATCTATTTCCTTTTTGAAGAAGCAATCCATTATTCAAATCCAGATTTTTCGCCCTGCATAATCAAGCCCTTAAGAATATGGATGTTTGAGTTTTGAATCCCACTAGGCCACATTTTAGCGCTACTAACATAGAGTAAGCTATGCATAACCAGTGAATGCTTGTGGTGGCTCTCGTGCACTTTGAGGTAGCCAACCAAATTACAATTGTATCTCTTCATTTTAAAAGAAAAAGAAAAGGTCTAAGTAATGAGTGTTAACTGTTAAGCCCAAGTCTGCCATTCTATCATGAAAAAGGAAACAGTATCTCCTCAATCTATGATTGGGATCAAAATGGATGGTAAATTCACCAGATGAAACCCCCAAACAAGGGTTTAAATAATAAATAAGCAATTATAAAATTCATACCGTCTGAAGACCCTCTCGCTCAAGCATCAACATGGATTGAACATGCAATTGGACTGCAGCATAAAGCTGCTTTTCAGCTATCAGTTTCTCAATTCTACTGGGAACCTGAGCCATAATTTTGTAGATACGTATATTAGACAGAAGAATAATGAATGTCTAAAAATGTACAGGTGATCGAACTGTAGAGGAGATGGCTGCAAACTGATTGAGACGGTATAGATACATTACTCAAAAAAAAAATCAATTAGATGAAAGACAGCTAATGTAGGAGATTGCCGCAAAATTTTCAGTAATACTTTCATAAGAAAACCAGGATAGGACAGTGAAAACTACCCCTGTCATAACTTAATACTCGCGCTCAACACAAAAATATGTACAGGATCTATGTTTATGTACTTGCATGAGATGAAAGCAACCAAAGATCCGATGAGTGATGTTCATAATAAGGTTTATAAGCTGTTCTCAGATGAAATCGAAGGCAAAAAGAAAGATTTCATGGGTATGCTTGCAAACTGGTTAGATAAAATCCGATTCTGTCTACAAGAAACTACGATCAGATTATTCTGTCCAGCATTTGAAGGAAAGTCTTATCAAACCAGACCAATCTCTTACTCCCTAAGAGCAATAGGAAGAGAAGACAGTTGAAAAAAAATGGGATAATGCCAAATGACAAAGCATTAACAAATATATAGATACACGACTCAAAAAAACATACTTGGTTAGATAGAGAAATATACTATAGGAGGTTGCTGCAAAATCAAAATCCTTTTTAAGAAAACCAGTATAGGACTATAGACATCTATTCCTATCATGACATCATACTTGCACAGAATACAAGGATATGCACAGATCTGTCTGTATGCACTTGCATGATATGCATGAAACCAAACATCTAAATAGATCTAATCACAGATTGACACCTCAAACAGTATGCTTAATATGATAAAAATATTTGTTACTGACAGAGATGCACGCAACTTTATAAGAAGATACAAAGAAGCCATCAAACCTTAGCTATATTCTCAATTTGATCCAGCAGAGAAATGATATGGCGTAACGTAACTGACCGATACCACAACTGATGCAATTGTTTATTGCGGGCACCAAGACGCTTCTTTGCTTCAGCCAAGTCAACCTTTAATACAGAAATACTTTCGGCAGACTCACTGAATAATCTCAGTATCTGAGGTAAAAATTTGGTTGCAAGACGTTAGTGTTACAATTGTAATAGTGCAACAACAACACAGCGTAGCATCAAAACACTAAAGCAGCAGAGTATAAGCAACTGGGATAATTCTTGGTAGCCATCTATGATAGCAGTAAAATCCAAATTCCAGAGACAGCTAGAGGAAATCTAACCTTATTGTCTCTGCAACAGTTCACTCATAGGGCACCTGAGAACTCGAAAGCAGACAGCAACTAGCATAGGAAGCAAGAATACTCAAAAATAAAAGGGATTGCATAGCATTAGATTAACACATTTGACTCTGGATGAAAAGGAAGTATGACAAAGGAAGAATACCAAAAGATAGAAGGCAAAATATCTGGGGAAAAACTGCAGATCCCCCAAGAAATTAATTGCCCCTACAACAACACTATTCAAGCATTATTCTTATTATATAGGGTTGGCTATATGAATCCTGTTTGGCTATGGTCAATCATGGACCATGTTTTCATTAAAACCTCAAATTAGCCTCTCATTATTTACCACTTCCCTCTATGTCCTTTTCTTTTAATGTTTTTTTTTTTTTCAGTCTCTCTTATCCTCATGTTGTGTTAGCTGCCACCAAGGTATCACTATGTCAAATAGATATCCCTAAATTATACCTCGTGCTTCCCTCATCTTTTCATCTGCACATGCTACTCCAACTTTTTCACTATTATCTTCATTTCTTATCTTATCCATTCTCATGTGACCAAATATCCATCTTAACGTTCTCATCTTCTACTCATATCCATAATTTGCAACCAGTATCCTGACCCATAAAATACCATTGACCTTTTAGTCATACAATGAACTTCACCCTTAACATCCAGAAAAGATAATTCCCCCTGATTTTTATGCTCAACCAATCTCATTTTTTGTTTATGCCCAACCAATGCCATTCTTAAACACCAAGGAACAGCATATTAGTGACAACTAATGATAGAAACAAAACAAACTATCAAAAAGAAAAACATATAGTCACAAAATGCAGAAGAGTCAAAGCACAACAGCAAAGGACCTAGAATAAAAGAAAGAAGAAATAGTATAGAATATATAAAATGGTAAGTATTCAAACTATGATATAAAACACCAGAACAATTGACAGAGATATTTTTCAATAATCCAAGACAAAGCCCTACTGATGAAGGTTGAAGGACCCAAAACATCATCTACTAATAAAGATATCATTATGCTTTTGAAATCAAATGGAAGAACCTGTGAATAATTTTGGATAGCTTTGTTGAAGCCACTATGATATGCATGCACAACTTCATCAACCACCTCCTCAACAACATCACTTTGCTCCCTTAGAATTTGAATTTCTCCCTCACGGTCTCGTGATGTCAATATATGTACAACATGAGGCAATGAATCGAACCGTGCTGCAGCCCAACTCTCATCTATTCTTGAAAGCTCCTCCCTTAGATACTAGTGTCTCCAATGAATTGAACACAAAACAATCAATTTATATTTGGCATAAATACAGTACATGGAGTAGCACCTCCATGAAAGCTCCCCATTTATAGATTATACCCTTATCAACCAAATATCAAAACTAAAAATGTTTAAACAAATGGACAATTAGAAGTGTAATGTTTTCATAGAAACTGTTCTCTAAAATTGGAGAATGAAGAATATGGTAGTTGGTTGCCGAAGGAAAATATTCTGCTGTAAATAAGGAAAATGATTTCCTTTATAATTGAAAAATTTCATGAATTTTTTATCTTTTTCTAATAAGGACATCAAACTTCCAACACCGCCCATGACCACTACCACATGCTTCCACCATCTCCCACCACTGATCATTACTTTGCAACACAGCGTGCTCAATTATGGCCATAACATTCCTTGTACAACATTTTGATCATATAAAAAAAATATTTCTGAAAAATGGAAAATGCTTTCCTTCCGCTAAACAAACGCTCTCCTAATGTACTTCACACAATCCAAATTTCAAGCTAAAGCAATATGTTATTTGCATTCTACCTAAAATGAATCGAGCTATTTTATTTCGTAAACATAATATATGATTAATCTCGATTGGGAGTCAAACAAAACTATTAAATACGGTAAATTGAAGTATATACTCACAGCTTTATCTTTGGAGACGGGCAGTCCATCGAAAATCCCCATCTCCGAGCTCAAATCGAACTGATTAACCTAAAATAAAACCACAATTTGAACGCATGTAGCTGAATTGCGGAGATAGGGACCCCATGCAATGGTAGAAGATCGAGAGTATGAAGCAGACCTTATGATAGAAAGATTGGCTTCGAATACGCTCCTATAAGCCCTGGATAGGCTTGAGTTGCATGAGTGGAACTCGGCATACGAGAACGAGTCAGATCTGTTCAAGAGTCGAAACAAGCAAGATGGAAACTAGTGCTCCGCTGGCTTCAACAAAACAAAACTACGGGCCGTTTGTTTCATAGAAATACTTTTCAAAATACACTTTCATTATTTTGCTTGGTCGATTAGACTGAAAATAAGATAACATTTTTCCATATAACAAAGGATGTCTTTTATTAAAGAGAAAATTTTAAGGTTTCTAGGGAAAAAGAATTTATACTTTTTAAAATGGAAAGTATAATTTTTTAAAATTCAAACTTGGAAAAGTGATTTTTATTAATATTTATAAGAATTCATCTACAAAGGACTTTAATAAAAAAATCACTCAAAAAACTTATCAATAGCATTTTAAATGATAAACCAAGAAAATTATAGCAATGAACATTTCTTTTTTTGGAAATAGCAATGAACATTAGAAGTCAATACATATGTCATAATTTTACATAAAAGGTTTATAATATACTTATAATAATACCTTGACAATATATTATTTAAGTACAGCTTTACTTTATATATAATTCATATGGTAGAAAATTCTCTTCAACATGTTTTACAAAAATAACCAAATATATAAAAGTAAATCATTTCTAAGAGCATATTTTTAATAAAAAAAATATTTTCCATTTATAAAAGATTTTCTTTAAAACACTACGCTTTCATTTTTCTTCCTCTTCCTTTTTTTTTTTTAACTCCTCAAAATGACTAATTTAAGAAAATGGGGAGAAAAAAAAAGATTAAGACACAAAAAGAAGATAAATTCAAGGATTTCCTTTTTATCCCTATTCATTTTAGGGAAAAAATGTTAAAGAATTCAAAAGGATGTTCTATACACTTATAGCTTATTCACTTAACTGAATGAAATAAGGAAATAATGAAATTAGAATTTTTAGGGAATGTAATAAAAGTGTAATACATATTATTTTGTTTAATTATATTTATAAACAACATAAAAATAAATACAAAATAAAACTTTAATAACTAAATTATCCTTAGTTTATTTTCTTTCTCAAAAAATCTTAAAGTAATAAGTAGTAGTGGTAATAATTTGCTGTGGTGGTAGTTGACTATAGTGGTAGCAATCAGCGGTAGTTACGACTATAGGTGATGGTCGATAGTGATGGCAATAACGGCAGCAATAGCGGTAATGACAACAATAGTAGTGACAATAGCAATAACAGTGTCTGTAACGGTGGTTAGAGGCGGCGACATATGTAAAAGGTGGTGATAGTAATGACGATAAGCAGTGATGGTGACAACAGCAACAATAGATAATATTGGTGGTGATGGTAGTGATCCATGGTGGTGTTAGTGACAAATAGTGGCAACGGCAGTAGCAACGGCAGCAGCAATGTTTGTTGTTGGTGGCGACAATGGCAATAGTAACGATGGCAGTAGTAACGGCGGTAGCAACGTTTGTTGTTGGTGGCGGCAGCGACGATAGTAGTAGCAATAGCAGTAAGTGGAGGTAACAATGATGGTAGTCATCATTAAATTAATATAAAGTCATTTTTGGAAAAAAATATAAAATTTTGTGAGAAATCGTAATTCTTTGGTTGAACTAAGGAATGCTTATTACTTAATTTCATGTAATAAGAATTCCTACAAAATTATCGTTCAAAAATAAAAAACCAAGTGAATATTGTAATAAAGAATAAGGGGAGAATGAAATTTCAATTCTCTTCAAGTGAATGAAATATAGAGTCCTTTTTTTATTATTTTTAACCTTACCAAATGCTATATCTATTTTAATTTTAAACTTTAAATAAATTTTATTGTTTTATTTTATATTAATTAAGTTGTATATAATTAAATTATTAAATAATATTATAAAATGAAATAATAAGTATAACAAAGATAGCTATTAAAAAGAGGAAATTATTTTTCCTTTTATCACACTACAACTTTGAGTCATCCACTTAAATACTTGTTTGGTATCAACGTATGGTATTAGTTTTTAAAGTAACTTTTGAAAGAAATTTTGTGATATAAAAGCTTAAGAAGAAAACAAGTTTTATAAATAACTTTAGAAAAACAAGTTAATAAATATTTATTAAAGTCTATAGGTTTACAAAACATAGGACCGGTAATAGTAGCTAAAAACTAAAGGGTCACCTGAAGAAACCCTGTTTGTTTTCCTAAAGATTACTAAAATCGACAAATAAATAAGAATTCAACCAATAAGTCTTAAATCTCACTTCTCGACCCCATTCCCTAATATTCTAGAATCTAAAGTAGTGTAAGTAATTCTATGGGAAATCTGCAAGATAACTATAGGGGAATGTGCGACAACTTGCTCAGTAAGTAGAACAGAGATAGCAGCACATATCTAATACTAAGCAACTAAGGTTTTCAAGAAAGGTTAATTAAATGCAATGCATGTTTAAGCAAATGCTATCTCACAACATTAACCAATCATCATGAGATTCAGAAAAATTATACCAGCTCTAATTCAGGTTTTGAGGAGTTTAACCTACGCACTTAGCGGATTGGAACTAAATCGGGGCTTATGCAATTGAGAAATACGCTCTACCCAAGACTTCCTTCTAACCATGGTCCCTAACCTTGCTACAACCTCCTCTTTTGTCACTCAGCTTGACTAAGGGTGAGGAAATGACCATTTTTATTATCATCATCGAAGAGTCCATATTTGGTCCGAGATCCTAATTATTCCCCTAGTGTATTCCAATGTGTATCTAGTTAGAAGTTAGGTCAAGTTTGAGTTAGTTTACTTCTTAAGATAATCAAGCAATTTCTCACAATTCAATCAAAACAATACCATAAAACAACCCATATATAAAGCCCAGCACTTTGTAACAGTAATACGATATTTAAGCATACCTATTGCATAGACATAAAGGCTACTAACTTATGAACACAAACAAGACACATACTATGGCCTTAAGTATTCTTAAATAATACTTCAAAGTATAATGAAACACTAATTCTACTCACTTGAATATGTAACACTCGACGATCTTAATAATTGATCTTGCTCGCTTCAATTGTTTCCTAAATGATCAATATAATCATTTTAGTTTTACTAAATATAAAGTTAAATAAGTTCATTTTAATAATTTTAGTATAGTTATGACTTATCTCTAACGAGGGGTGTAAACTTTGTATTAAATTCCAACTTACTAATGAAGTCTTTAAACAAGGTTATGAAAAGCTCGCCTAATACTAAGTTTTAATCTCAGAACCTTCTAATCAAGTTTTCGAGATTATCTCAGTTATACCTTTACTCTAATTTACTCTCTAAACAAGACTTTGAAGCCATTTCCACTAAGCTTTCACTCCAACCAATCCTTGATTCAAATTCCAAAGCCATTCTGATGGGAATCAGGTTATTAGACTTTTAACCCGCAGCTAGGCCCGAAGATTAGAGGGGTTGGCACGACAAATCATTCTACTCCAACCAACACTCCTGTCGAGGCCGAATACTTCCTTGCTGAGTTACTTTTAATGCCGTGTCGTATAACTGCCCATTTTTCTGTAATATGCTGAGTTGATAATTACTCTCTAGCGCCAAGCTAACCAATTACTTGGCATCTTCCTTGCCAAGAGAGAGAGAGAGAGAGTCTAGACTGATCAAGCCATCCTTGTGCGGATAAGCTCATTTATCTGTACTTTTTGTCCACATCTCTTAATAACCTCGTTAATGCAACATCATTACATATACAGTATCATATATAGAATCTGTAGTATAAATGATTGTTTTCCTTGTATATTAATTTTTATCCTTTTGTATCGTGTACATTGCTTCTTTAAGAAATGTCCTTTTTATCTTTTCCCTTTTAAGTAAGTTGTCCTAACTTGTGAGTATAAATATTCTTATACTTATAGATGTAATTTATCAAATTATCTTCAATACACTTGAGTACTTTCTTCCTTGCATTGTTTACTCTCAACATCACTCTTATCATTCCTCTTAAGCAAAGTTAGGTGGCGAGTAATCTCATTGGACCAATTCATGCATCATATCGAATTATGCTGTAAGTTCTTGAAAGTTTCATTGGCGCGTTATATCCTCTGGAGCTATTCGTAGGTTTTGCTTGCTATTTTCATTCTTCACTTTCAACCTTTCATACCTTTCCCCATTAACCCTTTTCAAGTTTTTTACAAACTTGAACCCATCCAGCGATTGGCTTTGTCTATTCTTGGTCATGGTTCACAACACATTTTGACCATGTTTTCCTTATCAAATATTTCCCAAACAAGTCTATGATGGTGGTATAGCTAAGTCCTTCTTTTTTATCTAAATTTCTAATCAACCCTTTGAATTAGAGATTAGGTCCCCTTTTTACAGACTAACCCTCTAAAGATGTATCTAAAGCGATTTCATCTAAGCCTTCTAAACCAGCCATATCTCTAGTCAAGTACCTGATATCAATACGATCCTACTTCTTTCACTAAATAACTTCCTAAATAAGGCTCCAAAATATTTAAAGTTAAATCCCTTCCTCCATAAACCTTCTAAGCATGTTTTTGAAGTCATTTCAACCATGTTTATTATACCAAATACTGTCATAATCAAAACTCTAACATGGTTATAATCAAGATTCTTACACTAACCAACCTTTTAGTCAAGTATTTGAATAAAGAATTCAAGTCATTCTTTTATCAGATCAACTATCTGAACATATCTCTGAAGTCTTTACAACCATGCTTCTTTTGCCAAATCGCTTCTCAAACAAGGCCTTAACAAGGTTATAATTATAATCCTTTACCATTTATCTTTATAATCAAGTATCTAAACCAAAAATTAAGTCCCCTTTCTACAATTCAGCAATTTCAAGAACTCTCTAAACAAAATCAATTTATGTGTTTACTCCTAGCGACTCACCCCAACGTCCTATTTTTCAGTCCTTTATCATTTATCCTTATAATCAAGTATCTGAACCACGAATTAAGTCCTCCTTTTACCAGTTTAATCGTTTGAATAACTCTTTGAATAGAATCAATTTATACATTTACTCCCAACCACTCACCCCAACATCTTATTTTAGTTTACAACCATAATAAAACATGATCATACAATAGGTTCAATATGCCCATGCTCACCATATTACCTGTACTTTCAAATCCACATATCCTCATCTTACTGCATGCAAGTTATAATCAATGGTTTATGCATATATCAAATTCTATTCAATCCAACCTACTCTAGATCATATTCTACAATAGAACATAGCTCATATGAACTTCAAAACTGGTACAAATTGATTTCCCCAAAGCTAATTACATAGAAGCTCCCCAAAACAACATTTTTCACTAAATTTAGAAGCTAAAAAATTACTAAAAATTATAGAAGATATTTTTGGCCAAAAACTTTTCATAGAATTTATACATGAAGTATAAGGAAGTTCTAGAAAAATTTTGGTTTCGAAACAATAACAATAGGGTTATTTAAAACAATTTCAAAAATTGATCAATTTCGTGCAATTTCTTAAGAAGGTCATAAATCTACTTAAAATCTTTACAATATGATATTTTTCCCTAAAAGTATACACAAAAAATACTTCAAAATAACTTTTCTCATAATTTTAGGAACTAATTTGTTATTTTTATAAAATGTAGTAAAATCAGATCAAAATCTTGACTCACTAAAAAACCACTATTCTACCACCACCACCACCCTCCACCACCTTGTTGGTAGCCATGGGCATTGCCACTTCTGTTCCTTAGTGGTGGTGATTCGCTTCCAAAAACACCCTACACCCATGTTTACAAAAATAGCTCGGTTGCATAGTTTCCCTTTCTAATTTTTTTGAAAATTTCCCTCCACTTTTCTTCCTGTTTCTAAAATTTCTCCATAGTCCTAAGACTCCTAATAATTTCCAGAGTGTGTTGATGATGATTTCTAGGTACCAAGTTGTAAAATGTAAATTTTCTCTCTCCTATTGCTTAATATACCAATTCCATAATGCATATCTATGTATATTAAGTTTAATTTCCACTCCCACAACTATCCATGCATGTGCCATGCCCCATTTCATCCTAATTCTGGTAGTTTAGCAATTTTTTTCTAATTGTTTACCACTTCTCTTGTAAATTTTTAGTTAATTATATGGATTTTCGGGTATCTAAAACATTTTCAGGTATATAATTATATATAATAATCATACACAAGGTACACGTACTATTTTTATATGTTATTTAATGTCACTTTATAATTTTAGTGTCTAAATAATTTATCTTTAAAGTTCAATTAATTTTCGCTATCTAATACACCTATTTATAGTGGATAAATTATAATATAGTATAATTTAGGAAAAATTTTTATTTTTAGCTATAATAATATTATTTTATTATATTTCGATATTTCAGGACTCATGACGTGTCATCATCTAACTTCTAGGATTCACATGTAAAATATCATTTCAATTGACCTTCTTTCATATATACTCTAAATTACTAGCTCGAAATAACTACGCAAAGTTATGGGACTCACATATAATTTGATAGAAACACAATTTCTTTGCAAAAATGAACATTTTATTGGAAAGTAATTTTTTTATTAGGTTTGACTAGATTATTTTTCAAAATATCTTAGAATTAGACAATTTAAATTGATTAAAACTTCAAACAGCACCTCAATTGAACTTGAATTAAATATTTTACAAGTAATTCAAGTTTTAAGTGAAGTTAAGCACTAAATAGAACTGTGCCCATAATTCTATCAAATCGATCTATTTTTTAAAATAATTTTTCATATATGCCTAATAGATTAAATAATTAGAAGTGGGATAAATTGGTTTTTCCAGACTTAAAAGGCTTAAATCGATTTTAAGGCCCAACATTCATTAAGAGTTTTATTAAAAATTGGTGTAGAAATAGATTAAATATTATTTTTATTATTGAATATAAAAAATCAAGTAATAGCTCAATTGCTTAAAACTTTGGATTAGAAGTTAAAGGTTTTAAGTTTGATCCATGAAAGGAGCAAAATGTGCTTTTTATTTTCTTCCCTTACATGGATGCATGTCTGTCCCTCATTGGTACATGTATCTACATCACTTATCACAGCACCACATCATTGCCATTTCATCCACTACCTCACCTCGATATGTCACCATGTCATTACTACAACATGCTACGTCCCTCGACACGTCATTGCTACATCACTTCGATACGTCATCACTACGTAATTCTACGTCACCACCACATCATTGCCATGTCATATGCTTCATCATTTACCAACTCACCTCTAAATATAATAGGCACACTTCGACACACTTCTATATGTGGTAGGCATATTCTTGGCCATGTTGACCATGTTTTCCACACATCGTCACATATTTAGCATCACATATCATCTAGATTCATCCACTTACATTGAGTACAAACATAGAAGAATATCATTCTGTGTTTTAATATTTTCCATCCCTAATTCGACTATAATACCTATAAATAAAGGCTTCCACTTCACTCCAAACCATCAACCATCACTCTCATTAGCTCTATTATCTACTTTCTCTCTAGACACTATTTGCAACTATCGTTGAAGCATTAGGAAACCACTCCATTGCAGTTGTTATCCGACCTAAGTTGATTAAGTTCCTTTTTTTTTTCCTTTTATTTATTTATTTATTAATTATTTGTTATTATTTTATTTGTTCTTAGATTAATAATTAAGACAGGAGCATATATAATTCTTGGGTGTTGTGAGGTAACCACCTCCTGGGGATGAGTAGGGCCCATACATATAAGGAAAAAAACAAAATAAATAAATAAATAAATAAAATGATGAAAAATGAAAGATAATAAAAAGTAGCTTAATAAAATTAGGGGTGTTATATAGTCTCTAAAGGTGTTGTGAGATAACCACCACCTTTAGGACTAATAAGGCCCATATGCTTTTCAATATTAAAAACTAAATAAAAAAAATAAAAAATGATTTTAAAATAAAAGAAAATTTTTTTCCTAGGAAAATAAATTAGTAAGGCTTTTCACAAAAAAAAAAAAACTTTGTTTTGTGAATAATCTTTTTTTAAGACCTTTCTTATTTAGAAATTTCTTTAAAAAATACATAAAAAAAGGTTTTCTTACTTAGAAAAAAAAAATTTTAGAAAAAATAAAAATTAAATGAACTCCTTTCCAAAAATGAAGAAATAGGAGTTTTTTTTTAAATGAACATAAATAAAATTAAGGCCTTTTCCTATAATTTTTTTTTTTCAAAATTGAATAAACTAGTTAATAATATAAACTTACCAATATTTTCAACGTTAAAATCAACAAAACCACTAAAGTTTTATAAAAAGGAACTATGTCAGTTTGATTTTGAATAGTAGATACTTAAGCATTTATGAGGTGATCATAAAAGAATAAAAATTTCGTTTTCTCTTTCTTTTCTTAGAAAACGAAAAATTTTGAAAAAAAAAAAACTAAAAATTAACGAATTAAAAAGAAAATGGTTTCTTTTAAGTTTAAGGGATATTTTAAAAGTTGTAAACACTCCATTTTTGCCTTCTATAATTTTAGTTTTTTTCTTTAAAATAGGAAAAAGGGTTCTAATTTAGGAAGAAAATTACAAAAAATTGAAAATGTAGAAAAAAATAAAAAATAACTAGAAAAAAAGAGAGAGAAAGAGAGTAGATTTTAGGAAATAATTATAGGATAATTTAAAATAACCTTAATATTTTAAATGTTATTTGTGTTTGGTCTTAAATAAAAAAGGGTTTAGACTTAGAATAAAATCTAGTATGGGTTAACTTAGTTCATATATGCAATTTGATTGCACTCATAGATAAGGTATAGGCCAATGACTTAATGATACTATACTTAGTCTCAATATGGGTGAAAGCTTGAGGTCTTGAGTTCAATTCCTACAATAGGCACTTAATGCCTTTCCTTTCTTTTGCAAACCCAACACTATGTGTTAACGATAGATTAGCCCATATGTTGGCCTCAACACGTGGCAAGGGCTCATTAGGTAACATGATTGACGTGGTGTCCACAGGGTACCACGTTAGATTTTTCCTTTTCCCCTCTCTCTTTCTTTCCTTTTCTCTTCCTATCCCTTAGTTTCTTACACAACATCAACTCAACATACTCATTTCTCGGCTAATTTAGATCCATTTTGATTTGCAATTTCACTAAATTAGAGGTAAAATTGAAAAGACTATGTAGCCTACTCCATATCAAAACTAGAAACAATTCCGTATTCCATCATTAAAGTGATTAAAATGGGTCTCAAAAATGCAAAAAAAAAAAAAAAAAAACTAATTTTTAGCTTCACTTTGACCAAGTTCAATCCGAGCTCATGAATGGTGGTCAAAGCTTCTAATCACTTCCTTTTGCAAAAATGAAACTTCAAAGGCATGCTTTAACCATGGATTCAACACAACCACGAAATCAAAGCCATTTGACCCTTTCACTACGATTTCAAAATTTATTCATCTTATGGACTTTCCATGCCAAGTTGAAGCTCGATTAGTATAAATTGATGCTTAAAGAGCATATTAGAAGATCATTCATCACAAGCTTTCACCCTTGTACACTCGAACACCCATTTGAAGCTCTCTCTCTCTCTTTTTATATACCCGTGGCATCTTCTCTCTCTAGAAAATCACTTAAGCTCGAAAGCTTTCAAGCTAAATTGCTGCTTCATCTAAGCTTCACATGTCCTAAGCTCATGAACCCAACCTTCCCCGTACTCTGGTGTGACCTCTATTGCTCGCCACCATCAAACCCTAAATGCAACCCTAACCCACGATAACCATCACTTTGAAACTAGCCCCACCACATGACCCCAACACAAACCAAGCACATGGCTAAGTTTGTCATACTTTAAAACGCCCAACCTAACCACCCTTACAAACCTAGTGAACCACCATCACCCATTACCTAAACCATTGCCACCATCTACTTCGAAAAAAACCCAAATTACCACCACTTGCCACTACACCACCACTAAACCTACATTCATCAACTCATAAATCCAATCTCATCCCCTTGAAATAGTCACCAGAAGCTACTACGAGACACCACCTATGACGTTTATTACATGTCATTACGTGACCCAAAGATTTGACCCAAGACCCAAAGAACCAATCCAAGCTCTTAAGATTGACTTACACCCTACTTGATTTTGGTCTAGCCTTCTCTTTTGTGTTTTTATTTCGACATTATGTATTTTTTTTTTCTTTTTCTATAAATTTATTGTAATCGTAAAAAAAAAAATTAGAAAAGAAAAAGAAAGAAAGAAAGAACAGGAAAAAAAAAGGATAACAAGATGGGAAAGCTTAGTTTTTTTTCTCTTCAACCAATACATAAATAAAAATAAAAATTAAAAAGAAAATTGGTAAAAATAAAAAAAATAAATAATATTTTGTCACTTACAAGGGTGGGCACAGTTCAGTTTGGTACGGTTTGACGCCCTTTACCGGACCGAACTTGATATAACAGTTTGGTTTTTTTTTTTTTAAGTCGAATCTAACTATATGGTTTGGTTTATAAATTGTTCAAACCGAATTAAAACTGGTTTGGTTAGATTTGAACCATTTATATCAAATTTTCATTAAACATTTTCATCTCTAATAAATATGAATTTTCAAATGGAATTCACTCAACTTAATCTTAATAATTGACACAAAATTAATATAAAGAATAACAAGATATAGAAAATTTGATGAAATCTATGAAGATTAATGGAAAAAAATATAAAAAAGTAAAAAATAATTACGTAAATTTTTTTTATTTAGCTAAATGGTTTGGTTCGGCTTGGTTTAAAATTGTACTGTTCAGTTCACTTTCCCTAATCGAACCACGAACCGTTTATATATAATCGAACTAAACCATAAACCAAACGATTCGTAAAAAAATAAAAACTGATTTTTTTGCTCCATTGACGGTTCGATCTGTGGTTCACAATTTTTTTACTTAGCCCTAGTCACTTAGCAAGACACTGTTTTTCAAAAGAATAAAGTGAAATCTACCATTTTGAAACTTAGGACCTTTTAGAATTTTCTAAAAAAAATAAAAACAAACCAATTTAGGACCATTTAGAATTTTCCTTAAATAACTTAAACCGAGTTAAAAATGTAAACTCAACTGGTTTTCAAAAGTTAGAAAGAACTAATAATTAAAATTTTCATGAATAAACTATGAAAATCTGATCCCGAATAGTGGGTACGTAGGCACTCATAAGAGAGTACGAGGTGATTTAAAATATGAAAATAATTTTTGTTTTTCCCCTTGTAAATAATTTCTCCAAATTTCATCTGTTTACTTAAAAATTCTAATTTTAAGGGTATATTGAAAAGTAAATCTAAATTCGAAAAGTTAAAAGTGGTACTGGTTAAGAGTTTAAAAAAATTAGGCCCCAGACTCAAATCTTTGGTTTTGAAAAACCATTTTTTTAAAAATCGATTTTCATTCTATCCAATGTCTAGGTTAAAATCAATATATCTAATTAGTTTTAACCTAACCTATTTTTTCTCGACTCTAATCGGGTGGTGACTCCAAAACAATTTTCAAAATAAAAAGAAAAACCAAGTTTTTCTGAACTCTTAGTCGGGAGTTAGTATTAAACATGTAAAGGTTTAATACTAATTGGGTTAAAGAAAATAAATAAAAACTAAGAAAAAATCTAGGCTTGACAAAAGTTAAGGCCTAATTTAGTATTTTAATGCGGCAACCTTCAGGTTTTAATAGGTTAGCCCCTGAACTAGGTTTCTCTGGTTTCTTTGAAACTTTTTCAAAAAGGTTTCCAAAATGCAGACTAGTAGTTAAATTAGAATTAGTATGCCTAATCAATTCTAATTTACTCACTCTTCTTAATTTTACCAAGTGCTAACTCTAATTTTACAAAACCACAAGAAATCCTTTTTTTTTCTTAACTTATATCGAGGGTTTAAATTAAATAAAATAAGGTTCAATTTAAATTAAGTTAAGTAAAATAGAAAACTGAATTTTAGACTCAATTAATTAGCAACTCTACTGTAGACCATTCAATGGACTAGCCACATTACAATATTAAATTAGGTCTGAATGTTTAAAATACCCCTAAAATTTAAGCCTTCGCATATAATAGGCTATTCTTTTTATTGTGTACACTTATGTCTTACTTAATTATATACATGGGTTCACTCTTTTATGTATTTGTGATGCATTTTCGAAGTTGAACACACGAAGAGGTACCACAATGAAGCAAACTAAGAAATTAAAATAAGGGGGTTTTAGCAAAGTCTAAGTAGCTATCGAATGGATATGACACACTACTCGATCCTTCTCGGCTAACAATCTATTAGATATGACGTATCGGTTCGAACTATTGCTCTTTACTAAAGGGTCACTTACCATTACTCTTTACTAAAGGAAAAGATAAGAGTTGAATGATAACGAAAACAATAAAGTCGCTCAAACGAACAATTTCTATATCGATTGGATGATTCCCCAAATATAAGAAAGTGGGGGTTTATATACCCGTCCACTAGGGTTACATTACATGTATGAAAAGACAAAGGGTATTTTACAATTAGGTTTCATAAGACATACTAAAAAGGGTAAACGAGACAAACATTATTCAGTATAAAAAAGAAAGAATCATTTTGGAATATTGTATCAAAAGACACGTGTTGCTTAGAATTATCTTGGAATATTGTATTAGAAGATATGTGTCGCTTGGCGTCTGAATGGGGGAAATATGGTATAAGGTAAGTGGGAATAGAGCAATACTTGTGATCAGGGGCCGGCTTAATGTGGACTAAGTTGGGGACCAATTAGTTCTTTTGAAAAGAAGTCAGTTTGATTCAGGGCTGGATGCTTGTATTTGGATCGAGAGCTCGCCTCAGCTACTCTTAGGCTGTCTTTTGGGATAAATCATTGCTGTTGAACAAGGGTGAATCTAACACTTGTATAGATTTGATAATCAAGTTAGCATGAGATCAACTTAGGATAGGAATCCCCATCTCGGCTATAGCCTAAAGTTAGTATCCTTCAAGCGAGTCCTTGGAGTCCTCTAGCTTGGCTATGTATGATCTGCCTGAGCGGTTGATTCTTATCATCTGCCTAGGGATCAGAAAGATTCATCCTCAAATCTAGAGCGATCTTTGCTCATTCTTTTGGGGTGCTTACAGGGTCTTCTTTCATTGGTTGGTGAGGGATCAAATTGAACACATGGAAGGCAGAAGAAACTCCACAGTCATCAGGCAACTTGATTTGGTAAGCGTTGTGATTGATTTTCTTTAAGACTTTGAACAAACCATCAGCTTAAGAAGATAGTTTGTTCTATCTCGAGTGTGAGAATCATTCTTAGCTAAGATGTATCCATACCAAGTCTCCTAGGTAAAAACAAATAGTTTGGTGACCTCGATTACCAATTTCATGTTGCCTCTAATTGAACTTGGCGATCTTACTGGTTACAGACTAGTGTAACTTATGCAATTCTTGGGCTCGGTCTACTCCAGATTGACTTTTTTCAGTAGCTGTTGAGGTGTTAACCATATCTAGGGGAATGGTAAGGTTAAGGCCATAAACAACCTTGAATGGGGGTCTTCTTAGTAGTGTTATGGATAGTTTGGTTGTATGCGAACTCTACAATCGGTAGCTATAGATTCCAATCCCACAAGTTCTTTCCCATGACAACTTTGAGTAGATTGCCTAGCGTCCTATTTACCACTTCAGTTGAGGTATCAGTTTGAGGGTGGCTATTAGAGCTAAATACAAGTTTAGTTCCAAGTCTTCTCTAAAGAGTCCTCTAAAATAGATAAAAAATTTTATGTCTCGATTTGAAGCTATGGTTTTTGGTACTCCATGTAGTTGGACAATCTCCTGTAAAAACAGATCAGCAATATATAAAGTATCGTTAGTCGGATGGCATGGAATAAAGTATGCCATCTTGCAAAAGCGGTATATTATAACAAAAATAAAATCTTTCCCTCTGGATGTCCAGGGAAACCTTAGGACAAAGTCTATGCTGAGTTCGACTTAAGGTAAAGTGGGTGTTGGTAGTAGCATGTACTCTCCATAGGGTTCTCTCTTCCCCTTAGCATGCTTGTACACTTCATAACTATTGACTATCTTATAAACATCTTTAGCCAAATCGGGCCAATAAAAGTTTTCTTTCAACAAATTGTCTTTCTTGGTCTCCCCGAAATGACCAGATAATCTTCCTTTATGAGCTTCCCTAATCAATAGCTCATACATGGAGCAGTTCGAAATAAATAGCCTATGGTCCTTGATTAGATAGCTATCCTTAAGATAATATCCTCTAACTACTATCCCTTCTCGGCACTGTTCAACAATGGGACCAAAGTGAGGGTCAACAACATACTATCCAGTGATGATTAAGAATCTTAATAATTTTGTCTGCAAAGTGATCGGCAAAGTTTGTTGTCATGACAAAGCGTCGGCAACCACATTTGCACTTCCCTTCTTGTACCGAATGACATACCAAAATTCCTCCATAAACTTTAACGACTTAGCCTGTCTCTTTAAGAGTTTGTTCTGACTCCTAAGATGCTTTAATGATTCGTAGTTAATGTAGATAACAAACTCTCATGGTAGTAGATAGTGTTGCCAAACAATAAGGGCTTCGAAAAGGGAGTACAACTCCTTCTCGTATATAGAATAGTTCAAAGCAAGGCCACTAAGTTTCTCACTAAGTGATGAGTCATCGCTTCTGCATCAAGACAAAGATAGTGCTAATTCCTACTCTCGATGTATCATATTCTAATTCAAATGGATTATCAAAATTTGGTAATGATAAGATAGGTACCAAAGTGAGTTTTGCCTTAATCTCTCTAAAGCTCTGTTTAGCTCGGTCATTCCACCTGAATCCTTTACTCTTCTTTATTAACTCGGTCAATGGGGTGGTTATTGTACTGAAGTTCTTAATAAATTGCCTATAAAAAGAAGCTAGACCATGGAAACTTCGGACCTCAATGACATTCTTTAGTATCGGCTATATGACCACATATCTTCCAATTTGGGGTCGCATTACATGGTTCATTAATCTCATGAACATGCTTAGTGCATTAGTAAGCCCGAATGGCATAACCAACCATTCATAGAGTCTGTACCTAGTCTTAAAGGCAGTCTTCCATTCATCACCCAATCTCATGTGAATTTGGTGGTAGCTACTTTATAAATCAATCTTCGAAAATATTTTAGTGTCATGAAGCTCATCTAACATATCATCAAGCCTCAGTATCGGGTATCTATATTTGATAGTAATTCGGTTGATTACCTGGCTGTCGATGCATATGCGCCATGAACCATCTTTCTTTGGAACGGGTAAAGCTGGTACAACATAGGGACTCATGCTCTCCCTTACATATCCTTGCTCTATGAGTTCGTCTACCTGTCTTTTCAGCTTGGCAGCTTGCTCAGGGTTCATCTTATATGCAGGTCGGTTCGATAGGGCAACACTTCGTAGCAAATCAATATAATGCTTTATGCATCAGACTGGTAGTAGTCTTCTAGGCAGTTCTTCTAGAAATAGGTTAGAAAACTCATTTAGTAAGTTTTAGATTTCTTCTGGGACATCCTCCAATTCCCTCATCTCCATTAATCTTCTAACCAACAAGAACATTAGTTCATCAGCCTTCTCAACAGATTAGAGCTCTCTTCAACTCATACTTAAGGTCTTCTTTTTACTTGGGATAGGGTCATGGGTTGCAACACAATCTTCCTTCCATCCTTAGCTACGACATAGGTGTTCTTATACCCGTTATGAATGACACATTGGTCGAACAACTAAGGTCATCCAAGCAGTAAATGTGAAGCTCCCATAGGGACAACACCACAAACTACTTTGTCTTTATACACATTCTCAACATTGAACGGTACAGTCACTTGTTTAATCACGTGTAAAGCATCCTTATCATAAAGCCAATGCAGCTTATAAGGTTAAGGATACTTTAAGGTCGATAGGCCTAACCTCTGCACAAAGGATTGCGCAACCACATTAGTATAGCTTCCTCCATCTACTATGATCATACATAATTGGCCTTTGACAGTACACTTACTATGGAATAGATTCTCCATCTGGTGCCCCTTAGGGTTCGACAAGGAACTTAATATTCATCTTAAGACTAAGTTCATCGCTTCTCCTTAGTCAGCATAAACACAAGTCTTCTCTTCCTCTTTGGCCTCAGGTTTTCCAACATCTTCTTTTTTGGGCTTGCTTTCATCAGTGTTATCCATTACATCTCCTCAGAGCACCATGACGTGTCGGTTTGGACACTCAATGGCCATATGTCCAAAGCCCAAGCATTTAAAGCACTTTACCTCACTAATCTTTCATTCGGAGGTCTACCCTTTCTTACCAGCCCAGCCTTGCTAGCTTGCTTAGCTATCTTTAGATCGGTCATTCCCATCCTCAACTCTAATTGTCCTCCTCGGTTTAGCTTGATTAGGTCGACGTGGTACTGAGACTTGCAAGAATGTCGGCCCAGGTTAACTCAGAACACTTATTCTCTACCTTTCAACCCTCTACGCTAGCTTGATGGCCTCTTCTAAATTATAAAACCTCTGTACTTCTACAATATTGTAAATCTCATACTTGAGTCTAGAAATGAACGTCGATATGGTACAAGCCTCTAGTTCTTCCACGTTGACTTGGATCATTAACATTTAGAACTCTTTCACGTAGTCATCAACAGATCGGCTTCCTTGGTGAAACTATTACAACTTAGCAAACATATCTTATAGGTAAGTCTCAAGTACAAATCTTCCTCTTAGTAACCTTTTCATCTCATCCTAGGTTCTAACATCTCACTTCCATCTCTTACTTTGGTTGCATTTAGATTCTTCCATCATATGGTGGCATACCTAGTAAACTCCAATACAATAAGTTGGACTTTGACTGCATCTTAATACCTATAACACTCAAATACCTTCTCGACCTTCTCTTCCCATTTCAAGTATTCATATGTATCTCCACTTTCACTTAAGGGTGAGATTTGTACCTTAATCTTGTCTAACCCTTAAGGAATTCGACGTTCTTGTCCCTACACTTGGTAATAGTCTACTTCTTCTTCACTAAACTCTTCAACATCTATCTCTTCATCATCTTCTTCAATCTCCTCCAACTCCAATCTTCATCTAGTAGCTCTATTTACTACTCTTCTAGCTCATGGCGGTTAAATTGGGCGATTGGTCTGTATTGCAGCGATTAGACTCTCAATAAGGTTTGTGAGTCTGTCAAGTTTATCATCAACTGACCCTGAGGTATTATTACCATTATAATTATGACCAGGTTGAGCACTACTGCTCTGGTCACTAATAACACTCTGAACACTTGAATTTGACATGGTACAGTACTTCTCAAATGGATTAACAACTTGCTAACAACTTTAATACCTGATAGTCACTTAGATGGAATAGAAATAAACTTGCTCTATTTTCACAATAAGAAATAGAGTAAAAACAGAGTAACAATAAAATCACTTTTGTTGTCACACCAATACACTGTAGTAGCTACGGAAGGAATACAGCAGCTACTAACAGTAAAGTGAACTAAAACTTTATTGCAACTTCGTACACTCCCTCACGGAACCATACTCTGATACTAGCGAACTTGATGCGTTTTCGGGATTGGATATATGGAGAGGCATCACAACAAAGCAAACCAAGAAATTAAAATGGGGGGAGGAGGTTTTAGCAAAGTTCGAGTAGCTACCAAATGGATATAACATACCACTTGATCCTACTCGACCAATAATCCATCAGATATGATGCATCGGTCTAAATTAAACGGTCACTCACCACTACTTCTTACTAAATGGAATAGATAAGAGTTAAATGATAACAAGAATAATAAGGTTGCTTAAGTGAACAATTTTTATATCAATTGAATGATTCCCCGTGTACAAGAAAGTGGGGGTTTATATACCCATCCATTAGGGTTATTTTATATGTATGAAAAGACAAAAGGGTATTCTATAACTAGGTTACATAAGACATACTAAAAAGGGTAAAAGAGACAAAGAATATTCAATGTGAAAAAAAGAAAAAATTATTCTAGAATATGTGTCAAAAGACATGTGTCACTTGGCGTCTAGATGGGGGAAATATGGTACAAGGTAGGTGGAAATAGAGTAATGCTTGTGGTAAAGGGCCGGCTTGATGTGGACTAAGTCGGGGATCAATTAGTTCTTCCAAAAAGAAGTCAATTTGATTCGGGGTTGAAAAGGGAGCTTGCCCTGGCTACTCTTAGGCTGTCTCTTGGGATAAATCGTTGCTGCTGAATAGGGATGGATCTAACGTATGTAAGGATCTGATAGTCAAGTCAACATGAGATCAACTCGGGATAGGAATCTCCGTCTCGGCTATAGCCTAGAGCTAGTATCCTCCGAGTAAGTCCTTAGAGTCCTTTAGCTCGACTGCGCGTGATTGATCCGAGGGATTGATTCCTATCAATTTGTTTATGTCTAACTAAGTTGTGTAAGTTTATAGGTTCTAGGCTAATGGGCCTAAGTTTCTTTTAAGGGTTTTATTTAGAAGGCATCATGCTGTATGCTAAAAAGGGTCTAAACTAAACATAGGAAGCTTTAAGACAAGGGGGCCATTGTGTAGGTTTTGGGTATTATAGGGTTACTATTAACCAGGCTGATTAGGCCCCCTACTCAAGTCGATATGATTATAGATTCATTCTTTAGAATAAGGGAGACCATGGTGCTTAGGAACCTTTTAGAAATCACCTAATGTACATTCATAATGTCGTTATCAAGTATTGGGGTAATCATGTGGCAAACAAAAAAAAATAATAATAATTGTAGCTTTGTTAAGGTTTATTAATGAGCTTTAAATTGCAACTTTTTTTTCCTTTTGTAAACTTTCCCTATAAATATTTCCATGTAATTACAATTACTATATCATTGTCAATTTCCTTGTAATTTTACATTTAATTGTATAGGTTTTTGTTTCAATGTAATTTGGACTTTTGCTTTGTAATTATTTAATCATAGCTAACTCCATCTACATTCAAAGCCTATGAATAGCTGACCCTTTCTATGAACTTGGTTTACTTGCTAACATACTGGAATAAGAGTTCATCACGAGCCAATTTAGGTCAATCCTTCAACTACCCAAGGAAGGCATACATGTAATTGAAGCCCTAAAGGCTTTTTGCCTAGGCTAATAGCAGTTAAAGCCTACTTGCCAAGTGCCCCTCTACCTTCTCTCAAAAAGAAAGGATACCAACCGATGCATTCAGTAACTTCTTTGGTGTTAAATGGGTTGAAATTACCCATTCTTTAGAAAAGTGTAATGGGTGTATCAAACCCAGCGCCTTCATTAGTTGGTTTAGGAGTAAAACTACATCTATGCTTGCTAGATCTCGCTCTTGGATGAAAGAATGGGGGTCATCATGGGCTTATTATGGGCCTAAATGGAGATCCATCAATACAATGCTACTAATAGAAGAAAACTACTTGAAGGCCCAGTTTTATTAAGCCCTTGAGAAGTTAAACATCGTGCAAGCCGAGTTGGCCCAATCTTGAAGATGGATTCGGTAGTTAAAGTAGGAAAAAGAGAAGCTTTAGTTAAGAGATGTTTGCAATTTATTCATTTGTAATTACCCGTTCAATTGTAATAAGGAACTTTACTAGAGTTTGCAACAATGAAATCTCAAGGTTTTGCGACATTGTTGTGTAATACTTAGTTCATTTTGTATTTGTGTGACATGCATTTTGCATCTTCTTTTTTAGTACCTTAATCCACTATTATTTTCTTCTACATAGTATAAGTGATAGTTACTTCCTTTTAAAATTATAAGTACTTGTATTCCTTAGGCCATTCTTTTAAAGTAGTCACTATTTGTAAGTAAAATTTTTCATTTCAACGCTTCTTTCAACATTAATAAAAAGGAAAGAAAAACAAAATAAAAGAAGACCTAAAAGAGGAAAACAAAAATGTTTGTACAAACCCTAAGTATTCCAATCTTTTTAAATTCTAAAATTGTTCCCTCCTAGTTACTTGTACATAGTCTTCTTTACTGCCATTAAATTTCCCTCAAATCTTCTCACTTTAAATTCTCTCTCTTACTCTGTGATTTTTTCTTCTACGGTTTCTAAAATAAGTATCTTAACTTCATAACTACTATAAGTAACCTTTAGTCATGCATAATTTTTCGTTCTCTTTTCCTTTATCACTTACACTTAGATCATCACTTTAAGGTAGTACCTACTATCTCTGACTCTTTAAAGCTTTCTTATAAGGTACTCGATCCATTGTTCTTAGGTTTGTGAATAGTTAATAGCCCTTAGTTTGTTAATTTTCTTGTAATCTAGCTAAAAAAAAGGAGAGAAAATAATAACCTCATAGCTTGTATATCGTTTTCCCTTCCTTTATCAGCTTCTTAGTTTATCAATACCTAATAAAATCTTCCTTTTCCTCACTTTATTATTGTCATAGGTTTTTATGTTATCAACTTAGTTTTTATTAAAAAGAAAAAGAAAGAAAGAAAGAAAGAAAAAGAGTCCTTTCCATAGCGTAATGCTTAGGACTAGGGAAAAAAACTGTGAACCGTTAACAGAACTATAAACTAAATCGAAAATTCAATTTTTTTGCATGTAGTTCAATTTAGTATTGGTTTTTTGATTTGTGGTTTAGTTTAGTATAGTGAACAGAACCACACCTATTTCTTTAAAAAAAAGAAAAGAAAAGAGGAGTATTATGACAAGACAAATTGACCTACCTGCATGCTGGTCTTGTCTCTACTCTTACTCTGACCCTAAATCCCTCATCCTCAATGTCATCTCTTTTCCTTAGCATTAATTTGGCTACGTTACATTCACATGGAATTATCTCTATTTGATCTCCCTTCCTTACCATTTGTTTGTCTTCCTTACCATCTGCTCATCTTTGTCACACTTACACAAAAAACTATCTCTCTTCCTTCATGTGATTTTGTAATATTTTGTAAAAAAAAAAAAGGATTGAATTGCGAGCCAAACTATATCGAACCATTTATTTTTAGGTTAAAAAAAATTTATGAACCGAACCATATGGTTAGGTTTAACCTTTAAAAAAATCAAACCATGGATTTTAGGTTTAGTTTAATAGGGGGGCCATACCGAACTGAACTACACCCACCCATAGTAGTGTTCCTTAGTTTTCATATATTGTAAATAGTTCTTTAAGTAAGTTGAGATCTATCTTCTGCTTTGTGATTCTAACTAAACCATGATCATTTGACCATCAAGCTTGTAAATAAGGTAATTTGTTTTAGAATTTCCATCGATATCATCTGTAAGGTACTCAACTAGTTAGTTTGTGATCACTGTCTTCTCCCAAGTAAGCTTATCCTTCTCATAGGTTTATGACTTGTCTTAGTAGAGTCTGACTATAAGGTACCCTAACTAACCCTTAATGATATAGGTTTATAAGAATCAAAATCCCGACACCCTATAGTAGGATTGTTTCCCCTATAAATAGTTTTATGTCTAGGCCTTGCCTCTTTTTATTAAGGAATCCTAGCTAACCCATGATCATGTCCCTATCATAAGTGTTCCTCTCTTCTTTTTCTTACCCTAGAGGACTATAAATGATGAGCTTTGCATCATCCGTAGATTAATCATTCAAACTTTATTTACAAAAATGAGAGGATCATCACCTTTTCTTACCTCATCTTCAAGTAAAATCCCTCTTTCAGAAAAAAAAAGAAAAAAGAAAAAGAAAAAAAAATGAGGTTGCTAATAGGTATAGATTCCTATGCTTATCTTAAGGCTTATCAGCCATTCACCCTCAACTTAAAAAAGAAGCACATTTATGTTCAATACACCTTAGCTATCAAGGCCTGATGCTAAGAGGTAAAAGGGGAAGCCTGGTAAAAGGACTATGCAATTCTCGGCCTGTTAAGAAAGCTAACCCATGCATAGTCTTAAACACATTGAGGAAGATACAAGTATCGCCCCATTAAGGAAGTTGATGGTTGCCCAAACATAATCATGACTCTTAGCCTAAACAAAAGGTAATCTTACTCCAAGTTGAAAATTCCTTACCTCAAGAATAGGGTCTAGAAGACATCAAATATAGTACTAGCCTACTTAACTCCAAAAAGTTATGCCTATCTCTAAATATTCGATCCTCAAGATAGATACGGGGATGGATCAAAATTAAGTCAGAAGCATAAGGAGCAAACAAGCTCTAAAGTCAAGGGGCATTTGACTTAAAAACTAAGTCTCGGGTAGTCATTTTACTAAGCCATCAAGATCACGAGAGGCTAACCAAGACATGAGCACACTTCAAGAACATACAGTTGAATTAAATGGCAAAAAACAATCAATTGAGGTAAGCAACACAAGAAGGAGGCCATCATGAAGATAGGGGTAACGTTAAAAAGATTGTTTCTTTAGTAATCTTTATTTTTTGTATATGCAACTTCAAACTCAAGATGTGTTCTCTCATTCTAATTGCCCTTATGGAATGTTTCATTAAGATGGTGTACATAACATTAAGAGGTAACTTGGCAAACCTAATCTCTATTTGGTGGCAAATTAACAAAGATTCAGGCTTAAGGAAATGGTAACTCATTATTTAAAAGATTTAGAATAAAAAGAGGCAAACTATGTCTTAAACACTAATCATACTTGAGAGTTGAGTGACAATAATGTGAGAAATTGAGACCTGTTCCTTAAAAGAGGTTTGTTTTGAACTTGATATATAGGTCAAAATGATGGTAGGCACCTTTTTTTTTTTTCAATATCATAAATATAAAATATCTTTTGTCAACCTCGTTGAGCCTATCTAAGGAGTCTTCAAAATTAAACCCTATAAAAAAAACCCCTACGATGAGGCAAAAATGAGGTTAAGATCAGTAATTAGGAGAAAAAAGATAAATTATTTGTACTTATAGTAGTTGCATCAATTCATGTGTAATAGCTACCATTGATAATTCATTTCCTTTAAAAGAAAGAAGGGCCTCAATTCAAAAGCCGATATTTTGAGTTATAAGCCATTTGAGAAGAAACAGTCAATGAAGTAGTTATACTCTCCATCAAAACCTTGCAAAAAGAAGCTCAAAGGGAGAAGAATGAAACAATAAGCCAAAAGAAGGAAAAAGATGAAAAAGGGCATCAATTTGTATGCTCCGAAAAAAAAAAAACAAAATGAAAGAAAACACATGAGAAACAAGTTCAAATCAAGTACTAGAGGGCAACCAAAGCTCGAATATCTTGAGGTACCTTTTAAAGCTTAGAGAAGCTCAAGCACCTCAAGAATTAAAGCCGAAGTGCAAGAGTAAGACTTATAACTTAAAGTTCAAGGATCATCCCATTCTATGGGTCCTCCCACTACATCACCCTTAAGATGCTTTTGTAATTAGGGGATATGGATTATTACTAGGGGAAAATGCAAAAGAACCCCCTTAAACTTTACCTTAGGTGTGATTTGACCCTTTAAACCTTTAAAATAAGATTTTTGACTCTTAAACTTTCATTAATTGACAAATAACCCTTTTAAACTTTAATTTTTGTGTATAAACAACCCCTAAACTTTGATTTTGGTGTATAAACAACTTATATACTCCATAGTTTAGGGGGGTGTTTACATACCAGAATTAAAGTTTAAAAAGTTATTCTCAATGTAAACACCCCATTTTTGCCTCTCCCTATAATTATAAATTTTTTTTTTTAGAATAGGGTTAGGGGTCCTAATTTAAGAAAAAAACACAAAAAAATTAGAAAAATACAAAAAAAAAGTATAAAAATATCATAAAAATAGAAAATTTAGAAAAGTACAAAAAAAAAAATACAAAATGAAGTGGAAAGATAAATTCTTTTAGACAAATGATTTTTTTTTTCAGGAAAGTAATTTTAAGAATTTATTTATTTATTTACTTTTTCCTTATATTTTAAAGAAAAGAGAGCTAATTGGATTGGACTAGGTTTTGAACCTAGTCCGCATGAATTGGAATCAAGGCTGAAGGCCTTGATTAGTTTTCGAAGGCAGGTACATAGGCGTGAGAACTGCTTGATTTCTTCATTAGCAATGCATATGCACTATACCCGTACTAGGGACATGTCCTACATATGTGGGCGATGGCCTCTCTTTTTTGATTCCCTTTCTTCACCTGATTCTCAGTGTTTTTTTTTTAAGAAAAAAAAAAATGGCTCCATAGCGTACGTTAGGAAGCAATTTTCGCATGGTTTTCATACGATTCTACACGATTAATTAGTGGAATCATGTACTAGGCATAGCCTAATTTCGATTTCAACCAATTTCCTATCCAAATTCATACTCCTACATAGCCAAAATTGAGCTTCAAATTAGAAAAAAAAAAAAAAAAACTAAGTTGCAAGTCAAAAACCATTTAATTTGAATCTTCGAATTAATGAAATTTATGAACTTTGTTTGTATATTTAAGCTTCAATTAGTACAAAATGGGGGTTGGGGATTATTTTTGGATCATCAACTCTCGTTAATCCACTCAAGAACACACATACTACACCCTTTCTCTCACTAGCACAAATTTTCTCTCTCTCTCTCTCTAGGTGTAGCAACCTCTATGGTAGTTTTTGACAAAAACTATCACCACCATCCACTTCCCCATACTTAATAGCATAAGATTCCTCCCTCATTTGAAGACCAATAACCACTACTCAAAAGAAGTAACCATCATTGGCAGTGGTTGAGTTTAAACATCTACTAAACTACTATGTTAGGTCGTTGCATAAAGTCTATTTTGTTACGCCCCGAAGTCGCAGAGTCGCAACAGTTCCGCCGTGTAAACCATTCTATGATAGTAACTAGCCTCACAGTGCCTACCATAGACATAATCTACACAAGGCGTCGACGACTCCTCGCTTTGAAGTAAACAGTTCGATTAATAATTATACTACAGTCATGATAAATATCACAATTTTTAATAAACATAGATAATTATAAGTAAGTCCACAAAGCTTCCCAGGAAGTTTTACATAATCACCACAGTTTACTAATTTACAGAATAACTATCAGTCTTTAACCTTTAACTACAAGGTCAGTCTAGTTACACATTATACTAAGTAACTTGATCCTCATACCCCTGGCTTCATAAGGACTAACCTCTAGGTAATTGTAGGGCGACATAGTACTTGAAGTGATCACAAATCAGAACCTACAAAAGGATTTATAAGGGTATGAGCAACTACAACTCAGTAAGTTGAATTGGAAAATCATGAATGTATACAAGCACAAATAGGGTTATCAAACAATTATTTTCATGCAATGCAACAATCAAGTGTCATCGCACAACGTAGTTCGGTCCGTTGTGAAATAAGAGAAATTTCACCCACTCCAATCTGGGTTGAGGAGTTCCATGTTATACAGCAGCTCACAACCAAACCTAGGCTTGTGCAATGAAGACCTTGCTCCTCCCGCGACTACCTTCGAACCATTGAGTTTACCCCCGCCGTGACCTCCTCTCCTGTCACTTAGTTCGACTGAGGATGAAAAAGGGACCATTTTGCCATCCTGCGCTATCCCTTTCGAAGGGGTCGGTATTTGGTTGAAGAATCCTATGATCCCTTAACGGGTTGCAATGCATGATATTTTTAGTTATTAGGGTTGACTAAGATTAAATTCCGTTTAGGGTGTTCAAACAAGTTCATACCAATTTAATCAGTCACAAAATCATTCATAATACAAATTTCAGCACGAATTCAGATACATCATACACATGCGCAAACTACTTACAATCACAATCATATACAAGCCTAAGTCTTCGAGTACTACAAAACTAGTACTCCATTACAATAAGCAATAACCCAACTTACATGAAATTGCTCGATCGCTCGATCGCTTAGTCGCGAGCTGATTTGTCTCTGGGTGTCCTATAATACAAATAGGTCTTTTTAGTACTTATATTTTATGAATTCTTATTCTAATTCATAATGTAACTCATTTTCCCCATGTATACCTATAACGCTCTAATGATTCGTTGTACTCTATTTCGGGGTCCGACTCCTAAACTAGATTCTAGTTTTAATTCCTAAGTCTTAAATAGGCTCGAATCCCAATGTGACATTAATCACATTATGCTCGGGTATTCACATATCCTATTGGGTCGTAATTTGATATTCTAAACTATTCGGTACACGCTAACCCTAATTGAGGTATCGGGTTTATTCCCAATGTGTAGAAATCTTACATTTTGAGATATTTACTTAAAGTTAAATGTTATTTCAGATTTATTATTTTTCTGATATCTATTATAATATTATCTAAATAACCTTATTTTTTTAGATTTATTAATTTACACTTTCACATATTACTAATTTCTTATATTACTTACCTAATTTCCCTAATTAACCATACTTAATACCCAAAGGCTAGGATTAGGGTTCCACTTTAGAGATTAATATCCTTAAACATATAATTAATATCCCAATCAGTAATTAACTTCCTAATCACCTAATTAACCCTAAATCACCCAATTTTTCCATCATTTTAGGGCTAAAAATTAACTTAAAAATTTCAAAAATTAATTTTAAAAAAATGGCTTCATAGCATTGTTCTACATCATATGAGCATCCTACAAAAAAATTTTGAGCTCCAAACTACACTCCTAAGCTTATTTATTTTTCGGTTTAATCATGCTCGGTTTTAAACAATTTATTAAGGACCCTATATTTCTAAACATAATTAAACTAAATAAATATTTTTCCCTAACTCTACATACAATAAAACCTCAGAATAACAAGTTTCATAATTTTTTGGGCAAAATAACTAATTTTACAAATTTATTCAAAAATCGGGGTGAATAAATGACTAACTGGTTCGAAGCTTTCTAGCCATCCAAACCCGGTCCAAGGTTATCGACTGGTCCAGGCGGTGGTTTTTGTGTAGGGTGGTGGTGTTGGTTCGGTCCCAGGTGGTGATGAGTGGTGGTTTTAGTTCACTTGCCTAATCTGTACAGTTTTCTTTTCTTTTTTTATTTTCTGGATTTTCTCTCGATTTTTTCAATGTTCCAATTTTTCTCAGATTCTAAACTGACCAAATGACTTTTGTAAAATTTTCCCCTATTTATAGACAATTGTAGTAATTAATATGCATTAATTTGACAAGACTTTGTCCAAATTCCTTGATTTTTGGCTTTTTAAGTTGTCTAATTCTTATTGGCTAATTTTTCTTTTGCAGCTTGGGACCTGCCACGACCTGTTCTTGATTCATCTTATCCTCTTCTGATTTTTTCTGATTTTTCCATAATTATTTTATAATTTTCTTTAATTATTTGCTTAGTTTTTGGCCAATTTAGGTAATTACGCGTATTTTTATTTACACGTAAATACATATAGGGTACACGTGAACATTCCTAATTATTATTTTGGTCATTCTAAAATTTTTTGTATACATATAATCTATCTGTAGTAATTTTTTAGTTATTATATTGCACTTTCCGCCTTTTCGGTAATTAGCAATTATTATGCTTAAAATTTGAAAATTTTATAGTCTCTTATTTTACTACTTATTTTCTTAAATTTAAGTTTACGAGATCATTTTTACTAATATTTCTCTCAATAATTTATAATTTGGGTTTGATCGGATCCTTTAGCCAATCGCCTTAAACCTTGGGTTTTAAGCTCAAACTTACGGTTACTTGGCTTGGCTTGGCTTTAGGGCTTACATATTCCCCTATTCACTAATAGGAAACTCACAAAAGTGCCTCTCCCCAATCGATTTGGAGCTTAGAATGACCAAAATTGCCCTTACTTATTGTTGTTCATTTCCTTTAAACGTAACCCGACCTACGACTCGTAGGGTACTAGTTAAACTAACCTAACTCAATTTGGTGAAGTTCAACTAACACCCCTCACTTTGTTCGATTCCCTTTTTGGTTTAGCTTTGATTTTTTTTATTCATTTATTATTGTTGTTGTAACCAAACAAAAAAAAAAAAGGGAAGAAAAGAAAAAAGAGATAGAGTAGCTTATTTATTTATTTATTTATTTTCTCGGTTAAAGCTTAAATAAGGAAAAAATAAAGATAAATAAACAAAATAAGATAAAATAAAATAAAATCATTTTATGACTTAGAAAAATTTATTTTCCAAAAAATAAAAATAAATCAACTCTTTTCCAAAATCTAGACTATTTTAGAATTTTCAAAAACAAAACTAAACTTGGAGACCCTTTTAGAAAAATTTCAAAATAAATTAAAAAGTTAAGAAACTTAAATCTAACTCTTTTTCAAAATAAAAGAGATCAACCTGTTAATGTTTTCAAGGAAAAAACTATGTAGTTTTGATCCCGAATAGTGGGTATATTGGGACCTCCAAAGCGATTAAAAAAATTAGTTTTTCTTTTCTTTTAGTTTAAAATTATTCAACTAATTGTAGTTTTGATAAATTAGTCTATATTTTTAAAAAGGTAATTTTAAGAATTAAACCCAAATTTGGAAACTTGTGTTAGTTCTAAGGATTTAAAGAATCTAACCTTCGAACTCGTTTATTTGTTTTTTCAAAAACCTTTTCTTTAAAATCAGTTTTTCCCGCGTAAACTAGGGTCTAAATCAAAACCAAATCTACCAATTTGTTTTTGACTTAAACCATTTCTTGTCTCCGGTTAAGTGACAACTCTAAAAGTTTATAAAATTCTTTTAAAAAACCAGTTTTCTTTAACTTTTAGTCAATGATCAATATTAAACAGGTTAGGTTTTAATATTAATTGAGGTTAAGGAAATTATAAACAAAAAAAAAAAATCAAGCTCGACACTCAACTTAAGATGTTATTTTGCTAATTTATGAAAGTTTAGGAACAAAAAACTGTACTTTGAAAGTTTAAGGAGGTTTTATGCAATTTTCCCATACTATTAATCATGAAATTATAGGCAAGCCCATTTTAGTTTTTCCAAGAGTTCTTAACTTGTAAACCCAGGTTGAGTGAGTAATTCTTTCAAAATATGCTCGTTCATTAATCCTTTTGAAATTGCTGATCAAAAGCATAATTTTCATTACAAAATAGAAAAAAGTACAGATTGACCAAGGCATATCATTTACAAAATGGACTATAATTTTGGAATAGTAGTTAAGAGTAGAATCTAAATTGAGAGTATGTGAGGAAGTCCTTTATGGTTAGATCGATCAATAATGAGTTATTATCTCCGCATAAAAGAGACTCTTAATGTTATAAAGCCCCCATAAGCAAGGTTAGGGCCAAATGTGCCTATGTCCTCTAAGTTTAAAGCCTCAACAACGTTTGAATCGTGAGACTTTCTTCAAGGAGTAAGCAAAAGAGCAGGTTGCCTCATATGATCACCCTATAAAGGAAGGAAGAGTTTAGTGTAGGACTCATGCTTTTTACTAATATTTGTACTTGTTAACAACTTTAAAAAAAAAGAGAGAAAAAAAAAAAAAGAAAAAGAGGGATTTATTCCTTTCCTAAAGAAATGATTTTTTGGAAAGTGTCCTTAGTGGACAATTTTCACGAAAGTCCCTTAGGTTCTCTTTATCGGGGATCTATCCTTTCAAAATCTTTGCTTTAAAAGGCCTTAGTGGTTGGTTTTGTCTCTTTCAATGTACATAGACCAAAAGGCCAACTTCTTTTAAGTCTAAAAAGCCCAACTTCTAGACCATTCCCAACTTACAAAGATCACCTTATAATGTCTTTAATTTCATGGTTATAGCTCCTTTAGGAACACTATCCATTTAAGACGGTAACTTGCGATTTTTTTTCTCTATAGTGCTAAAGCCTTTTCAATAAGCCCATTTCCCAATCAATGAACTCATCATTTTAATGTGCTTTTGATCCCTATAGATCACTTACTCTTTAAAGCATTACTTAGGGGTTTTTAGGATCACTTAGTCATAGGACCATTGTCCTAGTTTTAAAAAGGAGTGTTAGGATCGCCTGCTCTTAGAGCACTGCCTTTTTTCTTGCACAATTTGATTTTAGAAGTAACTCCTTAAAGTTATTCATGGCCAAGCATTGTTTTTAAACCAATGAAGAACCATTATATCTTTAAGCTTACCTCCTAGTAGAATGTAAATCAATTAAGATATTTGTGAAGTCTCAATCCTTTAAGACATGTGGTTCATTAGAAAATTTGCCTATCTCTTTAGGATAAGATATCTCGTTATAGGGTTTCATTTAGATAAATTGTATAGGGGCCTTATCCCTTCTTAAGATAGCCTTACTACTATCACCTATTTTTAAGATAAGATATCTTGCCAAAGGGTTTCGTTAAGATAGATAGCAAAGGAGCCCTATCATTCGTAAGATAGCCTCAATTTTAACCTCTCCCTTTAGAATAAGATATCTCATTAAAGGATCTCATTTAGATAAATTGCATAGGAGCCTTACCCCTTCTTAAGATAGCGTTAGTACTATCACCTCACTTTAAGATAAGACATCTTACCAAAGGGTCTCGTTAAGACAAATTACAAAGGGGTCATATCATTCCTTAGATAACCTCAATGCTATCAACACCTTTAAGATAAGAAATGTTGTAAAAGGATTTTATTTAAATAAACCACATAAAAGCCTTATCTCTTCTTAAGATAGCCTTAGTACTATCACTTCTCTTTAAGATAGGCATCTAGCCGAAGGGTCTTATTAAGATAGACTGCAAAGGAGTCTTAACCTTCCTTAGATAGCCTTAATGCTACCGTCCCTTTTAGGATAAGATATCTCATTAAAATGTCTCATTTAGATAAACTATATTAGAGCCATATCACCTCTCTTTAGATAAACGATGATTCAATCGGATTTAAATTGAATATTTAATAAGTAATTCAAGTTTTAAGTGAAGTTGAGTATTAAATGGAACCATACCTATAATTATATGAAATCACTCTATTTTTAAAAATAATTTTTCATTTATGCATGATAGATTAAATAATTATAAGCAGGGATAAATTAGTTTTTCCAAACTTAAAAAGCTTAGACTGATTTAAGGCCCGATGTTCGTTAGGAGTTTTATTCAAAATTAGAGTAAAAATAGATTGAATATTATTTTTGAACAACATGACAAAAATCAAGCAATAGCCTAGTTGGTTAAGGCTTTAGATTAGAAAATGGAGGTCTTGGGTTCAATTCATGAAAGGTGTAAAACGTACTTTTTATTTTCTTTCCTTACATGGACACATGTTTGTCCCTTATTGGTACACTTGTTCATCCTTCATTAGTATATGAATCCACATTACCCTTCATGGTATCATGTTATTGCCATATCATCCGCCACATCACCCTAACACATTACCATGTCATCGCTACAGCATGCTATGTCACCTATTAAGTCGCTTCGATATGTCACTATGTCATGCTACGTCATCGCCACACCATCACCATCTCATATGCCACATCATCACCTCTAAGTATAGTAGGCATACTCGTATGTGCAATTGGTACACTCCTAGCACATGATCATGTTTTCTACACACCATTACGTATTTAGCATCACATATTATCTAAATTCAATAACTTACATTGAGCCTAAACATGAAAGAAAACCATTTCATTTAATATTTTTATATCCTTAATTCGACTATAATACCTATAAATAGAGGTTTTTACTTTACTCATGACCATTAGCCATCACTCTTATTAGCTTTATTATCTACTTTCTCTCCGAACACTGCTTGTAACTACCATCGAAGCATTAAGAAACCATCTCATTGCAGTTGTTGTCTAACCTAAGTTAATTAGGTTTCTTATTTTCTTTCTTTCTTTTATTTATTTATTCATTAATTTTTGTTATTATTTTATTTGTTCTTAGTTAATAATTAGGATAGAAACATGTATAGTCCTTGGGTATTGTGGGTAACTAGCTCTCAAGGACAAGTAGGGCCTATATATATAAGGAAAAAAACAATAAAAATTTTGAAAAATGATAAAAGTGAAGGAAAAATAAAAATTAATAAAAAGTAGCCTAATAAAATTTGAGCAATTGAGTAGTTTTTAAGAGTGCTATAAGGTAACCACCACTCTCACGACTAATAAGGCCTACTTATTTTTCAATATTGGAAACCAAATAAAAATATTAAAAAATGCTTTAAAAAAAAGAAAAAAATTTCCTAGGATAATAAATTAGTAAGGTTTATCCCTACCCAAGTGCCACCCCCCCCCCCCCCCCCCCCCCCCCCAAAAAAAAAANTTTGTTTTTTTTTTCTTCTTTTTCATTTTTAATTTTTGGCTTTTATATTCTTTTGCAAAAGTTTTTATTTTCTAAGAAAATTGATGGAAAATAAATTTTTTATTTTTTTATGATTATCCTACAAGTGCCTATATATTCACTATTTAGAATCAAACAACCGTAGTACCTTTATAAAATATTAGTAGTTTAGTTGATTTTAAATTTGAAAATAATGCCAGGTTTATATTATTAACTAGTTTATTCAATTTTGGAAAAAAAAATTCTAGGAAAAGGCTCTAATTTTATTTTTGTTCATTTTTGGAAAAAAAACTCCTATTTACTCATTTTTGGGAAGGAGTTCATTTAATTTTTACTTTTTCTAAACAAAATATTTTTTTAAGTGACAAAACCTTTTTTACATTTCTTCCAAAAAAAAAAAAAAAACTTTATTTTATGAATAATCTTTTTTTAAGACTTTTCCTATTTAGAAAAACCAATAAATCATTTTTGCTAGTTTTAGAAAATTAAGACTTTTCTTTAAAAAAAATGTAAAAAAGGTTTTGTCACTTAAAAAAATATTTTTTTTAGAAAAAGTAAAAATTAAATGAACTCCTTCCCAAAAATGAGTAAATAGGAGTTTTTTTTCCAAAAATGAACAAAAATAAAATTAGAGCCTTTTCCTAGAATTTTTTTTTCCAAAATTGAATAAACTAGTTAATAATATAAACCTGGCATTATTTTCAAATTTAAAATCAACTAAACTACTAATATTTTATAAAGGTACTACGGTTGTTTGATTCTAAATAGTGAATATATAGGCACTTGTAGGATAATCATAAAAAAATAAAAAATTTATTTTCCATCAATTTTCTTAGAAAATAAAAACTTTTGCAAAAGAATATAAAAGCCAAAAATTAAAAATGAAAAAGAAGAAAAAAAAAACAAAGAAAAATGGTTTCTTTTAAGTTAAAAGGATATTTTAAAAAGTTAAGACTCAATTCAGTATTTTAATGTAGTAACCGGCATGTTTTAATAGGTTAGCTTCAAACTCAGTTTGTCTAATTTCTTTGAAACTTTTTCAAAAAGATTTCCAAAACTCATAGTTGCTAAATTAGAACCATTTTGCCTAATTAGTTCTAATTTTACTTATTTTTCTTGGTTTTATCGAACAATGACTCTAATTTTACAAAACCATAAGAAACCGTTTTTTTCTTAACTTATATTGAGCGTTTAAGTTAAATAGGCACATGGTTTAATTTAAACCAATTTAAAAAAAATAAAAAACCAAATTTTAGACTAGATAAGGATGAACATTTTAAAAATAAGTTCAAACAAAGGATATCACCTACCATTATAACACTATTAAATCGAGGTAACTTGACATGTTTTCTTAACACATAGTACTAATGTACCGATGAGCCTATTTTATTATAAATAAAAAAGAAAAATACCAAGTAATATTAATAAAATTATAAAAGAACAAAGAAAAAATCTAAAAAATATAAAAAGAAGAAAAACAATAGAAAACTAGAAAAAAATAAAAAATATATAAAAATAAAAATAAATAAATATATAGAATATTAAAAAACTAAAATTTATTTTGAAAAAGACAACATAAAAATGAAAAAAGGCATTCCTAATTATCCAGCCTAGTTTTTTCTCGGTTTTTATAAATTAGTCTTCTTTAAATCGATCAATATTAAATTTTACCTGTTTAATGTTAACCTTCGATTAGGGTTTAAAGAAAATCAGTTCTTTTAACTTTGAAAACATTTTGGAATCGCCACCCAACCGTCGTCGAGAAAGAGAGTTAAGTTATAACCAATTGAGTGGATTGGTTATAACTTAACTACCGATCTATTGATAAAATTAATGTTTAAAATGGTTTTTTTTTAAGAAAAAAAAACTAAAAATCTGAATCCGGGGGTTATCCTATTAAACCCTAAACGAGCACTACATTTAACTTTTCGAATTTAATTTTGTTTTTCAAATACCCTTCCAATAATGTTTATTTATAAGAGATAAATGAAATTATACCTAAAATGAGAATTTAAAGAAATATCTACTAAAAGGGGGAAAAATAAAAATTTTCCATATTTTATGTTGCCTCATATGTACAGGTGCCTACATATCCGTTATTCATGATCAAACTTCCACAGTTCGTTCATGAAAACTATAGCTGGTGAGTTGATTTTAATTTTTTGGAAAATGGTCAAGTTTATGTTTTAATTTGATTTGATTATTTAAGGAAAATTTCTAAAATAGTCCTAAATCAGGGTTTTATTTTTGAAAAATTCTAAATAGGGTCCTAATTTTGAAAAATGATAAATTATTTTTATTTATTTGAAAAATAATTTTTCTAAGTGATAAGATATTTTTATTTTATTATTTTTTATTTTGTTATTATTTTTTATATTATTTCCCTTTTTATCTATATTTTTTATTATTATTTTTTCATTTATGCATTAGTGTAAAATATATGATAAAACTAAACTAAGTCTCTCTCTCTCTCTTTTTTTTTTTCTTTCTTTTTAGTTATAATTACATAAGGCTTTACATGAATAAATAAATAAACAAAAAAAAAAAAAAACCTAATAGGAAATCATACTAAATTAAGATGCGGGTCGAAGTTAGAGCTTAGGTCAATCACGCAAATTTGGATTGGGTCGAGTTGTCTCGACCCAATCACATGTTGTGCATATGCACAAACAAGGGAGAAAACAATAGTGTCGAAGGCGTGATTCAGGTCGATTCATCCACCAAATAAAATGGGGAAGGGTGTTTTCATGTAAATTTTACTAGGCTTGAGGGGTGTAGAAGTGATGTCGTGGTTAATGGGGTTCGTTTAAGTAGTGGTCAAAGCTTTAAGGTTGGAGGTAGAGTGGGTTGTTGCTTGCGGTGGTGTTTGAGGGTGAGTGGATGGTAGTGGTTTGTATTTATGGATGTGGGGAGCTTTATAGTAGGGTTAATTGTGCAGTTAGAGTAAAGCTTGATTGTTGGCCATATATGGTGGATGGTCGCATGGTAGAGAGGGTTGATGTGGTGAGTGGCTTAGGTATGGGATGAAGAGGGTGGTGGGTTGATAGGGGGCGATCATGCACTTGGTGTATAGATGGCAGCAGTAGGTGTAAATGTGTGCTTTGTGTACCATAGTTATTGGTAGAGGAGTGAGTTTGGGGCTTGAGTTAATGGAGAAGGATGGTGCAGTATTGAGAGAGAAAGCAGCCATGTAGTATTGGATTTGTTATTGTTGGGTTGGTACGGTAGGGATCATAAAGGAGTGCAGCAATAGGTTGCGAGTGCATTAGTGTTGGGATGTAGGGGCGTATAGTGTTGTTGTGAATTATAACAAGACAGGAGTGGTTGAAGGGGAGAGAGAGAGCTTAGGGGTCGAGTTCGATGGTGAGTGGTCTAGCTAGTTGAGTCAATTAAGAGCTAGAGAGAGAAAGGGCTGTTGTTTGTATATGGTTTGGTGTGTGGATTCCAAAGAGAGAGAGGAAAATTTGTTTTTTAGTGAGAAATGGAAGGAAAGAAAAGGAAAGAGGAGAAAGAGAGGGGAAGATGTGCTGTCAAGACCAATCACAAAGTACTACGTGTTACGACCAGATATGTGCCCTATTGATCTCTTAATATGTGGTAGTTGTAAGCCCTAAAGCTAAGCCAAGTAATTGTAGAATTGAACTTAGAACCCAAGGTTTAGGGCGATCGGTTAAAGGATCTGATCAAACCCAAATTATAAACTATTAAAAGAAATATTAATAAAAATGACTCCGTAAACTTAAATTTAAGAAAATAAGTAGTAAAATAGGAGATTATAAAATTTTCAAATTTTAAGCATAATAAGTACTAATTACCCAAAAAGCGAAAAGTGCAATCTAATAACTAAAAAAATTACTAGAGATAGATTATATGTATACTAAAAATTTTAGAATGACCAAAATAATATTTAAGAATGTTCACGTGTACCCCACATGTATTTACGTGTAGATAAAAATACGTGTAATTACCTAAATTGGCCGAAAACTAAGCAAATAATTAAAGAAAAATATAAAATAATTATGGAAAAATCAGAAAAGGATAAGCTGAATCAAGATCAGGTTGTGGTCTGAAAAAAAAAATTAGCTAATAAGAATTAGACAACCTAAAAGCCAAAAATCAAGGAATTTGGGCAAAGTCTTGTCAAATTAATGCATATTAATTACTACAATTGTCTATAAATAGGGGAAAAATTTCCAGAAGTCATTTGGTCAGTTTAGAATTTAAGAGAAATTGGAACACTGAAAAAATCGAGAGAAAATCCAGAAAATAAAAAAAAGAAAGAAAACTGTGCAGATTAAGCAAGTGAACCAAACCCACTACTCATCACCACCTGGGACCGAACCACCACCACCACCCTATACTAGAACCATCGCCTGGACCGGCCGACAACCTTGGACCGGGTTTGGACGGCAAGAAAGCTTCGAACCAGTTAGTCATTTATTCACCCCGATTTTTGGATAATTTTGTAAAATTAGTTATTTTGCCTAGAAAATTATGAAACTTGTTATTTTGAGATTTTATTGTATGTAGATTTAGGAAAAAATATTTATTTAGTTTAATTATGTCTGAAAATATAAGGTTCTTAACAAATTGTTCAAAACCGAGCATGATTAAACCGGAAAATAAATAGGCTTAGGAGTATAGTTTGGAGTTCAAAATTTTTCTGTAGGATGCTTATATGATGTAAAACAGTGCTATGAAGCCATTTTTTTAAAATTAATTTTCCAAAATTTTAAGTTAATTTTTAGCCCTAAAATGGTGGAAAAATTGGGTGATTTAGGTTTAATTAGGTGATTAGGAAGTTAATTACTGATTGGGATATTAATTATATGTTTAGGGATGTTAATCTCTGAAGTGGAACCCTAATCCTAGCCTTTGGGTATTAAGTATGGTTAATTAGGGAAATTAGGTAAGTAATATAAGAAATTAGTAATATGTGAAAGTGTAAATTAATAAATCTAAAAAAATAAGGTTATTTAGATAATAATATAATAGAAATCAGAAAAATAATAAATCTGAAATAGCATTTAATTTTAAGTAAATATCTCAAAATGTAAGATTTTTACACATCGGGAATAAATCCAATACCTCAATTAGGGTTAGCATGTATCGAATAGTTTAGAATACCAAATTACGACCCAATAAGATATTTGAATACCCGAGCGTAATGTGATTAATGTCACATTAGGATTCGAGCCTATTTAAGACTTAGGAATTAAAACTAGAATCTAGTTTAGGAGTCGAACCCCAAAATAGAGTACAACGAATCATTAGAACGTTATAGGTATACATGGGGAAAATGAGTTACATTATGAATTAGAATAAGAATCCATAAAATATAAATACTAAAAAGACCTATTTGTATTATAGGATACCCAGAGACAAATCAGCTCGAGCGATCGAGCAATTTCAAGTAAGTTGGGTTATTGCTTATTATAATGGAGTACTAGTTTTGTAGTACTCGGAGACTTAGGCTTGTATATGATTATGATTGTAAGTAGTTTGCGCATGTGTATGATGTATCTGAATTCGTGCTGAAATTTATATTGTGAATGATTTTGTGACTGATTGAATTGGTATGAACTTGTTTGAACACCCTAAACGGAATTTAATCTTAGTCGACCCTAATAACTAAAAATATCATGCATTGCAACCCGTTAGGGGATCATAGGATTCTCCAACCAAATACCGACCCCTTCGAAAGGGATAGCGCAGGATTGCAAAATGGTCCCTTCTTCATCCTCAGTCGAACTAAGTGACAGGAGAGGAGGTCGCGGCGGGGGTGAAGTCAATGGTTTGAAGGTAGTCGCGGGAGGAGCGAGGTCTTCATTGCACAAGCTTGGGTTTGGTTGTGAGCTGCTGCATAACATGGAACTCCTCAACCTGGATTGGAGCGGGTGAAATTTCTTTGATTTTGCAACGGATCGGACTACGTTGTGCGATGACACTTGATTGCTGCATTGCATGAAAATAATTGTTTGATAACCCTGTTTGTGCTTGTATGCATTCATGAGTTTCTAATTCAACTTACTGAGTTGTAGTTGCTCATACCCTTATAGATCCTTTTGCAGGTTCTGATTTGTGATCACTTTAAGTACTATGCCACCCTACAATTACCTAGAGGTTAGTCCGTTTGAAGCCAGGGGTGTGAGGATCAAGTTACTTAATATAATGTGTGACTAGAGTGACCATGTAATTAGGAATGAAAGACTAATAGTTATTATGTAATCTAGTGAACTATTATGTTTGTGTGAAACTTCCTAGGAAGCTCTGTGGACTTATATATATATATATAATTATACATGTATATTAGAAATTGTAATATTTAACATAATTATAGTATAATTGTTAATTGAACTGTTTACTTCAAAGCGAGGAGTCGTCGATACCTTGTGTAGATTATGTCTATGGTAGGCACTGTGAGACCAGTTACTATCATAGAATGGTTTACACGGCGGGACTGTTGCGACTCTGCGACTTCGAGGCGTAACAGTAGTGCGTTGTGTTTTAGAAAAAAAAGAAAAAAAGAAAAAGGCAATTTTTGCCTCTAATAAGACTTGAACCCTTGACTTTGTGCTTAATGCAATACTGAACCCAAGTATAGGTTATTGACTTGTGCATTATCCACATGTACTATTAAATTATACATGTGGACTAAGTCAGTCTAATTTAGATTCAAATTTAAGTCCAAGCCCAATAGTGTACTCCTTATTTTTATTTAAATTAAAATTCTATTCTATTAAACTATCTAAAAAATTTATTATTTTCTAAAATCCCTGAATCCTCTATTTTTTTTTCAATTTTTTCAAAATATTGTGACTTTTTAGTTTTTTATAATTTTATTTTTTTTCATTTCTTATTTTTTGGCTTTTCCTAATTTTTTCATTTTTTGTATCTTTCTAAATTTCTTATTTTTTGTGTTTTTTCTTAATTTAGAACCCTTTACCCTATATTAGAAATTTTTAAACTAAAAAAAAGATAAAAAATAAGGTATTTACACTAATCACCCCATAGCTTTGGGGTGGCATTAAAAGCCATCATTTAATAATGGGTTGTGACTTACCTTCTTAAATGGGTAATGCAACCGGCTATTGGTGGTAGGAGGCGGCCTACTGTTGAAAATTTCCAAGAAAAGATTGTGTGAAACTCGATTGAGTTCCATCTCTTTTTCTTTTGTTTTGTTTATTTTTTGGAAAATTGACACCCTTAGTATGGTAGTGTCACCTACCACCAATGGTATATCACATAACTCACTTTCAAAAGTAAGTCGCAAAGGGTGGCTTTTCTGACCACCCATGACCTTAGGCGATCAAGAAGACCTTTTTTTAATTTTTCCTATTTTCTTTTTCTGTTTTCTAATTCTTTTAGTCATTTATTTATTTATTATTTACATTCCTTTTACTTTTTCTGATTCTATACTATTTTCTTCTTTTTTATATTTTTTTTCAAATCATTTATTTATTTTTTTATAAATTTATTTACATTTTTTTATATATTTCTATTCATTTGTGATTAATAACCCCACCAGCATCATGTCAATATCATGTGCCCAAAAAGTAATTGCTACATCAACTCAATTTAATTGCATTATAATAGGGGGTTGATAGAATTTTTTATTTGAACTTTTATGTAAAACATTGTGTCGAATTTGGTTTTTTACTCTCTCGGTTCTTTTATAAAATTATGTCTTTTCTAAACCGATCAGTACTAAACCCTACTTATTTAATATTGACCCTCGACTAAGGTTTAAAAAAGACCATTTTTCCAATTTGAAAAAATTTGAAGTCATCACCCGACCGAAATTGGGAAAAGGGGTTAAGTTATAATCAATTAGGTGGATTGGTTATAACTCAGCTACCGGTCTATCGATTTAAAAAATCAAGTTTTAAATACGGTTTTTTTTTTTTTAAATTAGAGATCTGGATTCGAGGGTTAATTTATTAAACCCTAAACGGGTACCACTTTTAACTTTTTAAATTTAATTTCGCTTTTCAAATATACCCTTTAATTTCTAAAAACATCTAATTATATTACGTGCGACTAAATTGATTAATTTACATAAATATCTAAAATGGGAAAAATCAAACTTTCCATATTTTAAGTCACCCCATATTTGCATACGGGTGCCTATGTACCTGCTATTCAGAATCAGACGTACATAGTTCTTTTTTGTAAAAATTTAGTGGATTAAATTGATTTTAATTTTGAAAACATGTCACATTTACGTTTTTAATTCGATTTATCTAAAGAAATAATGAAAGTTCTAAATTGAAAATTTTATTTATTTATTTTCCTTTTCTTTTTTTTTTCTAAAAAAAAATTTAAAAGGGTCTTAATTTGAAAATGGGCGATTTATTTTTTATCTTTTTTTTTAGAAACTAAATTTTTCTAAATGATAAAACAAATACTTATTCTTATTTTATTTTATTTTTTGTTTATTTATTACTAATTTATTTATTACCTGTTATATTTTATTTATTTTTATTAAACTAGTAAAAATAAAATAAAACAATATAAAATTACCATTTTCTTTTTTTCTTTTTTTTTTCCTTTCTTCTTTTTCTTTTCTTTCTTTTATTTATTTTTACATCTACATTTTACATGGATGAAATAATAACAAATAAATAAATACAAAACAAAAAAAAAGAAAAAAAGAAGAAAAAAAAATCTTGGACTAGAAATGGATCGTAGGTCGAATCGGATGTGGATCGGGTTGGGCTGCTAGATCAGGTCGCGGGTTAAACCTCCGAGTTTGGTCGGATCTTAGTTTCCTCTTCCATAGCACCAACAAGGCACGATTCAGCCTGATTTAGCCTTTAAATCTAGGGGAAAGGGGATTTTTGTGTGTTTTCAATTGGGATTAAGGGGGAAGGGGGTAGAAGAAGTACCGAGTCTTAGGATGATCATTTTGGTGGTGATCGGAAATGTACCGTAGGTGGCGGTGGTAGTTTAGCTGCGTATGAGTTGCTAGGCGTGGTTAGTTAGTTAGGGAGGAGGTTTTGGAGTGTGGGGAATTCGGCCGTATAGTTGGTTGGTGTCTAAGGTGGTGTTTAATGGTAGTTTGAGGAGAGGGGGTTTGGTGGTTAGGGTTAGGGTAGTAGTGAGCTCGATGGAGCTGCTAGGGGATACGATAGTGGTTGAGGATGGTTGAGTTGGAGAGCTTAAGTTAAGGGGAGTTCGGTCGTGGTGGTGGTTAGGCTTGGGTTGGAGTAGAGAGAGAGAATAGAAGAGAGATAGTGTGGGTTAGAGAGAAAAAATGGTCGCGAGAGAAAGAGAAGGGTTGGGAGCTGCTCGTGAATGGTTGCTCCTGCTCATTGACGTCCCATAGCCCTTATTTATACTTAAATTTCAACCTAGTAACAAAGGAAAGCTCGGATCGAAGTTAATGAGAAGGGTCGAATTTTCAGTTTTTTCCCAACTTTGAAGCTCGATTTAAATGTGTAGTTGACTGAACTTAGATGCGTTTTCTGTACTAATTCATAGTAGGTTATGTCTAGCTTGTAATTTCGCCATTGATTTGGCGAAATTGCAATAAAAAAGAGTCCAAAAATCGTACTGAAGTGGGCGGTCTGAAGAGGGAGGTGTTGGAAATCTAGGGAAAATGAAGGAAGGAGGGGGAAAGAGAGGGAAAGAGAGGAAAACAAAGGGAAAAAGAAAGAAGGGGAGGGAAAAGTGGGCTGACGTGGCATTGACACAACGGTACGTCACATCATGTGGCACCATGTTAGCAAGGCCGTCAAATAGGAAGCCACGTATTAGGACATGTGGTGCAATCAAATCCTGACATGTGGCAGTTCCTAATATGATTGAAGAAATAAGAAAAAAGGCCTCCCTACCTTTGCCAAGTTTCGAACCTAAGACCTCATGTTTAATGCTAGTATTATACCTATATGTTTAACCATTAGGCTGTTGGCTTATGCCTTGTCCATATGTGCAATTAAATTACACATATGGACTCGTTCAGCCTAGGTTAGATTTAAATCTAAACTTAGGTTCAACGGCTTAACTCCTAAACCTAGATTAAAATTACAAATCTATTCTAATAAGATGTTATTTTCTAAAATCTTTTATTTTTTTTTTAATTTTTTATGACTTTTCAATTTTTAAATTTCTTATTTTTTGTGCTTTTTCCTATTTTCTTATTTTTTTTTAATATTTTTCTAAAATTCCTATTTTTTTTCTTATTTATTTATTTATTTATTTTGGGCTTTCTTTAATTTTCTATTTTTTGAACTTTTCCTAATTTAGGACCTTATAACTTAATTTGAAAAAATAAAAAGGGGGGGTAGGGGGCAAAAATTGGGTGCCTATACGTTGATTCTGTATTTGAAAGCTTAATCCCTTATTTAAATTTATCTCAAAATATTGATTATTGTAGTGTAATTTTCCTAATCTAAAATCCTTACATTTAGGATCCTTATCATATCCTTATTAAGTATAAGGCATTTAATTTATGTAAGCTAAAGTCAAGGCTCAAGTGAAAATTGTCACATCCTATAATGGTGGAGTCACAAGAGTCTCATCGTATGAATTATTCTATGATAAAAGCTGATATTATGGTTACTATCATAGACTTAGTCCACATTAGGTATACTCGACTGAACCACTTTGTAGCATCTAATTTGATACTTGTCTATAATAAACCTATGGTGTGATCCTTCAAAATAACTATTATAAATGAACATGAAATTAAATCTTTAAAAAAGAATTGGGTTTTATATGCATTAAGGGGTACAAAACTTTGAAACTGACAAGAATTTCAAAATTTTATTTTTATGAAAAGACATGTTCAAAAGAGAATTTGGTAAAAGTCTATAGAATTACAGATCTTTGTATACATGTTAATAGTTGAAAGCTACAAGGCCACTTAAGGGGACCTTAGTAATTTTCCTAAAAATTGGTAAAAATGAATAACAAAATAGGAGTTTAGCTAATTTTTCTTTATCCTCACTCTTTGACTCCATTCTTTAATCTTTTGGAATTGGGTGATGTACTTGTAAATCTACTTTGAACCTAAAAAACAACTATAGAAAAATGAGCGACAACTTACTTAGTAAGTGGGATGGAGACAAAAGTATGTGTACAATACAAAACAACCAAGGTTTTCAATCAAGTTAGTTAAATGTAATGCTTGTATAAGCAAGTGCCATCATTTGACATTATCGAGTTCATCATGAGATTAGAGAAATCGTGTCTACTTTAATCTAAGTTGAGGAGTTTGATGTCTCACATGCGAATTGAAACCAAATCAGGACTTGTACAATGGAAAATACCTTCTACTTGAGACTACTTTCAAACTACGGTCCCCAACCTTATCACAACCTCCTCTCTTATCACTTTGTTCGACTAAGGGTAGGGAAATGACCATTTCAACTATCCTTATCGAAAGGTTCATTTTTAGCTTAATAATCTTAGTTGTTCCTTTAGTAAGTTACGATGTATGTTAGTTAGAAATTAGGTTAAGTTGAAGTTAGTTTGGTTTTAAGGGATAATCAACCAATTTCAAATAGTTAAATTTAAGTGGTAATCATAAAGCAACAATACATAGAGTTCATCTCTAATAGTAATAGAACAATATTCAAGTATTGATGCTGTATACATAAAGTTAACCATATTACAACCACAATCAAATACATATTAAAGGCTTTAAGTAATATGAAATAATACTTCAAAATGTGATGAAGTATTGATCCCACTTACCTTGGCATGTAATGCTTGATAAGCTTAAGTGTTGGTTACGTCCATTTCCTAATACACCACGCTGAGAGTTGATTAGGGCAATGGTATCAAGGTAGGTCCAAACTTATAGAAAGCTTGAAAATAAGTAGGAAAATGCATAAACAATAATGAAAGTAAAATAAGCAAACCTTCTAACAACTGTAAAGATATGACGTACTAGGGAACTTTTGAGGACTCATAGCTCAACTTGATATGACATACAAGCTAATTTAATGAGGATACTCCTTACTTAGCCTTGCTTAAGGGTTAGGATAAGAGTGAAGTAAGCAAACAAGTTGAGAGCAATGTTCACGAAAGAAAGTATTTTCAATATTCTAAGGTACGTTGATGAGGCCTTGCGAATACATATACAGAAGGTATTTAAGCATCCTGTCTAAATTGGAAAAGACTAAAAAGGTAATGTCCAAAAGAAGTAATATATAAGGAATAATAGAGGGTATAATTGAAAATACAACAAAAGTGGGTATCTTGTATGAAGGATTTTGGCACATGATTACTCAGACATATGGCTCCTTATGGATGGTTGATCTTTTGGTAGAAAAGACAATTATGTACGATCAGGGAGGTGATTGCTGAGTTGAGGAGTTAAGCAGAGTGGTAGGTCAACTGTGCTGAGCAAAGTAGATAGTTCTTCCGAGGTGAATTTAGCTTGGACGTATTCGGTAACTTGGATTCAGGTTAGCTAGGTAGGTGGTTAAAAGGGTCAAGCTATTGTTCGAGTATAGCTTTGGTTAGCAGTTGGAGACAATCAAAGAGTACAAGAGGGGTTAGCTTAGCTAGGGCATCAGGTTGGTGGATTGCAGCACCTTAGACTCCTTAGTGGTGGGTCATAAGGAAAGAATTTGCCTAGCCATACTTTCCAAGCCTCAAGCTTAGGCTTGGATTAAAGATCCATTGATCTGATTCTTATCATCCTCATTGCGATGATTGGGATTTAGGATTAAATCCGGCTGATCTTCATCCAAGTTCTCCTTAGGTCAGTAACTACTAAGGTTGGTAACATTAAATACGTTTGATACTCCAAAGTCTTTTAGAAGCTCGAGCTAGTATGCATTGTCATTGATCTTCTAGAGTATCCTGAATGGTTTTTCAGTTCTGGCAAATAGCTTGTTCTTCCTTTTATTAGGGAATCTTTCCTTACTTAAGTGTAACCATACTTGGTCTCCAAGCTGAAACTACTTATTCTTCCTTCCTTTGCCTTTCTCCTTTAGCTTCCTAACAACTTAGTTAATTTGTTGGGTGACTCTTTGGTAGATGTGTTGGATAGATTGGGCTCTGGTTCTCGCTTTTGGATCTTCTTGGTCAATAGATGGCATGTGGGTGTGATCGAGGGGTAATTCAAGGTTGAAACTATAGATGACTTCAAATGAGGTGTGCTCAGTGGTAGCATGTACTGTCCTATTGTAGGTAAATTCAACCACAGGCAAATAGACGTCCTAATCAATTAAGTTCTTCCTTACTACAGCTCGGAGTAGTAATCCTAGGGTGGGGTTGACTACTTTTGTCTAGCTGTCGGTTTGGGAATGGTAAGAGGTGCTAAACAGTAGCTTAGTTCCCATCCAACATTCGAGGGTTCTCTAGAAATGGCTTAGAAATTTTGGGTCTCTATAAGATAACACACTCCTTAGCACTTAGCGCAAGCGAACTACTTCTTGCAAAAACAAAGAAGCAATAGCTGAAACATTGTTAGTTTTGATCTAGGGTACAAAATGTGCCATTTTACTAAACTTACTCACAACAACCATTACAGAATCTCTGCCTTAGGTAATTTGGGGTAATTAAAGGACAAAGTCCATACTTAGGTTAGCCCAAGATTTGGTTAGAATAAGTAGAGGCATTGCCTTCTCTTGCTTTGCTCAATTGTTTGCTTTCTTATAAATGATGCATCCTTCAATCACATGATGCAAGTCATGTTTCATTCTAGGCCGGAAAAATCTATCATTCTACAGCTCATACGTTCTCTGTTCTCCAAAGTATCTAGAGAGTCCTTTATTGTAAACTTCTCTCACCAGCAGCTCTCTAATTGAATAAGTCGACATACATAACTTATCACCTTAGAATAGGTAACCATCCTCTACATGGTATTCATCCACCATTCTTCCTTTTCTACAGCGTTTATATATAGGGCTAAAATGAGGATCATCTTGATGTTGCTCTTTAATGCTTGCAAATCCTAGTAGCTGGGTCTATAACTCTGTGAGATGAACATGTCTTCTAAACAAAGCATTGGCAAATACATTATTCTTGTCTTGCTTGTATTTGATGATGAAATTAAATCTCTCCAGAAATTCAATCCATCGAGCTTGGCATATTAACTTTGCAAATATCCTAAAGACTTATAATATGTATATATGACAAATTCCTTTGGTAGTAGATAATGTTGCCACATACAAAGAGCTTGGATCAAGGCCAAAAGTTCTTTGTCATAAATAGAATAGTTTAATTGTGCTCCTCTGAGCTTCTTACTATGATAGGCAGTAGGATAGCCTTCTAGCATCAACATAACTTTGATGCCGACACCTGATGCATCACATCTAAGCTTAAAAACCTTTTCAAAATCTAGTCGAGCCAAGATTGGGGTAGAGGTAAACCTTGTTTTCACCTTGGTAAAACTCTTCTCTTTTTTCTCTCCCTACGTGAACACCACATTCTTCTTTGTTTGCTCAATCAAAGGTCTTATTGTGGTACTAAATCATAGGATAAAGCATCGATAGAATGGTGCCAATCCATGAAAACTCTTCACCTTGGCATAACATGCTGGGGTTAGCTACTCAATAATTGCTCGTACCTTCTCTTTATCTACTCTTAATCCCTTTCCACCAACCATGTAACCTAGGAAGATCACTTCTTTCTAACAAGAGTATCATTTCTTTAGGTTTTCGAACAATCTCTTTGCTTGGAGGACATTGAAAATAGCTCCAAGATGGTCATATGCATTGCCAAGTTGATACTATAGACAAGGATGTCCTCGAAGTAGATGATGACAAACTTCCCTATTAGATCTCTCAAAATGTGATTCATCAACCTTATGGAAGTGCTTAGGGCATTTGATAGTCTAAAAGGCACGACTATCCACTCATACAGGCCATGTTAGGTCTTAAAAGTAATCTTCCATTCATCCCCTTGCCTCATTCGAATCTGGTGTTACCTTAACTTCTGGTCAATTTTATTGAATACCCTCGCACCACTCAACTCATCTAACATATCGTTTAGCCTTTGATAGGGTATCAACACTTAATAGTAATTTTGTTGACAGCTTTGCTATCCATATACATATGCTAAATTTTATCCTTCTTCGACATAAGCAATGCTGGCATAGCACAGGGGCTAAGACTTTCCCTTACTTAACCTTTTGCTAATAGCTCCTTGACTTCACTCTAAAGTTTAGTAACTTATTCAAGGTTCATCTGATAGGTTGGTTTGTTTGGCAAGGCAGCACCGGATATCAAGTCAACGTAATGTTTAATGCCACTAAAAGGGGGTAGCCCCTCGAGTAGCTATTTAGAAACATGTTAGCATAATAATCCAGTTTCTCTTTGACCTTTAGGGGTAGCTTACCCCGCTCCTTCAACTCGAGTAGTCATTTGATCAATAAGTAAGTTAGCACATCGATTTTAATAGCTTCTTAAAATTCGGCTCTACTCAACACCAAAGCCTTTTTTTATCTTCGAGCAAGTTTAGCTTGTAGTTTGCTAACTTGACTCAACATCATAGGGTTCAACATAATCTTCCTCCCATCTTTCTCAAATACATTCGTATTCTTGAATCTACCATGAATAACCCTTCGATTAAAAAGCCAGAGTCGGCCTAGCAGTACGTGAGATGCAGACATAGGTAGTACGTCACAAAGAATTTTGTCGGAATAGTTTCCAATTGAGGTTAGCAATAGCACTTATTGAGTGACATGTAGTGTTCCCTTCTGATTTAGCCAATGTAACTTATATGGCTTTAGATGTGGAACGATTGGTAACTTAAGTTTCTTATGTTCTTGGCAATACAACACCATCAATTGGTTGGTCTTACTATTCAACTCTAACATCTACCTTCTTGGTTAGATCGATAATTTGTTGAGCTCGATAACTTCCTTAGGCAGGTTGGCTTGACTGGCTAGGCCGACTCATTGGGGGTCAAGTCGGCCTAATCCTTCTCTGTCTCTCCACTTGGGGGGCTATTCTTATAACCTCATCTAATGTATCTCTGATCTTGCTTATTAACCTAGTAAGAAATTTAGATACTGTTTGGGCTGATGGCTCATCTACTTCACATCGGATCATAAGCATCTAGAACTTTGCACATATTTATTAACAGTTCAACTCCCTTATCATAGTTCCTAAAGTCTAGCAAAGTATCCTGCATATATGTATTTAGTACAAAATTGTTTTTGAGAATCTTTTTTCATCTCTAGCAAGGTGTTGACCTCTTTGTATTCTTCTTGCCTCCTGATGGCTTGGATGTTCTTCCACCATAATGCAGCATATCGAAAGAATTCTATAGCAACAACGTTTAACTTCTCACAATCCTCATATTGATAATAATCAAAGACACGCTTAACCTTTTTCTCCCAATCCAGATACTCATCTACATCCCCAGAACCATTGAATTATGGGATTTGAAGCTTCATATGGTTAGCATCTTAGGTTGCTTGAGCTCACTCCTCTTCTTCATTATACTCTTCATCTTCTTCCTCATCTAAATCACCCAAGTCAATCCTCCTTCATATTCGTACTAATCCTCCTACTCCTTCACCTCAAGCTTGTCAAGTTTGGTTCTATCCTCTTTTAGGTCAAGCAACTTAGGGCAATTCTACATGGCTTTAGTAGGTTGAAAGGTCAATGCATGTATAGCCCTGGTAAGGTCGACTATAAGGTCAACCATTTCATTAATTCATTCATCTATACTTTTAGGGTTACCCTTGTGTTGTCGTCCATGATGGATAACACTACTATTGTCATTTCTAATATCGGCATTAACGTTAGGATCTATCATCTTCTTGACAAAACTCAATAAACAAACTCAAAATCTAAGAAACAAAAGACATTGCTTCTCTAAACTAAATAATCACATACACACAATCGCTTCTTCATGCGAAAGTTCAACTATCACCTAAGCACAAAAGTTACTTACCAAGAACAACAAACCTAACTAAGACTTGCTCTATTTTCGTATTTTTAAAATAGGCAGAATAGAGCATATAAACATAGCAAATCACTACGTCTTCTACTTACTCAACACTTATAGCTAAACTCTTTGTGACACACTACCATAATCACTACTAAAGAAGGTTTAAACATAACTTACTCAAACAAAACTTTCCTTTGATACCAAGATGGTATGCTACACCAAGAGTTAACAAAGGTGATGATATTGGGATGGGTCTAAGCTTGTAAAAAGCTCGAAAACAAGTGGAAAAATGCATGTACAATAATGAAAGTAAAACAAGTAAACCCTCGAATAGCTTTAAGGATATGATGCACCAGGGAACTTTCGATGACTTAAGGCTCAACTCGATATGATATATGAGTTGATCTAATGATGGTACTTGTTACATAGCTTTACTTAAGGGTTAGGATAAGAGTTAAGTAAGCAAACAAGCTAAGAACTATGTTCATGAAAGGAAGTATACTTAATATTTTCAAGTATGGTGATGATGCCTTGCGGCTATATATATAGTGGGTATTTATACTTGAAAAGTTAGGCATCTTACTTAAAATAGAAAAGACTAAAAGGGTAATGTCTAAAAAAAGTAATGTACAAGGAATAATAAAGGGTATAATTAAAAATACAATAAAAGTGGGTATCTTATACAGAGGATTCTAGCACATGATTGCTCAAATACATAGTCCCTATGGATGGTTAACTTTCTAGCAAAAAAGACAGTCTTGTACGATTAGGGACTACTGAATCAAGGTGTCGAGCAGAGGTAGTAAGTTAGATATACCGAGCTAAGTAGATAGTTCTTCTAAAGTAAATTCAGCTTAGACGTATTTGCTATGGCTCGAATTTAGGTCGGTTGGATAGGTGGTTAGAAAGGTTGAGTTATTATTCAAGTGTAGCTCTGGTCGGTAGTTGGAGACAATCAATGAGTACAAGAGAGGTTGGCTCGGCCAGGGCATTAGGTCGGTAGATTGCAGTGGCTCGAACTCCTAAATAGTGGGTTGTAAGGAAAGACTTCGCCTAACTATACTTTGTAAGCCTTGAGCTCAGGTTAAGGGTCTAGTGGTCTAATTCTTATCAACTTCAACTCATCCCTAAATGTTCAATACAATTACTTTAGTTTTTATTAAATATAAAGTATATGAGCTCATTTTAACAATTTAAGTGTTGTTGTGAATGGACTTAAGGAAATCTATTAGGCTATTTATCAAGTACTTAACTTACTTTTGAACTCTTTAACCAAGGCTTTAGAAGTATGTGTAATACTAAGTTTTGGCCTAGGAATCGTCTAACAAAGTTTTTGACATAAGTTTCCTTACACTGGTAACCCTCTGATCAAGTCTCTATGGTTGTTATAATTGGGTCTCTAGCACCAACCAACCTTCTAATCAAGTCACTAAGGTTATTTTAGCTAGACTTTTTTCACTAGCCAACCTTCTAGACAAGTCTTTGGTGTTATTTCAATTGGGCTTCTCTTACTAACCAACATTCTGAATAAGTCTCCAATTCTACGATTCAACCCCTCTTTTTAAGTCAAACCTTTCACAAACCTATTGATGAACCATTTGGTCAGGTTTACACTTTCATATTTACACCAAGTCATTCACTCTAGTATCTTATTTTCATTTCAAAACTCATTAATACACATCAATTTGACTTTTTACCAACCTTATTAACATATTACCCCTTTTGCTTCTCAACTCCCATATTTTATTTTAGATAAATCAAGTTTAAAACCATCAATTGTAACATATCTTTACTCTAATTCAAATCCACTTGAGTTCATGTCATCATATACGGTAAGATACATCTTACATTAACTCTAGAGTAGGTGCAAGTCATTTCTCTTGAAAATAACCAAATTAAAATTTTGAAAAATAACATTTTCTCTTAATTAAAAGGTTCAAAAAATTCACAAAAATTATAGAAGCATTTTTTTTATAATATGGTGATATTTAAGAAAAATTTTGAATTTAAAACTATGTCAATAAGGTTATTTAAAAGAACTTCAGAATCGATATGGGTTTGGGCGATTTTTTAAGGATAGTATATACTCCATTAGAATTTTCAAAAATTAACATTTTTCATTAATAATACATGTAAAAATATCTTGAAATAAAATTTTCTATAATTTTCATATTTAATTTACTATTTTTAGTAAATTAAAGAAAATTGAATATAATTTAGACTTATAGGATAACTTGCTCGTTCAGCTACCAACTTTTACCCCATTGCCAGCCCCACTAGGTGCCATTACTACTGTTAACCATTGGTGGTGGTTTGCACCTAGAAGCCCTTTGAACTTGCGTATCACTGATTAACTTGGTTTGCATGATTTTTCCTTGATTTTTTTTGAAAATTTTCCTTTTATCTTCTTCTTTAGTTTCAAATTTTCTTGAAACCCTGCGACACTAACAAGTGCTAAAGAGAGCATTGTAATGATTCATTTCATGGAGTAAAATAGTGATTTTCTCTCTTTAAAAAACCTTTTGTACCCCTTACACTCTCTTTCTAAACCTACTTATTTATGTGTTAAGTGCTATCTCCTTTAATCAAGAGCTATCTAAGGACTAAGCCATGCCCAAAGGTACTAAATCCTGCAGGCCGCATTTTTTTTTTTATCATTTTAACGTTTTTCTTAATAATATTTAGTTAATTTTACATAATTTCGAGTATTTTAAGTAATTACGGGTATATATTTATATACAATAATTATACCCAAAGTGTATATACTACTTTTATGTGTTATTTTATGTCATTCTAAGATTTATAGTCCAAATAATTGATCTCTAGTTTTAACTAATTTTCCATATTGATCCCATGCATTTCTAGCACATATAATATGTTACACTAAAATTAACTATTTTAGTTATAATAGTAGTATTTTATTATATTCTTATATTCCAAAACCAAGGGATGTCCTTAACTAACTCTTATAACATAACTGTAAAATATTGACTTAATTATGTTACCTTTATAGATGCCTTAAATCAGCTACTCGACATAACTACATAAAAAGACGGGTTCTACAGTAGTAAGTAAGGAAAATCTATTTATTGGTACTAATATGGTATGTATTTGAACGAATAGCTTGTAATGTCGGTGATAGTGTATAATTTTTTTAAAAAATTATCATTTATATTTTCAAGTGCTAGAATTTCATTAGTATATGTATAATATTGATATATCCATGGGGTTTATTAGTACTATTAAAGCTTTTCTAATAAGCATGGAACCCCAAACCCATTATTTATAAAACTGGCATTATCATCGCTATGCTACACTTTATTTTCAATTAATTTGGCATAACTTATTCTTGAGTAAAAATGATCAAGCCATTTCCAATAAGATCCAAAATAGAATATTGTAACCATTGACTTGGACTCTTAAATGCACTCATTTGGTTAGCCTGATTTCTTGGCCTTAAGTTGCATTTTAGAAAACAACGTACAATTAAAAAAATAAAAGTAGAAGTTGAAGGAACCCCATTTTGTTTTGTTTTTTAATTTTTTCACTCTAAAAGTGGCAACTTACTTATTTATTTATTTAGATGAATTGTGCCAAAACCCTTAAAAATTGCATGGAACCCCATTTTTTTAGAAAAATTGACACCTAACACTCATGAAACATGCATGCTTCTATTAACTAAGATGTATGTGTAAAGTAAGCCGACATTGATGCTCTAAATACTTAATTTTTACCTCTATTTTATTTTTTCAATAAGGCAAAAGGTCTTAAATTAGGAAAAATACTAAAAAAAAAAGAAAAAACCCAAAAAATAAGAAATTTCAAAAAAATACAAAAACAAGTAGAAAATTAAAGAAAGCAAAAAAAAAAATAAGAAATTTAGAAAAATACAAAAAAATAGAAGATTTAAGAAAAGCCAATAAAAAAAGAAATTTAGGAAATAATAAATCTTTTAGATAGTTCAGTAGAATATAATTTTTAATTTAGATAAAAAAAAAAGAGTTATTGAGCTTGATCTTAGATTTGAATCTAGCCTAGGTTGACTTAGTCCATTGCACATATGAATGAGAAAAAACCAACAACCCATCTGGATAAGCACTTAGACTTATATTGCATATGACTTGGAGATTTTGGGTTCAATTAATGGAAGGTGTAAAATGTATATTTTCTTTTCTTTTCTTACTCCATTGCCACGTTATGAGTCAAATTATCGTCACATCATTTATTAACTCACTTCTAAGTATGGTAAGTACACTCTTATATGCGTTGGACATACTTTGACACACTCCTACACGCGTAGCTTTGTATTTAGCATCACATATTGTACGGGTTCACTCAACCCAAACATGGAAGAAAATCATATTGTATTTAATATTTTTTATCCTTAACTTGACCGTAATACCTATAAATAGGGGATCCCATTTCACTATAAATATCAACTCATCATTTACAATCACTTAAATTCATTCACATCGCCACACTCTTTCTCTATACGACCCTTTTTTCTAAGATTCGTATAACTCCAACTTGGTCTAGCTCTGCTTTGGTTTTTATTTGTGTTTTGTTCTTTGTATTTTATTTATTTTTGTAATATTGTACTTTTTTTGTTGTTGTTGTTATTATTATTGTTATGATTGTATTCTATTTGCAATTGTAAAAAAAAAAAGGAGAGAAAAAAAAAAGGAAAATGCTTAGTTTATTTGGTTTACTTATTTTTATGTTTTTGTTAGAAATATACAATAAAAAATAAAAATAATATAAAAAAGGGTAAAAAAATAATAATAATGCAAAATAAAGATGTCCTCTTACTTAATAAAAATCCTTTTTTCAATAAAATAAATAAACTCTTTAGGCATGTTTTTCATAATTGAGATATCTTTTCAATGATTTAGACTTCTTTTCTATAATTAAGCTTTTTTTTCTATGGTTTAGGCTTTCTTTTTATAATTAAGCTTCTTTTCTATAATCAGGCATGTTAGCTATGGTAATTGCATATTTCATGGAAAGTTATATTTAGGTATTTTAAAATTTTTCTAAAAAGTTTTATCACTTAGAAAATTTTTTTTTTCCAAATGAACAAAAATAAATGAACATTTTTTCAAAAATTAGGATATTTTAGAATTTTTCCAAAAATAAAATCACCAAATTAGGACCCTTTTCTTTTAAGTATTTTTTTTAAATAAAATGAAATTGCTAAGAGACATAAACTCGATTACTTTCCAAATTTAAAATCAACCAACCCGTTAATATTTTTGGAACGAATTACAGAAGTTTGATCCTGAATAGCGAGTGTGTAGACACCTATACGTATGAGGTGACTTAAAATAGGGAAAAATTTTATTTTTCCCCTTTAGTAGATAATTCTTTAAATTCTTTTTTTTTTTTTTTTTTTGTAAATGAGTTATAGCTTGTAAATAATCATTATTGGAAGGATGTTTGAAAAGTAAAATTAAATTCGGAAAGTTAAAAGGTGGTATCCATTAAGGGTTTAAAAAATTAGTCCCCACATCCAGATATTTGGTTTTCAAAAATCATTTTAACAAAATCAGTTTTATCGAAGAATCAATAACTAAGTTATAATCAATCTATCAAATTAGTTATAACTTAACTTTTTTTCCCGACTATGGTTGGGTGGCGACTCTATAGCGTTTTCAAAATGTAAAAAAAATTGGTTTTCTTTAAACTCTTATAGAGGGTTAATATTAAATAGGTAGGGTTTAATATCGATTGGTTTAAATAAGACTAATTTATAAAAACCGAGAAGAAAAAACTAGGCTTGATAGCTTGGCGGCTCCATTAGGAACGTCAAGAAGGCTAATCGCTTAAAATACTTTTTGAAATTAAGATTGCCTTCCAAAATACCCATGTCATTTATTTATCTATTTATTTATTGGTTTATTTGTTATTAATTTCGTGTATATATTGTGCTTTGATTGCCATATTTATATAACATACATTGGGACATGAGGGGGGTAGAGTCATTTGTTGTATCAAAGATGTAAGGTGGATGCAGTTAGACCTGGACCATCTTAGGACCCTAAGAGGGGGTTCATTATGTAGGCTTTGGGTATAGTAGGGTAACCACTGCTCAAGGTTGATTAGGCTACCCCGCTCAAGGTTGATTAGGCTACCCCACTTAAGTTGTAATATGACTAATGAAGGCATTTTCTAAAAACAAGTGAGGTTACAAAGCTTAAGGACCTCTTAGAACCTATCCTAATTGCTTGAGTTAATATACTACTCCTAAGAATTGCAACCTTACTAATGTTTGAAAGATTTAGAAATATAATCAGTCTTTTCTAAAGTAAAAACATCAAACCAAATGATAGGGTTGCAACTTAAGGAGTAATGAACTAACCTGAGCAATTTTAGCATATGCATATTTCCACGACTGTTTTATTGATGAATAATTCTTATCTATGAAATATCTAGGCCTAAAGATAATGGCAAGTAACCAACAAGAGATTAATTAAAGAGTAAATAGGCTACTGGATGCCCTAAGAATCCATGAGCAACTGCTATTAGTTGAAGTTACCTATTGGAAGCAAAAGGTTAGATGTACTGAGGCCTCTAATCAATCCTTGTTAGCTTAGGTTGGAAAAAGTGAAAGGACTATGGATTGGGCTTAGAGATGCTAAATAAGATTAAAGCTTAATTGCGAGAGTTAGATTAGAAACTTTAGATGTAGTTAAAAGACTTTGAATAAATTTTAAGAATAATTATTAGGTTCCCTTCCGTTTGTTCTTTATACTTTGATCTTTACAAAATAATAATTTTTCTCTTTAGTCTACTGTTCTTTATTCTTTCCTTCTTTGTAGATAGTCCTTCAATAAAGCTCACTTAACCATTCATTCTCTCTCACTCAAGGAAATATAAATAAATCTCACAAACTTATAACTAGCACCTAAAAAGAAAAAAAAAATTGCGATCTTTATTTAGATTTTTTTGGTTTCTATAAAATAAATCTTTATCTTTCTCTCTTACTAAAAAAAAAAAAAAGAAAAGTTGCTAATTGGTAAAGAATTCTTCCAATTGGGTTCACATGACTGATGACAAAATTGCCTTGGAAAAGATGGTACATTAGATGGCCCAACAGTAGCGGATCCTATTCCCGATAATCACTACTCTCTAAATATCTTAAGATTCAAACCTAGAAAGAAGACTCTTGAATCTAGAAGAAGAGATAGCCATGATGCAGAAGAGCATTATAAACCTAGAAATGGCAATAGGCCCAACACTTAGAAGATTTCAACACTTGAAATTCAATATTGATCAAATGTCAGTAAACTGAAATAATGAAGAAGGCCTAAGAAGAAAAGAGCCAAGGAGGAGTGAGAAAAAACAAGTCGAAGGGACTTAGAGGAGACGGTTTACTCAACTACAAATCTCAATGACCCAAATCTTTCATCATTTAAAGGAAGCAAGGATTATAGCCTGTGAAGCCATAAATCTAAATTACAAACCGGACAACTTTGACCTAGAAGCACGATGTGACTATCATATGGGTCAAAAGGGGCATGCTACTGAAAAGTACTGAAAATTGAAGAACAAGATTCAAGACTTGATTGATGCAAAAGTCATTCAGCCAGAGCTACAACAAATTAATCCTTCTTTAAGTCATGGGGGTAGTTCAACCGAGATGCTTAGAGCTCAATTTCTTTTGAATATACCCATGCCTTTTGATAAGCTTATGGGTTATCTTAAGTAGTTGGATGCTTGAATGAAGAAAGTTAAGGCAGGGACAAAGAAGAATCAAGTTGTTTTCAATAAAGTCTATTTTTCGAATAGCTTTGTATCAATTGGAATAATATAACCTTATTGCCTTTTCAATTGAATGATCGTAGTGTTATTAACATCTGGGTGAATAAATCCCTCCCTAAGGAAGTGGTAATTTACTTTTAGAAGCTTTTAGAATGAAAAGAGGTGAATTCCATCCCTTACATTAACCTTTAAAAAAAAAAAAAACTTTAAGAGTTGAGTGACATTGGAGTGAGGACATTTCATGCCATTTCCTTAAAGGGAGTCGATTTTGAATTTGATACACAGATCAAAGTAAAGTTAGGCATTCATCTTCAAATTTCAAACATAACTATCCATTGTTAAACTCGTTGGACTAATTTGAAGAACTTTCAAATTTGAACCCTGGTAAGAACCACCCTACAATGGGTCCATTCGGAGGAAAGAAGGATAAAATTGGTTTGTGTTTGCCTTAGTAACGTTAATTCAAAGACGAATTTTATTTCTGATAAGTTATCTTTCTCTGACATGAAAAAGAGACCAATTCTTTTCCAAACACCTTAAGCCAACACATGTCTCACTCGAGCTCATACGTTCAGAATCCATGGGTTAAGGTTTTAAATCTCTCAAAGGTAAAGACTTGACAATATGAATATTTACTTTTTGGGCCAAAGAAAAAGAGAAGAGAAAGAAATGATGGGGTAAAATGATAAATAAAGAAAGAATGGGGGCAATAAAAAAGAGAGAGAGGAAAATAAGAAAAATAATGAAAGAAAAAACAAGAGCTTGAAAATTGGGATTTGTGTGTAAAAGGAAAAACCCCAATTAAAGAGAGCTTAGAAGCCCATAATAAAAGCCCAAACATTCTCAAAGCCTTTATGCCCATTCCAAATCTCACGAGCCTTATAAGATACAAAGCCCTTTTATACATTCTTAGCCACAAACATAAGCCCTTCTTACTCATAATACCATCCTTACTTAATAAAGCTCTTTCGATCTTGAAAGATAGTTTGTCTTTAATAAAATTATTTTTGAAACTAGGGTAAGCATAATTCTTATTTTTCCTAAAAGGTTCTTGACTTGTACACTTAGGTTGAATACGCAAATCTTTTAAAATAGACCTTCTCATCAGTCTTCTTTGGAAACCTTTTGACCAAAAGCCAAAATTTACAATGATTGAACTAAAAAAGACCTAATGGATTGATCAAGGTAGGTCATATGCAAAATGAACTATAATTTTAGGACTATAGTCAAGAGTATAATCTGAATTGAGAGTTTACAAGGAAGTCCTCTTCGATTAAACTAGTCATGAGTTATCTTTTTCTTAAAAATAGGGATGTTTGGAATCACAAGGCCCCACTAGGCGGCTCAACATTAAGGTTAGGGAGAACATAAGAGGCCTCATGTGATTATCAAGGGTAGGTAGCAAACTTAAAAAAAAAATAAAGAGAGAGAGACAGAGAAAGTAAAGGCTTGTTACAAATCTTTTATCCAAGTCCATGTCAGTCTAAGTGGCTAAGTTTTCAATCCATGACACTTAATTTCAAAAAAGTTAACCATAATTGTTCGGGTCATTCTCACTCTTCCTAAAAGAAGGAAAGTATCCTCAATGTTTTTCACCAAAAGATTTATTTGTAAATACTTTTCAAATCAGGTAGTTTTTCAAACAAGTTTAATTTCCTCAATTCACATCTTTCATTATAGTTAAAGCTGGCTCTTAAAGCAATGACCTCTCTTTTAAGGCAAGCCAGATCTTAAAGCATTATCTTGTCTTCCATCCATTAAACTCTCTTCAAGGTCTTAGTGAGCCCGTAGGGTGATTCCCTTCATCATTTCCTCTCAGCAAGCCCATAGGGCACTTCCCTTAATCAATTCCACCTAGTGAGCCCATTGGGCACTTCATTTCATCAATTCCTCCTCCTAGCAAGCCCATAGGGCACTTTCCTTCATCAATTCCTCCTAGTGGGCTTGTAAGGCTCTTCCCTTCATCAATTCCTGTTAGCAAGCTTGTAGGGTGCTTCTTCTAAAGTTAATTTAGGGTTATTAGTCCCTAAGAGACGCTTTTGCTTAGGTTAGTGAGCCTAGAAGGGTATAACTAGGTTTTCTAAATCGATTCTAGCTTAGGGTTACTAGTCCTCGAGAGATGCGTTCGCTTAGGTTAGTGAGCCTAGAAGGGTACGACTAGTTTTTCCAAATCAATTCTAACTTAGGGTTGCTAATTTCCTAGTGACACGCTTGCCTAGGTTAGTGATCCCAAAAGGGCATGACCGGGTTTTCCAAATCGATTTTAGTTTTGGCTTGTTAGTCCTTGAGAGACACATCTACCTAAGTAAGTGAGCCTAGAAAGGTACGACTAGGTTTTCTAGATCAATTCTAACTTAGGATTGCTAGTCCTCGAGAGAAGTACTTGCTTAGGTTAGTAAGCCTAGAAGGGCGCAGCCAGGTTTTCTAAATCGATTCTAGCTCAGGGTTACTAGTCCCCAAGAGATGCTCCCCCTTAGGTTAGTGAGCCTAAGAAGGACACAACCAGGGTGTTCAAATTGATTCTAGCTTAAAGTTACTAGTCCCCAAGAGATGCGTTCGCCTAAGTTAGTGAGTCTAGAAAGGCATAACTATGTTTTCTAAAGCAATTCTGGCTTAGGGTTGCTAATCCCCTAGAGATACGCCCACCTAAGTTAGTGATCCCAGAAGGGCATGATCGGGTTTTTTGGATCAATTCTAGTTTAGGGTTGCTAGTCTTTAAGAGACGTATTTGCCTAAGTAAGTGAACCCAAAAAGGTACGACCAGGTTTTTCAAATCGATTCTAGCTTAAGATTCATAGTCCTCAAGAGAAGTACCTGCCTAAGTTAGTGAGCCTAGAAGGGTACAACTAGGTTTTCCAAATTGATTCTAGCTTAAGGTTACTAGTCCCTAAGAGATGCTGCCCTTTAAGTTAGTGAACCTAAGAAGGACATAACCAGGGTGTTCAATTTGATTTTAGCTTAGGATTGTTAGTCCCTGAGAGACATTCCTGCCTAGAATAGTAAGCCTATAAGGGTGAGACCATGCTTCATTTCTTCTTTTTAGTCCTTAGAGCACCTCTTCTCTCTTTAACCTTTTCACCAAATTCCTAGCGAATCAAGTCTAAGATGATTAGCTATTTGTTGCACTTCTTAGGTTAAAGTTACCACCGACATAAAAATAGCATCTTTTTTATCTTTGTGGCAAAATTTTATTTAAACTTTACCATAAAGAGGAACAGCTTTAAACACTTAATTTTTGCCTTTTTTAATTTTTTCAATAAGGTAAAGAGTGCTAAATTAGGAAAAATTTAAAAAAAAGAAAAATAAGAGAAAACCCAAATAATAAGAAATTTAGAAAAATACAAAAAAGTAGAAAATTTAAGAAAACAAAAAAAAAATGAAGAAAATTAAAGAAAGCCAAAAAAATAAGAAATTTAGAAAAATACAAAAAAATAGAAGATTTAAGAAAAGTTAAAAAAAAAAAAGAAATTTAGAAAAAAATCACAAAAATATAAAATTTTGCAAAATACCAAAAAAAAAAAAACAGAAGATTTAGAAGATAATAAATCATTTAGAAAATAATAAATCTAGTCTAGTAGAATATAATTTTAATTTAGATAAAATAAATAAAGGGTTATTGGGCTTGGGCTTAGATTTTAATGTAGCTTAAGTTGACCTAATCTATACGTGCAATTTGAATAAGGAAAAACTAATAGCTTATTTGGATAAGCACTTGAACTTGATACTGTATATGACTTGAAGATCTTGGGTTTAATCTATGAAAATTGCAAAATGCATCTTTTATTTTCTTTTCTCACTTCATTGCCATGTTATCGCCATGTTATGGGGTACATCATTTATTAACTCACTTCTAAGTGTGGTAAGCATACTCTAACACGCGTTGGATACACTTTTACACTATTTAGCATTACATATTGTTCAGGTTCACCCAACCTAAACATGGAAAAAAAATCATATTGCATTTAATATTTTCTATCCTTAACTTGACTATTTTACCTATAAATAGGGGATTCCATTTCGCTACAAATCATCAACTCATCACTTAAATCCATTCATAACACTACTTTTTCTCTCTACATAGCCCCTTTTTCTAAGATTCATGCGAACTTTAGATTAGTCTAGCTTTGCTTTTGTTTTGATTTGTGTTTTGTTCTTTGTATTTTGTTTTCTTTGTTTTTTTTTTTTTGCAATATCGTACTTTTTGTTGTTGCTATTAGTATTGTTGTTATGATTGTATTCTATTTGCAATTGTAAAAAGAAAAGAAAACGAAAAAGAAAAAGAAAAAGAAATAGAGAAGAAGTAAAAAGAAAAATAAAAGGAAAAGACCTAATTTGTTTGGTTCACTTATTTTTATATTTTAGTCAGAAATATACAATAAAAAAAATATAAACTCTTCAAGCATGTTTTCCATAATTTAGATACCTTTTCTATGAGTCAAACATATTTTCTATGGGCTTATTTTCTATGGTTTCTGTTTCTTTTTTATAATTAGGCATTTTTTCCATGGTTTAGGTTTCATTTTTATAATTAGGCTTTTTTTCTATGGTTTAAGCTTCTTTTCTATAATTAGACATGTTAACCATGGTAATTGCATATTTCATGGAAAGTTGCATTTTTAAAGAGGTTGCATTTCTATGGTTTAAGCTTCTTTTTTAAAAAAAAGTTCTATCACTTAGAATTTTTTTTTCCAAATGAATAAAAATAAATGGACCTTTTTAAAAAATTATGATATTTTAGAATTTTCCCAAAAATAAAATCACCAAATTAAGACCCTTTTCTTTTAGGTATTTTTCTTAAATAAAATGAAATGGCTAAGAGACGTAAACTCGGCCACTTTCCAAATTTAAAATCAACCAACATAATATTTTCGAAACGAATTACGGAAGTTTGATCTCGAATGGTAGGTATGTAGATACCCGTACGTACAGGATAACTTAAAATAGGGAAAAATTTTATTTTTCCCCTTTAGTAGATAATTCTTTAATTTTTTTTTTTTGTAAATGGGTTATAGCTTGTAAATAATTATTATTGGAAGGGTATTTGAAAAGCAAAATTAAATTTGGAAAGTTAAAAGGTAGTACCCGTTAAGGGTTTAAAAAATTAGCCCCTAGATTGAGATCTAGATCTTTAGTTTTCAAAAATCATTTTAACAAAATCAGTTTTATTGAAAGATCTGTAGCTAAGTTATAATCAATCCACTAAATTGGTTATAACTTAACTCTTTTTCGCGACTACGGTCGAGTGTCGACACCAAAGCATTTTCAAAATATAAAAAAAAAAAACCGTTTTTCTTTAAACCTTAATCAATGGTCAGTATTAAATAGGTAGGGTTTAATATTGATTAATTTGAAGAAGACTAATTTATAAAACCCAAGAGGAAAAAACTAGGCTCAACAGATGTTTGTATGGCAATTTATTCATCTATTTAATAAATAACATTAAAAGGTAATTTAAAAAAAATAATAAAAAAAGACAACCAAAAAATTAAAAAAAGAGAGAAAAAATAAAAAATTGAAAAAAGAACATAAAATAACCAAAAAAAAAAAAAAACCTAAGTCGTTGACAACCACTTAAGTCTAATTGGTGGTCAACAATTGCTGCTTTTTCATAGTAGGTTACGATTTACTCTTAAAAGGGATCCAACAACCCAACCATGGTAGATGATAAACTTGTAATATTATTTTTAGTATTGGGGGCATTCTTGCTGATCTACCCCTTTTAAACATGCCCATTAACATTTGATCCCCTCCTCTCCTTTTCTTTGTTCTTTTTATTCCCTCTCTCTTTTCACAATTCTTTTTTTCTCTTTTAGGCAGTTTCTTCTTCTAACTTTTAATAGAATATCGAAATTAAAGGTAAGTAAGCTTCTTTTTGCATTTTCCTTCAACTTTTCTTGTTTCTTGCACAAACAATGTGGAGTTTTGGAGGATAAATAGACTTTATTGTAAATTTAAGAAAGGACAGTAGTTGAAAGATGATTGTTGCAAATTTCTTTTAGTAAGTCCACATTTTTTATGTAAAGAGTAATATGTTCAGTGGCTTATGTAAGTCTTGATGCATACATGAGGATAATTTCCATGAATTTGAAGTTTGATGCTTAAATCGTACATACTAACGAATTCATAAGTGAATTCTTGATTCTTATGTTATTATGTTGTTTCTTATTATTGTTACATACATTCTATTGGTTGGAAGATGGATGTTGAGATGTACTTCGAGTTAGAAGCAAAGTTGGATGGTTGCTCTAATGTAAGGAAGGATCGAGAGGATTTTGTATTTGCATAATGGGAGGTTATGTAATTTTTTATAGTTATCATTCGCATAGTAGCATATAAGGCATTTGGATAGTATATTAAAAAACTTTCCCAAAACGTTCTTTAGGCTATTGTTCGGATGGTAGACCCTATGGCATTTGAACGGTAAGCATCTATTCAACCACGTAATGCTTGCAACTTCCTTGTCTTGATTTTTTTCATCTAATTTCCATTTTTACTCAATTATTACACCTTTTTCAAATTCTTTTAACATCAAAGTATAGTTTTTATAACTTTTTATCATATTTGATCTTCTTTAACTCTTAAGGGGTTTAACTAGAGGATGTGGGGAGAAAAGAAGAGTTTAAGTGTGAGTGAACAAGTATGTTGTGAAGATGAGTCCCAAAACATAACGTAATGCTTGTTGTTAGGTTCTAGGTAAGGATATTGATCAATTTCTTAGGAGTTGCATGATTTAAGTATGGATACTTTAGTGTATGGTTATGCATAATAGGTTAGGACTCAAAAAATTCAATTAATTATCTAACCCTATTTAAATGTATGTTGTGTGTACACAGCTATGGCTAACACCCAAGGAGTACCAACTACTGTACTCTTGATAATCTTTATGCGATGCTATCTTGAGTTGAGTTACGCATTAAATGATTTAGGTAGATTTAAGTAGTATCTTGGAATTTAGGGCGTAGGGAAGTAACTATGTGAGTATTCCAAAGATGTTTTGATGATAATAAAACACTATATTAAGTATACTAGCAAGTTTACCAAGTGTACAGCTAAAAATGGTTAAGAATGCTGTAGACTTGACTTGAAGAAAGAAGTTATGCATAGGTGAAAGAAGCATGATCAGAAGCTATTTTAAAAGGATGTTTATAAGTGCATTTAGAATTAGTATTCAAAATTGAAAGTGCATTCAGAATCAAAAGTGCTATAGATACCTAATTTTTGCCCTCTTTTTTTATTTAATTATTTTGTTTCAATAGGATAAGGGGTCTTAAATCAGGAAAAATATAAAAAATAGAAAATTAAAGAAAATCCAAAAAATTAAGAAATTTATAAAAAATAAGAAGTTTAGAAAAATACAAAAAAAATAGAAAAATAAGAAATCTAGGAAAAATATAAAAAAAAGGAAAATACATAAAAAATAAGAAATTTATAAAATAAAAAAAAATGAAAAAGTTTGAAAAAATTTAGAAATTTGAAAAGTCATAAAAAATAGAAAAAATAGAATATTTTAGGGAATTTAAAAAAAAAACAATTTAATAGGATAAATTTTTAATTTCAAGTAAGTTTAGAAGTGGGATTGTTAGGCTTAAGCTTAGATTTGAATTTAGCTTAGGCTAACTTGGTTGACATGTGCAATTTAATTGCACATATAGATAAGGTACAAGCCAATAACCTAAAGAATGAGCTTGTAAACTTACATTTGGGATTGGCTTGGAGGTTATGGGTTCGATTCTCATCAAAGGTAAAGAATGCTTTCTATTTTATTTTTTCCTACCCTCCACATATTGCTACATGTCAAGGCTTCATTGGGCCATGTGTCTGATTGTAACACGTAGCACTCTATGATTGGCCTTGACAACAAATATTCTTTCCCCCTATTTTCTTCTCCCCTTTCCTTTTATTCCCTTGACTTTCTCATTTTAAAAAACAAATAAACAATAATAATAAAAAAAAAGAGGACAGACGTGGAGGAAGGGAGGGGGAGTCCATTTTGAATCCACACAAACAAACACAAAAACAGACACTCATCCTATCTCCCTCTTTAGGACCCATATACTCTCGGCTTTCTCTTGACCTCTTCTCTTTCTCATCCTATCGACCTTCATTCTCTCTCTTAAACCCTTGCCATCTCTCTCAGAACCACATACTCTTGGCTTTCTCTTAGCCTAACGATCCTCATCCTCTTACCCACAACCAAACTCAAATACACAGATCACGAACACCCTCTTTCTCAATTGACTCTTTCTCACTCATCAATTCAAAAAAGATATACACATAGAGGTTAGATTCCCTTTCTCTCTCTCTCTTTCAATCTACACAGCAAGCTTTACCCTATCTCTCTCACTCTCGTGATTTCTCTTCTTCGTCATCTCTCTCTCCTATACATCAACCATAGCCATTGCCATTTACTAAACCACTGCATCCTTGACCCCTCTAGCTCTCTTAGACATCTCACACTCCCTCGCTCTCTCAACCTTAACTGCCCACTATTGTCCTTTCTAAACACCGAACGCATCCCTTACACACACATGCATCATCATATCCACGGATCTCTCTCTACCATGCATCGTAGCCGCATCTTCGTTGAACACATGCCCAACTACCCAATTCGTGAACTACCATGCTAGAGTGGTTTTCACACCAAACTACCACCATGGTTGAGCTTGTGGTGGTCAAAAACCCTTATCTATAGCCCTTTTTGAGGCCAACGGCCATTGAACTCAATACCTAGTAGCTACTATAGTCGCCTAAACAACCATTACCTCTTAAACGGTTGTTGCTAGCTTCGGTACAACTCCCACCCCATTAATCCTAATAAAATACCCATAAAAGTAGGTTTATCCACTTTAAAGGCCATCGGAAACCGTCCCTAGCCACCTTTGTCGGCCACTACTGCCACTTCTCGGGTCAGTTACGTACTTAGCATGTTTTCGGGTCGGGTTAAACCGGATTTGATCCATCAACTCGACTTGACCCGACAAAATTTGACCCGCATCCCTCTTTGATCCAACCCTTTGCTGTGATTCATTTTATGTTGTTTATTGTTATTTTGCAGTTATTTATTTATTTATATTATTGTAATATGCAGTCGTGAATTAAAGAAAAAAGAAAAATCTAAATAAAAAAGGAAGAAAAAGGAAAAGAGAAAAAGAAAAAAAGGAAAAAGAAAGGAAAAAAAAAAAAGAAAAGATGAAAAAGAAAAAACAGAAAAAAAAATAATAAAAAGAAAAGAATAGCTTAGTTTTATTTTATTTTATTTTTTATTTNTTAGAATAAAAATCAAACTTCAAAATTAGAATGCAATTTTAGAGCCTAAATCAAAAGCATGAAAGCAGGGCAAAGACAAAATAAAACGAAAAAGTACTTCCACTTTTTAAAGGCTCAGCACCATGAGTTAAATGTATTAGATATCTAATGACTATTTTTATTCATGAATGTTTTATAAGAAATTCTAAGAATTAAGGTAGCATCTGACAAAAAGATGTTTATGGAAGAAAGCAATATGGAGATTGGTAAGCTCTAAATTGGACATATTTTATTTAGTTCTTTTTCATGATTTTCTCTTGAAGTTTGAGTTTATTTTTAGATAATGATACTTAATTGAGTAAAATTTTGTTTTCTAAGTTTTGAAATGATCTACACGAGAAAATGAGAAGATAAAAACAAGTTTTACTCAATTTAAAGTTGAAATGAGCCAGTTATGAAGGTTTAATAATCGACATTATCGAATAACATAGTTGTGTCGTTTCCAAGCGATTTTGGACCATATTTTCACTGACCACAACCAGTTACAAGACCTAAGGACATGGTTGTGTCACTTTTAAGGAGAAAAGCACCGATCACAGCCAAGTGTACGATTAGGGGCACGATTGTGTCCCTGGTCGTGTCATTTGCAGCAACCTTTATTTTTCCATCTCTTATATAAAGCTTCTTTAGGGTTTTCATAAGAGAACTTTTTGCATGACTTTTTGAAGGCTTTTCAAGAGCAAAACATTCAAGTGAGTGTAGTGCATCAAGACTTCAAGATCTCAAGATTCAAGAACTGCCTTGTCTAACTCATGTTTTATTTCATCTATTTTTCTTTAGTTTTATTAAAAATCATTCTTTTATTACGAGTATAGTGTAGAACTTTTTGTATCTAGGTCTTGTGAAACTTAGATCTCATATGTGATGATTGGTTTATTTAAATCTAATAAAGATCTTTATTCTTTTTGAATCAATTATGTGTGCTTATATGTTTTAGGTTGATAATTTTACAGGTTATTAATTTAAATCTGATATTGTACAAGAAAATTAAGAGATTTCTTGTATAATTAAATCTAGCATAGTCGATGAGAGTTTAAGCAATGTTAGAGATAAATTGCAAGATTCTTTTGGATCAATAATATTTTCTTTAATATTATTTTTAAGAGAATTTGCTGCACATTAATGCAATATTAGATTATGCTATGGGAAGGATATTCTATTAGGTAATCTAGAGATTAAGGTTAATAAGCTTGAGGAAGTTATTAACTTAAAAAAAGAGTTCTCTCGATCAAGAAAAATTAAAGATTGACTTAGATTATATTTATTATTTAGGGAAATTTGGATGTGTAGATCTAGGAAATCAATATCTAGGTATATCATTGAGTCTTGAATTAAATCTTTAAAATTTTGCATTCTTGTTTGGTTCTTGATTATTTGCTTTATTTAATTTGTTGTTGCAATTTAATTTAAAGAATTAAGTTATTGAAATTGAATTTATTGGTTAAATAATAAAGCTAAGGTTAGTATTAGTATTCAAGGTCTTTGAAGGATCGATATTTTGACTCATACTCACTATATTATAATTTGATAGGTACACTTGCCTTATATTAAAGATCTTACAACAAAAGATTAGAACGGCTATTGCCATTTAAAGAATATAAAGAATAAGGAAATAATCAATGGACAAATCATTTATAAAGAGATATTATGCAACAGCTACTTTCGTATTGAAGCTTCATAGGATGCTTATATTAAGGAGCTATAAAGGAAAAAGAGAGAGCAATGAAAAAGAGAACATGTGCTAAAGTGTATTCTTGATATTGTCCTAAAGAGATAATGTGCTAAAGTAAGAGAGACCTCATTACAATCTTCGATAGACTTACTAGTCTCTTAAGAAATTAGTAGAAATGCTATTTTAAAAAATAGTGAGGGGACTTTCTAGACTTAAGTAATCTTGGTGTATAGATTGTGAAGGAAGGCAAAATTAAGGGAATTGATGGCTTGTAGTATAGCTTATATACTGTACTTTGATTTCTTTCAACTAATGGAACACATTAATGTAGAGGATCGATTACCTAACCATTGGCTAGAAGAGTGGACTGACTCTTAAGGAGAAACTACTATAAATATCTTACCCGATCTTCTTATTCCCGATCTTCTTATCCTTACTCTCTTTATTTTAAGTAAATTAATTAATTATTATATTGCTTTTATGCGTTAATCTTTGATGACACTTTCATAATATTGTTATAAATGTCATTAGTGGATAATTAAGAAGAATGTAATTAACTTTGTAAAAAATCTTTAAGTTCGATAACAATTTAATCAACTCCCATTTCTTGATTGTTCACTAACCCAATACTAATACTATATGGTATTGTGATAGGGATCAAGGACCAATTATACACTCCCGAGCTTGTGGGCTCTCTCAGGTAGTTCGCCGAGCTGTCTGAAGAGAGTTAAGCATCGAGAAGCAGTGTTTGCCCCAGCCTGATCTGTCGAGCTACTTTACTTTCCATGCCATCAAAGATGTTCTCGAGGTAATCAACTAGCTTGCTGAGGTGAACCGTAATCTAAGCGCCAAATCTGAATGTAGTAATATTCACTGTGTTAAGGTTGAGAAGAACTATCAGGAGCCAACCATCCGAGGCTAACCCCAATGTGAGCAGTCTTTGAACTAACCACCGTCTAGCCCCTTCTGACGATGAACGGGCCTGAATTGAGGTCCACCCCTACTCTGACCACAATACTGTCAGAATCGCAGCAAAAATGCACGTACACTATCCTTTACTGACATTTGTACTGTCCTTTCTGACAAAGGACGTCTGTGTTACTCCTTTTGCACGATTTCATATTTTCCTTGTAAATTATTCTCTTTTGTTTTTAGCAAATAAGGACCATTCTTTTTGAAATTTTTGTAACTTAAGATTTGTCCTAACGGGATGATATAAAAACTGTCATACTGTAAAAGTTAAGGACATCAGAATACAGAGAATACATTAAACTTTTTCACTCTTAAGCTAAGTGTCCCTCTTACTCTTGAGCTACTCTTATCTAGCCTATTTGAGTGTAGACTAATGGCAAGTGACCTTCGGCCATACTTGTACGTTATATTAAGTGTAACCTGAGCTAGTGTGAGGCGTTAGTGTGTCATAACCTTTATCGGTGCATGGGAACCCCTTATTCAACCTTCGACTATCATTTACTTTTCAAGCCATCTTGCGGCTTGGACCCACTCCTTTGGTTTTGCGTGATATTGGGTTCGTGTGTTCATCCACGAGTCCATATCATCTTGGTATTAGAGCTTAGCTAGATTCTACTACTGTATTCTTTTAATAGTTTGTTATTGCCTTCGTGTGATAGTGATTCTATTGTTAGATTTGAAGTTTAGTAGTGAGAAGTGTTTTATACTCTGTTTTCTCCTGTTTTCGGTACACCAAAACAGAGTGTGGTTGACTGTATGTTTGTTGAGAAATTGTCACTGTGAAGTAAACATCAATGTTGAATTCAAGTGTGTAAGGGACTTTAGGAAACCAAGAAAGTGGTACTCGACATGGTCAAGGACAAGAAGGAAGCTCCTTACCGCAGTCAATAGGTGATCGCTTGGATAGGCTTATCGATTTGGTAGTTAGTTTGGTGACTGTCATCCAAGAAGACAAACAGCGAGCTAGAAACAGCCTCGCTAGGGAATGTGAACAGCAAGGTCGAGGCAATGCTTAGTTTAGCTAAGATAACATTCTAGGTCGACCACCTCGAGTTAAAGGAATTGGTAGGGACGTTAGACGAAGGTAGAGGAGTACTGCGAACTTGAGGAAAGGAATATACAAGCCCTTAAGGTTGAAGGATCGAGGATGCATATTCCAAGTTTCTCTGGAAGTGGTGACGTTGAGGATTACCTTGATTGGGTAGATCAGATTGAAAAGCAGTTTGAATGCTACGAAGTGCTCAAAAATGCAAAGGTTAGGCTAGTTGTATTGGAGTTCATCAGCTATGCCACCTTATGGTGGAAGAACCTACTAGCCACTAGAAGAAGGGAAGGAGAGCAAGAGATTAGGAGTTAGAATGAAAAGAAGAGAGTTATGCGGAGGAGGTTTGTACCGAGCTATTATCTGTAGGATGCCTTCAAGAGACTGTAACAACTGAGGCAAGGAGGATCTAGTGTAGATGCTTACATTAAAGAGTTCCAAATGCTAATGATCCAGTATAAAGTTGTGGAGCCAGAAGACCGAACTGTATCTCGATTCGTTAGTGGATTGAAGTATGAGATTGGGGATATCCTGGAAACCGTGGACATTAGAACACTCGATGATGCAATCCGAGTTGCCTAGAGGATAGAAAGGCGCCGAACAAGAAGATTTCAACTAAACATCAACCATCTTGGTAGTAGCCGACTTGTTCTGAGCAAACTTGTGCGAATGAAACCAAGTAAGGTCACTAAGACCCGACCTGCTTAGACTACCTGAGCAAAGGAGAAGGAACCACTGAGCAAGTTTGAGAAAAGCCAGAGTTCAGTGAAGAAGACGAGTGATATCAAGTGTTTCAAATGCTAAGGCTTTCAACACATAGTTGCTTAGTGTTTAAACAGGCGAAAAATGGTGATTAGAGATGAGGTACCAACCGTTGAGGTCAATAGTATTGATGAGGAAGTAAAGGAGTCAAAGCAGGACGAATAGACTGAGGTGTTAGAGGAGGAAGTTATCTATAGTAAGGAAGGCAACTTCATGTCGACTGCTCTAGTGTTAAGGAGGACAATGAGTATTAATCCTATGCCTAAAAACGACCAGAGAGAAAATCTCTTCAATATTTGGTATAAAGTGAACGAATCATTAAGTGCGCTGATCGTTGATAGTGGGAGTTACACTAATGCAACCTCTACATTTATAGTCTAACAACTAAAATTATCGACCATGCCCCACCCCAAACCTTACAAGCTTCATTGGCTCAGTGATAAGGGAGCCCTACAAGTGAACAAACAAGTGTCTATGTCGATCTGTATAGGGAGATATCAAGATGAAGTGCTCTATGATGTGCTGCCTATAAGTGCATCCTACCTTCTACTTGGACGACCATAGATGTTTATCCAAGCAGTTATATATGAAGGTAAGAGGAACACATGCTCCGTGGATCGTGAAGGAAGAAAAGTGAAATTAAGTCCCATAATTGCTAAGTAAGTAAAAGTCGTGTAGTCCCAACTTAGCCAAACCTTGAAGGAGGCTTTAGTATTGACTCGAGCCAAATTGAAAAAAGAAATGGAGCTGGAGGGATCGACCTATCTGCTTGTCAGGAGACTTCTAGAGATGAGACTTAGGGAGGAAGAGCTGCCGACTGAGGTAAAAACCCTATCGAAAGACTTTACTGTCTTGTTTCCGGAGGAGCTACCGGAGGGTTTACTCTTAATCCGAGGCGTCAAGCACGCAATTGACCTACAGCTAGGAGCTATATTGTTGAATAAGCCTGCCTATAAGCTGAACCTTGAATAGGCTATCGAGCTATAGAGGCAAGTAGACGACCTCTTGAAGAGATGGTATGTTCATGAGTCCTTAAGCCCCTATACTGTGCTGGCCCTATTAGTGCCAAAGAAGGATGGTTCTTGGAGGATATGCGTGGATAGATAAGCCATCAATCGAATCACCATCAAGTGCAGGTATCCCATACCTAGCCTTGATGATCTGTTAGACGAGTTAAGTGGAGCAAGAGTGTTCTCTAAAATCGATCTCAAATCTGGATACCATCAGATTCAAATGCGTGAAGGCACCACCTTTAAGACATGACATGGTTTATATGAATGGCTTGTAATGCCATTTGGGCTATCTAATGCACCGAGCACATTCATGTGGCTTATGAATTACGTACTCTAAGAGTTACTAGGAAGGTTTGTCGTGGTTTATTTTAACGACATTCTAGTATACAGTCCCGACTTGGAGATGCACCAAGAGCATCTCCAACAAGTGCTTACAAAACTTCGAATTGAACAGCTCTACGCTAATCTATGGAAGTGTGACTTTTGCCATTCTGAGGTGATCTTCTTAGGTTTTGTTGCGAGTGAAGGTGGCATTCAAGTTGATGAAGAGAAGACAAGAGCAATCATAGAATGACCTAAGTCGACCTGTTCTGCCGATGTGAGAACCTTCCATGGCCTGGCATCGTTCTATTGCCGATTCATCAGGAACTTCAATGCGATTGTGGCCCTACTCACCAAACTCTCAAAGAAGAATGTTGAATTTAGATGAGGTGAGAAAGAAAGGAGGAGTTTTGAGGAAGTGAAAGAAAGGCTAACTACATCGCCCGTCTTAGCTTTGTCAAGCTTCGATAAGATATTTGAAGTAAAGTGTGATGTATTAGGACTAGGCATAGGTACTGTACTGATGCAAGAAGGTCGACCTACAACTACCCCGTCTACGACAAGGAGTTCTACTCCTTAATCTGAGCCCTAATGGTGTGGCAACACTATTTGTTGCCCAAGGAATTAGTGATCTACATCGATCATGAATCCTTGAGATATCTGAAGCGCCAACCAAAGTTATCTCGGAGACATGCTAAGTGGGTTGAGTTCATGGAGGGTTTTTCTTATGTTGTAAAATACAAGAACGGAAAGAATAATGTAGTGGCTGACGCCTTATCAAGACAGCATACCCTCGGGTCGCTATTGAGCAAAACATAGCCGATTGGGATTTGTATCCGCTAATCATCAAATTCACCTATAATTGGACTAACCATAGTGTCACAAGCATGTCTCCATTCGAAGTCGCCTACAGCTTCAACCCCGAGCTCCTGTTGGACCAAGTACCCTAATTGAGAACTGATGGTGATGGCTGAGTAACCATTGAAAAAGTAGAAGCCATCAAAACCATGCACCAGAAGTTTATAGAGCAATTGGGTCCAGCTACTATTAAGCTTGAGAAGTGAAGCCGAAGATGAAAGAAGAGAAAATTTCGGCTGGGTGATTTAGTCTAGATATACCTTAGCAAGGAACGGTTTCCAAACTTGATGAAGAGCAAGTTGTCTCCTAAAGCCGACGGACCTTTTAGGGTACTTGAAAAGATTAATCCTAATGCCTATAGGATTGAATTACATGAAGGATACGAAGTCTCAGACTCTTTCAACATTGCCGACCTCCAACCTTACACTCCCGAAGACGAACAAACTGGACCCGAACCAGATTTGATCCCAAATCTCAAACAACCTAGAGGGGATGATAGGATTAAGGACCAATTACACGCTCCCGAGCCTGAGGGCTCCCCTAGGTGGTCTACCTAGCTGTTTGAGGAGTAATGTTTACCTCAGCTCGATCTGTCGAGCTACTTTGCTCTCTATGCCATCTAAGATGTTACCAAGGTAATCAACCAGCATGCTGAGCTGAACCTTCAACTAAACCATAGTCTAAGCACCAAATCTGAATGCAACAATCTCCATTGTGTTGAGGCCGAGAAGAACTGTCAGGAGCCGACCATTTGTAGCAAATCGTAATGTGAGTCGTCCCTGAATCAACCACTGTCTAGCCCCTTCTGACGACAAACAGGCCTGAACCGAGGTCTACCAATGCTCGGACCATAATATTGTCAGAATCACAGCAAAAACAAACGTGCATTGTCCTTTACTGACATTCGTACTGTCCTTTCTGACAAAGGACGTCTACGTTCTTTCTTTTGCACAATTTCATATTTTCCATGTAAATTATTTTCTTTTGTTTTTAGCAAATAAGGACCATTCTTTTTGTAATTTCTGTAACTTAGGATTTGCCCTAATAGGATGATATAAATATTATCATACTGTAAAAGTTAAGGACATCAGAATACAGAGAATACATTGAACTTTTTCACTCTTGAGCTAAGTGTCTCTCTTACTCTTGAGCTACTCTTATCTAGTCCATTCGAGTGTAGACTAGTGGCAAGTGACCTTCGGCCATACTTGTACGTTATATCAAGTGTGACCTGAGTTAGTGTGAGGTGTTAGTGCATCATATCTTTCGTTGGTGCACGTGAACCCATGCTCAACCTTCGACTATCATTTACTTTTCAAGCCATATTATGGCTTGGACCTACTCCTTTAGTTTCGCGTAATATTGGGTTCATGTGTTCATCTACTGGTCCGTATTAGTATTGTATATGTGTGTTTATGCCTCGTCATGAATTATCCTAAGTCTTAGGACGCTAAGACCATGTTATTTCACGGACTGAATGAAGGATAATTACGTAGTGTTTGTTGCATTTATTGTTTCTTATAACGCATGTAATTCTATAGTCTACTTATTTATGAGTGTATGTGGTATTTTATATTATGCTTTAGTTCACCCTTTGAGGACCTTTGTTTTTCTACCTTTAGGCATGATATTATAGATAGTATGGATCCCTATGATGACTTAGGATAAGAGTTAGCTTATGACTTAGCAAAGGATGGAGATTATTTTTGTCTTGATAAGTAATCGATAGTAGGTTTCCAGATTAGGCATGTTAATGTTTAGAGTTGATGTACTAGGAAATAAGACACTAGTAACTATCCATTCAGTTTTCTTTATTTATTTATAGTTATATGCTAGTAGTGTGGTATACTTGCTAGTTGTGCGAATGGTGTTGTGGGAGCCGTGTATGGGACTCTAGTTAGTTGTCTGAGGTTATTGTTTTGGTTTTAATCTTAATAGTACATGTGGTTTTGGTGAGACTTTATAGAGCCACCTAGTGTACATTCTATATGGAGGTTTCCCTTGTGTGAATTTGGTAGTTTCTATGTATATATTTATGGTTAGAGATAGGCTTTAGATGCCTTAACGTATCCTTACTACATAACCATATGTAAAGGGCTGTAGCACTATAAGTTTGGGGCTTACATTTTCTTATATATATATTGTGCTTTTGACTTAGCAATTTTATGATTTCTTTTATCTTTTGGGGCTTTTTATGGTCCCATTGCCTACGGTTACTTTTGAATTTAGTAAATTACCCTCGATCTATAGTAAATCATGGCCATCAATTATAAAAACAAAACTGTTGACAACAAAAAAGATAGTGTCAATAGTTTTCTATGTGGCTATCAATAGCTTCTTTTATCATTAATGGATGCTATTTCATTGTAAATTGGAGATGATTTACTAAACTCCAAAGTGACCATAGTAGACCATAGAATTTTCCTTATCTTTTCCCTAAACTTAAAAAAAAAAAAATAAAGAGAAAAGGTAAGGTGTCTATATGAGTAATCTATTTGTGAATCTCATCTTATCGAAAGGTTACCCTATATTATTATCAAATTCAAAATTACATGCTTTCTAATAAGCTAATTAGATCTATTGAAACATGCTTTCATCTCATTTCCTCATTGTTATTTATTTTACTAATGTTTATTTAAAAGGATTATCGTAATATTTGGATATTTGGTTCAAGATGGAATACTTCTCATTTCCTCATGGTGGTCTGCCAGCCATGCATGGTGGTGGGCCTATAAAAAACTCTCTATACATAGCTAGTGAAGGCCTTCCGACGTTCAAGTTAGTGGGGAGAGTATTTGAATTGAGAGTAAATGAGAGTTCCTAAGAAGTTATGAGATCCAAAGATCTAAAAGATCCACTTACCTAGTGGCTTCACTCCTATTTATAGGTTAGGGGACTAACTTGCTTAGATACATGGTAAGAGGGGATTGGTTGGTATGAAATTCGAGGACATAGTGGCCACCCTAGCCTAGAAGTTAGTTAGTAGGCTATGCATCAGGCGGTCATTCAACATTTAATGAGAAGAGAGAAAGAGATGAAGAGAGGTGAACGAGCTTATTTACGTTGGGCGGTGTATTCCTCAAGGATTGTCTTGTGCTAGGACCGAGCTCTTCCTGATGTTGCTAGAAAGCGAAGCTCATAGGTTGTTGGAGAAGACTCTCAAAGTGCTTAGGGTTGGACTAAAGCTTAGTAGGCAGAGCTGGAGCATATGTTGAGCTCGTTTTTGTCCACGTTAGGAAGGGGGCATTAGATTGCACTAGCCAAGCTCACAAGTGGGCTTAGGCCTCAAGAGCCTTAGGCTGAGGCATGACTATCAATACTTGCCCCTCTATTCTCTTTAGCATTAGAGTGGTAAGGAAGGTATGACGTACTTTAAGCTTGAGAGGCAAAAGCCTCGAGGAGACATTTTGTAGGAAGAAGGGTAAGGGGTTACGAGCATTTACATGTTAGGAGTTGTTGAAGGTCTTTTAGATGTGACACTTGAAATGACTATTGTGTATAGTCTTTTCTGAGACTATCTTTTCCAACTGCAGTGACAATGCTTAGAGAAGCATGTCGCATGTGTGATCATTAATGTGCTTGGGGAAGCGTAGCAATTAGGGATTAATGATAGTATTAATGGTGGCTCTGTACTACCATTTTACCCCATCCATTAGATGTGTTGGTAACAATACATGGATGGTTTAGGATGCCCTTCTATTGGCTATATAAAGGTGTGACGAGGGATAATCTTCTTCATTCTAATTTCATAGCTTCATTTTCCCTTTGGATCTTTTGAAAATTTGAGAGTATGATAAATTTTTTGCTTCTCTTGTAGAATGTGGCTAATGAGTAAATCTAAGAAAATCATAGTGTAGGAGAGAACGTATAAACTTAGGCTGCACCCTTATGGCGGGTCCTTTGAGTACTGATTGAGGGATGTAATAGGTTGCCTGATGATTAAGGATATCCATTGAGCACTGATGAAGTGGTGTACATTAATCCTTTGGCTCCTCATGAGGTGCTTGGGTGTTTTTCCCTTAGTTATTGTGGCATCGACACCATGGACACTGAAACCCCTGTGGTAAACACTCAAGTGTTACTTATTGTCCATGGTGTTTCGGATGTTGAGAGGAGGTTCCTCAACTGCTCAAGGGTACTTGACCTAAATTGGCTTTGCAACTTCTAGCGTGTTCCTAGGCCTTAAGGATATGGCAGTTTGCACAAGTTTGCATACTCTCTCATGCCTGCTTAATGGTAGCTATTGCTGTTACGCCCCGAAGTCGCAAAGTCGCAACAGTCCCGCCGTGTAAACCATTCTATGATAGTAACTGGCCTCACAGTGCCTACCATAGAGATAATCTACACAAGGCGTCGACGACTCCTTACTTTGCTTTGAAGTAAACAGTTCGATTAATGATTATACAACAATCATGATAATTATCACAAAGTTCTATAAAACATCGATAATTATAAATAAGTCCACAGAGCTTCCCAGGAAGTTTTACATAATAACTACAGTTTACTAATTTATAGAATAACTAACAGTCTTCAACCTTTAACTACAAGGTTAGTCTAGTTACACATTATGTTAAATAACTTGATCCTCACACCCCTAGCTTCAAAAGGACTAACCTCTGGATAATTGTAGGGCGGCATAGTACTTGAAGAGATTACAAATCAGAACCTACAAAAGGATCTATAAGGGTATGAGCAACTACAGCTCAGTAAGTTGAATTGGAGACTCATGAATGCATACAAGCACAAACAGGGTTATCAAACAATTATTTTCATGCAATGCAACAATCAAGTGTCATCGCACAACGTAGTCCGGTCCGTTGTGAAATCAGAGAAATTTCACCCGCTCCGATCCGGGTTGAGGAGTTCCATGTTATGCAGTAGCTCACAACCAAACCCAGGCTTGTGCAATGGAGACCTCGCTCCTCCCGCGACTACCTTCGAACCATTGACTTCACCCCCGCCGTGACTTCCTCTCCTGTCACTTAGTTCGACTGAGGATGAAGAAGGGACCATTTTGCAATCCTGCGCTATCCCTTTCGAAGGGGTCGGTATTTGGTTGGAGAGTCCTATGATCCCCTAACGGGTTGCAATGCATGACATTTTCGGTTATTAAGGTCGACTAAGATTAAATTCCGGTTAAGGTGTTCAAACAAGTTCATACCAATTAAATCAGTCACAGCATAAATTCCAGCACGAATTCAGATACATCAAACACATGCGCAAACTACTTACAATCACAAGCATATACAAGCCTAAGTCTCCGAGCACTACAAAACCAGTATTCTATTACAATAAGCAATAACCCAACTTACCTGAATTTGCTCAATCGCTCGATCCTCTAGTTGCGAGTTGATTTGTTTCTGGGTGTCCTATAATACAAATAGGTTCTTTTAGTACTTATATTTTATGGATTCTTATTCTAATTTATAATGTAACTCATTTTCCTCATGTATACCTACAACATATTAATAATTTGTTGTATTCTATTTCGAGGTTCGGCTCCTAAACTAGATTCTAGTTTTAATTCCTAAGTCGTAATTAGGCTCGAATCCCAATGTAACATTAATCACCTTATGCTCGGGTATTCAAATATCCTATTGGGTCGTAATTTTGGTATTTTAAACTATTCGGTACACGCTAACCCTAATTGAGGTATCGGATTTATTTCTGATGTGTAAAAATCTTACATTTTGAGATATTTATTTAAAATTAAATATTATTTCAGATTTATTATTTTTTTGATTTCAATTATAATATTATCTAAATAACTTTATTTTTTTTAGATTTATAAATTTACATTTTCACATATTCCTAATTTCTTATATTCTTTACCTAATTTCCCTAATTAACCATACTTAGTACCTAAAGGCTAGGATTAGGGTTCCACTGTAGAGATTGACTTCCTTAAACATCTAATTAAGATCCAAATCAGTAATTAACATCCTAATCACCTAATTAATCCTAAATCACCCAATTTTACCATCATTTTAGGGCTAAAAATTAACTTAAAATTTTCGAAAATTAATTTAAAAAAAATGGCTTCATAGCACTGTTCTACATCATATGAGAATTCTACAGAAAAATTTTGAGCCCCAAACTATATCCCTAAGCCTATTTAATTTACGGTTTAATCATGCTCGGTTTTGAACAATTTGTTAAGGACCCTATATTTTCAGACATAATTAAACTAAACCAATATTTTTCCCTAAATCTATATACAATAAAACCTCAGAATAACAAGTTTCATAATTTTCTGGGCAAAATAACTAATTTTACAAAATTATACAAAAATCGGGATGAATAAATGACTAACCGGTTCGAAGCTTTCTGGTCGTCCAAACCCGGTCCAAGGCTATCGGCCGGTCCAGGCGGTGGTCCTAGTGTAGGGTGGTGGTGGTGGTGGTGGTTCGGTCCCAGGTGGTGGTGGGTGGTGGTTTTAGTTCACCTTGCTAATCTGCACAGTTTTCTTTTTTTTTTTTTCTGGAATTTCTCTCGATTTTTTTTTGTGTTTCAATTTTTCTTAGATCACAAACTAGCCAAATGACTTTTGAGAATTTTTTCCTTATTTATAGACAAATGTAGTAATTAATGTGCATTAATTTGATGGGATTTTGTCCCATTTCCTTGATTTTTGGCTTTTTGTTTGTCAAATTCTTATTGGTTAATTTTTTCTTTTCAGTCCACGACCTGATCTTGTTGCAGTTATCCTCTTCTGATTTTTTTATAATTATTTTGTATTTTTCTTTAATTATTTACTTAGTTTTCGGCCAATTTTAGTAATTAGGCGTATTTTTATCTACACGTAAATACATGTAGGGTACACGTGAACATTCCTAAATATTATTTTGGTCATTCTAAAATTTTTAGTATACATATAATCTATCTCTACTAATTTATTAGTTATTATATTACACTTTTTGCCTTTTCGGTAATTAGCAGTTATTATGCTTAAAATTTGAAAATTTTATAGTCTCCTATTTTACTACTTACTTTCTTAAATTTAAGTTTACAGGGTCATTTTTACTGGTATTTTGCTAAATAGTTTATAATTTGGGTTTGATCGGATCCTTGAGCCGATCGTCTTAAACCTTGGGTTTTAAGCTCAAACCTATGGTTATTTGGCTTGGCTTTAGAGCTTACAATTGCATGTAGCTCTAAGTACTCAGGTAGCTTCTATTGGACAAGAACCTTTACCGGAGGTTCTTGGCTACATATTCTAAGTAGGTCGGGTATTTCCTAGTAGATTTGCTAAGTGGGGAATTCTTCTCAAAGTTGTTGATATTGATGTGGTAGTTAGGTATGATGAAGGAAGAGCTTATTACCATGTTATGTTAGACGAGATGGGGTTCGAGCCTAGTAGTGATTATGGCAATAGAGGAATCTTACTTATACATTTTCTAAAGACCATGGCCAACAGCTAGGTTACCCAAGGTTTATCATGGCTTGCTTAGATAGACTAGCAAGATGAGTTGAAGGCACAAGCAAATCGGATTGGGCAAGAGCCCTTTTGTGTAGCTAAGATGAAGTTGCAAGCGAGAGACAAGCGTTGACATTGAGCACTAGACTAGGAAGGCCTTGGCCTAACTTGTTGTACTTCAATTTTTCTTTTCTTTGTTTGACTTGCACTTGTGGCCATTATGTCGATCCTTAGGCCTTGTAAAGAATTCCATATCATTAATAAAATGAAGTTTTGGTAATGCTTCTTTATTCCTTTTTCATTTCTTTCTTGTTAAGTTCTTTGTTTAGTGATCACTTTCTATAAAGCGTATTGCATTACTCGTGTATCTCTAGTTAATTGTAAGGTGTTTAGGGCAGTGGTTGAGCATTGGTATGTCTTTCCTGAGTTATGGGGCTATATACCTAAGCTTGAGAACTTCCAAGCTGCCTAACACTTTGGTGTACTTGAGAAATCGATCACTAGTTGCTTTCGACTATATGTGATAGTTGTTGTGATCGATATGACTGTTGGGATGCTTAAGGTTCTTGAATGGCGTGTGCCATCAATGATGTGGATGTAGATGTCGAGTTGGCAATTTGCTCATCATGTAAATCTTAGCCGTTGATTCTTAAGTCATGACATGTGGGTGTTTGTGATGGTCATCTTTGAAGTGACACTTCACTTGACCTTGGCAACCTATATAAGGGGCTTGGAGGTTAGTTTAATCCTCATTTGAATTTGCTACTTTGCCAAAACTCTGTTAGTGTCTTTAAAGTGTTTCTTTTGACTCCTTCACACTTTCCCTTCTTCTTCTTTGTGATAATCTTCAGAGATGGTTGATCAACAATAATCGTGAAGGAATATGTTTGTAAGTGAGGCATCTACAAATGAGGATTGCAGGTATGAGTCTATCCTTACTTCCCCTAGTAAATGACTGCGGTCGCAATTGGTAGCATGAATGTGAGCTATATGTGGGAGAGAAGGAGAGTAGCTATGGAGGAAAGACTTTAGTGTAAATATGCTCTTGAGAAGAAGGATAATATTGTGAAGTTACTTCCAAACAAGGAAGTTAGTTAGGTCGTGATCACAGTTAAGTATAAACATAATGAAGAGAGGTAGTGATGGGTTTGCTAGGAAGTTGCAGGGAACACTGACATTTAGGAGGTGGTGAGACTTGGGAAGGATGATTGGGCATGCGATTACAGGGATGATAAGTGCTCCTTCTACTTGTACTGGAGAGCAATTGACATGGGGTTACATTTGTCCTTTATTGCTTTTCCAATTAAAGGTGTTAAATAATTTTCAAGTATAGCTAGATTCTCTCCACTTGAACACCTGTCAAGTGTTGGTGGCCTTCAAGGCCATCTTTATATTTCACATGAGGAGACCAATAGCTTGGCTCTTTTGCCACTTTTTCCAATTGAAGGGTGAAATGGGGGATTAAGTGTATTACTTGAGTCAGGGATTGCATGTGAAGCTTCTTTATGGTGCAAAGTTGAAGGTCAAGGATTGGAAGTATCAGTTCTAGTTGGTGAGGTCGGCTTAAGAGTTAAATTCTCCTATTAAGTGGAATAGGCCTATTTGGACGAAGCCCATTGATTATTTCCATGGGGAGGATGATTTAACCAAGGAATAGATTCTTGACGTGGCTTGGTAGAAAGAGGATGGGTTCTACATGGAGGAGACCGTAGATTTGTACTTGTAGGGGAAGATGTTATACCCTTGAGAGATATGTAGGGTTGGGGATGTGGTTGGAGAAGGTAGCCAGGAGTTTGCCATTGTCAGGAGTTCACCATCTTCGATTGTTAGTAAAGGGGGGAGCTTAGGGCTGCTCTCCTCGGTAGATAGTTTGTTGTAATGTTGTAAATGTTTTGTTTGTTGAGCTAACTTTGTTGTTGTGCTTATAGCCTTTGATCTATGTGGCAACTTCTTTAAGGTACGGATGCTGGAGATGAGGGAGTTGCGAAGGTATGAGAAGAAGAAAAGGTTATGAAAGGGTAGGATGCAACTTCGGTGGAGAAGATGAGTAAAAAGGCTGTTGAGGGGAAGAGAAAGGGGAAGAGGCCTGTAGGTCCAATCAAGGATATCTCAACCGCAGTACCTTTAGGGCCAGTCGTTGAGTAACGAGTAGTTGCTGTTGTTGTTAAGGTAATGGAAGTTCCTAGATAGGAAGTGGCCATAGAGGAGGTGCCTGTTGGGAAAGGGTTAGAGAGACCCGTCTCTAACTAGGCAGTGTAAGAGGGGTCTACGGAGAGGGGGACCACTGAGGTTATGGAGGTGCCTAAGGACTGAGCAAGCATGGATGGCTCTTAAGTTGATGGTATGATGTAAGGACAACTTGTACCCATGTTCAACCTTGAGGTTGAGGTAGAGGTAAGTAAGGTTGTCCAAGCTTTTACTAGTGAATGCTCGTTCCTACCATGGCTCTTGAGAAAGGCACATGGCATATTGTTGCAAGATAAAAGTTATAATGAGAGCGTCTTAGCTACGCTAAAAGGTTTAGGTGATGTCATGAGCTCTTGTATAGGAACGCTTTCTCTCATAGGTGGAGCATCCTTAATAAGGTATGTTTCTTATCTTTTGTGTCCCTCCTTTTTCTTACATAAGTTTCCATGAATGCTTATTTGTACTAATACTTGCTTGTTTTAGTATCTACAGTAGCATTAGCAGGAGGTAGGGGTGGATTACGAGTGGCTGAAGAAGGAATTGGTGGGGATAGAGGATACAGGCTACAACTTGGCAAGGCAAGCACAACAAGCTTGGGGTTAATAATATGAGGCTAAAGCAGGAGGTGACTAAGGCCAGGTTTGAGGAAAACAATGCTAAGAAGTGAGCCAAGGACCTGAAGATGGTACTTGCTGCTTGTGCTAAAGAGTTAGTAGTGACTAAGGGAAAGGTAGAGGTAATAAAGCAAGTGGTTGAGTTTACCAAGTAGGAAGCAATGGTCGCTAGGGAGGAAGCCGAGTCTATGAGGAAGGAGGTAGGGATAACCAAGGGAAAGGTTAATGTAGTGAGGGCGAAGTTCGAGGAGGCTTGAGTCTAGTTCTAGAGGAGGGAAGAGGAGCCAATGAATGTAGAGGTGTTGACCAAGGCGGTGATACGGAGGTTGTTTAATGAATTCTCGTCGGGCAACAACTTTAAGGCCACTCTTGATTAAGTTGGCAGGGATAGGGCTCGGCTGGCAAAGCAGGTGATGGAGGACGGGTATCCTCACTTACACTTCGATTACCCTGACTGGTTAGTTGAAGAGGAGTTAGCAGGAAGGGAGGGTAGGGATGAAGAAGGTAAGCCTAATGATGATGAAGATGCTGCCGATGATGTAAAGGACGATAGCGGTACTATGGGTGGTGATGAGCTCAGAAATGTTTAGGAAATTTTTTCGTTTAGTTGATTGTTGCAAGGGATTTGTAAGCTTAGTCGTGTTTTTCTTTTTTGCTTTAGCTATTAATGTATGTGAATCGGGATGCTGACCCCTTAACTTATGTAATTTTGGTGATCAATGAAACTTTAGCTTCTTTTGTTTGTCATAGTGTACCTTTTACTTTTTGTGTTTGTTCTCACTTTGCTATTGTATGCTCTTGGTGTTTCAAGTGCTTATGCTTGATTGTGGCTATAAGTGTAGAGTTGTTCTTGGTCTTATTCCCATGGAGTGGTATTAGGCGTATGCTTGGGAAACTCAGACCGAGTATTATTCAGTCTGAGAGTCGAGTGTACAGCGCTTAGCTTTGGAAAGTTGAGCATTATAGACTTAATTTACAGGTTCATCTTGCGCGACCCTTCAAGTGTAGATACTTATTGGATGCTTGAGGTAGGGCTCAAGGCTTTCATGTTCTTGGGTGTAGAAACTAGTGAGAATGTTTAGACATTGAGAATAAGAATTGACTCGAGTTGGTCTAGTGTTTTCGTATTCATCTAAGGGTAGGAGCTTAATGATAATTAAGCTAGGGTATGATGGGAAACAATAGAGTAGGTAAGTACAAGAGCTCTTTTCATTTCTTTTATGAAATTTTACAAAGTACACTCGAGTACTCGTATAAGTTATAGAAGATAGGGCTTAAGATTATTGGTGTTCCATGTCTTGGGAATAGGCGATCCATCCATGGTTTCTAGCTTGTAGGAGCTATTACTTATGTCTTCCTTGACTCATACAGGGTCTTTTGTGTTAGGAGGTAACTTGCTTTATCCTTTTTGGGACTTAGTGGCTTTAAGCTTTTGGTACATTAATTCTCCTAGTTGGAAGACCTTGTGCCTAACCTTCTAGTTATAATATTTAGCCATCCACTGTTAGTACGTAGCTACTCGAGCTTAAGTAGCATCCCTTACATCATCAATGGTATCTATGCTTGCTTGGAAGGCTACCTTATTGACGTTAATGTCGAAGTTCTAAACCCTGCTTGTTGGGAGCTCTAACTTTATAGGCAGCTCCACTTTCAATCCAAACACAAGATGAAAAGGACTTTGGCTCGTAGTTGTCTTGTGCATGGTTTGGTATCCCCAATAGATTGTGGGGAGTTGATCTGCCCATTAGCGACTTGCTTACTCCATCCTCTTTTTAGGCTTTTAAAGACTATCTTATTGATGGTCTCAGCTTGCCCGTTGGTTTGGGGGTGAGTGATAGAGGTGTGGCGGAGCTAGATGTGATGTTTATTATGGAATTAGTGGAATCATACATTATCAAACCGTTTGTTGTTATCTGTGATGATAAGGTACCTCAAATCTAGTGAAGATGTTTGTCTGGACAAAGCTTTTAATCACTCTTGTGGTAATGCTTACAATTGCCAGTGCCTCCATCTACTTTGTAATAAAGTCCATGGCAACTAAGATGAATTGATGTCCCTCGGAGGCCTTCGAAAAAGGTTCAAGGACATCAAGCCCTCATTGAGCAAAAGGCTATAGATTCGTCATAGGGTGGAGCTTTGAGCTAGGTACGTGGTTGATGGGAGTGTGATTTTGGCAGCTGTGGTACTTCTGTACTAAGGATTTTACATCTTCCTTTGTTGTTAGCCAATAGTATCTAAAGTGAACTCAGATGTACAGAGCATGGGCTTAGATATGATTATTGCAGATGCTTATGTAGAGTTCCTTAAGGGCATGGAGGCCCATTTTAGTTCTTAGGTGATGAAGGAGGGGCATGCTGTATTTGTGTTGGTATAGGATGTCATCAATGATAGTGTAGTTGGCCACGCTATAAGTAAGCCTTTTAGCTCTAGTCCTATCTTTGGGTAGGGCACCAGTCTTGAGAAAGTTGAGGAAAGGGTTCATCTAAGATGGCTCAGTAAGTGTGGAGCGAATCTCTCAGGTTTACTGTGGCGACTCATCAGCAATCTATTACGGCATATATAGGAGGAATACTTGCTTGTTGGCTTCATACATCAGTGGTATGATGTGGATGCCAGCTTAAAGAGATGATTTGCTTTGAAGTTCTCTACTTGTAAGATTTGGGCAATGTTTTAGGAGGCGAAGTTGGAAACTAGGTCTCGTATCATTTAGAGATACTTCATCATGGCCTCCCTTTTCATCTCGTATTCCCCCTTTACCTACTATACCACCAACATGGAATTTGAGTAGATGTTAATCTTCTTGGCACCGGTGTTTGTTGCTATCTTTAATTTAGCAATGAGAGCTTCATACTTGGCTTCATTATTACTAGTAAGAAAACCAAACTTGAGTATGTACAGGACCTTTATGCTAAAAGGTCCTTAGAGGACTTTTCTTACTCCCTTCCCCCTTACTCCTAAGTGGGGAATCCATTAACATAGAGAGTCCACACCAGTATGTTAATGTGACTAGCTATTTTTTCCTTTCCAGTATACATGGTGACAAAGTCTGCAAGGATTTGAGCCTTGATAACCTATCATAGGCATAATTAGACGCCTTGGGCATTGAGCACCAAGGAATACTTGACCATTCACCCTAATACATTTGGCTTTTGCAGAAGTATACGCAATGGCTAGTCGGTAAGAACAATGATAAGGTGTGCTTAAAAGTAAGATCTTAGCTTTTGGGCAATAATGACTACTGCAAGTGCAAACTTTTCAACCTAAGTGTATATGACCTCCGAGCCCTTGAAGATATGACCGGCGTAATAGATTAGCTTGTGCTCACTTTCGTTAGCTTGGACGAGCATTGAGGAAATAGTTACGTCCCTTACGGTAAGATATAGGTAAAGTTCTTCTCTAGGGATTGGCTTGAAGAGTACAAGTGGGCTCTCTAAAAATTTCTTAAGTTTGTTAAAGGCGGCTTTGTATTCATCTATCCACTTATATTTCAATGGGTTCTTCAGTAACTTATAGAACTTGGAACACTTATCAGTGCTACTTAACACGAAGCGGTTGAGCATAGTTATCCTACCCATGAGACGTTAGATGTCTTTGATCTTTTGTAAGGCTTTTATATCCTAAATTATTTGGATTTTTTTTTGGGTTAGCCTCAATGTTGCACTTTGTGACCATAAATCTGATCACATTGACATAAAATCGAATAGAGTTCATAGCAGCAGTTGACTAATCAAAGGCAAAGATTATAGCATCAAACTAGTTCAGTTGTTTCAATAATATTTACATACTTGAAGTGGCAACCACTTGATTTGGAGTTGTTAAAAATAATTGTGATAAAGCAGTGAACTTAGTTACTTATGGAACGAGTTTAGGAGTACGTTATCGAGATTACAATGGAAATCTTCTAGAAGCTATGGCACATGATTTTGAGGTTTCTAATTCTCTTATTACACAAGCAAAGGTAATCAAAGAAGGCCTTCTTACAACCATTAAACATGGATGTAATAAAATATTGTTATAAATAAACAAAAATTTTGTATAAGTATTTTTACAATCCTTACCAGTGCTCACGGGTCATTATAAGGTTGATTGAGGATTATTGTCTATTGAAAAAGAATTTTTTTTCTTGCTTTTATGTTTTATTCCTAGAGAAGTGAATACTTATGTAGATTGGATTGTAGCTTAAGGTAAAGCGTGGATGAGTTGCAACTTTAGGATATCTAATCCCCTATCCTAATTGCTTCTTTTTTTTCTTGGGTGAACTTAGACTATTGTTCTTTACCTCCTTGAGGGCCATTGGATAAAAGAATATTTGGATAAAAAGAATCATTATAATGTGATAATTCAATCGTTAGTAATTATTATAATGATTGGAAGTAAGTTACAACTTTCAAACTTTCAATAACATATATTGTTTTATTTGAGATATAATTGGCTTGGAAAATTATATTCATTTAAAACAACCTCTTTGAACTTTGAATATGATCTAATCCTAATTATTACAAGTGGTTATCTAGAATTTTGCTTGTTCTGTAAGCATAAGATTAGAACTTTAGGAATATATCCTATTGATCTTCACAAAAGGCATATATAAATAGCCATGGAAGAAAGAAGATATTTGTTTATATATGTTTTTGCTCGTCACTACTTTATTGCAACAACCTAACACCAGCTTTGGTGATAGTTTATTTAAATTGTTAATGCAACCTTTCTATGAATTATGTGGCTAACTTGCTCGTTTAGTTATCTAATTAATAAGATGTTTCATCAATTGAATTTGATTTATGGTTTGATATCACCTAATAATCTAAATTTGTTGTAGTGACACAAGAACATAATGTAATCTTCAAAAATTATAATTGATGAATAGAAATCTTTATCAAATTAAATCTAACATAATCAAATGTAAAAAACATTTTTCATCAAATAAGTCCACATAAGCATCTGACTTTTAAGCGATTAATAGAGTAAAGGAAACAAACCCTAACATTAAAATTTTCTTTTAATATTTCCTATATTTAATAAGTTTAAGGATTGGTAAGAGCAAAAGAGTTGAAGGATTTGTGGCCTCTCAATTTAAGATGAGATAATCTTTTAAAGAATAATTATGAGATGAGGCCTAGGAAGAAGGTAGAGATAAAAAGATAAAATATAACTCTAGAGAAAGATTTGGATTTGATTTTTTATAAATGAATCAGTGGCTTCAACAATAAGGGAGTATTTATAATTTGACTATAGCCCTCTAACTACTTTAATTAATTATGAAAGTATATAATAAATTTTTCCAATGTATATGCTATTATGTGATTTACTTTTTTTTAAATATATAGTGAGTTTTGCTGCTCCTAAAAGGAAACTTGTCCTTAAGGTTAAAAGTAGCAAACAAATAACTAAGTAATTTAAACTAGCTAAAACCAAAACACATCAAATGTTGGCATTAATGTTTTTCTAGTGACTGTCATCTTGATATTAATTATTTTCATCTACTTTAGTAGAGAAAACGAATGCAATTAAAGCTTTTTCTTGAGCAAGATTTTGAAAGATTGGAAAGAAGAGAAGGATTTGAAACAAAAACATATCACAATGCCTCCAACTCCTCCATAACTATAGAATCTTCTCAATTTTGTTTATCATTTGTGATATTTCGAGTTTTTTAGGCTATTAGATTTAGAGCTTTCAAGAAACTTTATTTTAATTTTAACTTTATGGTGAATTTATAAGATTTAGACAAGGCGATTCCATGAAATTAATTTCTCAAAATAAACTTTATAAAAGTTTTACTCTTATATAAACATAAGATTAACAATATAATTCATTATTTATTGAAAACTTGTATAGAAGGCTAAAATGATTTATGCATTAACGATCTGGACTTGACTCTATAGGTTAAGGTGATAGGGTTTAATAAGTTAAGTTTATGAATTTAGGATAACTTAGGGAGATGGCATGATGGGATTAGAGTAAGAATCGTTAGACTAGTCTATCCACTTGCAACCTTTCTTAAGGAAGCTCATGCACTTAGAGAGGTTATCTATGGGCTTGGACTTAACAAAAACTTATAAAAGAATCCATCAATAAGAGTACTCTTGGCCATCGATTGCTAGTGCAATTTGATAGACATCGTTGATGACCTAACCCTATAAATACTCAAGGGTTCCTCCCTATTCGACAATGAAACTATTTGAGAAACGAGATCGTGTTGTTACATTGCTATCATGAAAGATCAATAGAGCTCAAAGTGAAGAACACAGTACCTTTCATCTAAAATAGCGGGGTTGATGCTCTATAGCTCTTTTACTTATCACTAGTGCATTTGAGCTCCTTAAGATTACCTACTCTTCCCTCTTACTTCTTTTATTCTAAGTCATCTTTTATGCATTATCTATGCCACTCCTTTAAGGTTACGTGTAGTGTTAAACTTACGCTATATGCACATGACCACTTGTAAAACCTGACAAAAAGGAAAAAGAAAGAATAATAATAAAAGAAAAATAAGAAAATAATTATCATTTATCAATAAGGGTATGAGTGCTATTATTTAAAAGTAGCAGGGGCAATTTAGGCTTTAGGAAAAGTTCCTCCAACCTTAATACAAAAACCAAAGCAAGCTTTTTAGAAACCCTTTTTGTAGTCATTCATCACGTGAAGCTCTTGTGGATTAGGGTTTTCGCGTGACTATTGAATCAAGTGAAGGAAATTAGCGCAAATTAATAAGATCGAAATAGAAGAGGATTAAGGTAAGTTGTGGGATCTTCTTTTATTAAAGATTTTGGTCAAAATTTAATTAAAAATTCATTTTTCCCTATAGGGCAGCAAGTAAAATGAATTTAGGGTGGTATTTCGAGATTTCCATTGCACAAATTTTAGATCCGTAATGGTAAGTTTGATGTTTAGACTTTATATGCTTTGTTTTATGAGAACGCTAATATGAATGTGAAAGCTTGCTTTGGGATTTGGATGTAGGGTTATGTTGATGTTTAGGAAAACATTCAAGGAGTGGTGGTTTTTAAAAGTGTTGAGGGTGATTTACAAGGAGTGAATGCCACTACAGTTTGCAAAAAACTGTAGACTGCAAGCTAGTGTCCAGTGCTACCCCTACTAGCATTTAGATGCTGGGGGTTGTAGTGGTGGTGGGGGCGCGGTGTGGCTTAGGTGGATGGGGAAACTTCCTTAGAATCTTAGCATCTGGATGCTACGTGAAGTAGCATCTACATACTAAGTTCCCTGACAGATATAGTGGCATTCCCCTTCATTTATTGGTGGTTTTCGGGCACATATTTCCATTCCTAAACCTTTCTAAGCATAAATCTTCATCCAAAACGTTTCACAAACCAATCTATCATTAAAGTGAGTGATGTTAGGCTCTTTAAAGTGATATAAGTACAAATGTGTAAGGGTTTAGTTATCAAGTTTAAAGGTGATGTTTAATGAGTTTAGAAACTAAGTAAAGTGTTATATTTTTATGTGAACAGGTTATGAGGCAAACGTTTTAGAATTTGAGCATACTGTTGAGTCAAGTATGGGGTATTTTATGTTCTTTGTTTTTGTAGGACTAATGCTTGATAAATTGACTTAATGATTACTTAGCTTAAATTTAAAGTACGTTACGTATGCTTGGCTGGGCTAAAGGGACTGGGAGGACTTGTGACCTTAGGTAGCACCCTAATGATCTTATTGTAATGCTGTCCTTATTGAAATCTCAATTTGAAACGATGTGGGTAGCTTTAGGTGATTCTTGGTTCCTAAGGTATTAAAGAGGACCAAATACAATACTTTTTGTGTGTGTGCGCGCACGCGTACGTGTAGGTGTGTATGTATATGTGTGTGTGTGTGTGTATTTGTGTGTCGGAGTCATGAGTTACACCAAGTTCTATGATGTCGAAATGGTACTGTTTGACAAACTTAACAAAAGATAAGAATTAGGTTGTTGTTGCATATGGTGATTATGATGAAGTGAGCGTATGTGCTTGTGTATTTATTATATGTTCATCTACGTATGCTTAATTACCTCATATTGGGCTTTACTTACCCCTTAGGGATTTTCTATTTTTTAGTTTTAGCAATAGGTTATGGAGAGAATGAAGGCTGCTATTATAGTGACTATGACTATTATGGTGATGCAACAAATTTTTATTACTAGTATGATGATGGGAGTGGCAAAGTTTAGTTTCTATATAGACTTTTCTTTGGGTTAAGTCATGAAATGAGATACTTATGTTTATTTTTTATTTTTATTTTGTTTCTTGGGTCATGAGAAGACTCTTGAGGCTTCTCTTGTTAAAGTTTTATGTTATTGTTATCATTTGATTATAGCAAGTATGAGATTCTAGAATGTTATCCATTTTCTTTTGAGAATATGTTGAATAAGGATTTGATACTCTTTTTCATTGATTAAGAATATTGAAAGGTTGATCATTTAGTATTTGTTGGTGAATTATAGATGTTAAAGACATCTATGAAATTTTGATTTGGAGTCTTTATAGGTTATTGTTAAAATGTTATTTATATGGAGATAAAAGTTAATTATGTAGAGAAGTTAGTAGGTTAATTTATGATACTTAATGTGTCAATAAACCATAGGGACACATGGTTGATTATAATTTTTCAGGTTCCAGGGTGTTACAACATTAGTGGTATCAAAGCTAGGTTTTATATCATAGATATCCTAGGTATGAACTTCAATAAGAATAAGTTGTAGACCAAAGTACTATAACACGATTGTAAGGGTAAGACTCATAGTATGTAAAGTTACATTGAGAATGTTTGATTGGAGTTGATTATGCTACTTTTGTTCTTTGTAATTCCCTTTTTATTAAGTTATTTATTGTATACCTTATGATGCTTAGACCTTTCCTATGACTTAAGTTGTACTTAAATAACTTTCTATCTATAGGTTCCTTCTTGTAGCATGCCTAGATGCAACACTACTTCTAGCTTCTCCTCTTATCCTTAAGGTGATAGAGGCACCAATCATGACCACATCCCTTTACCAAATCAAGTAGAGATAGGCGTGCTACAACAATAGCAGAGATAGCCACTACTAGCTTAAGGCTTACTTGGACCTAGCTAGACTTAGGGTAAGTAGAACTAGGCCTAGAGAATAGACCTATCTTCTTGGGGCATACCTATCCTTAACTAAACATAGCCTCAAAATGACTAGGGTTAAGGGTTAGATACAATGACAACTGTATAAGTTCTGAACTTCATAAATGCTATGATTGAAGTGTTGATGGAACAATAGTAACAGATTCAAAGAGACATGTAGGTGATTCAAGCCAATGTTGAGATATGGAGGTAAGAAAGGTAAGTTGCTACGGATGTTGGTGTGGGTAGTTATACTAGCCAAAATACATTTGACTAGTTTTTGAAGATAACTGATGACTTCTACCTTAAACCTAATGACCTAATAGGAGTTGAAGAATGGATTATTGAGGTAAAGAAATCATTTGCTTTGGCAGAGGTATTGGGGAAAAAAAAAAGGTAACATATATCACCTTCTTTTTGAAAAGTTTTACTACTTAGTGATGGGAGAATACTCCTTGGACTAATAGGAATGTAGCTAGTCTTATTACCTAAGAAGGATTCAAATAGATTTTCCTTGACAAGTTTTTCCCTGACAGCATCAGGGAGCAGATGGAGCTTGCCTATTAGACCGTACAATAAGGCAATAAGTCAGTATCTGATTATGAGGCAGAGTTGAACTACCAAGCCTGTTTTTTGCTAGAATTGATAAGAAGGGATGAGAGATCTCATGCTAGGAGATTTACTTTTAGGTTAGAGCTCAAGTTGCTAGAAAGAATGGCATAGTTTAGGGGTACTACTTATGTAGACAGTAGAAATGGCCAAAAGCTTAGAGTAGGGAATGAAGATGAAAGAGGAGTTATTGGTTAGTAGAGAGAAGAAGGCTTTAAGTAAGAGACCCATGCATAGCTATAGACCATTAGAGAGGTTTAAAAGACTGGCCCAAGGTATTATGACTAGAGAAGGTGGTAGACCACCATATGTACTACCCTAAGTTGGTTAAGATAGGAATCAAACTACTAGACCCTTGACTTGAGCTCGAGCTTAAGCCTGAGACTTGAAAAGTATGGTTAGGTGAATTCTTTCCTTACGACCTACCACCAAGGAGTCCAAGATACAGCAATTTGCTAACTTGATGCCCTGGCCGAGCCAACCCTTCTCATATTCATTGATTTTCTCCAGTTGCTGACTAGAGCTATACTTTTACAACAGCTTAGCCCTTTTGACCACCCGCCCAATCGACTTGAATCTAAGCCATACCAAATACGTCTGAGTTGAATTCACCTTTGAAGAACTATCTACTTAGCTTAGCACAATTGACCTACCACCTTTGCTTGGCACCTTGGTTTGGCATTTACCACCTTAACTATACAAAATTGTCTTTTCTCTTAGAAAGTCAACCATCCACAGGGAGCCACATGTCTAAGCAATCATGTGCCATAATCCTTCATGCAAGATACCTACTTTTGTTGTATTTTCAATTATATCCTTTATTATTCCTTATACATTACTTCTTTTAGGCATTACCCTTTTAGTCTTTTCCATTTTAGTTAAGATGACCTAACTTTTCGGGTATAAATACTTACTATACATGTAGCTACAAGGCATCATCACCATATCTCAAAATATTAAATACACTTCTCTTATTCATGAGCATTGTTCTTCATTGCTTACTTCACTCTTATCTTAACCCTTAAGCAAGGTTAGGTAGTAAGTACTCTCATTAGATTAGCTTATGCTCATATTAAGTTGGGTCGTGAGTCTTTAGAAGTACCTTGGTGGGTCATTTCCTTGGAGTTGTTCGGGGGTTTGCTTGTTTTACTTTCATTATTGTTTGTGCAATTTCCTACTTAGTTTCAAGCTTTCTATAAGCTTGGACCTACTCCTATACCGTCGCCTTGGTATCAAAGGGAAGGTTTCGTTTAGGTAAGTTATGTTTGAACTTTCTTAGGTAGTAGAAATTGAAGTAGTGTATTATGTGAAGCTTAGGTACAAGTGCTTGAGTAAGTAGAAGGCACATTAGTTTGTTGTGACTATATACTCTATTTTGCCTTGTTTTAAGAATTTGAAAATAGAGTAAGTCTTCATTTGAATTTGTCCTCCTTTTGAGAAGTTGTTGTGTGTGGGTTAGTTGAACTTTGGTGTAAAGGAGTGTTGAATGTGAGATTGTTTGGCTTGAAAGAATGGTATCTATTGTTTCTTAGATCTCGAGTTTGTTGCCAAGCTTTATCAAAGAAAATAATGGACTCTAGTGTTAATTCTAGTATTAGAGATGACAATAGTGGTGTTATCTACCATAGATGACAGCCATAAGGCACCCCCAGGAGTATAGATGAATGACTCAATGAAGTGGCTAATCTCATAGTTGAATTGACTCAAGCTATTCATGCAACGGCTTATCGACTTATTGAGGCCATACAAATACCCGCTAAGTTACTTAACCTGTGAGAGGACAAAACCTAACTCGACAAGCTCGAGGTGGAGGAATAGGAGGATGAGTATGAAGGAGGATTAACTTGGGTGATTTGGATGAGGAAGAAGATGAAGAGTATAATAAAGAAGAGGAGTGAGCTCGAACACCCCAAGCTGCTGACTATGTGAAGCTTCAAATCTCGAGCTTCAATGGTTTTGGGGATGTGAACAACTATTTGGATTGGGAGGAAAAGGTTGAGCATGCCTTTGATTATTATTAGTACCAGGATCATCAGAACATGAAGGTTGCTGCTATACAATTCTTTGGGTACATTACATTATGGTAGAAGAACTTCTAGGCCATGAAGAGGCAAGAAAGATATAGAGAGGTCAGCAGCTGGCTAGAGATGAAAAGGATTCTCAGAAACAGATTTGTATTAGATACCTATATGTAGGATACTTTTACTAGACTTCATGAACTATGACAAGGGAGCTGAATTGTTGATGAATATGTGTGGGAGTTCCGGATGCTTATGATTTGAAGTAAAGTGGATGAGCCATCAACCTATTTGGGTTAAGAAGCAAGATTAAAGATATTATGGAGCTTTAGTAATTCGTTACATTAGATGAGGCTATAAGAATAGCCCAGCGAATGGAGAGGCAGAGAAGGAATAGGATGACCTAACCCCTGATGAGCGGGCTTAGCTAGTTAAGCCAAGCCGACTTGCCTAGGAAAGTTATCGAGCTTAGCAAAGTACCAAGTTGACCAAAAAGGTAGATGTCATAGTTAAATAGAAGGGTTGGCCAACTAATGGTGTTGTGATGTTGAGAGCAAATGAGAAGGGACAAGAATCTAAAAGGAAGATGAGCCAGATCAAGTACTTAAAGTACTAAGGGTTTAAGTACATGGTTACCTAGTGTTCGAACCAAAGGACCATGATTATTAAGGGAGATGTCTCAAAGATTGAAGTAGATAGCACAGATGAGGAACTAGAGGAGGAGAAAGAAGTAGGAGATGAGGTTGAATTGACTTAATTGAGGAAGATGTGCTTGCAAAGGACTTGGATAAGTTGACTCTGGTTGTTCAACGTGCAATGAATTTGGAACCTTCTACCATGAAGTATCAGAGAGAGAACTTATTTTACATCACTTGCAAAGTGAATGATGAAACGTGTACACTCATAGTGGATAGTGATAGCTACACCAATGTAGTATTTGTTAACCTGATTAAGAAACTCAAGTTACCGACCATTTCACATCTGAAGCCATATAAGTTACATTAGCTAAATGAAAAGGGAGCACTATATGTCACTTAGTAAGTGTTATTGCTGATCTCAATTGGAAACTATTCTAACAAAATTCTTTGTGACGTGCTACCTATGTATGCTTCTCATGTACTGCTAGGCTGACCTTGGCTTTTCGATCAAAGGCTTATTCATGACAAATTTAGGAACATGAATGTGTTTGTTAAGGATAGGAGGAAGATTACATTAAACCCTATGATGCCGAGTCAAGTTAGAAAACTACAGGCTAAACTTGCTTGAGGATAAAAAAGGGCTCTGGGTATTAAGTAGAGTCGATCTCCAAGAAGCTATTAAGGTTGATGTACCAACCTTGTTGTTGATTAGATGACTGCTTGAGTTGAAAGAGTGAGGTGAGTTGCCCTTAAAGGTTAAAGAGCTATCGGATGAATATGCCAACTTATTTTTGAAATAATTGCCTGAAGGGTTACCCCCTTTTAGAGGCATTAAACATTGCATTGACTTGATACTTGGAGCTACCTTACCAAACAAACTTGCTTATCAAATGAACCCTGAACAAGTTGTTGAACTTCAAAGTCAAGTCAATGAGCTATTAGTAATATGTAAGGGAAAGTCTTAGCCTCTATGCTGTGCCTACATTGCTTATGTTGAAGAAGGATGAAACTTAGTGTATGTATGTGGATAGCAAAGTTGTCAACAAAATTATGATCAAGTGTCAGTACCCCATCTTAAGGCTAGATGATATGTTGGATGAGTTGAGTGGTGTAAAAGTATTTAGTAAAATTGACCTAAAGTTAGGGTACCACCAAATTCGAATAAGGTAAGGGGATGAATGGAAGATTGCTTTTAAGACTCGACATAGCTTGTACGAGTGGATGGTCATGCCTTTTGGATTATCAAACACCCTAAGCCCTTTCATAAGTTTAATGAATCATGTTTTGATAGATCTAATCAGGGAGTTTATCATTGTATACTTTAATGACATCCTACTAACTTGGCAATGCATACTAACCATCTTAGAGCTATTTTTGATGTCCTTCGAGCAGAGAGATTGTTTAAATAGCTTACGTAGTTAGTAGAAAGGGATTGAGAGTAGATAAAGAGAAGGTACAAGCCATTGTTGAGTGGTGGACCCTAACTTCATGTGTTGAGGTAAGAAGTTTTCATGGATTAGCATCATTCTATCGATGCTTTATCTAGGGATTTAACACCATTGTAACACCCTTGATTGAGATAACAAAGAAGAATGTAGGGTTCAAATGGGGAGAGAAAGAAGAGAGGAGTTTTACTAAGGTGAAACAAGGTTGACCTCTTCCCTAGTCTTAGCTCTACTAGATTTTGAAAAGGTGCTTGAGCTTGAATGCGATACTTTAAGTGTTGGCATCAGAGCTATACTAATGTAAGAAGGCTAGCATGGCGCCTACCATAATGAGCAACTCAGAGGAGCACAATTAAAGTATTCTGTTTATGACAAAGAACTTTTGGCCTTGATCCAAGCTCTTTATGTGTGGCAACATTATCTATTACCAAAATAATTTGTCATATACACAAATCATGAGTCCTTAAGATATTTACGGAGTCAATCGAAGCTCTCCAAATGCTAAGCCTGATCACTTAACTTTCTAGAGGGATTTAATTTCTTCATCAAATACAAGCAAGGCAAGAATAATGTAGTTACTAATGCTTTATCTAGAAGACATGTTCTTCTTACTGAGTTATAGACCCAGTTGCTAAGATTTGCAAGCACTAAAGAGCGATATTAGGATGATCCTCATTTTGGCCTTATATATAAACACTATAGAGAAGGAAGAACAGTGGATGAGTACCATATGGAGGATGGTTACCTGTTCTGAGGTAACAGGTTATGTGTGCCGACCTATTTAATTAGGGAGCTACTAGAGAGAGAAGCCTATAGTAGAGGACTCTCTAAGCACTTTCCAGAATAGAGAACGAATGAGCTATAGATTGATAGATTTTTTTGGCCTAGAATGAAATGTGACGTGCATCGTATGATTGAAGGATGCGCTATCTATAAGAAAGCAAAGAGCTAAGCAGAGCAAGGAAAGGCAATGCCTTTACTTGTTTTAACCAAACTATGGGTTGACTTACTTATGGACTTTGTCCTCGAATTATCTTGAGTTGCCTAAGGTAGAGATTCTATAATGGTTGTTGTAGATAGGCTCAGCAAAGTGGCACATTTTGTGCACTACACCAAAACTAATGATGCTTAGGCTATTGCTTTATTTTTTCAAGTAGTTTGCTTGCATGGAGTGCCAAGGAGTATGGTGTCCAATAGAGACCCAAAATTTCTAAGCCATTTCTAGAGAACCCTCTAGCATTGGATAGGAACCAAGCTACTATTCGACACCTCTTACCATCCCTAAACCGACGACTAGACAGAGGTAGTTAACCGTACCTTAGGATCATTGCTCCAAGCTGTAGTGGGGAACAACTTAACCGATTGGGATGTCTACTTGCCTGTAGTTAAATTTGTCAACAACAGGACATACATGCCACCATTAAGAACACCCCATTTGAAGTCATCTATGGTTTTAACCCCAACCTACCCCTAATCACACCCTTATGCTGTCCATTGACTAAGAAGATCCAGAAGTGAGAACTAGAGCCTAGTCTATTTAACACATCTACCAAAGAGTCTCCTAGCGAATTGATATAGCCACCAAGAAACTAAGGGAGAAAGGCAAAGGAAAGAAGAACAAGTAGTTTCAACTTAGAGACCAAGTATGCCTATGCTTGAGTAAGGAAAGATTCCCTAATAAAAGGAAGGATAAGCTATCTGCTAAAGCTGAAGGACCATTTAAGATACTTTAGAAGATTAATGACAATGCATACCAAATTGAGCTTCTAAAAGACTTTAAAGTGTCAGATATGTTTAATATTGTTGACCTTAGCCCTCACTGACTCGATGAGAACTTAGACGAGGACTAATAAGATTTGATCCAAAATCCTAATCAGCTTAGCGGAGATGAAGGAATTAGACTACTAAACCCTTGACTCGAGCCCGAGCTTAAGGCCTGGACAGTATGGCTAGGCGAATTCTTTCCTTATGACCCACCACTGAGGAGTTTAAGTTGCTACAATTTGCTGACTTGGTGCTTTCGTTGAGCTAACCCCTCTTGTACTCATTGATTTTCTCTAGCTGCTGATTAAAACTATACTCGAACAATAGCTTGGCCTTTCCGACCACCTACCTAATCGACCTAAATCCGAGCTGTATTGAATATGCTCGAGTTGAATTCATTAAGGAAGAACTATTTGCTAAGCTTGGCACAACTAACCTACCACCTCTACTTGGTACCTCAACTAGGTAGTCACCACCTTGATTATATAGAATCGTCTTCTCTACCAAAAAGTTAATCATCTACAGGAAGCCATATGTCTAAGCAATCATGTGCTAGAATCCTCCGGATAAGATACCCACTTTTGTTGTATTTTCAATTATACCTTTTATTATTCCTTGTACATTATTTCTATTGGAAATTACCCTTTTAGTCTTTTCCATTTTACGCAAGATGCCTTAACTTTTCGTATATAAATACCCATTGTACATGTAGCTATAAGGCATCATCACCATATCTCAAAATATTGAATACAATCCTCTTCTTTGTGAGTATTGTTCTCCATTGCTTACTTCACTCTTATCCTAACCCTTAAGTAAGGCTAGGTGGCGAGTACCCTCATTAGATCAGCTCGTATATCATATCAAGTTGAGCTTGAGTCCTCAAAAGTTTCTTAGTGTATCATATCCTTAGAGTTGTTTGAGGGTTTGTTTATTTTACTTTCATTGTTGTTCGTGCATTTTCCTACTCGTTTTCAAGTTTTTTGTAAGCTTAGACTTTCCCCAATACTATCACCCTTATCAACTTTCAGCGCGATGTATAAGGTTATGTAGCCAGCCCCTGTATTAACCAGTTTACTTGGGCCAGTACCAACTCAATGAACTCGTTGCTTCAAACTACGTGACATATTAGAATGAAAAAGGACTTTGGATACATTCTTTCTACGTGGTAAAATTGGGTACATTAGCAAAGACTGTAAAGAACTGACTTTGATGCATCGAGGCTTCTGCTTTGGATGTAATAGAGAGGCTATTGGGTAGCAAGCTTTAAAGAGTCAGGGAAACAGTAGTTCAGGTTACTCAGGTGGCTACCACTTAGAACATCATCCATGTTGCTTGACCATAACCAGGACTTCGCTAAAGAGCTCTAACTTGGGTCTTTGCACTTCAACATCAGAGTTGGAGTCAAGAAGCCATATATGGGGACACTTTGGTAAGTATGCTCATTATACTTAATTGAAGTGTTTATTTACTTTTTGATAATGGAGCTTTATGTTCTCGTATTGTTGAATCCTTTGTGTATGCTTGCGATTTATGTGTTGTAACCTTGGACACTCCTTTATTTGTGTCAAGCTTGGCCTTACGTTTAAGCAAACACTTTTGAAATAAAGCTAAGTGTTATTTAGACGATTCAATAGTGTGTCCAGTTTGATGGATTAAGTAAGGAAAACCTTAATAATCACTTGCATCAATTTCTAGAAATACGTAATACATTCAAGATAAGTGGCATGTTTGAGGATGTTATCTGTCTAAGATTGTTCTCATTCTCATTGGGGAATAATGCTAAGCAATGGTTGAACTCTATGCTAAGGAACTCCATCAACACTTGGCAAGAGATGGCAGAGCTATTTATGAGGAAATATTTCCTACCATCAAGAACAGCCAAGTTGAGAGTAGATATCTCTGCATTTAGATAGTTGTAGATGGAAACATTATATGAGGCATAGGAGAGATGGAAGGATATATTGTTGGTTGATTTTGGATTTGGATTATCCTGCAAAGAAAGGAAAAAACTTTTGGTGTTGGGGCCAGTTTGGTGCAGCCACTCTAATGCCTAAGTTAGTGACTGAGAGTAGGGAAAGTTATGAGTAGTAAAGAGTTATTAGATGCTTTTACAGTGTTTCTTTCCTGTATTTATAGGTGAATGTTACGTTTAAAGCAATTGTTATTGGAATTATTATTGAGACACATGGAGGCCTCTTGATTAAATACATTGCTGAAATGTAGGGAGAATGGGCAGTTATGTAATATAATCTATTATGTGATAACTGTTTGTGCCTCTTCCTTTGAATTTGAATTATATACAGATTTGTACTACTCGGCATTTGCCAAGAATCTAGACTACTCGGTCTATCGGTAGCTATATGAAAGAGTGAATGAAACTCGACTATCAACATTTGCTCCCTAACTCCCATGTTCGAGGATTCGACAAAGGGAGTAAACATTTAATACACTGTAGGCCAAGTGGGGAACTGTTCCTTAGATGCCGAGTAAGGTGGGAAAGTAGACAGATTGCATCCTAATTGAAAAGTTATAATTTTCAATTTCCTGCTTGTCAATAGACCAAAAAATGGAAAGTATGACATCTATCACCTCGATCATCATTACGTCGTAGGCTTAATAACTATTAGAGACTTGACAACTGTTGGATTTCTATCTCAAAACACGCGTCAACAATCCGCACCATCATTTAACTAGTACATCATTTCTGTTAGAAACTCATTTGTAGTTACGAGGGTAAATTGTCCGTATTTAAGGAACTATTCAAAACCAAAACAGATTTCTTCAGTCGCATCCAAAAACTTTCATTTACTTTCAACATCTTATCTTTACTCTCACATTCTTCAAATTCTATGACATTCCTCATAACCAATTAAGTATGGTTCGCAACATAATTTGTCGACTTATCCTCTTAGATTTAGAAGCAACTGAGTCTGAGGCTACTTCTCCCCTTCAAGAGAAGAGCGAGATGGCATGTTCCTCAGGTAACTCGACCTACAGTATCATGGAGTGGTGGGATAAACTCACTCGGATCAACTCTCTTAGAGTAGATAAGTATTTAGAAGATAAGGAAGAAAGATCCGAGTTTAGGTATCTGTACAATAACATAGTTTACTTCCGCAATTCACTAAATCTAGTAGCCATTATCGTTGATAAGGTCCTTGTTTCAAAGTATAACAGGTATTGGCAAGACCTTCCTAGACCAAGGAATCTAAGAGGCCAAGAGAAGAGGAAAGGGTATTCTATCCAAGGGAGTGCGAGTTCCACATATATTTAAAATATCTTGACTTTGGGCTACGCTTCCCTTTCTTTGCATTTGTCATGGAGTTCTTCAATTATTTTTGAGTCACATCAAGTATGTTCTCACCAAATACATATCAGCCTCTATCTGTAAAGAGGTTGAAGTTAGGTTAACGCCTTAACTGTTTTGGTGCTTCTTTACACTTAGAAGGCAACCTAACAGCTGGTACTTTACTATTATGAGGCATGGGCGGAAGTTCATGAATGGGTCGGAGTCCAAGATCTATAAGCAGCACGACAAATTTGTGTCTATTGTTTCGGATCAGGAGTAAGATTTCTGGACTCAATGGATTGAGCCAATCTGTACTAAGGACATAGAGTTGATGCCGCTGCGAGAAAGAAGATCTAAGAAAGGAGGAAGAACAAAATGTTCTTCTGGGATGTTGAGAAAATAATAAGGCGTTATGAGAGTGGAGAGCCAATCTTTTCCTATAAGGAAGGTACGCTAATGAGTAATTGTCGTATTGAGTACAGCTATAAGAGGAAAGCCATTCTCATGACTTGGGGGAGGAATTGTTGCCTTTGAGCTTTGCTTGGCATGGAGAATATAAGTTCTTTCTTATTCCTCACATTAATATCAATATGTCTACTTCATATTGCAGACATAAGCATTGGTGAGGTGAATCCTGCGAAGTTGTTAGCCCATGCCAAGGCCAAGAGGTCAAAGGCTAACAATTGCATGGCTACCATTGTTACTACTAGTTAGCTAGCTGCTGTTAAGAAAATAGCAAAGGAGGGTGTAGTGAAGTAGGTGGTAGCCTAAAAGAAGACCTCCTAGCTAACTGAGAAGCAGAAAGAGAGTGAGAAGCTCGGGTTAGCTGAGGGTACACATACCGAGGCACTTTTTGTTGAGAACATTCCATCTATTGTAGAGTCGAGAAAGGATGGTTGAGAAACCTAACCCTAAAATGAGGTTGAAGGTACCACTGCCGCTGAAGGGTCATCACTGATGATGGAGGCGATGTTAAGTACTGATAAGAAAAGTGGGAAGGAACTTGTTGGCCAACCCTTTGCCAAGAGGTCCAAGGAGTTGGATGAAAGGGCAAAGGAGGCCATGTACAACAAAGCTCTCGGCATCAACACGGAGGTCAGCGAATACTTCGTCCCATGTTAGAGCCACAACGTCTTACATATTGACTCGGCCTTAGGCAATAAGATGAAATCTTTGGCCTTGATGGAAGGCATTATTTTTCCCAAGGACAAAGAGATCATGTAGAAAGACGTCGATAGGGTCAATAGTTGTAATAAGGCTCATATTACGGCCAAGATATATGATATAAGTATCTATTGAATCCTTTGAATTGTTAGGTGTGTTTAGTTACTAATGCTTTTGTTTGTTTTCAAATCAACAGTTATGTTTTGAAAGCCTTGGATGAGACCGATAAAGAAATGAAGAAGGTAATAACAATGACCTTTCATGTATTTTGCCAAGTGATTTAGAATACTTATCATTCTATATTGGCTTGTTGTAGAAAATTGAGGATGCGTATAATTCCTCAAAACCTCAAATAGTGGCCGCTAAGAACACAAGAATAAGGGTTGAGATGGAGGCTAAAAAGTATCAAGACGAACTGGTTGCCAAGAAGTTGGCATACTTTTTAGTTGCCGATGAAGTCTCATGCCTTAAGGCTAAGGTTGATGAGTAGTATAAGGAAGCTGAGGGCCTGAAAGAAGAGCTGTAGAAGAAGAAAGAAGAGTGTTAGGGTTTGGGTCAAACTCTGCACAATGAGTGATGAGGAGGATAAGCTTAGAATGTAAATTAAGGAATTGGAAACCAACAACGTCGGGTTGCAAAGCCATGTTGCAGAGTTAGAGAATGCTATGAAGAAAGGATCCTCTATTGAAGGAACACTATAAATCATCACTTCCAATTAGCAATACGAGAGACTTTTGTGGAAGAAGTTATTGGAAGGGGTCTAGGTGGCAAGAGAAGAAATCTTCAAGTTTCACATTGATTATGACCTCTCATGCTTGGATTTCACTGACATCGATGACAAAGTTAGCAGTTGTGATGAAGACAATGATAAGTATTCAGGTGTTAGAAATAATATGAAGGGTGATAATGAGGCTCGTGTTAAGGATCTAGGGGAGGATAAAAAACGTCTGTCTAAGTAAATCCCCTATAAGCGAAAAGAAAAATCCACCTGTTTTGAGATCCCAAGTGCTAAAAAAGAAAAATGCTCCTAGAAGGCCCTACCTTCTAAGCTAAAAAATGCTTCTGTTCACTTTAAAAATAAGCTATAAGATTGTCTTGTAGTTTTAATTTTTGTATGGAGTGCTTTAGGCCAAGTGGCCTAGTAGTAATCATATTGTGATGACTAAGAATCATTTTTCGCATAACTTAGTATTTCCAGTATGTTTTATTTCATGCACTTTATTATTTTAAGGCATAATTTATTTCATATGTCGTTTTTTCTCGGCATGTATAATTTTTCCTTATTTTTTGGCATGTTTTATTTCACATGCTCTTATTTCTCAACATGTTTTATTTTACATGCTCTTATTTCACACGCCTAATTCTTTCAACTATAGGATTGATTTATGAAGTTCGTTAACCGTAATAGGCTTGAACTTACTAACTCGTCAGTCATAAATAGATCCAGAAACAAAATAAAACTTCAAATATAATCATTTCACAAAAAAGTAGGCTGTCACCTTACAAAACAAATGGAAATGAATATCATCCAAGGAATAAATTGAAATAGAGTTTCAAATTCTTGGCATTCCATGCACAAGGGATGATTGATCCATCTAATCTTTCTAGTCGATAAGCCCCCTTACCAACAACTTCTTAGACCCAAACAGGATCCTCCCATTTTACACTAAGCTTTCCTTGACTTTCTTGTGCGCCAGTTGCTTCCAACTTTCAACAAACCAAGTCCTTAAGTTGAAAAACCTTATACTTTACATTTTGATTATAATACTTAGCTGCTTCATGTTGGTATGCCGCTACCCTTGCTCTTGCTACTTCTTTAATCTCTTCAATTGTGTCCAAATTTGTTATTAATCCTATGTAATTAACCATCGCATCAAAATTTTATGTTCATAGATTAGGTAGATCTAACTCAATCGGCAACATTGCTTCCATGCCATACGCTGACCTAAAGAGGATTTCCTTTATTGTAGTTTTGTGGGTGGTTCAGTACCCTTATAAGACATCCAGCAATTCATCAGCCTATTTCCCCTTAACTTGATTAACTTTCTTCCTTAAGCTGTATAAGATGATTTTGTTTACAGCTTTAACTTGTCCATTCGTTTGAGGGTGTACTGCAAATGTGTAGTTTAGGTGAATGCCATATTTCTCACAAAATGCTTGGAACTTATTGTTGTCAAATTGCGGGCCATTGTCTGTGATTATCATAAAAGGAACTTCAAATCTCGATATTATGGAGTTAAAAACAAATGCCTCCACTTTTTGTTCAATGATCTTTACTAATGCCTTGGCCTCTGCTAATTTTGTAAAATAATCCACAACAATAATGACAAATTGTCGTTAGGTTGTAGACTTCGAGAAGGGTTAGAGAATATCTAATCCCTACTAGGCAAAGGGCTAAGGACTAGACAAGCAGCATGGTTTAGTTAAAGGCGCATGACTCGACGCCTCATGCTTCTAGCATTGTAGACAATGCCAAATAGCTATCTTTGTATCTTCTTTCATTGTTAGCCAATAATAGTCGAGTTGCAATACGCGGACATACAATGTCTATGCTTTTACATGGTTGCTACATACTCTACCATGTAGTTCTAATAACACCTATTGAGCATCTTTCGAAGGAAGGCATTGAAGATAAAGTTGTGATATGTTGCGTCTGTATAGCTGACAATCTATTAATGTGTAGTTTGCAGCTTGATAAACTAATCTTCATGCTTCTTTCTTGTCATTAAAGAGGGCACCATCTCTTAAATAATCTACGAGGAGGTCCATCCAAGACTACTCTCTTAGGTAAGGAGCCAATTTGTAGCTCTATAAGATAGTGGATAAACTTTTTTATGGGAGAAATTTGATAAAAAGTTTGTCGTTCAGGTCAAGGAATGCCGTACTGACCAACTTGGACAACTTATTAGCACCAACATTCATATTTCTTGGAGCCTTGTGGATTGAAAAAGCCTGAAATTCTTCTGTGAGCATTCGTACCATCAATAGGTACTTGTTCATTTCTTCTTCCCTTGTCGCATAACTTCCTATGACTTGATTCACCACCAATTGTGAATCAGAGAACACTTCAAGTTTCTTGGCACGAATCTCTATCACCAATTTAAGTTTAGCAATCAAAGCTTCATATTCCACTTCATTGCTGCTGGTTAGGAATCTGAATTTTAAAGAATAATTAACCTTAACATTGTGGAGGCCTTGAAGAACAAGGCCCACATCACTTCCTTCTCTAGTGGAAAAACCATCCACATAAAGGTACCATACAGGTTTCTCGGCAATCTCCATACTATCTTCCTCACCAATGAACTCAGCCAAAAAATCTGCCAATACTTGAGCTTTTAATGCCGTTTTGGGTTTGTATTGTATCCCATGGGCACTAAGCTCTAGCGCATATTTTATCATCCTCCTGGAAGAGTCTAGCCATTGCAATACTTGCTGTAATGGCTTATCAGTGAGGATTATGATTAGGTGAGCCTTAAAATATAGTTTCGATTTTCTCATTGAAAAAACCACTACTAATACAAACTTTTCAATTTTCTTGTACCAATGCTCTGGTCCTTGTAGAACATGACTCATGTAATAAACAAGTCGATGTTCCTAGCCATTGATTCAGACCAAAACAGAAGAAAGAGCTCAGCAGTTGATTGATAAGCATAAATATAGATTATCTCCAGAGAAAGGTATCGAAAGTATCGTAGGTGAGGCAAGGAATTCTTTAAGTTCATTGAATGCCCTTTCACAATCATCTTATCCATTTGAACTCCATGAGATTCCTCAAAATTTTAAAGAATTTCATGTACCTATCTGCGCTTTTCAACACAAATCGATTAAGGGTGGCTATTTGCCCAGTAGGTTCCTATACCTCCTTGATCATACGTAGAGATTTCATGTTTATTATTGCTTTAATCTTTCTTGGGTTGGCTTTAATGTTGCGTCGAGTGACCATATATTCTAAAAACTTTCCGAAGTTATGCCAAAGACATACTTTTGCGGATTAAGCTTCATGTTGTATCTTTAGAGAGTAGCAAACGTCTCTTCAAGACCAGTAAGATGTCGATCCTCTATTATGCTTTTCATAATCATGTCATCAATGTATACTTCAACATTTCGATGGATCTAGGGTTTGAACATCTTGATAACAAGTTTTTGATAAGTTGCACTAGTGTTTTTTAACCCAAAGGGCATCACCGAATAACAATATATTCCTAAAATTGGTGATAAATGACGTGTGAACTTCATTTTCTTTGTCCATCTTGATTTGATTGTAACCTAAGAAAGCAACACATGTCCAGCGGTTGAATCTACGATCTGATCGATTTTCGGTAGTGGAAAGCAATCCTTAGGGCAGGCCTTATTAAGATTTGTGAAGTTTATACACATGCGCCACTTGTCGTTAGACTTCTTGACTAATACACAATTGGCTAGCTAAGTTGGATAAGGCTCTTTTTGAGTAAATCTTACCTTCAATAGTTTTCAGACTTCTTCTTTTATGGCTGCTTGCCTCTTAAGGGCAAAATGCCTTTTCTTTTGTTAGATCACCTTTGCTCTTGGATCGATTTGGAACTTATGTACTATAATGTCTCTAGGGATACCTGGCATGTCTAAAGGGGACTACGTAAATACATCGACATTAACTTACAAGAAGTTCATCAAACTTTGACAAATATCTACTAGCAAGGGTTTCCCTATCTTAGTTGTTTAGCTAAGGTACGGTATTACTCCAAATGATCTTCAAGGTCTTTTGTTCCATCATAGGTTTCAAATTGTGGCAGCTTGATATGCTGTGGTATGACTTCCTCCAAGACCTCAGGAATAAAGGGGCTCTTCTTGATTTGGAATTACTTACTTATTGCAATAGGGGTGCTAACATGCGGGGGTCCAACATGGTGTATTTGTTGTGGTTGCTTGCCTTTGTCAACTTTTTTAAGTATAGGAACCGAAGGTCCCATTGTAACCTCGGCTTGCTTTTACAACAATTCAGGTGAATAGATTAAGTTATCACTATTCTCAGCATTGTAATTGCCGTACTTTTTGTTTTGATTTGGGTGGACATTGTTATGGAGGAGATTAAGGATCTCTTCATTTTTTTTTTTGTTTAGTTCCTAATTTTCTTTGGCCAAGTCGAGGAAAAGTTGCATGAGCTTAGCCAAACATTGCTCATCAATATGCCTACTCCCTCCTTTAAGGTGTTGGGAGGAAGTACTAGTACCTATACCCTTAGTCATTCTAGTTCTCGCTATGTGAGTGTGTTTGAGAAAAAAATAGACGGTGTTAAATGTTGTTAGTTGATTTTGGATTTGGATTATCCTACAAAGAAAGGAGAAACTTTTGGTACCAGGGCCAATCTAGTGTAACCACTCTAATGCCTAAGTAAGTGACTAAAAGTAGGTAAAGTTATGAGTAGTGAAGAGTAATCAGATGCTCTTACAGTGTTTCTTTCCTATATTTGTATACGAATGTTGTATCTAAAGCAGTAGTTACTAGAATAATTATTGAGACATGTGGAGGCCTCTTGATCAGACACATTCCTAAAAGGTAGGGAGAGTGGGCAGTTATGTCATATAACTGTACCATGCGATAACTGTTTGTGCTACTTTCCTTGAATTTGAATTAGACTTGGATCTGTGCTACTTAGCATTTGCCGAGAATATAGACTACTTGGTTTGTTGGCAACCGTATGGACGAGTGAACGAAACTCGATTATTAACAGGATCTACTTAGAAAATGTCCTCATCATGGGCTTCCAGAATGGCATCAAGTTTAGACTTTTTACAACGAGTTGAACTACATGACCAAACAACTCATTGATGCAACTACTGGTGGGAGCTTAAATCATAAGTCACCGAAGAATGCATTCAGTTCTTTGAAGGCACAACCAATAACCACTATTAGTGGTCATTTGCAAGAGCTAGAGAGAAAAGACCAGTAGGAAAGTATGGGTTAGATGCTACTTCCTCTTTAGCCTATAAGGTGGAAATGTTAGTAAGGAAGTTGGACAGCTTAATTATCGGTCAGAACAAAGCTTTAGTTGTGGCGGATTTTGACTTCACAAGTTCATTTGAATTAGATTAAGTGGAGTAAGTTAATTACATAGGAAATCCTATCAGGCCTAGTAATGATTTGTTCAGCAACACTCATAACCTAGGTTGGAAGAACCACCCAAACCTTTAATGGAGTAGTAATAATGGACAAAGTTTGAACATGAAACCTCTTGGATTTCAAAGATAAGTTCCTTCCCCTTAAGCTAAACTAGGATCAATGAAAGAAATGTTAGTTCAATTTATCAAGTCTTTTGAAGCACGTCACCAGGCTGTTGAAACCGCTTTGAGAAATTAAGGGGCATTGATCCATAACTTAGAAAACCAAATTGGGTAGATTGCAAAAGCACTTTCAAATAGGGCTCTAGGACCTCTTCTGGGAAATATTGAAGCAAACTTGAAAGAATAAGTGCAAGCTATAACTTTAAGGTAAGGAGGAGTTGAGACTTCTCTAGTTAAGGAATGAAGCTGAAAGCCTCTATAAATGTCAAGCTTGAGAGATCAAACAAGCATGTATCCTTTAATTAGATTTTTTTATTTGCGTTTGTTTTATTACTTTGATGTTTTTAAGTTTAAATTACTTGTTGTTGTTATTGTTAGTTGCTTGTTTTGTTTTGAGTGTATTTGTAGATTGTTTAATGGAAAAAGAAAGGAAAGGTTGAGTAGAAGTCATGGCAATTCAAAAGGAAGAGAAAATTTTCAATAACTGTAGGGATGTAGATGGAGGATGGAAGGCCAATATGCATCACAACCGTGACAGAAGGTAAGTATTTAATTTTTCAAGCATAGTATGATCACAGATTCAATTATGGCTACGATTCATTAACACAGTTGATCCACCTTTTAGTTACGGCTGTGATAGATTCACTAAGGATACTTATACCATTAATCACGACTGTAAGCATAAGGATGCCCTTAAGATTTTTTGCATAGTATCGATCATAGGAATCATTACACTCATGACAAATAAAGGTTGTAGGCCATGATTATCTGAGATTTTGCCACCATAATGTTGATCATGGAGTTATTACACCTGTGATCAAGCATGAAAGAACCATCATGCCCCGTGTCATGGCCGTAATCGTTTTTCTATCACACTACTATATAAGAAATTCCCCTCTCTCTCTCCTCATTTCTTACACTTTTTAAAACTCTACCCCATGATAACACCTACATGCCCATTTTCAAAGAAAGCTCTACCCTTATTTTCTCAACATCAATCATTATTCCAACTATTTCTAACACTTGTACGCCCATTTTCATCACTTGTACGCACTTTTAAGGTATGATTTCCCCCTTTTTTCCTTTGTTTTTCATCATTTAGATAGATTTGTTTAAAGTAATTTTAGGGTTTGTATATGTGTTTTCATTATGGTTTATAATTGTATGGTGATCATACTTATAGTGTTGTTTGTGCAGTAGTTAGACTTCGATTTGCATGAACTTTGTGCTAAATTTGGAAGGACTAGCTTAAGCCCTAATTTCCATTGACAATTACCAAATTGGGTATTTTTACAAATTAAGTCTAATTTGATGATTTAGTCTCATCATTAATAATTAATTGTTATGTAGGATTGTGTAGCTAGTTGGTTTTGTATATGTTGTAATTCTGTATGTTAATTGATAATAGGTTTATGTTTATGTGTTGTATAGTTAGTTGATAAAAAAAGGGGAGATAATCATACTTAGTTATTGTTTTTGAGTGCAAGATGAGTTTATAAGGGGCTCACTTGTGTAACTCATGCTTAAAAATAGGCGAGGGTTGATCATGGTTAGTTTGTGAAGGCTTTATGGTTAGAATTGGAAGAAGGTGGAATGACTATGTTTTGGTCTTAATATGCATGATCTTTGCTTTTTTGGAACTAACACTTGTGTTTTGCAAATGGCACCTAAGAAATCATCCGCAACTTCTCAAAATAAGAGACCTAGGACTGATCGTTCTCCTTCTCCTCCTCCTCCTCTCAGATGATTTGATGCAACGAGTTTAAGTAGGGTAGTCGCCTCACCGGTTGGTATAATTGCAAAGTAGAAGGAAAGGTTTGAGGAGTTTGCTACTAAAAAGATAATAAAGAGGCATTGTGTTATCGATTTGGATAAATTGAGAGAGTATGGGTTGAAGATAGCTATGTAGACGTTATTGGGGAATGTGCTATGGCTGAAGTTATTTACAATTCAAGAGAAAACTTAGAAGCAAACCACATTTACATTCTTCTCATCCTTTAAAATCAAGAATGAGTACATAAGCTCAAAAATGGCAAACAAGGTTAAGTTCTTTGCCTTTGGAAGAACTCATACCTTTGATATGATGACCTTTGTGTGTGTTATGGGATTATACACCTAGGAAAAATTGGAGGATAATCAGTTTGGGGATTTACTAGTATGTCTTTCGTAGGGTACTTTTGTGAATGAATTCTAGAGAGAAATCTCTAATGAGAGTAGTTTTTGAGCAAGTAAGTCAAAAGCCTCTACCTTAAAGAAAACCAATGCTTAGATTTTTCATTATATCCTTGTAAGGACAATTTATGGAAAGCATGAAAGTCTTGGGGCAGTGGAGGAACATGACCTACTACCCTTGTATAATGTGCTTAAGGGGTATTTAGTGAATGTAGGGATCTTTACTACATTTGGAATTCACCGACAAACATTCGATAAGTGTAAGGGTATTGAACTAGAACTTGAGGTTTGATCACTAGAATTCTTAGGAACTTAAGGTTGTAGCCTATTAGTGATAGACTAAGAGACTCTTGTGCTGAACCAGAACGGCTTCTAAGAACCCTTTTCAATTAGTAGGGTATTGTAGGAGTATTTGATCCCAATGTGGACATTGAGGATCTTAGTGCCTCAGATTTTATGCTAGCCACATCAACTTTCTCAATTAGAAATTTGAAGCACTTGGAAATTGAAGTGGTTGAGATCAAAGAAACGTAGAAGGGGATTGTTGAATTTCTGAAGAACATTGCTACAACAGTGGGCACGGTCAATCCCTCTTGCTTTTCTTATCCTCAAACCGAGGAGGATGTAGGTCCTAGTTAGCCTCCAGTTCCTTTACTAGCAAGTGCTTAACAAGAAGAAAGTGAAGAGTTAGAAGATGAAGATTTAGATGATGAGAAGGATGGGTCAGAAGATGAGAATAGTGACAATGTAGAGGAGACTTAAGGAGCTCGGCTGGAAGCAATAGGACAAGGGGCTGGGAATGAGAATGAAGAAGAGTCATCTAGGGAGGATGATGATGGCTTGGATGAGGAGACCGAAGCTGATGATGATTGATTTATTTTCTTTCTTTTATTTTATTGTTTTGTTTTTTTTTTTTTAATACATAGTAACTATTTTAGAGCTTAACCTCAATGATGTATTTTTAATGGAAACTCTCATATCATGTGTTTATTATGTTTTGTTTTCATTTTGTCTTAATGGCCAGGTCTCTTTTGTTGTTCCATTTTTCATGGTGTTTGAAGGGTGTACTGTATGATTGTTTAAGAGCTAATGCATTGATCGAACTTCACACAGAGGAGCCCTATTCTTATTTTTGTTTGTGTTGCATTTTTCCTTTTCTTATGCCTATTTTGTGTTTGCTTTCCTTAAATGTTGAGGACAATGTCTTTCTTTAAGTACGGGGAAGGTTCAACTCCACTTATCAAAAGTCTTCCACTTAAGTTTGTTTGTTTCAAGTTGTCAATTGATTTAATAGATTGTGCATTTGACAAAATAGTAATTAATTTTGTACCTTACTTACCTCTTGTGGATTTAGTATACTTGATTGGAATTGTGAGATAAAATCTAAGTGAAGCAAACTTACTTGCTATTTAATGAATGAATTTAGAGGTTAGAAGTGAATCAATGTCTTTAGTTCAAGGTTAAATGGTTGTATTTCTAAACTTACTAAGTAGTATGTTTATTCTTCAATTACTTTTGGAGCTCATTTAATCTTGAATGAAAAGGGAAAATGAAGTAATTCACTTGTTAAAGCTTATTGAGAATCTCTTTAAAATAAAGTAAATTGAAGTGTATAAGGATTGAATTAGTAAGGGTGCACTTTGGTTCCTCAAAAGAGTGAAGTCCGACCCTGCTGCTAATTTTTGTCTTTATAACTCTACAATAAGGATATATAAGGATTGAGTTAGTAAGGACAGGCTTTGGTCTCTTAAAAGAGCGAAGTCACGAAGTTTAACCTTGTTGCTAATCTTTGATCTTTATTATTCTTCTAAAAGGAAAAAAAAAAAGGAACAAAAGAGAAGAAGTAAAAGAGCTTGTACAAAAGGAAAAGAAAAATTGAAAATGTAATGTATAAGTTGTACTTGGAGAGATTCAATAAAATAAGTAGAAATACAGGAGAAAGATGGATGCAAAATACTTTTCTTCTAGATTGTTATGCTTAAGAAGTAACTGAAGGATTTTGATACACTTATGGAAGTAGATGAAGTATAACCAATTTTCTTTTGTTCTATTTAACTTTGTGTTGACTTTATACCTTTAGAAGCTATCATTAAACAATAAAGGTGAAGTTTGTTTTGCTTGGATTAGTCTTAGAATATTGATTGTTGTATTATGAGAACACAATGTGGTAAGCACAAAGTTAAGTCACTATGAATACTTTGCTGAATATGCAATTGAAAAAGTTGTTGAGTTCATTGATTGTTTTTAAGTGTTTACTTGAGGACAAGCAAAGCTTAAGTGTGAAGAAATTTGATAAGAGTAAATTACTCTACACTTTCTAGACATATTTAGGTATAAATTGACTATAATTTTCTTGGTACTTAATTATGGAATATATCAATTTCAGATGATTCAAGAGGAAAGGAGACAAAATTCTACAAAATCAAAGAGCAATCATGGCTGTGATAAAGGAATAATGCTGAAGGGAAATCAGCTGATATTTAATAATGGGTGTGATAATAAAAGGTTTGAGTATCTAGCTTTGGTCACGCTAGCATTGGTCACGCCCTCCATCACGAGCGTGACCAAGGGAGTGACTAAAGATGGAGTTGAAATTGACATGTTCATCATGGCCATGATATCACATCAGAAGGGCGATCACTCCCTCAATCATAAGCTTAATGAGATGGAATGTTTGCGACGAGGAGATCATGTCCACAATCACGGTTATGATAAGTGGAGATTGTTATTTTCCTAGACTATTACTCCCCAAATCATGGGCATGATGACAGTGCATATGACTGTTCTTCTTTAACTTTTTCACAAGAATTGGTGCATAGAACAAGTCTTAATAATAAGGGGGTGTCTTGAAATGATGTATTTTGAGTCTTTTAATGAAAAGAATACAAATAAACCGCAATTTTTAGAATAAAGGCATTACATCAGACCATATCATATTACATCACATCACAACAAATTAGATCAGATTCATTAGACATCTTAGACCTTAGTTTTAGGGATTAACTACAAACACATCTGTTTATCCAAAAGTTATACCCATCATATTTTACATTTTCAGTACAGTTTCTAAGTATTGTATCGTAGTTTTCCCAGAATTACTCAAGAGAGATGGTGGGAATTCATCGTTCATGTGTTATAAGGATTTTTATGATGGAATTTAAAATACGGTTGTATTCTTTTACATGTCTTATGTTAATTTCCTTGTCATTTTTGCTTTTTGTTGATATGTTTTGTTTTTTCGTTATGTATGAGTAGTAATTTGGGACTTGCTACATCCACTTAGTATGATCAAGTACATGGAATAGTAATTTCATGATATTTGTTACTTTTAATGAATTGAACCTAATGCATCTAAGTATGGTATAATGCATGATATTGACTTGGGAGGGATTTCGATAGAATATATTGAGAGACAATTCTATTAAATAGGTCTAATTTATTGAAACAACTTACTCCTCATAGTATGGATATTATTAGGAAAGTTGTAACATTCTTAGGAAAATTGATAAATTAACATAACATCAATGCGATTCAAGTTGACTGTTAAATTAGAAGAGATTATAATAGACATAATCAGGATTAGGAGTAAGCAATTCTGAGAGAAATGCTTACAAACCAATAATTTCTCGCAGGTAACAAATATTAAGACAAAAAGTATATTGGTAGTATCATGCTAGGAGGTAAAGCAAGTTTGCATGTTAAGTGTAATGTTAGTAATTGTTTTTATAACCATTGTGTTAGTTGGTATTAGTTTATGGATTAGTGTAGTTTAGTTAATAATTTAGAGTTCTAGTCATTAATCTCTTGATAAATTGAGTTGCTAGATAATAGGAAGATTAATTAGTACTACTGTTTGTATCCATTCCCAGTAGAGATAACCTTATGCTCATCCGTATTATAAAATGATAGGTACACTTGCTTGTTGAAACGAGTTAAGGATACAATATAAATTTGTAAATTTTAAAACTTGGAAGCTCTATTTAAAGGTGATCATTAGGATAGCGCTTCGAGAGTATGTTATCCAAGGGTTTTAACTTGGGTTAGGATAACGCTTTGAGAGCATATGATCCGAGGGTTTTCACTTAAGTCATGATAATGCTCCAAGAGCTTGCAAATTGAGGGTTTTAACTTAGGTTAGGATGGTGCTCTAAGAGCATACGATCCAAAGATTAAAAGTCAGGATAGCGCTCTTAGAGTAAGTGATCACTTAACACTTTTACTTCATGCACAGTGCTCTACAGAGCAAATGATCCACGGTGAGCAAAATAAAAGAGCTTATGTAAATAGTTTTTTTAATTGGGAGTCATCGAAGATAGAGTAGATGTTAGGAACAAAGTTCCTTGATATAAGGGAATTAGATGACATCAGCCATGAGGGCAATCATGTTAAAGAGGATGATTTTGGCCTTTAGGATCAACTTTGAGAGTGATTTTTGATGCAGGAGCAGATCTTTGAACTTGGACAATAGGAAGTGAACTCCTTTGAAAACAATAGTTGTAGGGGTAATTACATTTGAATGATAGAAGCTTACCATTAAGGTTAACTTTAGAGAAGATGACTTTAAAAAGGAATGAGGACTCTTGTCTTGAATTGTTGAAAACCTGGACCATGGGGTGACATGGAAAAAGAATCTTGCTAACAGGTTAAGATTCTTCACAGGTTCCAAGGGTGTATGCTTTCAATAACATAACAACTTGATCTTCTAAGCTACCTTTGTCTAAGAGAGCCCTTTCCTTTCTTAAGAGTCTTTGCAGTTCTATAGCGGCAAAATGGCTCTCCATGTTATTAGGCATGGCTTCTTCAAATTTCTTCTTAACCGAAAGATATCTCATTAAAGATAGGTTTAGTCTAAAAGGACTTCCTCACACCTTGAGCATAAATTTCTCTCTTTTGACTTCAATTCCAAAAATTATGGTCCATCTTGTACGCGATACACTTTTAATCAATCCATTAGGTCTTTTCGAACTGTAATATAATAAAGGCTTTTGGTTTTTAGTTTCAAAATGGATATTAGTGAAATGGCTTTTTATGAAAGAATTATTGTTCAACTCGAGTTTATAAGTCAATAACCTTATAGGTAAAACTAAAATTGAGCTTACTCTAGTTTCGATTGTAACTTTTACTAGGGATAAGTTATGTCCTTTAATTAAAAGGGCCTTTAGAAGGGGTAGAATCGTAGGTAAGCCATAGTTTGCACAAGGAGTGGATTTACCCCTGCTCTTTTGGGTTTTTTATTTTGAGTGATGGGGCTTACTTTAGAAAATGCCTTATGAGGTATATGCCCCTAATCATTTTCAAGTTTTAAGGATTTGGATTTGATCACCTTCATTTTGTAGATTTCCTTCATTTTTCCCCATATCCCTTTTTTCTTTCTCTCTCTCTTTTTTTTTTTCTTTTAATTTTGACTTAAGATAAAGGTGATCATTCCTTCTTTTGGCTCATAGCTTAAAGTGTATAGTGTTTAGGATATAGACACTTTTTTATTTCAAAGGAAATAAGTTATTAATGATGAAAATTATAGTTGAGTAGATGTAACTGGAGCAAGCAAAAATTAGTTTTAACCTTTTCTCCTGATTATTATCCCTAACCTCCTATTTTCCCCATTGTGGGGTGGTTCTTGATAGGGTTTGGTTTTAAAAATACTTCATTCAGAAGACTCAATGGGGTTGACAAGGGATTTTGTGTTTAAGATATTGAAAAGGAATGCCTAACTTCATTTTGATTCATATATCAAATTCAAGATAGACTTCCTTTATGGAATAAGTCCAATAGTCTCATAATGATGTCACTCGACTCTCAAAGTGTCTCAAGGTTAGTGTTTAGGATTCCTCTTACCTTTCTTCATTCTAAACCTTTTAACTAATGAGATATCTTAAAACAGGAGAAATGCAAACAAAGCATTTTATTTGAATCACTTATCTTTTATAAGCATTGTAAAGATCATTGTGAAATCTGACCCTATCCTTGAATTGAGTCCAATTAGATTCCCCTTGCATCTATTAGGTCTTCATGCGGTTTTTTAATTCTTAACAGTTGTTAGTAGAATACCCTTACTGACTTATATGATATTCACATTATGCATTCGAGTCGTATTTCCTTGGTTTGTATCCTGGCATTGGGGCTTTCTGTTGCAATAAGCCTTTCTTTCTTAGTTGGTCAAAGACTTGAGATAATGAGATAGGGATTTGAGTGAACTTTCTTCTAGGTATTTTTGGGCCTTTCTTGCTTGGTGTAGGTTTTGATATTGTAATATTTATATATGCCCCATAATCTGATAGGGTTGGTCTTTTTCCCATTAGTCTCCTTATCCTTATGGCTTCTTCAATTTGGCTTCCAACAAGTATAATATCCGCAAAATTAACCATTGTATTACCCAACAAGTGCCTGTAATACAATTCCTTCAATGAGTTAAAAAAGAGAAAGATATTAATTCTTTTTTAGGAAGAGGAGGAACAATTCTAGCTGCCATACCCCTTTACCTTTGGGCGTATTCCTTAAATGACTCATTTTTCTTCTTTCTCATTATGTACAAGTCCTAAATCGAAGGATTTGTCTCAATGTTGAACTTGTACTACTCATAGAATGCCTTAGCTAATTTCTCCTAAGTATTGATCTGGCTAAGATTAAGCTGAGCATACCAGGTTAATGTAGGCCCTATCAGGTTATCTTGGAAAGTTTGTATCACGAATTGATTATTTTGAACATATCTACCCATTTTGCAGATGTATAAGTTGGCATGTAGCTTTAAGCATCTGGTCCCATCGTATTTCCCAAACTCTAATACTTTGAATTTTTCTAAGTAGGTGTCGAGCCCTATTTTGGATTTCTCAATTTAATCTATATTAAACTCAGCTCGCTTAATATAGATTACTCGATATTAAACTAAGGAAAAAAATTTATTAAAAAAATTTAAAAATTGGAGTTGTCAACCAGTTCAACTAGGAAAAAATGAAATTAAGGTTTTCGGGCCACTGATTTACGGATTTTCTAAAAAAATGATTTTTTTAGAAAATTAAACCAAAAAAAATAAAAAAATAAAAACCGGATTTAGAAGTTAACCTATTAAGACTAAGTTATCATGTAAAAATTAAAGAAAAATTAATAGGTTTTTATTTTTATAATTTTCTAAAAATATGAAAAATATACATAAACATACAAAAGATAACTAAAGTGATTTTTATATTTTTTTATTACGAATTTCTAAGAAAAAGGGAAAAAAAATTTATTTCTTATACAGTTATCTTGAAGGTGCTTATACATCCGTTAGTCGAGATCAAACTGGCCATATTTAATGGGTGGATTCTTTTTTATTTCGAAAACCGAGTTACGTTTACGTTTATTTATCATTTATTATTTAAAAAAACCCTAAGAAATCTAATTTTTTTGAATTAAAGAAATCCTAACTAGTCATATCTTTTTAAAAAACTTGGTTAAGACTTTTTATTTTTTTAAAAATACTACGTGTCAAAAGATATCTTTTTTAAATCTTAACTATAAGATATGTTAAAGATATGATCTAGATACGTATCTTTATGCATATATTAACTATAAGATACATATTTTTTCTAAACCGTAACTGTTAGATATGTATCTTTTTAAAATCTTAATAGTAAGATATGTTAAAGATATGATCTATATACATATTTTTATACATATCTTTTTTAAATCTTAACTACAAGATACGTTGAAGATACGTTTATTTTTTCAAAAAACACAATTTTACTAAAAACGCAATTTAACTAAATTTCACATAAAACTGGAATTATCTAAAAAAAATATACAAGCAAACAATATGGAAACAATAATAATAAAAAAAAACTACACTAAAACAAAAAATTAATTACTAAAAATAATTGAATTAAAATAAAATAAATAACAAAATAAAATAAAACAATTTTTACCGATGTTGAGCCGTGCATGTTAATCGTATATGGTGTATGGCGTTCGGCATGCTTGTGCGTGGTGGATCTCATGTGTAGACTTTGTGTGTGCTCGGTGAATGAGTGAGATTCTCGTGCGTTGGTCTAGACATGTTAGTAATCGAGTTGTGCGTATGCGGCTAGTGAGTGGCTGGATAAACAGGAGAATGTATGCGGTGTATCAAACAAATGTTGGCGGCGTACTTGATCTATGTGTTGTCGGTCAATGTTTGGAGTGTTCAACCGACTTTGATCAAATTATGGATTGAGATGGTGTGTTCGATTAGCCACTGTTTGTCGATCAGATTATGGTGTTGATCAGGCGATTGTTAAGACTTGCTGTGCAGTAGAGTTTGAAATGTGGAGTGAGGATGGTGTCGGGTGTTGTTAGGCTTGCATAGCTTCATGGACTGCTACAGTCGTGTCTGGTTTGTAATGGTGTAGGGGATCGGATTTGAAGATTTAGTCAGGATTGAGGGAAACGTCAGCGGCTTGTGTTTGTCGGCTTGCGTAGCTTGTGTGGATCTGCTGGCGTATTCAAGGACGTATCAGCTGCTAGAGATTAGATCGGCTATTGTTTTGTTGATCAAGCGAAGGGCATGATCAGGGGATTTTGGCTTGTATGAGTTTGTGGATTTTGGTTGGTATGTTGGCATTGGATTGTTGTAAAGTGTATAGGCGAGAGACAGTCATTGTGGATTTGAGAGGGGATTTGCGGTTGGATTTTGGTTGATGTGTTGGATGTGGGTCGTTGGGGGTTTGATTGCGTAAGATTGGTTAATTATGGCAGTGTGGGTAAAGTGTGAGATGTGTATTTGCGGTTGTGTACTAAAAAGAACTGTCCTTTAGTCCATCCGCAAACATGTTATTTATAAACCCTCAATTGTATCTTTCATATCAAAGATATGATTATGATTCTTTGAAGATTTAACTTATCTTGAAGAAACCCTACTTAATTCGGGCTTTCTATTTTTTAAGGCCCGATCCGATCCAATTAGATATAACCTAATAACTTATCTAATAAATCTTAAGTCTATTCTGACCCAATATAAATTAAATAAAATTTTACTTTAAATCGGACTAGGCCAAAATCATTTTAATAAAGCCTAATTCTTAAATGACTTAATGATTTATTAAATTAATTACACACTGTTATCCGATTTGATCTTAAACGATTTGACACGACTCGGCTTGACTCGATACGATTCGACTTGACTCGATACGTCTTGACTCGATTCGATATGATTCGACTCGAGTTGATATTATACGATTCGAGGCTCAACTAGATATGACTAGACTTAACTCAATACTACTTGAGTCGACTTGATTTGACTTGACTCAACTCAATGCGATGCTCTTTTTTATTTTTTTATTATTTTTTCTTTTAATTTTTGTTTATTTTTTATTTTTATTATTTTATTGTTTATTTATTAATCTAGCTCAACTGAAAATAAAAATAAAAATGACAAAAATAAGTTGTCTACAATAAGCTTGACATCATACGTAGAAAGGTCAGTGATCCTAATCTGCTTGAATCCATCATCATTCTAAAGTGCTCTTATCTTTCTAGTTATCTATTGAATTAGCTTCCTTTCCAACTTTTTGATATTTTCTTGACTTGGCTTTAAGTTAACTGGGAAAGAATTAGTCATAGGCTGAAAAGCTAGGTTGATCTTCTCTTCAATTTCAAGAAGAGGTGCTTCAACAAAAATTCCAAGTCGGTCTTATGAGTGCTCTTCATTTGATGACATTATGCTTTGAGTAGAACAATGCTATCAACTAAAAAATTCATCTATTTAGTTATTTTCCTCACAATTTGCTCTAATGAAAGAAAAGTCACTTCTACAGGGTTAGTGCCATCAAGTTTGTCGTTATTTCTATTGTTGGTCATTACTTAAGAATTCTTGGTAAGAATCCATCCTTGTTAGCAATTCTCGAAAACAATTTTTTTTTCTCTTTTTTCTTTTTGAAAACTTCTAATTTGAAATAATCAGATCAACTATGACTAAGAAGAGAAAACCTTGGTGAGGTACTTGATATTTACAAAATGCAATAAAATAAAATAAAATAAAATGAAGCAGTGGAAATGCAAGAATGAGGTTTATTTACATGAAAGATAAGAAAATGATCTTCAGTGTGGAGAACATTTTGAAAATGAAAGGGAGCCTAAAGAAGACTAGGTATGACAATTGAAGAAGAATACTTCAACTTATGGGTATTTAAAAGGTTACCTACAACAAGTGTAACTATCAATTGTTGATAAGGGTAAGGATGTGATTATTTTACAAGATAATTAACTAAAAAATCCTAATGAAAAACTTATGAAAATTTCCAAGAAGGTACAGGTAACTACCCAAAAGGAGGAAAAAGGAAGGATATTATTTCACATTCGTGAAATTCTAAGATCTGTAAAATATTCTATAAGAAGTCATTAAGTTAATAAGAGGAGGAAAATCTAAGACTAAGCTAGGGATGCGAACACTTATTTGAAAAACTAAATATTTTACAATGTTTAGAGAAATAAAGCAAATTTCTTTTTAATAAAGGTGGGATTGAAACGGGATTTATTTACATAGGAAAATAGGGTCTTAAAAAGATGTAAGGATTAACAAATAATGGAAAATGTGGCATACGGATGCAAATATAAAAGCCCAGTGATAAACTAGTAATATAGAAGTTTGAAAAAATTTAGGTTTATGACCTTATCAAAATTCCACTATTACAACAATTATTTTAAATTGTTATATATAAATATAATTTACATGAAAATTCTATATTTACAAAAAGAAATATACAAGGAAATAAAAAATTTACAACTAAAGTAGAAAAAAATTTATATGGGTAGCATGAGGAAAATATATTGCAATATCTTTATGATATAGAGAAATTCTGATAGGGTCATGACCTTTGGTTAACGACATGCTACATTATTACTTATTCACTGTTTCAGGGACTCATATATGAAAAAGGGTAGGTTATAAAAGTCTTTAAGCTTTATGGCCTCACATGTTTCTAAAAAACGGTTCATTGGTCGCATCGAAGCTTAAGTGGGGTGGCCTAATCAACCTCGAGTAGTGACTACACTACTATACCCGAAGCCTACATAATGGCCCCTCTCCTAAGGTCCTAAGATGACTTGGGGCTGACCGTATCTCCCATGTATCCTTATTCCTTGATGTAATCATTCCCCCCCAAAATCCCAAGTGTGATGCATGGGACAAGTGAATATATCAAACAACATATATTTACATGAAATGGATCAAATAAATAGATAAATAAATAAATAACATGGGTATTTTGAAAGATAAATTTAATTTAAAAAAGTTTTGAAGTAGCTAACCCTCTTGACATCCTCGATGGAGTTGTCAAGCCATTGAACTTGATTTTTTTCCTAGTTTATATATTTTCCTTAATTCGATCAATATTAAATCTTACTAGTTTAATATTGATCCTCGATTAAGAACTAAGAAAAACCAAAACTTTTAAACGTGTTTTGAAAATTCTTAAAGTTGCCACTTGATCGGAGTTAGGAAAAAGAGTAGTTTAGTTAAATCAATTGGATAGATCAATTTAACCTAAACAATAGTCTATTGAAAAAAAAAGGTTTTGAAAACTAAAGATTTTGGATCCAAGGGCTATCCTATTAAACCCTTAGCAAGTACTACTTCTTAATGTTTTGATTTAAATTTTATTTTTAAAATACCTGTTAAAAGTAATATCTAATCACATAAGACTAAGTAAATTGAGACGGATCTACAAAAAAGGATAAATTAAGTAATTATTTACAAAAGGTGGAAAAACAAATTTCTTCATAGTTTAAGTCGTCTCGTATTTACATTGGAGTGCTTACGTACCCGGTATCTAAGATCAAACTTCCTTAGTTCGTTTGACGAAAACTTTAATTTGTGGGTTTGTTTTAATCTTGAAAGATAGCTAAGTTTACGTCTCTTTTAACTAATTCATTTTATTTTGAAATTTTTTAAAAGGATCCTAAATTGAGGTTTTTTTCTTTTTTTGAAAGTTCTAAAAGTGTCCTAATTTTGAAAAAAGTTGATTTATTTTCATTTATTTGGAAAAATGATATTTTTAAGTGATAAAACGATTTTTTATTTATTTTTATTTTACTTTATCTTATTTTATGTATTGACCGAGAAGAAAATAAAAATGGAGATAAACTAAGCTTTCTCTTTTCTTTTTGTTCTTTCTTTTTCCTTTTTTTGTTGTTTTTTCTTTTTTCGATTTCCCTTTTTTCTTTCTTCTTTACAATTACAATAAAAAAAAATAAAAAAAATATAAAAAATGCATAACATCAAAATACAGCTGAATATAAGGGAATTGGACCAAAACATGGGAGCGTAGGTCAGATTAGGTTAAACTTGGTTATGGGTCGAGTTGGTGTGTGGATTTAGGTTAACAAGAGAGAAGAGCTACAGTGATTGGAGTAGGGCATTAGAGATTGCTTTGGGGTGATTTTTGAGCAGGGAAGGCCACTTTCATGCATTTATTATTGGGCTTAGTAGGTCTATGAGTAGCGTCGCGGTTGATGGTGGCCATTTAGAGGTTTGTTGGATTTGCATGGTTGAAGTAGAGAGAGAAAGTGACTGTATGTGACTAAAGGGTAGTGATAAAGGCTCGATATGGTGTGGAGGAAAGGGTTTGTGATGTCTACAGGTGTTGGGTTAGGCTAAAGAGCGGTGGCAATTGATTTCCATCATCGTGGTAAGGGCTTTTCTCAATTTTTTTTTTCCTTTGGAACCGTAGGTAGTTCGTTGATGGTGGTTGAGATGACAATGAGGGGTGTAAGAGATCAAATTGGAAAGCCCACAGCGTGGAGAGCTCTTTTCGGTATTCCATGGATTCAAAAAGTTATCTAGTATGCTTTGTTTCTATAGAGAGAGAGAAGCTCATAGTAGAGTAAGAAAGAGCTAGGTAGTGTGATTCTTAAGTGTTTTAGTCTTCGTTTTCTTTTCTTTTTTTTCTTCTTCTTTGGAATGGCTCCAAAACTCCTAATTTATATTACTCGAGTACGGTTAAGCTTGGGAAGTTTGAGAATCGCATTGAATTAGTGATTTGTATTGATGAGCTTTAGCCCACAAAATCAATTTTTTTTTGCATTTTTTAATCCAATTTTGTCCATGTAATTAACTGAATTTGGATATGTTTAAGGGTGAATTCAAAACCAAGCTAAGCCTAGTACATGATTCTAATAAGAAGTCAGGTGTTTATCATATAGAAAACACCATCAAATTAACCTAGAACATAAGCTCCCATGTTAAGAAATTGAGAAGGAGCATTATGTGAAATCGGGGGAAAGGAGAAAGAAAGAGCAGGTAGCTAGCTTGGCACGTGTTGAACACTTGGACATGCACCCTAGGTGTGCTTGAATCACACGTACCTTATTGAAAAAAAAAATAGTAGGTGTGAGCACTTGCTTTGGGGCCATGTTATGCTTCAAGGCTTAAGCCTTATTGCGTTTTGCAAATGGACCAGGCCTCGAGCTTGGTCTAAGTTGATCCTTCTCTTTTTTTTTTTAATTAAATAAATAAATAAGATACTAAAAATAATAAATAAATAACATAAAGTAAATAAGTAAAGTCTTAAGCTTAGATCTAAGCCAAAATTAACTCTAAATTGACCAAATCCCTTACACAAGTAAATAATTAAATAAATAAAGTCATATTTTAATGATTGCATACTTAGGTGTTATGACCTAAAAAAACCTTAAAAGCAATTGTTCTTAACTTTTTTAATTTTTCCATTAATTTTTTTTTTGTATTTTTATGATTTTTTTTTATTTTTTATTTTATATTTTTGTCCAAATTAGGATCATTTACTCTATTCTAAAAATTTTAAAATTATGGTAGGGTAAGAGGGGAGACAAAAATGGGGTGTCTACAATTTGTTAAAAGCCCTTGAGGAGTGAAACGATTCTGAGTAGAATATTTCGGGAGGTTGAGATTATTGTATAAGGGAGGATCTTACCAGCAAGTTTATTGGTATTAGATATATCATATTCTAACATAATTCAGGGAATGTATTGTTTGTCAAGGTACCACATAACCATTAATTGCTACAACATGGTGCTCACCTTTAAGCATCTAAGAGAAGTACCCTTTTAGTATCAGGTAGAGATTTAGAGGCTTTTGAAGAGTATTACTTACAAGTTGTGGGGAAGCTTACATTAGTAGCTTTGGGAAAAAAGACCGATGAAGCGATGAAGCTAGAATAGTTATTGGTGGTGCAAGAGTTCCTAGACATCTTCCCAAATGATCTACCTAGTTTACAACCAAACAAAGAAGTAGAATTTATAATAGATCTAGTACTAAATACCAAGCCTATTTCAAAATCGATATAGATGATGGTACTTATTGAGATTGTTGAACTAAAGAAGTAGCTACAAAAACTATAAGATAAGGGTTTTATAAAACCTAGTTTGTCTTCTTGGGAGCCCTAGTGCGTTTTATAAACAAGAAAGATGGGAGTATGAAGATGTGTGTAAACTACTAAGAATTGAATTAGGTAATAGTTAAGAACAAGTATCCACTTTTTAGAATAGATGATTTGTTCGAGTAGTTATAAGGAGTGTAGGTATTCTTGAAAATAGATTTGAGGTTGGGCTATTGTCATACCTCAAACTAGAAAGTCATAATAGTCCTACCGTGTAAACAAGTTAGAAGCTAGTCACTTATCCACTAACATAGGTATAGCTTAGACAAAACATTTACCACTTCTTTGCTTTGAGCCATCTAATTCTTAGTTTAATAAATACCAACCTGTAATGTAATTTTTCAAATAACTTTGGAAAATAAACTTATGGCTCAAATAATTGAAAAAAAATTAAGCTTTACAAATCATTTAGAGTATAAATTCTCAATTTCAATAAAAAGTTCTGAAAGCAAATTGAGTTGATGAAATAGAGAGATTAATAATAAGGTTTCTAAAAGATCACAAGTTAACAAAGCATAGTAATAGTAATTATAATTGAAAACTAAAGGGTCATTAATAGAGACCTTATCAGTTTCCATAAAAGTTAGTAATTTAAAAAAATAATTAAGAACACGGTCCATTAGTCTTGAATCTCACTCTTTGACCTTATTCTCTAGCATTTTGAAACTTAATATAATACTGGTGATTTTACTAGAAACCTGCAAAATAGCTAAAGGAGAGTGAGTGACAACTTGCTCAGTAAGTGGGACGGAGATAATAGTACATCTCAGTCATTAAGCAACTAGGGTTTTCAAGCAAGGTTAATTAGATGCAATGAATGTTCAAGTAAATGTCATCGTACGACATTAATCAATTGTCGTGAGATAAGAGAAATTGTGCCCGCTTTAATTTGGGTTTTGAGGAGTTTCACGTTGCGTACTTCACAAATTGGTCACCAAACCAAGGCTCATGCAATGAAGAAAGACGCTCTGTTTAAGATTACCTTCAAACCACGGTCCTTAACTTTGCCGCAATCTCCTCTTCTATCACTTAGTTCGATTAAGGTGGGGAAATGATCATTTTTGCTATCCTTATCGAAGGTTTCATATTTGGCTAAGGCTTCCTAGTTGTTTTCCACTAGTAGGTTGAGAAACAAGTTCAATTAGAAGTTAAGTCAGGTTTGAATTAGCTTATCTCTTAAGGTGATCAAGCAATTTCATATAATTCAAAGCAAACAACATCATAAAGCAACCGACATATACAGTTTAGCACTCCACAATAGCAATACAATATTCAAGCACACATCCACACAAGTTACCAATTTACACTCATAAGTAAGACATATACTAAGGTCTCCAAGTATTCTTAATAATACTTCAAAGTATGGTGAAGTACTGATCCCACTTAGTTGCACTTATGTATACTTTACTCTTGACAATTGTCTCCTTGATCTCTAAGCATCCCTAAAATATAGAATAGATTAATTTTCAAGCTTTGATTCATTAGTCATTAGCTTGCTTTATATGTTTTTGATTGTTTAGTCATAAATTTTATTAGTTTTACTTAAAAATCATGATTTCTTAACCAATTAATGATTTTTACATATTACCTTAATCAATCGAATTCTCTAAGCTATCATTTGAGTGGACTTATTATGGTTTTCTTTAATCAAAATCGTCTAAGCTAGGTTTTGAGTGCCTTTGTAGTACTTTTCTTTAGTCCAAAATCCTTTAAGTTTGGTTTTGAGTATATTTATAGTAATTCTCTTTTGTCCAAAAGTCTTCTGAGTTTCCCTTTAAGCTATTTAAGGGTTATTCATTATATTGATTTTATCCTGTAAGACAACCCTTGAACTCTTCTAGGGTAAGCCCTTATTATAATATCCTCTAAGCTACCTTCTGACCCTATTATCTAAAGAAGTTTTAATAGCATCATCCTCTGACTGATCATTTGCTTCCCTTGTGTTTGCATTTACTTAATAATTTTTGCTTTTGACTTTCCCTCTGAATATCAATTTAGTGTATTATTCATTACCAAAATCCTCTGAATTATCATTTACTTTTTATTAATGTTCTATAATTAGTTTATTTACTAACTTCCTTCTAATTTATAGTTATGACATTAGTTTTTAAACAACAAGTAACACTTAAACAAACCTTCCTTAGCCTCATTTCTTCCCAATTTCTTATATATCCCATCACAATTTATTAATTGTTTCAAATTCCATCAATTGGTTAAATACCTACTTTATTATTTAAAGCCAACTTCCCTCTTCTCATCACTTCTCACTTGAACAACCAATCTAACCACTCTAGAACAGTGTACAAACTCCAAAATATGATTCAGATTTAGTAGCTAAGTGAGATTATTAAAAGAGACAAATTATTTCCACTAAATACACTTTTTTAGGCTAAAACATCACATAAAAATATGAAAAATAGTATTACTAAAAACTTTGACATAGCAATTTAGTATTAACTTAAGCTAGTTTGTAGAAAAAATTCAAAATAGAAACTACATCATTTACCTAATTTATTTTGATTTAAAAAAAACTGTCCAATTTCTTTGATTTTTTGAGGATGTATATATTAACTACTACATTTATACAAATTGATATTTTTCATACGTTCTATATACAAAAATATGTAAGAATAATTTTTTTTCATTATTTTCTTAGTATTTTTAGTAATTTTCATAAAATCAGGTCAAAAATGGAACTCATTGAAAAATTGGCCTCTAGTCACCAATTACTCATTTCTCCTTATTGGTGATGCTAAGCGGTAGGTATGGCCTCTAGTGGTGGTAATGGTTGAGTTCTGGGTCTGACTTACACTAATGAACCATCGAATCACCTATAACATGCATTGATTTTGCTATTTCTTCTGATTTTATTCTTTGATCAACCTAACTCACTCTAATTTTTCCTAATTCCGTACTTGCATGTTTCTTATGTTAAAGAGGGTTTCTGGATTCTTTTTTAACTAATTAAGTATTGAATTGTAATTCTTTCTCTTTCTTCTTGAAATTTCCTTTAAATACTACTCTTAACCTTGCATGATCTCTTATCCTAATTCAAAAACAACTATCCTAAGAATTTACATACACCACTTCATTCTAGCTACCATAAATTTTTTTTAAATTTTTTTAACTATTTCTTTATTAATTTGTTAAGTATTTTAGCCTAAAATGCCTATATTAGGATATTTTAACTAAATGTGAGTATACGTATATACTTAAAAATTACATACAACGCATATGTATATATTATATATATTATTTTATGTCCCATATAAATTTTATTATATAAAAAATTTATTTCTAAAAGTTTACGAACTGACGAAATTTATTTTATATGATTACGATGAATAATACGTAATATTATTAAATTATATTATTTTATTTATATTATTATTTTATTATATTTTTTAATATCTGGGTCCATGGGGTCTCCTAGTCTAATGTCTTAAGCCTATTCATAAGTTTTTAAGTTAATCAGATTAGTTTCACCAATCCCCTAAATTTACTCGCTCCATTCATATTTGTTGACTATGGGGCTCACATTTAATTTTCACTATTTTGGCTATATTATTTTTATTTTATTATATTTCTAATATCTAAGTCTATGGGGTGTCCTCATCTAATATCTTGAATCTACACATAAATTTTTAGGTCATTCAAATAAATTTCACTAATACCCTAACTTACTCGTTCAAACAACTACGTGAAATTATGTGGCTCACATCTATTATTAGTTGAAGGTCACAGCAGAGGATGTTGAGAAAACAACCTTTTGAACCAAATAAGGACTTTATGAATTTTTTATTATGCCATTTGGCCTCACTAATGTGCTTGTAGCATCTATGGACCTTATGAATCGAGTATTTTGATAAGTTTATAGTAGTTTATTTTAACAACATCCTTGTTTACTCTAAAAGCAAAGAAGAGTGTGGACAACATTTGAGGATTGTGTTGAGTAAATGGAGAGCTAAAAAGTTGTATGCCAAATTTAACAAGTGTGAATTCTAGTCGGATCAAGTAGCCTTCTTGGGTCACATTATAAACAGTAAGTGTATAGCAGTAGATCTAGAGAAAATAAAAGCCATAGTAGAGTGGCCAAGACCTAAGATAGTAACCGAGATTAGAAGTTTCCTACGACTGGCAGGTTATTATAGAAAGTTTATGGAAGGATTCTCTAGGCTAACAGCACCATTGATGCGGTTGACTAAGAAAGGGTTTAAATTTGATTGGGACGATGGATGTGAACAGAGCTTTTAATAATTGAAGGAAAGATTTGTGATTGCCCCAATGTTGTCTTTACCTTATAGTAGAGAGCAGTTTGTAAATTACAGTGATGCCTCAATTCATAGACTAAGGTATATATTAATGTAGAATGGTTGGGTGATAGTGTATGCTTTGTGTTAACTTCAGCTTTATGAGAAGAACTATTTAGTTCATGACTTGGAGTTAGCAGCAATGGTTCATGCCTTGAAACTTTAGAGGCATTATTTGGTAGACAAAAGTTGTAAGGTGTATACTAACCATAAGAGCTTGAAGTATGTTGATGGAGCATATAACACTCTATTAAGCAAGTGTACCTAATTAAGTTATAGTATAGATTAAAATAGATTATGAGTCTGAGTGTCGATCTCACGAAGAACCAGTTTTATGAGTATATCTAATTATTTTTAGCAACTGTACCTTTTTAGATTATTCAATTACGTTACTTATAACAATAGAAGATTTAATAGAATAATCTAAAGACAGAAAATACAGATTGTAATAAAATAAGATATTAGACTAAAGATAAAGAAATAAATAAAGACAATTAACTAATAATGAAATAATAAAATAATTAGTAACTAAAGAGCTAAATAAAAATTAATATCAATTAATTAATAAGGAACAAAAAAAAAGCATTTCCTTTAATAAATCTTAGTTGTTGTTTATTATTTAGTTTTAGGGGATCCTTTAATCTCAATTACTATACTGAATTGTGAATATTCCTAACCCTATTTCAATGGAAATTAGATATTGATTTAGTTGGACTCGCATCTCTAGCTAATTCCTAACTTTAGAACCTTCTTTACTTGATTCTCTTTCGAATGGAGTGTTTCAAGATCACATAAAGTCCTTTGATCTTACTATTAGGTTGCCTTGATTTGAAAAGATGTTAAAGTAATACCTTTGGTAACATTAATCTAAAAATAATAAAAATGGTGTCACTAGATCGCAGAAAGCAAAATCATAGATTGAATTTCATAAATAAAGATCACCTCTTGAATGTAGTGTTCAACAACAATTTACTAAGTTATTGAAATAAAGACATAAAAACTAAAGAAAAGAAGTATGATGGAGAAACCCACTTGTAATTCTAAAAGCTAACAACTGCTCTAAGGGGCTTCCTTATAATCTTAGGCGAAAGAATCTATTTATAATAAATGGTTTTAAGATTACAATGAAAACCTAACAAATATAGAAGATTGGAAATCGCATTATCTTCACGCTTAAAGTATATGGCCATGATAGCTAGCCATAGTTATGCTTTTCCTACGAAACCTCTAAATTCAAAAGAAATTCTTGATGAAGGGATCATGAGTAGGGACTAAAGGCATGGTCCTCAACCGTGGTCTCTTCTGGACTTGTGTTCTTACTCAAAACTCTTTCACTTCACTCTATTATTTGTATTTTTACTCCAATATGATCAAAATCACCCAAGAATCTATAAAATCTTCATAAAGTACTCTTGGAGTCCTTAAAAACAAATAACCAATTTAAGCACAAAATATAAAAAAAATAACAAGAATAAAGTTGAAATTATTGCAAAATTGCTATAGAAAATATATGTTATTTTTGTGTTATAAAATACCCCTACACTTAAGCTTTTGCTTGTCCTCAAGCAAAGCAAAGAAAATTTTCAAAGGACATGATGATTAACTATAATTTTAGAAAAGCGTATGCTTAAGATCTTAATTGCTTAGAAAAAATTCCTTCCAGAATCACCCTTATTCCTCGACTTCACAATGCATTTAGAACACTTAGATAATAACAATTTGAAGCTTACTGAATTTCAGTAATCAATTAGAAGATTTAGAGTTAATCACAACACTTAAGCAAAAACTAAACTAGAGATTACAATGGACATAAACTAATCAAGAAAAGGTCATAAGGTTTTCTTTTCTTTGACTTAAGAGGAGCAAAATCTTCCCTAACTATTTTTAACTTGAAAAATTAGATTGGATGCTTGTTTCATCAATTCATCCTTTGATTATTCCTCTACTAATAGGAATTAGACCATTAGACTTTTGACTTGAGCTTGAGCCCAAGGCCTAGAAAGTATGGCTAAGTGAATTCTTTCTTTATGACCTACCACTAAAGAGTCTGAGTTATTGTAATTTGCCAACCTGATGTGTTGGTGAAGCTAACCCCTTTCGTACTCATTGATTGTCTCCAGCGACTAATTAGAGTTACACTTAAACAATAGCTCGACCCTTCCGACTACCTACTTAGCAAACCTGAATCCAAGCCATACTGAATACATTCGAGTTGAATTCACCTTGAAAGAACTATCTGCTCAACTCGGTATAGTTAACCTACCACTTCGGCTCAGTAGTCACTGCCCTAATTGTACATAATTGTCTTTTCTGCTAAAAAGTCAACCATCCATAAGAAGCTATGCATCCGAGCAATAATGTACTAGAATCTTCCATACAAGATACCTACTTTTGTTGTATTTTCAATTATACCCTTTATTATTCCTTGTACAATACTTCATTTAGACATTATCCTTTTAGTTTTTTTCATTTTAGGTAGGATGCCCTAACTTTTTGGATATAAATACCTACTGTACATGTAGCCATAAGACATCATCACCATATCTCAAAATATTGAATATACTTCTCTTCTTCGTGAGCACTATTCTCCATTGCTTACTTCACTCTTATCCTAACCCTTAAGCAAGGCTAGGTGGCGAGTACCTTCATTGGATCAATTTATGTGTTATATTGAGTTGAGCTGTGAGTCCTTGGAAGTTCCCTAATACGTCATATTCTTGGAGTTGTTCGAGGGTTTGCTTGTTTTACTTTCATTATTGTTCGCGCATTTTCCCACTTATGTTCAAGCTTTTTGCAAACCTAGACCTACCTTGATACCATTGCCCTTATCAGGTCTCAACATGGTGTATCATCGTAGTATTAAAGTGGAGATTTGTTTGGGTAAGTTGTGTTTAAACCTTCTTGGGTAGTAGAAATTAAAGTAGGTATTACGTGAAGCTTAGCTACAAGTGCTCGAGTAAGTAGAAGGCACATTAGTTTGTTGTGGTTATATACTCCATTTGCCCTATTTCAAGTATTCAAAAATAGAGCAAGTGTTCATTTGAATTGATTATTCTTTTGAGAAGTTGTTGTGTATGGGTTAGTTAAACTTTGGTGTAAAGGAGTGTTGTGTGTAAGATTGTTTGGCTTCAAAGAACAATATTTGTTGTTTCCTAGACCTTGAGTTAGTTGCTAAGTTTTATCAAAGAAAATGACAGACCCTAATGTTAATACCAATATTGAAGATGACAATAGTGGTGTTGTCCACCATAGACGACAGCCTCAAGGTACCCCCATGAGTATAGATGAACGACTTGATGAGGTGGCTAACCTTATAGCCAAATTGACCCGAGCTATTCATGTAATAGCTTTTCAACCTATCAAGGTTGTACAGAATAACCCCTAAGTTGCTTGACTTGTGAGAGGATAGAACCCAACTCGATAAGCTTGAGGTAGAGGAGTAACAGGACAAGTATAAAGGGGGATTGACTTGGGTGATTTGGATGTAGAAGAAGATGAAGAGTATAATGAAGAAGAAGAGTAAGGTTAGGTACCTCGAGCTATCAACTATGTGTAGCTTTAGATCCTGGGCTTCAATGGTTCTAGGGATACAGATGACTATCTGGATTATGAGGAAAAGATTGAATGTATCTTTGATTGTTATCACTATGAGGATCGTGAGAAGGTGAAGGTTGCTATTATAGAATTCTCTAGGTATGCTGCATTATGGTGGAAGAACTTTTAGGCCACGAGGAGGCGAGAAGGATATAGGGAGGTTAGTACCTGGCTTAAGATGAAGGGGATCCTTAAAAACAGGTTTGTGCTAGGTACATATTTGTAAGATACTTTTGCTTATGCTTTAAGAACTGAGACAAGAAAGTTGAACTGTTGATGAATACATTCAGGAGTTCTAAATACTCATGATTCGCTGTAGAGTAGAAGAGCCGTTAACATGAATAGTATCCAAGTTTCTTAGTAGATTAAGAAATGACATTCGAGATATTGTGGAACTTTAGTAGTTCACCACATCGGATGAAGCTATATAAATAGCCTAATGAGTGGAATGATAAAGAAGGAGCATAATATCGACCCAACCACTGATGAGCTGACCTGGTTAGTCGAGTTGACTTGTTTAAGGAAGTTATTGAGCTCAGTCAAGTACCGAGTTAACCAGAAGGGCAGATGTCAAAGTTGAATAAAAGGGCTAACAAACTAATGGTGACGTGCTACTAAGTACATATGAGAAGGGATAAGGATCTAGAAGGGATAAGGATCTAGAAGGAAGATGAGCTAAATTAAGTGCTAAGGATCATGATTATCAAGGGAGATGTCCCAAAGATTGAAGTAGATAACACAAAAGAGGAACCAGAGGAGGAGAAAGAAGTAGGAGATGAGATAGATGATAATGCTGACCTGATTAAGGAAGATGTGTTTATAGAGGACCTAGATAAGTTAACTCTAGTTATCCGACATGCAATGAGTTTAAAACCCTTTACCGAAGAGGAGCAAAAAGAGAACTTATTCTACATCGCTTGCAAAGTGAATGATCAAGTGTGTGCACTCATAGTAGAGAGTGGGAGTTGTACCAATGTTACATCCGTTGACTTGATTAAGGAACTCAAGTTATTAACCATTCTACATCCGAAGCCATATAAGTTACATTGGCTGAATGAAAATGGAGTACTATATGTCACTCAGCAAGTGCTCCTGTTGATCTCAATTAGAAACTATTCCGGTGAAATTCTCTGTGATGTGCTACCTATGTGTATATCTCATGTGCTGTTAGGCTGACCTTGGCTTTTTGATCAAAGTGTTATTCATGATGGTTTGAAGAATACGTATGTGTTTGAGAAGGATAGGAGGAAGATTACATTGAACCCTATGACGTTGAGTTAAGTTAGCAAACTATAGGATAAACTTACTTGAGGATCAAAGAAGGCATTAGTGTTGAGTAGAGCTGAACTCCGAAAAGCTATTAAGGCAAACGTACTAACTTTTCTATTAATCTGGTGATTGCTAGAATTGAAGGAGCGAGTTGAATTACCCCTAGAAGTCAAAGAGCTACTGGAAGAGTATATTAACCTATTTCCCAAACAGTTGTTTGAAGGATCACCCCCTTTCAAAGGCATTGAACACTGTATTGACTTGATACCCAGCTCTGTCCCATCAAACAAACTAGCTTATCGGATGAACCCTGAATAAGCTACTGAACTTTAGAGACAAGTTAATGAGCTATTAGAAAAAGGTTATGTAAGGGAAAGTCTTAACCCCTATGCTATGCCTGCATTGCTTGTACAGAAGAAGGATAGAACTTGGCATATGTGTATAGATAATAAAATTAATAAAATTACAATCAAGTTTCGATACTCCATCTTAAGGTTAGATGATATGTTAAATGAGCTAAGTAGTGTAAGAGTATTCAGAAATTGACTTGAAGTAAGGGTACCACTAGATTCGAATGAGGCAAGGGGATGAATGGAAGACTGCTTTTAAGACTTGACATAGCTTGTATGAGTGGATGGTTTTACCTTTGGGTTATCAAATGCCCTGAGCACTTTTATGAAGTTGATGAATTATGTTTTGAGAGATCTGATTAGGAAGTTTGTCATTATCTACTTCGATAGCATCCTTATCTATAGTGTCAACTTAACAATACACATTGAACATCTCAAAGCTCTTTTCGATGTTCTCAAAGTAGAGAGGTTGTTCGGAAACTTAAAAAAATACTATTTCTATCAAGAAGAAGTAATCTTCCTAAGTTATGTGGTTGGTGGAAAGGGATTGAGAGTGGATGAAGAGAAGGTACAGGCCATTATTGAGTGGCCGACCCCAACTTTATGTGCCAAGGTAACAAGATTTCATGGATTGGCATTATTTTACCAACACTTTATCTAAGGATTCAGTACTATTGTAGTAGCCCTGACTAAGCTAACAAAGAAGGATGTAGAGTTTAAGTAGGGAGAACAAAAGGAGAGGAGTTTTATCGAGGTAAAGGCAAGGTTGACCTCTACCATAGTCTTGGCTCTACCAAATTATGAAAAGGTGTTTAAGCTTGTATATGACGCGTCAGGTGTCAGCATCGGAGCTGTGTTTGTTGAGCTTGATTTTTTTTTTCAATTTTATTATTTTTCCTTAACCCGATTAGTATTAAACCCTAACTCGTTTAATACTAACCCTTGATTAGGAGTTAAGAAAAACTTGGTTTTTGAATATATTTTGAAAAATTCTTAGAGTCGCTACTTGATCAGAGTTAGAAAAAAGAATGGGCTAGTCTAAATCAATTAGGTGGATCGATTTGACCTAAACATTGATTTACTTAAAAAAAATCGATTTTAAGAAAAAGGTTTTGAAAACCAAAGATTGAGTCTAGGGGCTAATCTTTTTAAACCTTTACGGGTATCACTGTTAACTTTCTGAAATTAAATTTACTTTTTAGTAATACCCTTTTAAAAAAAACATCTAATCACATGTAAACAAATAAATAACATCTAAAAAGGATATTTAAACTATTATTTACAAAGATGGAAAAAAGAAAACTTTCCATATTTTAAATTGCTCCATAATTATATACAAGTGCCTACGTACTTACTATTCGGGATCAAGCTTCTATAGTTCATTTAGAAAATGTTAGCGGTTTGGTTAATTTTAATTTCTAAAAACGTTGATTTTACATTTTTAACCCAGTTTAAGTTATTTTAAAGAAAATTTTTAAAGGGTCTTAAAGTTAGTTTATTTTGAAAATTCCAAGAAAGGCCTTAGTTTTGAGAGGGTTTATTTTATTTTATTTCTATTGAAAAAACGATTTTCGAAGTGGTAAAGTTCATTTATTTATTTTTATTTTATTTTTCTATTATTATTATTATTATTTTTATTTCTCTTTTTTATTCTTTATTTTCTTATTAGTAATTTCTATTTAAAACATAAGACTAAGCTTTTCGTTTTTTTTTTCTTTCCTTTTCTTTCATTTCTCTCTCTCTCTCTCTCTCTCTCTCTCTCTCTTTTTGGGTTACAATGATAATGTGAAAATAAAATAAATAAATAATAAAAAAATTACAGAAAAAAAAAAGCAACCGAATCAGAATTAGGGTCAGACCAAGAACTTTGGGCGCGTGAGTCTTGGAGCAGTAGGTTCAGGTTAGCACTGGGTAGGACTTAGGTTAGGTTTAGAGCTCCACACGGGTCATAAGTACTAGTGGTTGCAAGGTGCTTCTTTGATCGATTCCAAACCCAAAACAAGTGGGGAAGAAGGGTTTCGTGATTATTTTATTGGACAATGGAGGCTAAGTTCGATGCCTCGGTGAAAGGAGCTTGCCTTGGTGGTTTTTGAAGTTAGGGAGGCAGTAGTGGTATTGGTTCGACCACGATGGATGTTGGTTGAAACTGGGGTTGACGGAGATGGGCGTAGTTGATAAATGTATAAACTCATACATGTACTATTAACTAGTGAATTAAATAATCAACAAAGTAATTAAATTAATTTCCATAACTAAACTGTACTAATTCTACTATTATACCAAGAAAACACAATAAACAAGATTATAACATGAAAATAACAAATTACAAAACAGGTTTATTTCATCATATTAACATGAATTATAAACTATCTATCCTAAAAATTACTCATCTATAGGAATTCTCTATTCATGAGTATTATTCTTAGAATTACTCAATTTTAATCTTAATTGCATTTCTTAAAATCTCTTTTAAAAGAATGGACAAGTCAAGATTGCATGAAAAATTTACTAAATTCTTGAATTCCATAAAACATGCAGCAAACTTCCAAAAAATATCTCTATTAATAGAAATAGTTCGTTCTAATAACTAAGATCTACTTAATGAAATCGTTTCTTAACATATTTCATTGAGAACTTTTACAAGATTGTATTGTGTACTACACTATCTTAACTTATATGAAGTTCTAATCACCATAAATTCGTAATTATTAGAAATAACAACAAATCAAAGTATAGTCATGCTAAAATGACTTTGTAAACCATAAATTATTACTCACACATAATAGTTAAAGAACGAACACAGATATATAGGAAAAACAAAATAAAACATAACGTAGAAAAAGAAGAGATAAGAAGGAAACCCCTTTTGTTTAACTTAAAGAATCTTGATACAACAATGTACGAATAGTAGATTCTTCATAATTCTCTCGAATTTAGTGAAGAATAATATACAAACTTACGTTCCACTACCACTACACTAAGAACATAAATAAGAAATTTAATGAATTATGATGATCTGTTGTGTTTCTTGATAATGTTGGTTCTGATGTAATAATTTCCTTTATCTAAAAATTGTGGTATATTTATACTTGACTTATCAAAGGACTTAAAATATATAATTTGAAGACATCGCTTGATGTTAAGACATGTTCCATATATTGGTTCATGTGAAAAAGTTAAAGAAGAACAATCACGTCTACTCTCCTCACGCTTGTGACTTGAGGAGTGATAGTCTTAGAAAACAAGAATCTACACTAATCATGGCCGTGACTATGGATATAAACTCCTCTTGCTTAATCACCTTTAATCATGCCCGTAATCAAGGGAGTAATCATTCTCCTGATAATCAATCACGGCTGTGATTAATTGAACTTCCTTAATCACACTTGTGATGAAAGGTGTGATAAATGCTGGCTATTCTAATCTTTCATTATCATGCCCATGATAGAGTATATCTTGGTTTTACTTCAAGATTTTCTTCTCCTCATAGCTATGATTGCTTTAAAATTTATCGTTAGTGTAAACTTCATTTTCTTACTCTTGATTCATCTAAAATTAATATATTACATAATTAAGTACCAAAAACTTAAAAAATGAATACAATTATAATCAATTTATGTCTTGAAAGTGTAGAGTAATTTACTATGATCAACTTTAATAGAAGCTTTACACAAAAAAAAAAAAAATAGTAGCAGTTAGGACACTTTAATTCCCAAATGCACCAGCGGCTGAACTCGCAAACACACTCGAGCCTCTTCAAAAGCTTTGTGAGGAGAAACAACAGCAGCCACAGAGCTCTACCTTACCTGCAACTTGAGTGCCTACGTGGCACTCCAAACAACCTAGGAATAGCTAATTTGGAGTATCATCCATGTATACCAAGCAAGACCGAACAAGGACAGCAGTAGGACCTCCCAAATTCTGCTAAATTTGCAGATTTAAACCAAGTGAGCTGCAGTCTGAAAGCCGAGCACAATCAGCCCCTTGCACTATCTAGCTCTACACGAGAAATTCAGTAACTAGCCGAGCATATTTGCAGTAGAGACTAAGAACAATTTGAGGAATTCAGCAGCTAGATAATTGAAAGAGTAATTGAAAGAGTAGCGGCTGAATTAACAATTCGAAAGCGTGCCAAGCTCCACTTCAAGATCCGAGCACAAGTCAAACCGACTATAGCAGCTCATTGCTCAATTCAAGCTGGGGACTTTGAATGTGAGCTTCCAATTTCACAAGCCGAGACCAATAGAAGCTCTTTCAATGAAAATTGCAGCAGCTGTCATGGAAGATTCATAGCAGGACACTCCATTCAATTAACAGCAGCTTTAAGACGTCCATCAATGAATAGCAGCTGCAACTGGATGAATTTCGCGGCTAAACAATTGAATAGTAGCAGCTGCAACTTACCAACGGAACAACAACTGAGCTGCACATTTTGGCTCACTTTTTTGGAACTTACAGCAGTGGACAGCTGCAACTGATCACAGCAGGCCACGGCATCCACTTGCCAGCAGCTGGACCCGAGAGCTCTAAGTGTCAAAGCAGCAACTCCACGTGCAATAACACTCACATAACAGTTGAAACTCCTATCAGTATTGCGTGTTCGTTCATTCGTGGAGAACTGAATTGAAGAAAATGGAATTTAACATTCCAGTAGAGATGAACAAATGACTTTCAATTCATTTTTAAGAAGGGTAGCAGCTTATTAAAGTAAAATGTCAGAGCTTCATTAAAAAAGGTAGCTGACCGTGACTTCAAAAATTGGATCAAGTTCAACTTGCCATAGCAGCCATCAAGTCCGAATCAAGTAAGCCAAGCTCCTATTCAATTCCATCGTAGCAACTCGGAGTTTCTCCAAGCAAATCAGACACAGGCACATGGATTGTTCAATTAATTTTCCAATCTTACAAGTCTTTGTAGAGGCTAACATGTTTTATCTCATTATTCTATTGGTTTGTATGGCAGGTAACATGAGGATAAATTACTACTATTAGCCCCTGCAACACTAAAGCCAAGCACTCCACCAAGACCAAGCAGCTGAACTCTACACCTGACAGCAAAGAGTCTCTGGCCGAAGACAGCTTCACAACAGCACGAGCAACTCCAAGACAGCAGTAGAGGATTTCCCCAGCAGCAGAGTAGTTGAGGTCCACCTATGCGACCAAAGAATGAGCTCCATGAAGGACATAACCAAGTTGAGAGCTTCTTGAACAACTCCAGCTCCTAGCCATATGAACAGTAACATGCCCGAGCTTCACACAACCAAATAGCAGAGCTGCAATTTGTTGTGACGTGAAGAGCATATTTTGGCAATGCAAAGATACATTCGTGGGGCTTTATTTTCGAAAAAGAAATTGAAATTAAAAAAATAAAAAAATAAAAGCAGGCTATGAGAATTAAAGAAGTTCAGCCCATTGTGATATTGAGTGGCCCACCTAGAGAGAAAATGACAGATACCACCGCAATTTGCAGAAGGTCTGGCAGCACTTCTTTGGAAAATAATATCCTTGGCATATAGAATGACATCACAGGGTCTACATATTGTTAAAAAGGTGGAGGCACGTATGCGGGCAGCGGACGAGAATAAAGAGAATAGAATAGCCGAAAACAAAAAAATAGAGGAGCTGACGAAGGGAAGGGAGCCGAAGATAGAGGATAGAGAATACAGTAGCTTAGGGCTTTTACTTTTTTAGAGAATATTTAAGAACAGAAATTTCATTTATGTTTTACTTTATTAATCTTATTATGTTTTGTTTAATTTCAAGATATTAATTCCTTTTGTTCTAGCTCATTAAAAGATTTCTTGAGTGCCTATATATCTCAAGATATACCAATTTTTATATCGGGTTTCGGATTGATTATACCAATTGATTGGTTTTCTTTTTCTTATTATTTTCAATTGTTATATGTCTTGAATTATTTGGGTTTTGTGATGAAATATTATGTTTAATTTATTTGAGTTTTATAATGATAGATTTGATGAGTTAATGTGTTTTATGTATTATTCCAATATTGATTTGAATATTTGAGTATTTTTCTATTATGTTCATCATCTAATTATTTAGTGTTTGGCTATCATTTTTTAGCTATATAGAGTTATAGAATATTCGGAAGGATTTTGATAACTTGTGATGAATATAGCTTAAGTTTTTGAAAAGACTTGTTATAGGGTTATATGGGTTGTAATTAAATTCATGAACTCATACACTTAATACAGTTGAAAATATGGGTCGGGTTATAGGGATATACTTAAACCATATTTCTAACTAGAGTAATAATTTTGGTGTGAGCGAATTATTGTTTATCCAATAATTATAGCATAAATTTAGTGTAGCTAGGGCATTTGGTTTAATGTTCACCTTGTTATTTAGTTTTCACTTATTTTTAGTTTAATTGTTGATAGCTTAACTTAGAGAAAAACTTAGTTGATTTAGTATTTAGTACTTAGCTCCCTATAAAATACGACCTTGACTCACCGTTTGTGCTACTATCATGACTTGATACACTTGTTGGTTCATGTACATGCTCTTAGCAAGTTAAGCATTTTGTCGTTGTTGCTAAGAGCTTCGACTTTGCTAATATTAGATAATAATTGATCCCTTAGACTAAGCCTCTTTTTATTTTCATTTTTACATTTACTTGTAGTAGTTTATATTAGTAGTAATCTCATTATTTTATTTGATTTCATAGTCCTTAGCTGGTAGCTCTATTCTTGATAGTTAATTTAGTAAAATTTTAGTGTATTTCTTTTGATTTCCATTGCTTACTAATTAGCTTCTTGTGCTAGTCATTTAGTTATTGTTTGTTAACTTCTCCTTTTGTTAGTTGCATTTTATATAGAAAAACCAAAAAATTTCTAGCTTCATTTCATTGTGGTGTTACTTATGTTATATATATCTTTACTAGTAGAATTAGTGGTATGTTGTGTTGTGCACGAGTATCATGGGTGTGGTTGTATGTGGATAGTGGTGGTGATTGGATGATCGTGTTTAGGTGTTCAATTTGGTGTTGCTATCATTGGAGCTATTCGTAGGGGACTAAAGACTAGATGAGAGAGAGTAAGCCGTCATGGAGTGTTATGTGCTTGGATTGTTGGCTCATTGTGGTGTTATAGATCTAGGTTGCATAGGGTTGTGGCTGGGAGTTAAGGTATTGGTAGAGGATGGTTAGAGAGAGAGTACTTATGTTGTGTGCATGGTATAGATATAGGTTGGTAGTTGGGGTTGTGGTTGGTGTGTGTTGTTGTGCACAATAGTGGTGTTTATCGAGAGAGAGGGTGTGTAGTTGGGCTTGAGTTTGGTCGTAAACAGGAGTGGTCAAGAGAGGGATCGGGGATTGGTGGTTGATGTTGTGTTTAGAGGTTGAGTTTAATTGGTCACTATACATAGTTGGATTATGTGTGAGTGTAAAGTTGTAATGTGTGTTGGATGTGAGTCACAAGAGAGGAAATCGTGAAGCCAAAGTCTTGATTCCAACCTTTATTCAAGTCTTTCTAATTGGAAAAATGAGAATAAAATTTAATGAAAAAAATTCCTAATTTTCTGTTCTTTTTCGATTTTTCATTAATGATTTGAATGCCTAAATGTATGAATCTAGATGAGTTCTTGGGCTCCATTTGAGGTATTCCATGTTGACTTTGTAATTATCTCATTAATTTGGTCAAATTTCAAAGGAAAAAGGCCTCAAATCAAGCTCAAAAGTGGACTATCTAGGGAGGAAGACTATGAGAATTTTGGGAAAAAGGAGAAAAATTGGGGGAAAAGGTATTGACGTAGCACTACATCAGCTATAGGGTCAAATGACATCATGCTACGTATCCTTAACCAAACACGTGGCAGATGCCAACATGTCATCGTGCCACATGTCAAGATATGTAGCATGACACATGTCACCAAGGTGTTGATAAGGCGCCTTGGTTGATGTAGTGCCACGCGTCCATAGTCGATACGTGGCCTAATGCTATCCTAACACATGGCACTATGTCTTATGGAGAAAAAAAACAAAAGGCATTTTGTACTTTTAGTGAGATTTGAACCTAAGATCTCTAAGTCAATTGCAATAGAAAGTCAGAACGTAGTACAGTTAAGCTATTAGTGTGTGTCTTATCTAAGTATGCAATTAAATTACATATATAGATTAGGTCAACTTAGGCTAAAATTAAATCTAAGACTAAGCCCAATATCTCCCTTGTTACTCTTATTATTTAAGACCCAAAAATACTAAATCTACATTGAAATCTCCTATTATATTTAAACTATCTACTTTTTTAATTGAATTTGATTTAGTTAATTTCTTTTTTTTTTAATTTTCCATTTTTTTTTGTAATTTTTTCTAAATTTTTTATTTTTTATGATTTTTTATAGATTTTTTTATGATTTTCCTAAATTATGACTCTTTTTCCTATTTTAAAAAATTATAAAATTATAGGAAAGCAAAAATGGGAATCTACAATGCTAATGTAAGAAGGTTAGCTTATCGCCTATCATAGTGAGAAGTTCAAAGGAGCGCATCTAAGCTTTTCGTATATAGTAGCATTATTTGCTACCAAAGGAATTTGTCATATATAGATCAAGAGTCTTTGAGATATTTGTGGAGTCAATTGAAGCTCTCTAAACGCCAAGCTCTATGGATTGAATTTTTGGAGATATTTAATTTTGTCATCAAATGCAAGCAAGGTAAGAATAATACAGCTATCGATGCTTTGTCCAAAAGACATGTTTTTTTCACTGAACTATATACTCGGTTGCTTGGATTTGCAAGCATTAAAGCGCAATGTCAGGACCATCGCCATTTTGGCCCTATATATAAACACTGTAGAGAAGGAAGAATAGTAGATGCGTATTATATAAAGGATGGTTACTTGTTTCGAGGTAGTAAGTTGTGCATGCTAACCTGTTCAATTTGGGTGTTGCTGGTGAGAGAAGCTCATAGTAAAGGATTCTTGGACACTTTAGAGAATGGAGAACATATGAGCTGCTGAATGATAGATTTGTCTAGCCTAGAATGAAATGTGACATGCATCATGTGATTGGAGGATGCGCTATCTGCAAGAAAGCAAGAACCAAGTAGAGTAAGGGAAGGCAATGCATTTGCATGTTTCGACCAAACTATGGGTTGACTTAAGTATAGCACATTTTGTGCGCTATATCAAAACTAATGATGCTTTGGCAATTGCTTCTTTGTTTTTGCAGGAAGTAGTTCGCTTGCACGGAGTGCCAAGGAGTGTAGTATCTGATAGAGACTTAAAATTTCTAAGCAATTTCTAGAGAATCCTCTGATGTTAGATGGGAAGTAAGCTATTGTTTAGCATCTCTTGCCATCCCTAAATGAATGGCTAGATAGAGGTGGTTAACTACACCCTAGGATCATTGCTTTGAGTTACAATGGAGACGAACTTAACCGATTGGGACGTATGCTGACCTGTAGTTGAATTTGCCTACAACAGGACAGTTCATGCTTGAAGTAGTTCACTTGCACGAAGTACTAAGGAATGTAGTGTTTGATAGAGATCTAAAATATCTAAACCATTTCTAGAGAACCCTCTAGCGTCGAATGGGGAACCAAGTTGCTGTTAAGCATCCTTTACCATCCTTAAACCAACAGCTAAACAGAAGTGGTCAACTACACCTTAGGGTCATTACTCTAAGCTACAGCGTAGAAGAACTTAACTAACTCGGATGTAAGCTAGCTTATGGTTAAATTTACTTACAATAGGACAGAACATGCCACCACTAAGCATACCCCATTTGAAGTTGTCTATGGTTTTAACCCTAAACTACTCTTTGATCACACACCCTATGTCATTCATTAATCAAACAGATCTAGAAGCGAGAACTAGTGCCCAATCCATTTAGTACATCTACCAAAGAGTCGCCCAGCAAGTTGACTGAGCCACCAAGAAGGTAAGGGAGAGAGGCAAAGGAATGAAGAACAAGTAGTTTCAGCCCAGAGACCAAGTGTGGCTACACTTGAGTAAGGAAAGATTCCTTAATAAAAGGAAGAACAAGCTATCTACTAGAGTTGTAGGACCATTTAGGATACTCTATAAGATTAATGACAATGCATGCTAGATTGAGCTTCCAGAAGACTTTGGAGTGTTAGACATGTTTAATGTTACCAACCTCAACCCCTACCAACCCAAGAAGAACTTAGACAGAGACTAACTAGATTTGATCCCAAATCCCAATTAACCTGGCAAGGATGATAGGAATTAAACCATCAGACCCTTGACCCGAGCCCAAAGCCTAGAAAGTATGGCTAGGTGAATTCTTTCCTTATGACCCACCAACCTGATGGCCCAATCGAGCTAACCCCTCTCGCACTCATTGATTGTCTCTAGCGGTCAATTAAAGCTACATTTGAACAATAGCTCGGCCCTTCCAACTACCTACCTAACCAACCTAAATTCGAGTCGTATCGAATACATTTAAGTTGAATTCATCTTGGAAGAACTATTTGCTCAGCTTGGTACAGTTAACCTACCAACTCAGCTCAACAGTCACCTCCTTAATCATGCAAAATTGTCTTTTCTACCAAAAAGTCAACCATTCATAAGGAGTCATGTGTTCGAGCAATCATGTGCTAGAATCCTTCATACAAGATACCCACTTCTATTGTATTTTCAATTATACCATTTATTATCTCTTATACATTACTTCTTTTGGATATTACTCTTTTAGTCTTTTCCATTTTAGGTAGGATAACTTAACTTTTCGGATATAAATACCAATTGTACATGTAACCGTAAGGCATCATCGCCATATCTCAGAATATTGAATACACTTCTCTTCTTCATGAGCATTATTTTCCATTGCTTACTTTACTCTTATCTTGAACTTTTAGAGAAGCTAGGTAGCGAGTATCTGCATTGGGTCAAATCGTGCGTCATATCGAGTTGAGCTGTGAGTTTCCGAAAGTTCCCTAGTGTATCATATCCTTGGAGCTGTTCAAAGGTTTGCTTGTTTTACTTTTATTATTGTTTGTGCATTTTCCCACTTATTTTCAAGCTTTCTATAAGCTTGGACCTACCTCGATACCATTGCCCCTGTTAGCTCTCAATGTAGCTATCATCTACTTCTCTCAATTTTTGTTAAGAGGGTTATCTATTTGATTTGATTTACTTTAATTGAAGCTTGACTAGCATTGGGAAAGTATTGTACTTTTCTAAAGGATTGAGGCCAATTCTTGTTAATTCGGCTCTTTTAATCACTGAAAAGTTGTTAATGGGAAAGTATCTTACTCTTTTACGGACAAAGACCGATCCTTAATAACTTTAATTAATTTCTACTTCTTCTGATTGACAGTGAGAAAGAGTCTTGCTCTTCTAAGGGACCGGGATTGATTTATACCAATCCTTAGCAATTACTTTGATCAATTTAATTCAATTTACGCCTCCAACTACTTTGATTTTTCAAAGAACTTTCAAAAGACAAAACTCACTATTTCATCCATTCTAAAAATTTTGAAAAAGAAGGATGAATAACTATCTTCTAAAATTAAGCTCATAAATTAAAATTACTAAACTTTAGCCCGTTCATATCTATCTTAATCCCGAGTCTAAATCTAAACTTAAGAGAAAGGTAACTTTGAATTCTAAATATTTAATTACTCAAATTCAATAAAGTGTTCTAAATTCATAAAGAATTGAGTAGATTCCAAAAAAAATTATGCTTTCTTATTGTATATGGGAGGGTCACGAATTACTAAAGTTTGAAATATTTTGACAAAATTTAAACAAAAGTTTAAGTGCATATATATTTTATCTTTCCTCTACACTTAAGTTGTACATTGTTCTCAATGTACATGATCATTTAAATAAAAAATCTTAGTGGGAGATAAAAACAATAACAATGAAAGAAAAAAAAAAAAAAGAAACTAAGGCTTCCCCGATTTTATTATTGAATTCTTTTCAACAAGAGTGAAATCCAAAAGTAGATTTCCATCAAATTGTTAAGTGTTCGTTTTTCATTTCGCATCAAAACGAACTAACCAAAGAAAACTGAAAAGAAAAAGTTAACTATACAAAAATAATTAAAATAAAATTACTACCAAATCGAGTTCCCAAAAGTTAGTATCTTGCAGACTTCAAATCATGAAAAGATAAAATAGTGGTTAGAAAGGAAAATAGAAAGTTAGTTTAATGATACAATCATTCAAACAACAAATAAAAATAAACACAAACCAATTCTTTGTGAAATAAAAAGGAGATCAATCCTCATCCTCTTTGTCTTCCTTCTCTTCTTCCTCAATCTCATCTTCAATGGCTTCTTTTGCGAAGTGTGGCTTAGGCATTAGTGGTAGAGGTGGTTGCTTACTGGACTAGGGCTTGGTCCACCTTATGCTACAATGTCCTCTGTCTCTTGAAAAGCTTCCTCATAAGTTTCATAAAAGTGCCAATCATTGAGGAAGACTCGGCTTGTAGCCTAAAGGATGATGAAATGGTAGCTTCACTTGCTAGTTTAGGTGTCAGCTCAGGTTGTGGTGGTAGAAGGTGTATAAACTTGATGGCATTACAAGTGAGGGGAGTATGATCCTTCATCTTTCTCATGCGTGCCTCATTATGTAAGCTAGGATAGTTTCTCACCAAATGGATGATAAAGGGGCTTGTAAAAATATAATTAGACCACCTCTTGGTGGCTTGCGTTCTGATGAAGCAAGCCATCTTGAATGCTAGATTGAAAGGAAGACTAATAGTGATATTGTGCAAATATAAGGTATCCCTCTCATTAACCACCCCCTAATTGTTGACTTTACTACTAAAATTTCTAGCTCATACATAATGTATTAGCCTAAGAGTAGGGTCATGCAAATTAGATGCTTCAGACTTACCAAGACTATAAACACCTCCCTTACTACCAATCAATCTATTCCATACAGTCGAATAAGACATACCTTAGTGTAAGTCATGTGGTATGTCCATATATTCTTGCATCGTAATATATTCAACAGAGTAAATCCCTATATGAACACTGAAATCATCAATAGGTATCCTAACTTTCGTATTATAGCACCTAAATTGGATTGTATTTTGCTTCCCTTGAGCAAGGTTATTAATGCTTAACTTGTATGTATAGAGGAACTCGAGAGTGAGCTCCCTATATACTAGCTCGTTGATCGTGAAGAGACAGTCCCATCCACTAAAACCAATCGACTAGCGAACTTTAGCCTCATATCCTATATGTGCCAATGCATTCTAGTTGATGTAAGTAAACTTATTAAGCTTCTGTTTAGAAAGGTATTCAAACCTTTCTCTTTGCCATTCATGCTCGAAGGTGAGTTGAGGAGGTTGTAAAATAACATTGGAGTTTTTATGGGTTGCATGCTTAGCTCTAGGCATTTTTTAAAATAAAAAATAAGAACAAAGTTTTAAACATGATAATGATAATATTTCATGCTCTAAAATTAATTCAAGAATTGAACCATAACATTTTTATCTAGTTAATGTACTAAGCAATTAAGATAATGAACAAATTAACACAAATTGCAACATACAATGCTTAAATCATTGAATAGTACATGTATAGGATAAGTTCGCAATAAATCATATGAAATTAAATTATGCCTAATCCTTTGCAGTGTAGCATTGAATATGCAAATTCCTCAAATTTTTGGTTTAATAATTGAATTGATCAACTTTAGTATATTGAAATATTAGGTTTTTAAAAAGCTTAATTAACAAAATTATATGTGAATAATTTTCTAAATTAAAATTCAACCTATAACTTTATCACCAAAGTCACATGAACTCTAATATTCAATATAATTTTGTTGATTAGAAACTTGTTTCAATTGCATTATTCATGTGCAAATTAATTCTATGATGCATACAAACATCTAGCATACAAATTTCTTCTCTTAACATGAATTAAAGTTATTGATTATACAACCATGCATCCTCTCTCTCTCTCTCTCTCTCTCTCTTTCTTTCTATGATTTTCTAGCACTTTCCATTACTTTCCTTCATTCAATCTTCACAAAGCATGTATTTTTTTCTCAAAGATTCTAGTAGATAATCATCAAGTAACACACTACATAGCGTTATTCAATTTAAATCATCCCTAGAAATCAAGATCTACACACATGCACATCAAAGTTTCTAACTTGAAAATCTAGATAAAAATTGGAATTTTATGTAATCTAACAACAAATCAAGGTAAATAACGAAGTGGAGTTGATGTATATACCTTATTTTTGCATATTTCTTGCTTAGTTTGAAGGAATTGGCAAGTGATTGTGGTGAGTGTAAAGAGAAAATAGAGAAGTAAGTCTGTGTATGTGAGTGAAATAGAGCGATAATAGGATGAGGGAAGAGGAGAAATACTTGTGATTTTCAAACTAATGGCGACCATGACCAAGGAACATGGCTGTAGAGTGTGATTATGTTCCTTCCCTTGTATGGAAAAGAACATCGCATATATAGCTAAGGACTATAGTTGTGGTCTTGGTCATGTTCCTTTGTCGATAATTTGTTTTTTTAACTTTTCTTTTGAATAAAATTATGAGAAGATCATGGTCCAAAGTCTGCCTTGATCTTTTCTAGGGGTTGAAAATTCACGCTAAACTCGATTTCTCAACTTGGTTCCCAAAACAACTAAAAGTTAATATCAATTCAAGCACAAAAATTCCACTGCAAGTTGATTGATTTAGATGACAAAGCTATTAAATAATTTACCTAACTACATAAATCAAATAAAAGTCATTCAAAGTAGGATAATAAACTAACTTGGAATTAAAAACTCGAATTAATTTATTGAAAAGAAAACAAGTAAATTGAAATATTGGAAATAAAAATTCATCAAACTTGGGGTACCTCTTAAAGAGCACTTTTATTTTATGTTGTTAGCTCGACGGTTAAAGTTTCTTCCTTACTTTGCTTCTGAGCTTGTTGGTTTGGGATACGCTCTAATGTTTTCGAGCAAGCTTCCCTATGGCCTCTTGGTAATTGATTTGATTCTTCAAATTCCTCAATGATGACTTCATGCTCCTTAGTGCTACTTCATTAGCTTAGAATCTCATGTTTGAATTCTAAATGAACCGATTTAGTAACTTTTCGACATTAAGAGACCTATTTTAGTGCTAATTATGATTTTGCTACTACTGTTGTTGGCCTTTACAAAAGAAATTAGGATGATTTCTCCATCTTGGATTATAGGTATTAATAAAAGGATTATTAGCAAATTGGTTAGTAACAAAATTAACATCTTTAGTTTCTATCAAAACCTCATCTTGTACTAAATTAACAAGATCCATCAAGCTATCAATCTTTTACCTAAATTTTCAACTTAAGCAATCAATGCTATTACAAAGTCAACTTCACATTTTTTGGACATTTTTACTTTGGTTCTTACATTATCCCATTACAAATTATTCATTGCCATGCCTTTGATTAGCTTCCAAGTCTCCTCTTATATCTTAGCACTTAAAGTACCTCTAGTTATGGCATCGATGGTTTGATGTGTAGAATAATTGAGTCCGTTGTAAAATGTTTGGATTTGCATCCAATCTAATGAGGTTGTCCATGATGTAGATGCTTTCTTAGTAATTTCTCAAATCTCTCCTATGTATCATAGAGTCTCATAATCAAATCGAACTAATGTACAAATATTATTCCTAATTTTCGCTACCCTTACAGGTGGAAAATATTTTTCTAAGAAGTTTTCTACTAATGATCCCCAAGTTGTAATCAAGCCTCTAGGTAACGAATTAAGCTAAAGTTTAGCCTTACCTTATAGAGAGAACATGAATATCCTTAATCTTACCGCATTATCTAAGACACCATTAATTTTCAATGTATCATAGATTTTTAGGAAGTTTGAAACGTAATTGTTGGAGTCCTTCTTAGCTAGTCCATCGAACTGGATGAATTGTTAGATCATCTAGATGACATTGGGTTGAATTTGGAAATTAGTATGGATTGTAGATTTGGTGACGTTGGACTCAACTCCGATCACCGTTGACTTTACGAATTCCATTAACATTGACACTCTATTTTTGCTTTTTTGTAACTAAATTTTTTTTATATAATTAAGAAAAAAGGGTTCTAATTTAAAAAATAAAAAAAAACGAAATTATTAAAAAAATTAGAAAATTTATAAAAGAATATTAAAAAGAGAGAAAATGAAAAAATATAAAATTTGAAGGTCTTATTTCATATTTCGAAGTTAAAGGGCAAATTAGGAATTCAAAATAGACATATGCAATTTGATAGAATTAGAGTTCAATTAGCAAAAAAGAGTGTTTTATTGTAAGATATTCTTTTTTAAACTAGGTTTGACTTACTTTTTTTAAAATATTATACAAATAGATAATTTAAGTTGATTGTGATTTCAAACGGTGTTTTAATTGGACTTAAATTAATTATTTTATGAGTAATTTAAGTTTAAAGTAAAACCAAATATTGATTCTATCAAATTGGCTTATTTTTGAAAATATTTTATTGCATATGTCTAATAAACTTAGTAGTTTCCTGCAAGGGTAAATCAATCTTTTTAGGACTTAAAGGCTTGGCCCAATTTTTTAAGACTGACGTTTATTAGGTGTTTTATCCAATTGGTCCCAACCTTTAAATAGCATTTACGTTGACAATAAACTAGCAAAACTATAGCAGCACAGCCGGTAAGGCATGGTTTGGGTGCAGGGAAGATCTCGGGTTCGAAACTTGGAATCCGTGCTGGGGCATTTGTTTATATTCCTTCTCAAGCCTTAACGCCATGTAACACTTCATCATTGGCCTTTGCAACTTGACCGTTGACTGGGTCAACTTCATCTCCACTTTGGAAGCAAAGCGGAGCTCCAGAATGCGTAGAAATGAAGGGAAATTAACCCCGCGCGATCCCTATTTTTTTACCGTATTAAACCATTCTTTAGTTGATTTTTATCAAAATAAAAGCGGAAATTAATATAGGACTTGGAATAAATTAATTTTGATCCTTTAAGTGCTCAAATTAACAATGGAATGTGGATTAAAATTGGATTTAAAGTAGGAAAAAAGCTTCAATGCAGTATTTCATGGTCAGTCAAAAATTACGAATTTAGACATGTTTGAATAAAAATTGAAGCAACTTAATGGTGTAAATTAACATTTCAGACATTGATTAATGCTATTTGACCTTCAATTTCAATTAAACACATCAATTTTGTGGTGCAAAAATCAATTCATTGGTCAAATATCCATTAACACAAAGCTTCAATTTTGGGCAATTTAATGAGTTTCCAAATAAGATCAAGCATACACAAATATAAATAAGAGGATGAGAACTCATTTGGGACATTAAGAACCATGCAAAATCATCCATACAAGTTCAACTTTGATCTTTCTCTCTCTAACCAACCTTGAGCTTCTTTCTCTAGGAATAACGGCCTCTACTATGGTTCTTGATGAAAACCCCCCACTACCATTCCCTTCCCCATCCTTGAAAACCTACGATCACACCACCCATTTACCTTGAAAACACCCAGTCGTGGCTAACCAACGACCACCATTGTCCTCTCAACTTCAACAACCACTTAAAATAAAAATGTTTTATCACCTAGATTTTTTTTTAAATAAAATCAATCATTTTCAAATTTAAAACTTCTCTTAGATTTTTCCAAAAATAAATATATCGAGTTAGGACTCTTTTTACAAAATTTTCTTAAATCAAATCAAATAAGTAAAACACTTAAATCCAACTGTTTTTAAAGTTAAAAGAGATCAATAAACTAAAATCTTCTAAGCAAACTATAGAAGCTCGATCCTAAATAGTAGGAATGAAAGTAGTTATATGTAATTATAAGGTAACTTAAAATACGAAAAAAACTTATTTTCTTTTCTGCTCCTGTAAATAAGGTTTTAGTTTCTTTCTTTCTTTTTTTTTTTTTCAAGTAGATGTAATTTTATTTACTTATTTTCTTGTGAATAGATAGTGTTTTTTAGAAATTTATTTAAAGAAAAAAAGAAATAAACTTAAATTTAGAAGGTTAAGATGGTGCTCACATAGAGTTTAAAAGAAAAAGAAATAAACTTGAACCCTTTTTAAAATAAGAAAAGGTTTTTAAAATCATAGATCAATGGCAAAATTAGAATCAATTTGTGTAGTGATTCTAATTTAATCACCTTTTTTTTATTTTTATTGGGTAATAACCCCTAGCGTTTTTAAAGATAAAAGAAACTAGGTTTTCCTTAATTCTTAATTGAGGATTTATATTCAATGGGTAATGGGTTTGATATAAATCAAATTAAGGAAAACAAATGAAAAATTGGGAAAATTTTAGGCTCGACAAGTGTCTTGTTGGCTTTACCATTATTGTAGTTGTTTTCGTTGCTCAAGCCATATCTTCTTGCTCACCTTCTGAATTTTCTAACTCTTCCTCTAATTTGAGTGGCAATCTTTAATTCATGGTGTTATGATTTCTTCTATGAAGATGTCGTATTATCCTCTCGATTTTTGGGTTAAAGTTAGTCAAATTCCTATTGTTACTTGTTATAAGCTACAAAAAGTTAAAAGTTAGCAATATAATATCAAAATAACTAAGGAAAAGATATAATGCAGATATGTTAAGGTAATTGAATAAATTTAGGATTATGCTAATTTCCTAAATTAGACTACTCTATTTTTGGTTTCTCGATAATAGTACCAAAAACTTGAAAGAGCATATAATACTTTGCTAGGTAAGTGTATCTAGTCAAGTTATAGTATAGATTAAAATGGATTTTGAGTCCAAATGTTAATCTCATGAGAAACTAGTTATATCAGTATATGAGTATTGTGAGTCCAAAAAATTATATTTAAGGTAATCATACTTGGATTTGAGGCCTTATAAAAAAATTTATCCGATTGAGATTAAACATTATGACTAGATTAAAAAAGTTAGTTAAAATAACCTAGTAAAGTTAGATGTTAAAAATAATAACCTAAAACCTTAATTTCAGTTTTAGAAGTGTAATTATTTAATATAGTATAAAACTCGTCGAAACTTCTAAAATCAAGTTTGAAACGCGACGAGACCTTAAAGATAAGCTATTTAAGTAATAAAAGGAAATAGTATAGTATAATATAATATACTATATAAATATATATATGCATTTTTATGAATATATCTGGTATATATAATAATTATACATGTAAATTAACCAAAAAACTTAAAAGTATATTAAATAAGTGATAAATTCACAAAAAAAGAAAATATATCTTAAAAATAATTAACATGAGTAAAACATCATTATATGAATATGGTTATCCATTATATGTATCAATTACATAGAATATATACACATATATTAACAAATTTATTAAATAATAATATAATATATATAAAATAATCATATTTTACCTAAAAATCAACTAAAACACATCCAAATGCATGGATAATTTTAGGAAAATAGGTATGACAACTCCAGGTCTCCTTAATGTTGAATCAAAAGTAGAAATTTTAAATAATCAATACCTTATGCTTAAGGAAAAGAGAAAGGAAAAAAAAATTATTATAAAAAATTACTTAAACCATAAGAAAAATCCCTATGACCCCAATTAGTATAGATATGACTCCTACCATTATTCTAGACATTTTAGGAACCAAATCATTCAAAGTAAAATTTGTCAAAGAAAATAGAAAAAAAGTAGAAAAAACAGAGCAATACATACTCTAACTTAGTTCCCCAGCCCCCTAGTGTTCTGCTATTAAACCTCGCTAGCCATTGGATAAATGTTACTTGAGCGTAATATAATGTATGAATGTAAAATGTAAACATAGATTCTAAAGAGTATTGTAATTATCTAGTGGCTAATGACACTTCATATGAAAATTTAGTTGTATTTTTTCATTATTTGAGAAAGAAAATTTTGAAATTTTGTAGAATTCAGTTAAACACTGATTTTAAGATTAGATTTGTCTAGAATTTGGAGATGACATAACGAATCATCTCTAAAGTTCTTGGATCTTGAAATATAGCAAAGGCTTGAAGGGCGTTACATCACCTTTCTCCTTAATCTCAAAAGATGGTTTGACTTATCAAGATACCTCATATTTGCAAGGAGCACTAGTGTTAATTTGACCAATGGCTTAACCGACAAAAAGGTTAAAATTGGCTTGGAACCGCAGGTTCATAGGTTGGTGCAAGGTTGAATCGTGCTTGATTTGATTGAACTATTAGTTCAAAGGTTGGTTTATTAACCCTTGAACCAATTGCCATTTTTTATTTTTATTCTTTATTTATATATTTTTTTTATAAATTTCCTTTAATCTTATTCTTACAATCCTATAAATAATTTTTCGCTCGATATCATTTTTATTTTTTTCCCCAATTAATTTCAATACGATATATTGTATAAAGTGTTAGCGAAAGAAATTGCAAATTTTATTCTATTTTAAAATAACTAATTTACATTGTGTAGGCATGATGTTACTTTAATATGAAAATATTAAGTAAGGTTAAGTAAAGTTAGAGAAGTTATAATTTACAAATGATGCTAATATCTAATTTAAATATTGGAATAAATTATCAATACGAGAATAATAAAATTATAATATAACTATTAATTGTAGTTTGTGATGATACTTGGTGTGAGTTGGGAAAGAGAATAGTAACAATAGTAGAAGACATGAAACATTTTTTTTTTCTTTTTAATATTAGAGGGCGGAATTGACCTAGATTGACGAACCAACCTAACGGGTTGATCTAGCCAATTCACTAACCCATTAGTTTGGTGGGTTTAGCCACCTAAACCATTTAAGCTCTTAAGATCTGACGGTTTATAAATCGGTTTAGACTCGTGTAACCTCGAATTAGACCAATTCAACAACCCTTCAAAGTAGTTCACAATTCAAAACTAACCCTTTATACAAATCTATCCTCCATATCTTCATTTTAGTGACCGGCCATCACACCCTGTCTAGTGCACTTGGACATCCTCGAGGCTTCACTACTGTCAATCACAAAATAGTTGTTATCATGTATCTCTACCTTTTCCTCACCATTTTCTTGGGTTGTTCCTTCTTCGATATAGTAAAAAGTTAATTGTTCCATTTAGCGCACCAAGTTTTTCTTGCATGGATGCTAGTTTACAATTAGATTGATTTAAGTTTTGTAATTTTTGGTTCATCATTCCAACAAAAATGAAATCTTGGAAAACAAAATTCAAGAACGATAGCTTGGAAGTGCAACTAAAAGTGGATAAATGAGAGCGTCGAATACTAAAGCCATATAGTCTAGTTATTCGACAAAGGTTTCAATCCTTGATTCGAGATGACATAGCCTTCTAGAAAAGAAATACGAGATTAAGGAAATAGCGAGAGAGAATTATAGAAAAGACCTGGATTTAATTTTTCACGAAAACTATTTATTATATTAACTATAGCATTATAATTTTCTATCTAATCTAGTTAATTGCAAAATATTTACTAGTTTGTCTAACTAATATGACATTCAAATAAATTCATAAAATGGGTTGGGTGCTAGACTTTACACTCACTAAGTAGCTTAAATTGGTTAAACCCATTGAAAAATTGCCACTTTTACTCAAACTCAAAAGGGCCTGGGGTTGAAACTTGTAGGAAATGAGCTTTCTCCATTTTCATCCTCTCAATTCATAACTATTAACCAATCAATAAAAAAAAAAATTACACTTTTAAATTATGTGGTAGCGTCATCTATTTCTGCATAATCTCTAACATTATGGCAGTATCTAAATTTTGTTTCCTAATTACAAGGCATTTAATATTGGAACATCAACCTTTGCAATGTACACAAGGTGAATATGACATCATATTTTTAATCATACCTTATAGGATAGGGGCAGTTCCAAAGAATTTACAACTAATATTTGGACGTTTGTTGTCCGCCCTCAAACGTATCGACTGCCATATAGGTTCTCATAAGGTTACGTATCGGTAAATTTCAATATGCAAAAAGAGGAGACTAGAAGGAAAAAATGTTCATAAATGAAAGTGATTTAGTTTTTTTTTTTCCTTTATTTTGGGAAACCCTTTTTTTAAAAAAAAAAAATTCTACAGTAAAGTCATGTCACCGTAACGTAATGGTAAAATATATCTGATTTTAATAAATCATACGTATAAACGGTAAAATAAAAACTCAATAATTTAATTTTTATTGTTGATGAGTATGATATACTAAAATTCAATAAAAATAAAACTGTTAATAGATTCTATTTTATTATTCATAATATAATATATTAAAATCTAGTTTTGTTTTTATCGTTGTGATTTATCATGACGTCGTGATAATACAACCTAACTATTAAAAAAAAACCCACTTTTAAGATGTTGTAATTCGATAAGATTATAATCATACTTGTGGATCTTAATACGTAATCGAGGGGAGATGACAGTAAAAAAATTAGATCCTATGTGAGAAGTTGATGAAGGTTGTCATGCCGATGCTTTTGCTGATTATTACAGTCGTAAAGTGAAGTAAAGTTGTCATTGGAAACCTAGCAGGGGTAGATTCTTTTATAACTTTAATAGCCTTTCGGTGCTTAATTTCAACTGCTTTTATTTCACTTACTCTTCTTTTATCCTTCTCTTTACTGATTACATGGAACAATAATGGAACCCATTTTGTTTTTTTCTTTTGCTTCACTATTCAGATTTGATAGACACCACCATAAAGTAATTTAAAAAAAGAAAAGAGAAGAAGAAGAGGAAGAAGAAGAAGTCTTTTTCTCCCTCCTTGCGCTAGAAGATGCTCCACTTATTTCCTATATACCAAAAAAAAAAAAAAAAACATACCTACATCTACATGAATATTAGCTAAAGCTGAAATTTCTGACTTCTAACCGTCTTTTTTTCCTACCTCCTTTTGACTTTTAAATCTTTCAATCACATTCCTTAATGTCCACCCTCTATGTTCTGGTTGATTGTTTTTCAAATCATTTTGGCGCTTAAGAACATTCTCAGGATGTGAAAACATAACCCGACATAACAACAAAACGATGACTGTAAACATATCCCGACAATGGCTATTGATGTTTGCTCAGAGATTTCTAGCAGTCCAGGAATCAGTCCCAGAATATCCTTCTCCCATGATCTCCAGGAAAAAGACATCAATCCCGTCGAAGATCTGTGCCGGCGTTTGGATTCATCTCTCTTGGATTCAGGCTCTGATTTCGATTTTTGCATTAGTGCTAATAGTTTCCTGTCATCTGCAGATGAGCTTTTCTCCAATGGTAAGATTCTTCCTGTGGAGATAAAGAAGGAGAAAGTTGCCCCTAATCCAAGGTCTACACCACACACTCTTCCCTCTAGGAGTGACATTCCTAGCTCTGTATCTACTCAAAAGAAGAGACTAAAAGAGTTTTTGTCCACGAGTTGCGATACAGATTCAGATACAGATACAGAAGATGATAAAAAACAGTCAACTACGAAATCATTTTGGCATTTCAAGCGCAGTAGTAGTCTCAATTGTGAAAGTGGCAGAACTAAGGGCGTAATTCGACCATTCCAATTCCTCTCGCGGAGCAATTCAACCGGATCGGTCCCAAATCTGAAACAAACTGCGATTGGAAAGGATAGTCAGAGGCCGAATCTGCAAAAACAGCCATCGATTTCGAGTAATCGAAGATCATCATCAGTCTCATCTTTTGGTATGCCTTATTCGTATAATTCATGGCAGAAACCTCAGACTAAGAAAGTTTATGGGAATGGTGTCAGGGTTAACCCTGTTCTGAATTTCCAACCTCATATCACGATAGGTACTGTTAATCTCTTCGGTTTTGGTTCACTGTTTTGCAATTGCAATAGCAAGCTTAAAAAGAAAAAGAAATGAATATTATTTCACTTTGTTTGCCAATGTTGTAACTTCACATCTGTATAATATCAAACATATGGAACATAGCTGTATTTCATTTTAAACGTGTATTTCTCTACGAGGATATACAACTTTCTCTTTGATTTCCCTGAAAAGCATGAAAATTGAGAAGATTCACTTCGTAATATTTGTCACGTGCATATGCACGTGACTTGTAAAAAGCAATTATATTCGAATAGGATTAATTTTACCTCTTTTTTTTTTTTTTTGTAATTATACATTTAAAATTTCAATTTATTTAATTACATATATATAATTAAAAATTTAATTGTCAATATTTATATCTCAATTAACTTTATTTCATATCATAAATCTAATCAACACGATCGATCAATGAAGTAGTCGCTTATAACCTTAAGAGGGTCGTACGACTCTTTATAAGTGATCGTCGATCACTTATTACAAAATAGTGGTTTGAGAGATTCACTAGTAGTTATAGGTAATTACTTACAGCCTTGGAGGTAGCATGACTTTTCTAAAGGTATGTGTAGCTATTTCATTGATTTATCTTATTGAATGGACTATCATTATGAATAAGATTTAATTGAGGTATAAATAGTGACAACTAAAACTTTAATGAGATGAATTGAAACTTTAAGTATATAATTATAAAAAGTTGTAGATTTGGAATATAAATCATAAAATTATCCCTATTCGAATAAGTAGTATTAGTAATGTATAGCTTATAAAAAAACTACTAGCCATATATATATATGATTGGTAATACCTATTAAATTATTACTTTTTTAAAACTACAGTACAACTTATTGTTATTTATTGGTGCATTTTTTTTTTCTTTTTTATATCACGACAGAAAATTGATGAAAGGATATTAATTGTTGATGCATGGATATTGCATATGAATATGTCATGAACACGGGAGACACTGGAACAAGGAATCCTCCTTTCTATGACGCTCTATGCTTTTATTCTTTTTCTATCTGTAATTTACATTTTTTTCCCCTAAATAATTAATGTGGATGTCCTTAGCTTTTAGATTTGGATGGTTGCTTCTTTTGTTGTTTTTCTCATTTTTCTGATTATATTAATGCTTTTATTGGTCCCCGGTTACCTTTTTATCTTGTCTTGATGTGTGGAAGATAGAAGAGAAATAGAAAAACCGGATCTAGTTTCAGAAACATATAATAATGATTAAAAGGAGTTTAGTTGATAATTTTAATAGAATAAGCAGATCTTGATTTGCAAGTATCGTATGATACTTGATTAGATTTCGACAAAACAACTTTAGCATGGCCCATGGCCCCATATGCAGAATTTATACCGTTGCATTGATAATACACTGAAAATATCCGTAGCACCCGATATCTCTCTCTTTCTCTCTCTCTCTCAATTTATAGAATTGCATTTTAAACCCACTAACATCTTTGAAAATTCTATTTTCTTCCATCCTCACCAAAATTTTAGTAGTTGTATATTCCATCATCATCGTAACCGCTACTCCAAAATGTGATAACATAACAACCATATTGATGTAACATCGAGGTGCCAGCTAAAGTAATGTTGTCAGGAAATCTCCAGATAAAACAATTCAGATGGTCATCATCCTTCCAATAAGATTAGGTGTATGGGCTTTATAGGTGTGGAAGAGGAGTTTGTCATGAAAAATCATAAGTAATTTTGAGAATATTTTTGGTAGCTCGTATACATTAAAGTAAAAAAAATATGATAATATCCATTGTTTAATTTCTTTAGCCACTCAGCTCAATTCTGAAATTTCACAGGTAAAGAACAAGGCAAGAGGGGCAAAAGAATTTAAAAAGAAGAGAAAGATAATTACTTGGCCAACAAGGGATAAATTATTCTGACCCAATGTTCAAGCCGAATCATCTTTTAAAATATATTTATCATGCTAATAGGTGTAAGCAATTACATCCAGCACAAAAAAATAAAAACCGAAATTCAGATCGGCTGATTCGGTATCACTAATATTTTGCTTTTGACAAATGGTGGATGTACTGAGAGTTCAAATGAAAAAAATGATAGTAATAATAATAAAATACTAAAACACACATATATACACTTTATTTGCCAAAGTGTCTCATCCCTTAATTTTTTAGTGGTGTTGTTCGCTCTTATTGTCATTTTTGTTTGCTTTTTCACTTGTCCAGTCCTTTACTTGCATGATCGGAGTAGAATTGAGAACCACTATCTTGGCCAGTTAAACATTTTCCAATTGGTGCAAGTGTTTAGTGTTTATTAGGCTAACAAAATCACATGTAGTTACTTTATGGGGTAGAGAAGTTCGTTATAGGAATAATTTTCAGGGACAACCTTCGGCCGGTTCCATCGTAACTCGTCAACAATGGCCAACAATCTGTCTTGTTGTTGACGTTGAATTCTCTTACATGAGATACGAAGAAGGTGAAAAGGAATAAGTAAATCATGCGTTCATTGTTGATTCTTGACATATAAAAATATGATTTACATTTTCGATACCTTTCTTTCAATTTGTCGGTCAAACTATTATTTGTATTGGAAAAAAAAAAAAAAAAAAGGGCTAATTGAATCAGCATATAAAATAAGCAGACCCGATCAACCGAGGGAGTATTTGATAGCTACTAAAATTGTGATGGAACACTCAATTCTTTTGTCTGCACAAACTTCGACTGTACTAATCTATTGGATTTGGTAAGCGTATAAACCTGATTAAACTCGAAAATAATCTAATTTATGTTAAATTCGAACTTCAACATAAACTTAAATAAAAGATATGAAGCGCATATTTTTCAAACAATTGGGCTAAAATAAGTTTGTTTAGGAGATTAAGCTTGTTAATAATACTTTTACTTGAGCTACAATAGTCCTAGGTGCACCTACCATTACTTTTGAAATGACAGATCTAACACATTTCTTCTCTTCAATAAGCTGCAAATCCTCTCTCAAAAGTATATATCTAAGTATTTTAATAATCCTTATTCTTCAAAACAGAGAAATTTATATGTTTATCATCAAAATTATGAAATATTACATAAATATAAATTAGATAAAAAATATTACCAAAATATTAATATTATATTATATCTTGAAGATACAACATAGTTATTTATAATAATTTTGTATTTTATGATATAACAATGATATTTTGATAATTTTTTTAATATAATTTGTAATCACATAATTTTTTTTCTTAAAATCGATAGATATGTATTACACCATTCTAAAACATGATTTTACATATGGCCATAAAGAATTTGTACTTACATTCTAATTTATCAACATTTATACGCATTTTATTAATGATTTATTCTTATAAAATGGCTAATGGTGAATACATATGCCAATTGGTTTATAAATCTCTAAGTGATGATAATAAGAATCAAACTACTAAGTCTTTAATCCACAGTCTAGCCTAAGGCTTAGAAGGACTTACAAGACGAATTCTAATGTCCTAGTCAACTTTTATCAAGGCCAAGCTGATTCTTGCTACTGACCAATTCCTTATGCCAAGCCAAGTAATTATAGATCTCTCAATAGTCGAGTGCCAACTTGACTTATGTTCTATCGACGACCCGATCCCTCACGTGTCTATTTGGCCATAATCGAGCTGACCTTTAGCTTGGCAATATTGGTGCTGAGAAGTCAAGAGTTCCACCATACATCCATAGCCACTTCTTTCCTGAACGATGCCAAGTTTGCATGAATTTTTGCAAATAATTGTTTAATTTAATTAATTTAGTTGTATGTGAATGGTTTGTAAATAAGGGCATGTTGAAAAATGAAATTAAAATTGAAAAGTAAAAAAAGTGGTACCTATTAGAAGTTCTAAGAAATCTTAACTTTAAAAAGGTTCATTTTTTTTTTGTTTTTTTTAATTGAAAGATGCTTTTTTAAGTGATAAAATAGTTTTTATATATTTTCTTTATTTTATTTTCTTCTATATATATTTATTATAATTTTTTTATTTTGTAAATAATTATTTAATTTAATTAAATTAATTTAGTTGCAGGTGAATCATTTGTAAATAAGGGTATATTGAAAAGTGAAATTAAAATTGGAAAGAAAAAAAAGTAGTACCTATTAAGGGTTTAAAAAATTAGCCCTTGAATCCAAAATTTTTTGTTTTCAAACTTTTTTCTAAAAATTGGTTTTTTAAGTGGACCAATGGCTAAGTTAAATTGGTCTATCTAATCGATTTAACCTAACCTTCTTTTTCCTGACTTCAATCGGGTAGTAATTCTAAAGGATTTTCAAAATACAATTAAAAACTAAATTTTCCTTAACTCCTAGTTGAGAGTTAATATTAAACGAGTTAGAGTTTAATGCTAATCGGGTTAAGAAAAATAATAAAAATCAGGTTCAACAACTACAAGCGAAACTCCTTTCCCCCTTGCCTTTAGCTTTGAAGATGTCCTCTTAATACAACTTGAACTCCCTAGAACCTAAAACTTCGATGTTAGTGTTAACAAAATACCTCTCCAAGCGAGCTTAGACACCATTGATAAAGTAAAGGAAGTTGTAAAAGCTTGAGTAGTTGCATACCAACAACGTGCAACTAGATATTATAACAAGAAAGCTAAGTACAGGGTCTTCTAACCGGGAGACCTAGTCTACTACAAACTAGAATCGATAGGGTCCTGCAAAGGACAAGCAAAATTATCTCCCAACTGGGAAGACCCAATACGAATCAAAGCAGATATAGGCGGTGATGAGGTCCTAATTGTATATATTTTATTTAGTGATTTTGATGATTTTTCCTTGATATTTGGGTTTATTTTTAGATAATAATACTTAATTGAGTAAATTTTTATTTTTTAGGTTTTATAACGATCTATATGAGAAAATAAGAAGATAGAAACAAATTTTATTCAAATTGGAGTTAAAATAAGTAAGTTACGAAAGTTTGAAGATCAATATAACTAAATGATACAATTGTGTCATTTTCAAGCAAAATTGGAGCTGCTTTTCTACTGTTGCAGACTAGGACATAACTATGTCGTCTATCATGTCATTTCCAGTTTTTTTTAAAAAAAAAAAGAGAAGAAGATGAACATGAAGCATGGTTAGAGACATTACCAAAAGACACGGTTGTCTCTTTTCTAGCTAACATATTTTTTAGCTCTTTATATATAAAGTATTGTTAGGATATATTTAAAAGAAGAACTTTTTGGCATGACTTTAGGGAGTTTTTGAAGTTAGCAATAATTAAGAAAGTAAGGAGAAAAGAAGATTTCAAGATTTAGTTTTGTTTAGATTTCATGATGCTTCTTTTCATTCTTTTCTATACTTTGCTTTTAGATTCTTATTTTGCGATGTATAGAGAGTAAAACCTTAGTATCTAAGTTTTGTGGAACCTAGATCTATTTATGTGATATTATTATTGCTTGATTAATTTAGTTCTTTATTATTTTTTTTATTTAACTATGTTTGCTTCATGATTTAGGTTATTATTTCCATGGGTAGTAATCTAGAGTTTGATATCTTATAAGAAAATCAAGAGATTTCTTATAAGAGAATTGAGAGATTTCTTATAAGATTAGATCTAGGCATAATTGATGTGAATTGTTGCAAGATTAGAGATAATTTGCAAGATTTCTTCGGAATTTTAAATTAAAGCATAGAGAATTATTGTTTAATAATACAATCTTAAGTCATGCTATTGAGAAGAGATTCTAATAGGTGATTTTAGAGTTAGGGTTAATTGGCTTGAGAAAGTGATTAACTTTAGTCGAGAATTCTCCCGATGAAGAAAGATCAAAGAATAAATTAGATTATCTTTAAGAAAATCACATGTTAGATTTAAGGGAAACGAGATCTAGGTATAACATTGAATCTTAAATTAATTGAATTGCTTTCTTGTTAATTCTTGAATTGTGTCTTAGTTAATCTTTAATTTAGTTTTATCAATAATTTAGATATACTTCTTTAATTTTCTTGAAATTAATTTGCTGGTTAGATAATAGAATTCTAGTGAGTATTAGTAGTTAAAGTCCATGAAGGATCGACACTTGGACTTAATCTGCTATATTATAAACTAATAAGTGTACTTGCCTACATTAAGTTTTTAGTGCCATGGTGGGGGACTTTTGATATTAAGAAAGCTAGTAGATTTATTAATTTAACCATATTTTTTTTATCTTTTCTCCATTTCTTTTCCTTTCTTAGAGTGATCTTTATCTAAATTCTTTTTTTTTTTTCTGGTGTAGTATATGACAAGAAGCTGGCCAAAGGATTCAATTAAAATTGATCTTAAGATTGAGAGGACGACTTTACACAATTTGAGGCAATTATCTATCAAAGAAATAGTTGAGGCAATAAACTAAGGATCTCTTATTAGATTGAAAGACAAAGTGGAATTGTTAGAGGGCAAAGTCAAGGATCAAGCGATAGAACAAGAATTTGATCATAAAAGCTTACCTAATAACATCATGGCCAATAACAAGGATCAGAATCAAACTATGTTGGACTACTTTCAAGCGTCATTAACTGGTACCTAGTCTTGCATCAACTGACCAACTGTTGTAGCCAATAACTTCGAGATCAAGCCAAACATAATTTAGATGGTGTAACAGTTTATCCAATTTGACGACCTCAAAGATGAAGATCCTAATGTACATATTTCCAGCTTTTTGGATTGTATGTAATACTTTCAAGCTTAACGGGACAACTGATGATGCTATAATTGCGCCTCTTTCCATTTTCTTTACGTAGCCAAGCTAAGTAGTGGTTGAATTCCTTAGCAAGGAATTCAATCACAACTTGGAATGAATTGGCAGAAAAATTCTTGGAGAAGTATTTTTTGCCTACGAAAACTGCAAAGTTCAAAGCCGACATCTCATCTTTTGCCTAGATAGATGGTGAGACCTTATATGATATCTGGGAGTGCTTCAAGGATTTGCTAAGGCAGTGTCTACATCACGACCTCTCTCTTTGGATGGAAATGCAAACATTCTACAATAGTATAAACCCTTCTACAAGGCAAATGATAGGTATAATACCTGGAGGTACACTCAATACCTAGACACCCGAGGAAGTCTAGGCTTTGATAGAAGGTATGGCCATGAACAATTACTAATGGGAGAACCCCAAGGGGAAGCAAAAAGTCGTAAATGTATTTGAGCTCAATACTGTATAATCTCTAGCCACTCGAGTGGAGATGTTGAGTAAGAAAATTGAATCCCTCTTAACTAGTTCACAACAACCATAGTTTAACCCCAACAACTTTATTCAAGAAGGGATTGTAGGTTGTGAACAAATAGAACAGGTTAATTTTCTAGGGAAACATGCAAGACCTTAGTATAGTCCTTATAGCAATACTTATAACCCAGGGTGAAGAGATTACCTTAATCTTGCATAGGGAGGTTAGGATCAAAGTCAAGGCCAGTAGTGGTAGGCAAGGAATCAGCCACAACAAAGATCAAATTTGCATATATTAGGATTTCAACAATAGGCAGTACCCCTTCTTGCTTTAGAGAAGAAGTTAGAAAGCCTCTTAGAAATATATATTCAATCTAATGAGGTTGGAATGCAACAAACAAGGGCCTCTTTAAGGAACTAAGAAGCTTCCATCCACAACCTAGAGAATCAAATTGGACAACTTGCCAGGATGCTAAACGAGAGACAATAAGGATCATTGCCCAGAAATATTGAAACAAACCTTAGGGAACATGTCAATCCAGTGACCTTGAGAAGTGGTAGAGAACTGCAAGTTGAGAAGAAGGAGGATAAGGAAACTGTTGAGAAAGAAGTGGAGGTCAAGGGTAAGGAAAGTTTAGAACCATTGAGATCAAGAGAGAGTATAGAGCCACTAAAAGTAAAGGAGTACAAGCTACCTATTCTGTATCTGCAACGTCTTAAGCAAGATTGCCTTGATCCAACTAAGTAATTCAATAAATTCCTCGATCTTTTTAAACAACTTCATATGAACTTACTTCTTATTGATGTTTTATTGTAGATGCCAAAGTACGTAAAGTTCCTCAAGGATTTTCTATTGAACAAGAAGAAGTTGGAGGATCTTTCAACTATTACATTAAATGGGGAATGCTTGGCACTACTTTACAAAAAGTTGACAAAGAAATTACAAGATCCAGGGAGTTTTACTCTTCCATGTGTGCTTAGAAAGTTGTTAGTAAATAATACTTTGGCAGATCTAGGAGCTAGTATAAACCTGATGCCATTTAAGTTGTTTAAAAAGCTAGGGTTAGAAGAACCTAAACTAACACGTAGGTTCATTCAATTAGTTGATAGGTTCACCACATACCTTACAAGCATTATAGAGGATGTTTTAGTGTGAGATAATAAATTCATTTTCCTTATAGATTTTGTTATCCTCAATATAGATGAGGATCTTGGGGTACCATTGATTTTAGGTAGATCCTTCATAGCTTATGCTAGGGCTATGTTTGATGTTAGTGAGTGTAAGCTTATGTTAAGGGTCAAAGATAAGGAAATTGTTTTCTAGAATCCAGATTCAATGCACAAGTTCCTTGACTTAGAGGGCATAAGCTATGATCGTGATACTTTTAATGCTATTGTTATTGAATGCGTACAGGAAACACTTGTCAAAGGACCTATGAACGATTGCTTAGAAGTAGGAGATGGAGAAATGGTGAAAACTCTTAATCAATTAGAAGTTCTAGCTCAATTGGGAGTTAATGAACCTAATGTGGTGAAGACGAGGATTGAATCATTTTGTAGACCAAAAGACAGAAAGTTGAAACCTCCCAACGTAAAACCACTGGTCTTAGAGTAAAAACACTCAAGATAACGTTTAAAACGTGTTTTATAGTGAGGAGCTCAAAGCTACCGACAACCACTCCATCTAAGTGAAAAGTGAATAAAAAGAATAGACTCGAGCAATACAAGTTTGATGAGTAGCACGATAAAAAGAAACTTAGTAGAAGTTATACAATTAGACAAGAGAATTTGCTATATAATGGAAAAAGGGTAAGTCAAACCATGTTTGGAGGGTTTAAAAGCGAGATAAGGATAGAGATCCATCTCCACTTAGATGAAGGTAAGTAAACGATGCATTTCGTCAAGCTATCAACATTAAACATAGTGCTCTTAGGGGGCAATCGAAGTTTTTTTTTTTTTGTTATTTTTTTTTACTTGTAGGTTGTTTTAGTAATTTTATTGTTTATTTTAGCACTTTAACACTTTTATTTTTCATTTTAAGGTCAAGTTCACTTTTATGTTGCACTATAAATACAATAGTCCCACTAACCGGTTAGTGGGTAAGGGTTAAGGGGATAGCATCCCCTATGGGGTTTATGGGGCAGCACCTCAGAAGCAAAACAAAATTTCAAAATTTATAAATGCAACATAATAAGTTTTCCTTTTAGTTTAATTTTTGTATTAACTTTCTTTAATTTAATTTTTTGTACTTTTATTTCCCTAAGTTTCTTTTATTTTTCAAATCTTGCATTTAGGTTAGGCATGCATAAATTAAAATAAAAAAACAATAAAATTTAAAAGTAAAAAGAAAAATAGTGTAGTACAGTCATAGTATACGGTCATAACCTAGACCGTGTGAATTCTAGGCGACTTATATGATTGGTCCATAGAAGGATACATGGTCTAGAGATACGGTTGTGCCTTAAGCAATATCAGTACCAGGATACAATCTTGGCTACGCTACAGAAAGATACTCGACCACGAGACATGGTCATGTCTCGAGTCGAGTATCTTTCTGTAGCGTAGCCAAGATTGTATCCTGGTACTGNCATAATAAGTTTTCCTTTTAGTTTAATTTTTGTATTAACTTTCTTTAATTTAATTTTTTGTACTTTTATTTCCCTAAGTTTCTTTTATTTTTCAAATCTTGCATTTAGGTTAGGCATGCATAAATTAAAATAAAAAAACAATAAAATTTAAAAGTAAAAAGAAAAATAGTGTAGTACAGTCATAGTATACGGTCATAACCTAGACCGTGTGAATTCTAGGCGACTTATATGATTGGTCCATAGAAGGATACATGGTCTAGAGATACGGTTGTGCCTTAAGCAATATCAGTACCAGGATACAATCTTGGCTACGCTACAGAAAGATACTCGACCACGAGACATGGTCATGTCTCGAGTCGAGTTGTCCATAATATATATATATATATATATATATATATATATATATATATGTATGTCTCTTTTGGCTTTCTCTCACTTCTCATCATACAAACACATAGGATCTTCTCTTTCTCTCTACTCTTTCACTCACACCAAACACTCAACAGCAAACACTCTCAATCATCTTTGATTTATAACCCATCACTCATATCGATTTAATCTTCCCCAAGTGCACTACACTTTAAGTACTTCGGTAAGTTCTTGATATCTCTCGTTTTTCTTGAATTTTTTATGAAAGAACTCATTTGGATTTCACTTATTCTTGAGGCTTTTGCAAGATTCTATTTAGTGAGTGTGGGTTATGATGGATGTTGTTTGTTTGAGTATTTCGATAGTGATGTGAATGATGAACATAACCGTGTTCTTGAATTGGTGCTAATCCTTGGGTTTGCAAAACACGAGTTATGGCATGACCATATCATTTGTAGTACATGACTATAGGTATGGGATTCTTGAATGTTTGAGTTGAAGTACTAAACTTCATTGCTTTATATGCCTTTTTCTTCAATTTAGCACTTAGAGCTTTAGTGTTTAATCAACATACAAGTGCTATTGATTCATGCCATTGAGGATTTAGGAGTTTAAGCATGCCTAGAATTTCTTTTGTAACAATAGTTGTTAGGATTGCATGAAAGACTTCTCAAGAACACAACTATATTTTTCATGCATACCATATGTTTGACAAAATTCCTTAATGAGTTATAGTGTTTATTTTCCACACCTAGTCATGATTTTTTTTTTTTATCTATTTCTTTATTCTAAGTGTAGGGAAGCTTCGGTGTATTGGAAATTTGACTTGAATCTTGTTTCCTTTTGTAGAGAAACATGGTACTTAAGCTAAATTACAAGTTAAGACGAAGGAGCAAGGATAAAGAGGTTGCTGAGGAAGAGGAGGAGGATGAAGAATACGAAGAGGATGAGGATAATTTCATGGATGATGCCTCTAATTAGGAGGATTGTGGAGTCAATTGAGTCTTATTATGAGGCTAAGGTCTTGGAACTTTAAAACTTATGTGGAAGAATGCGCTTGATTTGGATTACTTCAAACTTTAGACTTCTTGCATTGATGATTCATGTTACTCAAATTTTCAAGGGAGTATTAGTTTTTCCTTCTCACTTTTATATCACCTAACTCATAATTTTTTTGATTGATATATTTTTCATGTGTCACTTAATTTGTACATTGAGGACAATGTATGGTTTTAAGTGTGGGGAAGGGAATATAGACATTTTTAGAAACTTTTACTACTTAGGAGACTAATTTTTTTGCATGTAACCCAATTTTATTGTTTTATTGACTTGCAATTACTTGGAAATTGATAACTTCCAATGAGCTGAATGTAATTTGAATACTTGATTTTTAATGTTTGATTTACACTATGCTAGAGTTGATAAGTAAATTCTTTTTGGAGTAAAGTTAAGGATTATTTAGCTTAGGATTTTATTACTTAGGAATAGAGCAACATCACTGGTTAAGAGTTAGTTATGACTATTTTCGAAGCTTATTTTGATGTATACTTTCCTCTTAGATAACTTTAGAGTCTTATAATCCTTAGTAAACAAACAAATGAAATTTATTTTTTGAAAAAGCCTAGAAAACTTAAAATAGTTGGAGGTAGAAAGCGATATAAATGAAAAAAAAAAAAAGAGAGAGAGGTAAAATTGGTAAGAATTTGCCTTAGTCCTTTAGAAGAGCGAGGTTGAATTCCACTGCCAATACTAAAATAAGCTTAAAGGATAAGTTGGTATGGATTAGCCTTAGTCTCCTAGAAGAGTAAAGTTCTTTCCTGTTATCAATAAGAGAGCTAGGTTAGTATAGATCGGTCTTAGTCCCTCAAAATAGCGAGATCCTTTCTCATTGCCAATACAATTGTCTTTAAATAATATGTTTAATTAATAACATAAATTTAGTGAATTTGAAGCCTTCTAACTAAAGCATGAATTTGATCTTGAGTACGGAGTCTTTGATTAAATGATCTGGTTAAACTTTGATTTACATAAATTAGCTTGTGAACTTTAATATTTTATGTCCTTTGGACATTGGGAAAAAAAGATTGAGTATAAAAGTTAAGGAAGTTATTTAAACAAAATTGATTGGATTTGTAAGTTGAGTCTTTCTAGGTTAAGTGTAAATTTTAGTTAGTTTCTTAGGTGGTAATGGTTTTTAACATAAGAATTCTTGCCCTATTTTTTCTTTGATTTATTTGCTTGAAGACAAGAAAATTTTTAAGTGTGGGGAAGTTTGATGAGTTCTTAATTGCATATATTTTATTTAGTGATTGTTGATGATTTTTCTTTGATATTTGAGTTTATTTTTATATAATAATACTTAATTGAGTAAATTTTTTTTTTTTAGGTTTTGAAATGATCTATGTAAGAAAACGAGAAGATAAAAATAAATTTCACTCAAATTGGAGCTAAAATGAGCAAGTTACGAAAGTTTGAAGATTGATACAGCCGAATGACCCGAGTATGTCATTTTCAGGCAAAATTGACGTTGATTTTCTATTGTTACAGCCTAAGATGCGACTAAAAGACATGACCATATTGTCGATTGTGTCATTTCCAGTTTAAAAAAAGAAGAAGAAGAAGAAGATAGATGTGAAGTACAGTTAAATATACGCCTAAAAGACATGGTTATGTCCCCGATCGTATTTTTTCCAACCAACTTATTTTTTTTTAGCTCTTCATATATAAAGCCTTGTTAGGATTTATTTGAAAGAAGAACTTTTTTTACGACTTTTAGGAAATTTTTGAAGTCAAGAACAATCAAGAAAGCAAGGAAAAGAGAAGATTTTAAGATTTAATTTTGTTTAGATTTCATGATACTTCTTTCTATTCTTTTATATACTTTGTTTTTTTATTCTTATTTTGCAATGTATAAAGAGTATAACCTTAGTATCTTGGCTTTGTAGGACATAGATCTATTCATATGATATTATTATTACTTGATTAATTTAGTTCTTTATTATTTTCTTGATTCAACTATGTTTGCTTCATGATTTAGGTTATTATTTCCATGAATAGTAATTTAGAGTTTGATATCTTATAAGAGAATCGAGAGATTTCTTATAAGATTAGATCTAGGCATAGTTGATGAGAATTGTCACAAGATTAGAGATAATTTACAAGATTCTTTCAGAATTTTAAATTAAAGTGTAGAGAATTCTTTATTTAATAAAACAATCTTAGGTCATGTTATTGAGAAGAGATTCTAATAGGTGATTTTAGGGTTAGAGTTAATTGGCTTGAGAAAGTGATTAACTTTAGTAGAGAATTCTCCTTGTCAAGAAAGATTAAAAAATAAATTAGATTATTATTAAGAAAATCATATGTTAGATTTAGGAAAAACAAGATCTACGTATAACATTGAATCTTAAATTAATTGAATTGCTTTATTGTTAATTCTTGAATTACGTTTTAATTAATCTTTAATTTCATTTTACCAATAATTTAGATCTACTTCTTTAAGTTTCTTAAAATTAATTTGCCTGTTAGATAATAAAAACTTAGTGAGTACTAGTAGTCAAAGTCCTTAATGGATCAACACTTGGACTTAATCCGCTATATTATAAATTAATAGGTGCACTTGCCTACATTAGGCAGCGAGACATATAGACTTGAGACTTTAAATGAACAACTTATCTCCTAAACATGGAATGTAGCTAACCTTCAATCATACTTCATGTAGACTACGTAAACAAGTTTTGGGCAACTATGTATCTCATGAAGGACTTAATCAAAACAATGATGATTATTCTACATTATGTATACTCATTACCCCACTTATCTCTAAGTCCCTGCCCCATTTGTAGACACATCATTAGTGTCGAATAAATTGAGTCGATTCTCATTCTCGGTGATTGGACTTACTCATAGGATTATTCGCCTAAGAGAACATGAGGCTCAAGTCCTACCTTGAGCACCCACTTATAGGATTATTCACCTAAGAGAACCTAAGCCTCGAGTTTTACCTTAAATAGCCACTCATGGGATTATCTGCTTGAGAGAACCTAAGTCTCAACTCATACCTCGAGCACTTACTAGGTACTCACACCTAAGGTCCCTATAGGACAAGTATATAGACTATCTATAACGCCTGACCTTACATACCTTCGACCCTATATGGCTCAATGACCCTTGATTGGACATTACCTGGATTGGGAATCTTGAGCCTAGGCCTCAAAACAAGAAGACCCCATAAGCAGTTAAGCATAGATTATGAAAACAAAGAAAAGAGAAGAAAGGCAATGCATACAGATACAACAATCATCCATTCATTATGGTTAAACTTGTACAAATTTCAAGGCTAACATCAAAATTGCCCCGCAAAGCACAAATAGATGTTATAGCTAAATTGAACAAAATAAAAGAGAAGAAAAATACAAAACCTAAGCACAGTCAATCAATTAAGCCTCCCCTGGGTCACCTCTTCCAACAGCAACATCCCCCTCACCATCATTGTCATTACCTTCTAGGTCCTCGCCAGGATGCCCCTTTATGAGATAGTTTAGGAAACTAAAATTACAGTGAGGATACACTTCCTCACAATCCATCTTTGACATGCTGGCATTGTCTTGACTAGCACTGAACACAACATCCTTATAGTTCCAACTTGATGAAAATTCATTAAAGAGCTTTTTTATTGCTTCGAAAGTCAGATCACATCCGTCCTTCAACTCCTCCTCCTTCTTTGCTAAGCTGGCTTAAGTAGCTGTAAGTTCCCTTTGCATGTAGTTGGCCTCTTCCTAAGCTGACTCCTCACTCTTTCGAGCGACATTAGCCTTTACCCTAAAGGCTTCCTCCCCTTCGTAGGCAATGTCAGCCTTTACCTTTATAACCTTTGCCTCCTCCCAAGTAGCTTTTACCTCTTAATGGGCCGACTTTGCTTCTCCCTTAGTCATAGAAAGCTTTTCTTTGTAAGCACTATGCCTTGTATCTAGATCCTCAACTCGCTTCTCGTACCAACTTAGCCTAGATCGAAGATTCGTAACATACTACTCTAACTGAAGCTTCTTGATACCCTAATTGTTGCTTTCTCCTTGCAACCGGAAGTTTTCCTCAACATTACCAACTCTTGCCTTAACCTCATGCATTCTTCATCACCTTCTTATTTGCTTACCTAGCCAGCGTACAACAAATACTACAAAATTAAAGTCCATGAATACAGGCCAATAAGAAGAGTACTATTCAATAAAAACATTGCATTGTACCTCATTAAAAAGCCAATTCACTCTCATAAAGCATGATGACAAAGGCTCTTCACTTCTCCTAGTCCCCTCAAAGCCAATAGTAAGCACTTATTGATAAGCTTATTGTACATGGGCCTTCTTTAATGACCACTCTCTTACGATGATGACCTTGTCATGATCATACATTCTCATTTCTACCTCTTAGTGCAACATTGATAGAAACGACTCCTGCATGCCATCTTCAACTCTGCCTTCATTGGAACCAATTTGACCATTAGGCTGCTCTTCTAAGTTTATTATAGGCTCCATGCTCCTCTCCCTATTGCTCGCTTAAAAGCCACTTTGGTTGCAAATAGGCCTTCCTGAACCACCTTCAACTGGTACAACCGACTCCCTTGGCACTTGCCTCGATGCCCTACTAGTAAAAACCTTAGGCATAGCTTGTTAGGGCACCCCTAACTTGGACATAGGCACAGTAACCTCTCCTTGTTCAACAACAATCATAGGCACACTGATTGGAATGCCTCCTAACCCTTCAACCACAAGTTTCTTTGACTTAATCTTTAGGTCATCTACCTTCTTTTTCTTCTTTAGGACAAGAAAAGCCTTTGCCTCTTGATAAATGTGCAAAATTGCACATTTATCTCAACTTAATTACTATATATTTATGCATTTCATGGTGCCTTTATTGTAAGTTATGTTCATAAATCATGAAAAATACAATTTTTTTTAGTCAATTGCATAAATAGTGAGATAAATGATCAAAATATGACTCAAATAGCTGTGTACAAACTCATGTATTCATATGATGATTGTATGCCTTTTAATAGGTGAGTTTATGCAGTTTATAAAAGAAAGAATTATTCAATTAGTTATCTAGTCATGTTCACAAGGGTATACACTTAGATTAATTGTTTGTGCTTGGCTTTCATTAATATGAGCTCATTGACTCTCTCTATGTTGTTAGTTTTGTAGCAAATTTTCCAAGCAAACCAAACCTAACCAGCTCTTATCTAAGAATAACAGCGAGCTAGGAACTCCAAATGATAGCAACAACTAATTGAAGCAATCATAATCGAACATAGGAACTCATTTAGAGAAAAGGAGATGGGGGACAATAGTAAACTCTAGTTACAGTAACTTATTGACTTAAGCAAATTGAGTTGCTCATTCTTCATTTCATGTGAACCTTAAGTGCACTAATTCTCCATTAAGTGGGAATTGAATTGAGTCGCAAATGTTTTAGCCTATTGACTAGGTTAAGGATTTGAAATTGAGAGCCGCTACTCACTTTAGGAAATTTCATAGCAGCTATGAAGCAAGATACATACTTTAACAGTACCTTGTGAGCACCACCATGTGACATCAACCTACAGTAGTGAAGTAAAATTGATTAGCACCTGTCACAACAATCTAATCACCTCAAAACTTTAAGGGAGGAAGCTCTAAGACTATAATGTTTAGTGAGAATTTATTCTTTCTTCATTTGCTTTCTCCAATCATCTTCAAGGCTGGGTTTCAACTTTTTTGCTCAAGAAAATTAGTCCTTAGTCAAGATAAAATGACACTCTTTACCTAAGTTTTACATGCCACGAGCAACTACTTGAGCTTAGGAATTCCATAACTTGATCAAGTGCATGCCGTCTTGAAATTTCAGTAGCCTATGCAGTAGAGTGTCCACACAAACAATAGCTCCAGAACTTGAAAGCTTTAAAACCGAACCAAGCACCAAGCTGCATCGAACAAAGCATATCGCCGAACTTTTATCAATTGCACATACCACAAACTTGAACTTCAAAAGACCAAACAAAGTTTTCATGTGACAACTGGAATTGAACAACCAGCAAACTGAGTTCACTCCATAACCAATCCAACCGGTGTGCTACAAGTTATAACCGAGCTGCAACATGTTGCAGCAGCTGAACTGAGTTGCCAAGCACAAATAAGAGTGATCGTTAACTCCTAATTGCAGCTATCCAAGTTCTTTCTTCAATGACCCACACAAATGATAGTAGCAATTCCTAGCACCTTCTTTGGATAAAATTTAGCAGCAGTCAGAAACAATAACCAAGCTCCTATCTACTACACGCCAAGCTGCAAATTTATTCTTCCTAATTACCTGATTTATTTATTTTTCCGAACTTGCAATTCATTTGAATGAACTTGTCCTTATCTTTGTTTGGATGCCCAAATCACCTCATTACTTTCTTTTGATTTGTCTGACAGGTAACGGGGACAGCAACTAAAGCACTCAACGAACCAAGCTGCCTTCCATAGCAAATATGAGCAGCAACGGAGGCACACTCGAGCAGACCATACAAGCTTCTTCAACCAGGCAATTACACTTCTGAGTTGCTGTCCATATCACAATTGCAGCAACTCCATGCTCAACCAAACAACAGCAACTAAAGCAGAGTTATTCGCTAGGTCATGGGCTTCATTCGCGGGACAGCAGCTGCAATTTCTTCAATCAGCCGCTACATTCACTTCAAACAGTAGCAGGCCGTGATTTCCAAGTGTTTTAAGCAGCATCTGATCATTCCACCAAGCAATAGTCGAACCAAAACCAACCAGCAGCAGAGCAACAACATGAACAGCAGCTAATGCTCTTCTACAATCCTAACCGATCGAGAACACGTAAACAGCCAAGTGACAGCTCCATGGACACGTGCTACAGAGAAGTGTAGCAGCTGACTGAGAGCTCTTCAACATTAACAACCGAACAACCCCTATGCCAAGACATCCACACGCGCGCGGGTCAGATTTCAGCTGCCACGGCACTTATAACTTCAGCAATAGCAGCCAACAAGCTAACTGCAACAAGCAACACGTGAACTATGTACAGTAGCAGCTTGTGCAACTCCATTCACCGACTTGAGCGCCTATTCAGCAGGCTATGACTCATTTCACAACAAATTGTGAGACCAAGCTGATCTGAGCTAACTCCAGCGAAGCAAATTCCAATCGAATAGCTGTAGCAACGGAACAACAACAGGCTGTAGCTTCAAAATGTGCACAAGTGTAGGCCATAAAATTTCAGCCCATGTCATGGTTCATGGCTGACGTGGAGAGGGAATGTAATATTAAATTACAGCAGCAGGATTGGAAAAGAGGCCCTCAGTCAATTTCACTCACACACATGGAATCTATCTTTAATCCATGCTGTGACCAATTTTCAGTTACACCTCACGTGGGCCTTACTATTTTTGTTTGGAATAAGAGAAGCAAGTCCTGAACACTAGACTCATTTGCTCTGTTGATTACACAATAGATCAATAGCTTCCATCAATTATTCAAAAAAGACGTGTAGGCTTCATTTGGATTATGTCCGCGTCAGACCCATGCAACAAAGGGTTTGGTTTCTTTTCAGTTATAGAGCAACAAGGGGTTTTTAATAGAGGAGCCGAATACAGAGAAAAAAAAAAAGGGAGGGTAGTTTTAGTTGAAGAAAAAACAGTAGAGGAGAAAGTAATACAGTAGCTTCTAGAGAGAGTTTAGACAGTAGCTTAGGGATAATTTTATTGGAGAATATTGATAAACAGAATTTTATTTTATTTTTTTTAGTTCATTAATTTTATTATGTTTTGTTTAATTTTTGGACATTAATTCCTTTTGCTCTATCTTACTAGAGGATCTCTCGGGTGCCTAAATGTCTTAAGATATGCCGATTTTTATATCGAGTTTTAGATTTAATTATACTAATTGATGTATTTTTTTTTCTTGTTATTTTCACTTGTTATATGTCTTGGATCATTTGGATTTTGTGATGTGATATTGTGCTTAATATTTTAGGTTTTGCATTGATAGATTTAATAAATTGATGTATTTATGATTTGTTCTGATATTAATATTGAATAATGAGTATTTTGCTATTATGTTTATTATTTAGTTATTTAGTATTTAGCTACCATTTTTTAACTAGATAGAATTATAAGATATTCGTAAAGATTTCGATAACTTGTGATGAATATAGTTTGAATTTTTTTAAAAAACTCGCCATATGGATATATGGGTTTTAATTAAATTCATGAATTCATGCACTTAATGCAATTGGAAATACAGTTCAGGTCGTAAGGACATGCTTGGTTCATATTTCTAATTACAGTAGTGTTTTCGGTGTAAATGGATCACTATCTACCTGATTATTATGGATAAATTGTCTTAGTGGGTGGATTTATGCTATAATTAGAATTTAACTACTTTAATCGGTGGTGAGTTTTAGTGAGTTTAGTTAAATCTTGTTTAGTCAATTTCGAATATGAATTTAAGACATCATATCGATTCAAATGAAAATAGATGTATGAATCCCGTTTTGATCTCTTTTTATCTCCTAAACTCGAGACTCTCATAGTGTAGTTAAGACATTTGATTTAGTGTTCACTTTATTATTTAGTTTCCACTTACTTTTAGTTTAATTATTAATAGCTTAGCTTAGAGAAAAACTTAATTGATTTAGGACTTAATACCTAGTACTTAGTTTTCTATAGAATATGATCTTGACTCACCGTTTATATTACTTCTACAACTTGATACCCTTGTCAAATCATGCTCATGCTTTTAGTGAGTCACCTCCTTGGCCACATTAGCAACTTCGTCAACCGAAATAGGCCCTTCTACAATCGCATCATGAGCAGGCTCATCCCCTTCTTCTAGCCTCTTTCCCTTCAAACGATGCCTCTCTTTCTGGATCTGTATCATCTTCTTCTTGAAGTCTTCTCCAGACAAATTGTACATTACAAATACAAAAAAGCACTAAGCAACTTGAGGAAAAAAGTGCAATAAGCATAATTATAGAGGAGAGCAACCCTAAGCTACTAACCTCATACAACACACCTCTACCCCTAAACCAATGTCGATGGCCACCTTCCCCCTAACTACAATAGCACCCATAACTATCTCCTAAGCATGCAACATTTCACCCTTCAGATACAAGTCTACCATCTCCATAACATCAAACCCCGACCCCTTCCACCAACTAATATCAAGGATCTACTCCTTAGCCTCTTCATCTTCTTTATTTAAGTAGGTAATGGACGATAAATGGACTGGCTTCGCTTGCTTCATAGGAAAATCCAAGGCACAGGGTACCCTTATAACATAGAACTAATACCTCTAGTCATCAATTTTGCTCTTTTTCTTGAAGAACAACTTCATTGGTGCCCTTCGGTCAGCATAATAAACCTGACCACCCAAATTCCCCTTTAATTGGAAAAAATACCAGAACAACTGAGCCGTAGGCCTCCTCATATGAAAGATGAATACAGCTTCGAAGGCTATTAGTATCTACCAAGCATTGGGATGAAGCGAGCTCGGATTTACTTGGAAGTATCTAAACACCTCTAACTAAAATTTCATGAAAGGCAGTCACATCTCCATCTCTACTGCCTTTCAATACACATAGAATGAACGCCCATCCCTACCATAATCATAGGCCTGGACACCTTTCTTAGATAAGCACATTTCCCATGCATTCGTGTTGTGACCTACCTCCTTGCAAACCTTAAGCCATCGATCTTCCTTATGGACATATTCCACCTTAGTGACCCTTCTTGAGTGAATACTCACATAGAGGCTTTGCCTCCGCAAACACCCTTCGAACTTCCCATGTGTAACTCCTATCTATGTTGTTGCCTTTGGTCATTGTCGTTTATTTGAGGGGGAGTAGGGACTGGCTCGTCCCTTTGGTCAGAGCTTGTGCTTGCCTCACCTTTGAAACAGTTTTCCTTAGGTTACTGGTTAGCCATCTCTAAGAAGTTGAAAGAAAATGGAGGAAATAGAAGGAAAGCAAGGGATAAGAAATGTTGATGAAGTAAGAAATACCTTGGAGTGATGTTGGCAAAGTAACGACCAAAGAGTGAAAAATGATTTACCTTAAGCCCTTATATAGTGTAGCTAGGCCAAGCGAAGCATTGCCTAAACAACCATTGCCCTTAATGACTACATATAATAATCTCTAAACCAAAGGCCGGATGTAGCATAGTTAGGTGGATTGCCAATAGGGCATAAGCATATGCAGACATTAATTGCATACGACTCTCAAGGACTTAGATTGCTCTAATAGTCACATCTATTACCTTAATAGCCATTCTAGAATGACCAATGCTTGAATCCCCGAGCATGTCAAAAGTTAGGACTGAGTGTGTACTTACACAAGCTCCCCAAAGTCCAAAAGCACTTGATCTTGAGCACTTCGCAATGATTGAGACAAGTGCAAAAAGAAAGATCAATAAAGTAAAAATGAAAGAAATTGAAAAAGTACACAAACATGTGGAGAGCATCTTGATTTTCATTAAATTTGAGAATCATTACAAGGCTCGAGGCCAGCATACCAGCCTTGAATACAAGCTATCACAACAAAAAATACAAAGTATATTGTACGGGCTGGAGCCCCTTTTTTATCGCTTGGCATAGTCTTCAAGCTTATAACTTTAACTCAGCTTCAGTAGATGGCCTTCCTAACTTGGTTTGTGTGTAATCTTAAGCCAGTATAAAGCAAGGAGCCCAACCCAAGCTGGTTTGCAACTTCAACTAGGCTCTTCGATTGTTTTGACAAACCATGCCTAGCTGATTGATTTGTAGATGACTACAAACTTGGGAGAATAGTGGTTGCTGTGCCTCTTCTACTGTCGAAGTTACCATAGAGCAAGGTCCCTTGCACCTGTCCTAGCTAGTGGTGGTACACTCTTCCTTTATCAAGCTCATGCTATCATAGTGACCTAAAGAAGAAGTCCCTCTAACACATGTAAGCAACCAAGGATCACCCGAAGACTTAGCTTAAAAGTGCTAGGAAGCCCATGAAAGTCACCTAAGTGCTTAAAGCTCGAAGGGACAACCATTGCCAAGTGGAGAACACATAGCTTCATATATCTCGCCATAATCTTGAGGCTTAGTAGGGCTCCTTAGAAGTCCTCTAGCTAATGAAGGTTGGAATCCCTTAAGCAACCAAAGTTCTTCCTCTAAGGGCTAGAAACATACGTTAGTGTCAGGAATTACCCAAACATATAGCTTGGGAACTTTGACGCCAATGCTACGGGTACCTAATGACGTGGTAAGGGCAGTGAACAACTGACCAAGGGGGAACTAACCCTCATAAACCCCTTGATTTGTACTTTGAGCCTACCCCCTGTTGCTGAGAGACCCTTTATGCCTCTCAATCAATGCTCATAGGCCTCACCAAAGTAGTAGAGCTCCAATCTCTACATTCTCTCGCTTAAAAGGATTACCTAAACCTTGCTCATTTTTTGAGAAGCTCTTTGAGAGTAAAAGACTACATAAGAACTAAAGTTAGAGTAAGATAGAAAGCAAGAAGACGGTCCTTATAACCCCCTTATATGGTAAAGGACAAAAATCCCATCTGTCTATGTATCACCTACCGACCCATCCAATGGTCAAGGAAGAACGACAATGGATAGATAAGCATTAATGCAAAGTAATGATTTCCTTATGCAATCAATGATGCTCCTGTACAACACATTCTACGAAGAATCATTACTGTACATTGGAAATGACACAAGCATTGGGAAAAACCAAGCATGCGAAAAGCCTACTAACAATGATCATGTCAAACATTACTTCTAGAAGGATAACCCCCACTCAACTTATCCTGGGCCTTTAGACATCATAGGCTTAGCCTTTCTTGAGCCTAAAAGCATTAGTACTCTCCTCATTAGCCAAACTGTTAGGAGAGTTAGTGGGCAGATGTTGACTGTTAACTCTCGCCATAAGGGTTGTAAAGGCCCAAGCTCATCGAAATGCCTAGTCGAGGCCTCACAAACCATTAAGAAGCTCGACCTAAACAATGCCGGCGCATTAAGATGTCCGAATGTGTCCGAAGCAAGTCTAAGCTCGGTCTTTTATTTGAAAGGCCTTTGAACACCTCGACATGCCCCATCACTATCTACAGTGATCGTACGAGGCTCACTCTCTTTCCCTCTAGGGATTATGACTGAAGAAACCATTGAGTTAAGAGCCGAGCACTTGGCTCGTCCACTGTCCAGTTTCTTTCTCTTCATTTAATGCTGATTGACCACCGATCACATGGCCTATTGCCTAGTCGCCAAACTAGAATGGCTACTTACCACCAATGGTATAGGCCCATCCCTCCATTCTCTACTAACTAATAGAGGGAAAGATGTCCCATCAGGTATTGGCAATGCTGTCTCATTGGATCCCACGCTAGCTAGCCAAGGTTCACCACGTGTCATCAATAGCAAGCTCCTTCAACTTATAAATAAGAATAAGATTTTCAGGTAAAAGGATGGAGATTTATTTTTATCTTCTCTTGGGAACTCGGTCTTATCATTTTTTTTTTTTGGCATTCATTGTACCTTTCTCTTCGTTAACTTAAGCATCGGAAGGCCTTCATTGGCCTAGCCATAGCCATGGGGGGCCTTGTGCAAGTCCTTTGTTGTTTGTAGTCGAAGGGTATCTCAAAGTTAACTTGGGAGACGTAGCGATGATTACTACCATCACCAAAACCATTAGTTGAAAAAATACTCCAATTTATTTTGCAAAAGCTTAGAAAATTAGGGAATAGATGTCAAATATTGGTTTGGAATTACGACAAGGTCCAAGCCAAAAGTTGATCCTTTGATAAGCTTACTCCATGTGGTTTTGATGAGGTAAATGAAAACAACACCTATTTTGTTATTGAGAAAATCAAAGAGGAAGGATTGTGTGAAAATGAAGAGACTTAATATTCTAAGTGAGTGAGTTTCTCAAATGTTAAAATATGAAATTATGATTTGAATGTTATTTTGGTATGACTAACATATATTTTATAGCAATTTAGCTAACTGTTGTATGGTTTAGTAATTCATGTACTATGAATAAATGATTATATATATATATATATATATATATAATTTTGGTAATGTGCAATAAAATTGTATTCAATTTTGTGAATAAACATAGTTGATTTTGTGAGTAAACAAGTTTCAAAGACAAAATTGTAATTTATTCTATTATGTGACTTTGATATTTTTAACTACATAAGGAACTAAATGAATTTTCTATAAAAAGCCAAATAAACAAAAGATGAAAAGTGTGTTTAGTTGCTATGCTTAATTAGGATTTAGGGTGAGAACGTGGAAATTTAATAAAATATGGCGTCTGACCTGGTTTAGAGGATACATTAGAATATTCATTGAGTAAGTTATCATATTAGGACCTATTCAAAAGCTAAATCAAATGATACTTATGTGAGAACAATGACTAGGTTAGAATCAAGAGTAAGTTAAAAAATATCTTAGTAAGAACTTTAAGTTAATGGAACTCAAAAAATGTTTCAAAGGGTGATCTAGAGAACAACCTAACTGATAGTTAAAAATGTTTCAAAGTAAGTTAAAAAGAACAACTTAGTTGACAGTTGACCTAAATGATCATAAAACCTAAATACTTAGGTACAAATAATTTCTTATATTAAGGATAACGAGCTTAAGTTTTTAAAATGAAATGACTAAATTACTATCATTCTTGACAACCTTAACAAGCACTAAAGATGTTAATTGGGAACTTTTGGATAGGATATCAAGCTCAATGATTGCAATAAGTAGAGTAATGGAAGTTCTAGGCAAGTTGGCATTGATGACTTATAGCATTTTGGAATATTGTTTAAGAGTGCTTGTAGACTTATATGTATATTTGTTTGTGGTTATAAGTAGTTGATTGCGTGTATACATGTGTGGTTGAATATTGTTATGCTATTGTAGGAGATGAGCTTCATGCTATGTTTTACTTCTTAAATGTTGTTTGCTACTAATTTGCTTGAATTTGATTAATCACTCCAAAACTAAAATTAATCTAAGCTCAACTTAAAACTTAGCTCAACATGCATTGCAACCCATTGAGGGATGGCTATGATTATCAAACCAAGTACCAACCCTTAAGAGAGAGAGAGAGTTGGTTTCTTCCTCACCCTTAGTTGAACTAAGTAATAGGAGAGGAGGTCATGATAAGATTGAGGTCCTTAGTTTGAAGGTAGTCATGGGAGGTGTAAGGTTTTCATTGCATAAGCCTAGGTTTGGCCTTTATTCGTGGTATTGAGCTAAAGTAAGTAAGCTCCTTGACTTGAATTAAAGCAGACATAATTTCTCTAGACAACGTTACATAATGGCATTTCTTAATAATATATTGCATCTAACTAACTTAGTTAACAACTTTACTTGTTTTGCAGAGTATATATACTTCTGTTTTCATCATACGTATTAAGATGTTGATTACTTAAAACCCATAGATTCTTTTGTAGGTCTAGAATAGTTATGCAACATTACCCCTACCCTAGATTAGTAATTGACAAGGATGGGAAGTGAAGATGAATGAAGACATAATTGTGCTTTTGTCTCTTTTGTCTTTTGAAAAACTAATTTGGCTATCTTAGGCGACCTAATAGTTTTAATAGATGGTCAATAATGTAATGTGTAAACTTAACATTTAAATTTAAGCTATGTATATGTGTGTGTGTGTGTATATATATATATAAAATTATGTGTTGAAGAACTAATGTATAGGTGTTACATGTAAGTTGTTGAGGAACTATAATACAGGTTTAATGTCAAAGTAGGTGTTCAACTAGATACTTCAAAGCGGTTTAGTCAAGTATGTCTCATGTGGGTCAAGTCTTGGACTCTTAGACAATGCTATTACAAATAATAATAATTTCATGATTCTACAAAAATATTTTTGCATGCTTACTATCCAAATATTCAATTATTTATAATAGAAGCTTTAGTACTTATAACCTTATATAATATGAGGTACGATGTGATATTACAAGTATCTGTAAATGAAATTACTAAAAAGTAGTTAGCAAAGGAAATTACTAATATTTATGTCATTGTAATGAACGTAAACCCTTGTTCTATATTACTTGTCTTTATATTATAACACTCATGATAACTATGCAATTGATGTGTTAGAAAAAATTCGAAAAGTAACCCAACTTGTGCATGAACTATTTTCTCAAATTTCCTTTACTCATTATGGTCAAGTTTTGATCGATCCCTCACATCTTATGGCTATATAAAGGAGCTCGTTTAGCAAATTCTCATTTTGCAAATTTAGTGATGATGTAAAGATTGAAAAAACCATAAGGGCTAGGTAAGTTCCTAATCCTAGAAGACTTGACAATTATTAGCTAATGCTATTGAATTTGATACAAGATAAGAATATGTGACTTTGACATCTTAGATAGTTGGAAAATACATATGCAAATATTTCTACTCCTTTCTCGCATGGCTCGGTAAGTATTGGTAGCCCAACATTTTAGCATTTTCGCCTAATTTTAAATAACCAGTAGGCAATCTTACGTTAGTGCCACAGAAGCACTAACTTGCTCGAAGAATGGAATAGATTGGAGAAGAAGGAATTGGAAGCTTACTACATATCTAGTTTGAAAGATGACAATTTCAATGATTTCAATGCTACACCAAGTAAAAGCATAGCTAGATTAAGTCTTGTATGGAGGGTTTGAAAGATTGAATATTAGTATTTTATGTCAATTTAATTTATAAATTGAGATAATTCTGTATTCCTAATGACTCCCTTTTTTTTTTCTTTGTTTTCTAATACATTATATAAGGGTAGTAGTACTAACTTATCTTCTATATGGACATTAGATTTCATTATAAGAGGGGTAATACTCTCACGTTTATCTTCATTCTTAATGAGCAAGTCACTTGTATGAGAGGTAAGGTTTCATGTCCGCTCCTTTTCTCTTGTATCCTCTCTAATCATATTAATAAGACTTTAGGGTTACTCTCCATTACCGTACAAGATCTTTTGCAATTAAATAGATGACTCATCATTTGGGCATCAACATTAAATCAATATTAGTTACTTACTTATAAATATTAGAAGAGAAAAGAAGGAGAAAGAATCCTAAAATTTTGAAGAGTAAGAAAAATTGAAAAAAAAAAAGCATGGTTCCAATGAATAATAGACCGGTGAATTGCCTTATGGAGCCTAACCTGTCTGAAAATGCACCATAAAACTATAGAGGCTACAAGTTGTTATTATTCTTCTTGTCCCAAATCAAGGACCCATTAGGTTTTCAATGTGTTGGATTGGGCTGAATACGTATGTCCATTTCTAATTTTGCTCAACCTCGAGCAACTAATAATCTATTGGTATGAAAGAAAGAATAGTAGCAGATAAGATTACGAAGGATTTAATTATTTTTCCATGGTTCATTTGGAGGGATATTGGGAAAGGAATGAAATTGATGGAAAAACAAGCCTATGGGTGCCATCAAAATTTGCTCATTCCTTAGATAAAAAGAAAGTAGATGGAATTTGAGAAAAGATTGAGTTTTCTATTTTATCCCCCAATAATTCATTAAATCATTGACTAACTACTATGTGTATTTTATTATTTTAATAATATATTACACTATCCTTATAGATATTAGTTTTGCTTCATTCTCTTTCTATTTTAAATTAGTGGCCATGCACCCATTATTCGTGGTTAACAATTAGGTATAACAATATGATCAAAATTTGAAATATACTCAACTTTTTCGAGTCTTGATATATGCAAACATTTTTAATTGATTTAACTAAATCCATGAGTGAAGAGATGTCCTAACAAAGGTATAAGCATTCAAACTTATCGATGTGATAATAGATTGAAATAACACATTACTCCCTATATAAAGGAAGCGGCATATGCCATATTTCCTACAAATAGTCACAAACCCTCTAGTAGATCTTGGGGGCCCAATAAGCATTCCATTAACTTGGTTAGATAATTCCTTGATTGTGCCCTCAAAAGCTTTATCTTATTATTCTTTCATTTTATGCATAGTTCGCGAGAAGAGTTTTCATGTAATGGGAAATATTACTTACAGCTAATGACCTTGACAAATTTTATCATTATATAGATGTGACTAATAAATTTATTTCCAAATGCTGCCATCATGTGCCCTCATAGAGCCCTTCTCTTTTGGCTTACATATATATTCTCTAAATTGGTTATACTATTGATGTCTTTTTATAGGAAAGAGTGGAATCAATGAGGTTACAACTCTAGTCTTAATAGTATGATAAGCATGAAGTTTCATAGGTCAATTCATATAATTTTTCCATCTCAAAATTAATTGCTTATAAGAGAATAAGAAGATAGCGAAGAAATGAAATATCAAGGGTTGCTTAGTTTGGTGCTTTTTATGAGTCTTTTAGATAACATATTGGATGCTTTTTGAAGATAGAGTAAATCTTTGTGTGTTATTGTTATGAACTGGGGTGTTGGAGTCATTATGTGTTTGGTGTAATATCATTTTTCTATATTCTTATTTTCTTTCTTATATTCTCTTAATAATAGAACTTGTTGGTCTAATTAAGCTTGAAGCTAGGAGGTGGTGGTTGTTGTAGCATGATTATTTGTCATTGTTAGGGGATGGGAGGTTCCTCTCCCTTAAAGAGCTCGTGTGACATCAAACCATCCTTTATCTTCTCAAATATGCTTGTACTCTAAACGGTGAGCTAGCTTAATCTTCCTATTTAACCTATGACTGTTCTAAGCGTATCTTTCTCAAGTAGCATTTTTCATAGGCCCTCATATATTTGGAAGGTTCAACTATTTAATTGGTTTTAGTCTATCATGACCATCATTAGGAGAGTAATGTAAGCTTTCAACCATTTTTCTCACAAGAAGCCAAATATGCCTTCAAAGTAAATTCTATCCTTGAACAAATCACCTGTTGATGTTACTTACTTCATATTAAAACGGAGATGAACACTCTTACTTGCTACCCAAGTCATGGACCATGACATTTTACTTGCCTATATCTACGATGCCCTTGTTGTGGAGCTAACTTATGCCACTATCCACATCAAACAAATTGCAAACCTTTCAACCACTTTTTATCTCCAACCTAAGATCATCTCTACTAGGACTCAATGCTTACATAGGTATCCCTCACCCTTACCCTCACCATTTGTCCTTCAAGATTACCTCTTGAGGAATGGCCCTTATGGTAAGGTCCAATAATTTAAGTTCATTTGTAAGCATCTTAGGAAAATTCTTGCTATAATTTAGCTTGCGACACAATTGCCTCACCCCTCAATGATGTCCTCCCTTGGATAGCCACTCTTCATCAAAAAGCTTAACCCAAATGAGTTGGAACTCGTAGAGTAGTTTCCTCTCTTAAATGTGTCCTTTTCCAATAGTCACTCCTTTGAGCTCTTCTACGTAAACAATTCTTCTTGTCAACAAGAACTACCTTATATTATGCACTTTTAAGTAGTATTTAAGTAGTTTGATGAAGCTAGAACCTTGAGCTCTAATACTACTTGTTATAAAATGGAAGGTGCCTCTCCCTTAAAGAGCTTATGTGACACTTGACCATCTTTTATCTTCTCGTATTGCTCATATTATAGATGGTGAGCCAACCTACTCTTCCTATTTAATTTAGGATCATTCCAAGTCCATCTTTCTTTCTTAAGGAGTATTCTTTAGCTTTTGCCATAGGCCCTTATATATTTGGGAGGCTCAACTATTCAACTTTTTTTGGCCTGCTATAGCTATCACTAGGAGATTGGCCAGCTCTTGATAAATTTGCTCAAAGGAAGCTGAACCTGCCTTCAAAATAAACTCAATCCCTGAACAAACCACCTACTGCTGCTACTCATTTTATGTTAAACCCGAGTTGACATCCCCACTTGCTATCCAAGTCATGGACCACAGCACGATGAAGGCTAAGATGAATATTTGTTTGACTTACTAGTCCACACAATTCTTGTTTCCAATTTCATCTCCCTCGTCTACATCTTTTTCGTCTGTAAAATTATTACTGATCTTTTGGCGGGTTCCGCTATAATTATTGCATTATTTTATCAATTGATCAAATTTGATAACACTCAAAAGAAGATAAACTAAAGTTTTTATATGTTATGTGCATTCCTCTGGATCTTGGGCTATTTGATTTTCACAATAATAAACACAAAACCAGCTATAGCATGGAAGAAATATGGAAGGAATATCATTTCAAAATACGGAAAACCCAATCAATTGTTATGATATCTCCAAAATGCTTGGACAAGAAGCCTTTGCTTCATAAAATTTAAATCAACATTTCTTTTGTTTCTAACTTTAACTTGATTAAATAGTATTAATATGTCATGTGAATCATTGGTGGACAAATACTGAATAAAATTCTAACATTTGAAAATATGAAAGCGGTTATCTAAATGATATCAACTATAATTAGCATGTATCTAAATATCATTGGTATTTGTCTATCGATAATTTAAACTCGTGACATATTAGTATCATCGTGTTTGCATGTGTGTTTGTATATGTGTGTGGGTGGGAGAGGATCAAATGGCATTGCTGCATGTCAATATCTATTGAACTGCTTTGCGTGTTCCTCGAATACTTAATCAATCTTCATGGTATCTCCAATGCTCCCAACAAAGTGCCTTTCCTTCGCAAAATTTACAGGAAGATTTCTTTGTTTCTAAACTTCAACCAGATCAAATGGCATGGCTGCACGTATATTTAATATGTAACGAACTTCTTTGGTTGTTCGCATTTTCAACTGTCAAAGTTGGGAATAAATATGAAAAAGGAAAAAAATGAAAAAAAAAAAAAAAACAGAAGACAAACAAACTCCTTTAAGTATCAGTCCATTTGCAAATACTTTACATCTTTATTTGTTTACGATTAATGCAAGCAAGTCTGGGTTTTCCCTACACAAACTGCTGGCGTGCAAGAAAGGAAATTCTTTGCTTCTCGTGGAGCCAATTCACAACCCTTGATTTCATGAATTATTCTTTAGGACTCCACACGGAAGCCAAGGCTTTTGGTCTTCCTTACTGTTGATACACGTTATGGGCATTCTTTCAATGATTCAATTCAAACATTTGAGGTTACATATATTATCATGCACCATCATTAAAGATTAGAAATAGGGTAATGGAATTATTGTTTTATGCTATAATAATAATAATGTTGCAACATTTGTATTCTTCATATAAGGAAACAGGTAATATAATATAGACATTATATGGCCACAACGGAATATAATATCCTGGATGGACAAGAACAGTAGATCGGGATGGAGAAAACAGAAGTTGTTCTTTGAAGGAAAGTTGATGCTTGTGGAAAGTAAAACACGACATAAGTAATTGTTCATGCATTACACAAGCCAAGAAGAATAAAGATCCACTGCTATATTTTGGAAATCAAATTCAAACGACCATTAGGAAAAAGCCTTTTCGCCCTTGCTATGTGCTTTATATGTCCAATTTACCATCATTTTCATTTGTGAAGGAAAAATTATGAGTGAAGACGACATGATGAATTAATACTGAATGGAAATAAAAGACCTATACTTTTTCTATTAATGTCATATTTAGACTTATTTTTTATGTTTTATGTAGGAATACGTTTTAAATTTTGTTTGCATAAAATGCTAGACCAAATATTGGAACATCTCGTTGGATTTTAATTGAGAGGATTAGTATTCAATAACTTTTCAATTTTCATTAGTTTTCCGCCAATCTTTCTTATATGACGCTTAAACTGACCGGTTGGATCACTTTTATCACAAGCATATGATCGGGTCAGCGTTACTTGGTTTCCATTTCATATCTGGCATCAAACTAATTAATTTCACTACATTCCATGAAATTTGAAGCCTTAACTATCGGTTTCAGTTCTTGGGGGGAAAAAAAAAAAGAAAGAAAAAAACCTATCCACTTCAGTTTGTCTAGACAGTAGTAATATTAATAATAAATAAGAAATGTGGTAGTATTTTCACTAAATACGAAAACAATTGGCTGTGGAATTGTAAAAAGGTGCTAAAATACATGCTGTGTGAATATACTTACCCAATTAGTGTGTTAGAGATATTGAACCATATCATTTCAAGATGATTATATTTCAAATCGTTCTCTCTTTTTTTTAGTCTTTTTTCCTTTTTACATCTCTTTTATCATTACATATATATATATTATATTCACTTGCATTTGTGTCAGAATTTTACATTCTAATTACCCTCTACTATAAACAAATACAGGAAATTTTCAACTCTTCAAAATAATTATGCACCAAGAAATATATATTTGAGTTTTAAGAATAAAATAGTTTAGATTCTCAAGGTTAAATTAAAATAAATGAGTATAAATAAATGTAAGGGTATTAAAGTGGAGCGATTGTTCTCCTACACAAGACTTTTTATTTTTCTATTTTAGGAAAGATGTTCAATCGGATATAAACCGATTCGATAAACTTTATTAAAACTTAAACTGAGCTGTAATCAATTGCATTTAGTTCGATTAGTTAAGTGAATATCAATATCTCGAGTGTTTTAAATAACCCCAAATGCATGTCACTTGGTTAATACTAATAGAGAGTTCACAATTACAAAATGAAGGAAGGATAATGTATTATATAATTGAGTAAAAAGAAAAAAAAAAGACTTAAAATACATATTACTTTGGTGTAATTTACCAACATTAATTTAAAAGCTTATTTATAAGTGCGCAACTATGTACATGCTCATGAATGCCAAAATAATTCATTACAGTATCAACTATAAAGGTAGTTTAATCATTGAATTCGGATAAATCATCATATCATAAAAAGACATGTTGGTGGTTACAGAAAACAGGGAAAGGGACATAAAATTTTCCATCCCCACCAATTTGAAACAGAACTTAACCCGCAACAACGAACCTATCCTTTTCAAAATGATAGCTACATTAGTTGTACGGCGTGCACTTCATAAACCAGTTGTCGCGGGACACTAAGGCCGGGAAACAACCATGTAGGATACATTTCCATGCCTCAACGTGAACACAAGTCCAATGCAGACATCGGATCCAGCATCTTGACTCAAATAGCCCGCACGGTGGAGGTTGGCAGTATCACAGTCGACACTCGCTTGAAAATTACCCTATTTGGCTTAATGGAGATAACAGAAACTGACCCTAATCCGTACAATGCAAATGATAGTAAAGCTCTGTTTCAAAACTTTGGGGAGTTCATATGCAGACGCTGCTGAAAACTGAAAATGTCCAACCAAGGACCACAAGAGCTTGAAAGCTTCAGATGTTCAATTTGGTTGAAACGTAACAGATGAGCATTGCGAAGTGTGTCTAAATATCTTTGCATCTTTCTCGATTTCAATGTCATTCTGGCTGAAAAAATCTAGCCATTGCGGTCCATGGGAATAACAGCTTGCATATCGTAATTTGCATTAAGATATGCGGTATCTGCTGCTGGGTGGATGTTTTTGTTATATTCCAATAAAACACTCAGCAATTGAAGTTTCTACAACAGCCTGCGCAATTTCCATACATGCATTAAAAAACTCACAGAACTTTACATGTTCATGCTTCTCTTACACCTAGGATAAATTTTGTTTGGACAATTCAAATAAGTCAGACCGAAGCCACATCTATCTCTCAATTCTCCACTGATAAAATAACATAAACAGGTTCCATCTTATACAAACGTCACGGTCAACCCTTGCATAATGTTTCGATATCGCTTTGATTCAATATTACAGTCAGTAGATGAGAGAATGGTTTACTAAATCATTAAAACAAAAAGCACCATGAACTCAAGCAGAAGTTTCCCCACTAAAATGCAGTCTTTTTGTCCCATTTCATGAATGTTGAGAACTGTTATAGTCACATGCCAGCTGCCATTAGGAACTTGGAAAAGAAACATTTAACTATAGCAAGGAATCAAATAGAATGCATAAGGCCAGAACAGGACCTGAGACCACTAACTAATTTTAGCTAGCGTTTAGTGTATTAATCCTGCTCAGCTATAAGCAGAGCTTATATCTTGGGCACACAAAGTGGCTAGTAAAAGATGAAAATCTCTAGTGGTCATGGCACCTTTTATCATTTTTCTTCTGCAAGTAATATTCAGAATTTACCAAATGAAAAGGCCTGCAAAGGCTCTTATGCACAACAATTTCTATCAAGACTAAGTTTCCAGTTGTCGCATCAAGTTTGAATATTATGTGAAAAAGAAACTGAGTACAATGAAGAAATTTACTGGAATGACTGGTTGAATTAGAAACTATACATCTCTTGATTAATATGACAAGAAAGCATGTGATGGAACAAATCTCAAAGTAAAGTTTTGCTCCGACCTTCTTGGTGAAGCCTTATTTCAATGAATAGAAAGGGGAAAAAAGGAAAAAACTTGACAGCAATCTAAAAATTAGATTGAAAGAATCAAAGCCTACTAAGGCATCGTTTGGTTGAGTCCAATTATATGAGATCTCAAGGAATCTAAATTTCCACCATTTTTCGAGCATGATAAGGATGCATGATAGGATGATAAAGATATATGATTTCATAGCTCCTGATTGCTTGAAATTCTAAGAAAAAGCATTCAGAATTTCCAAGAATTGGGAGCCATGAAGTCATATGTGTCATCATCCTAACCTATATGTTCATCAGGTTCTCCACTAAAAGAAAATGGAAACTTGGATACCTTGAAATCCTATTTGACGTGATTAACCAAACAAGGCCAAAAGTAATGAGGAAAGTCGACACTTTTGTCAAACTTCCTTATTCACATTGTAAACCAAAGAATAGGATCTCTGTCACCGGTTGCGGTTAGCTTTAACAATTGCTGAAACAAGTTCTCCTACTACCTCTGCAGAAAAAAAAGGAAAAAGATTAGTTGAAACTACACAGTTGCCAATTCAAGTAGTAACGTAATTCCATGATGAACAAACCAGATCCACTTGTTTGCCATAGAACTGCATTAGTGAAAGGAAATAAATATATTTTTGATAAATGTGAAATACCTTCTATTGGTATGTATAAAAAATTTGAAAGTCTTACCCAGAGTAGTCCGAGTCAAATTCAACACTATCAAATCAAACAAGATCATGACTTAATTACATTCCGAAGCAGACAAGACATCTTTACCTTAACATTGTCATTAGTTTCAGGAACCTTGTATGCATCTGCTGTAACCTCCCTCAACCACAAACCAGGAAAAAGTGCCTGCAACAACAAAACAATTAACACGCCACATTACTCAAACCAAACAATTAAAACACACTAAAATTAATGAATAAAAATCAATTGAACACTAAAGCGCACATCCAATTGCTTTTGCACAGCCCTCGGTCTCCTTTTCGGCCTCCTTGGCGGCTTATGTGCCACCATAAGCATATAGTCCTCCTCAGTTTCCTTCCTTGATAAGGACAACGAAAACTTCGGTCTCTCCTCTTCCCGAACCTTTCCACAATCGGTGGCTCCAAAAACGACCTCGCTCCTCTCTCCACCGGTCGTCGCAGCAGCCACCTTGCAGGCCCCCTTCCTCGTCCTCAAATTCCACGGCCTCATCTCCTCTTCCGCCGCTGAAGCCACAGCCGCCAACCCCGACTCCTCCTTCTTTACATCCCTCGATATCTCAGTTTCCAATCTCTTCTCTCTCAGTGCGACTCTCCTGTTGGCTAAATTGGGAGAATTAGGGCTGAATTTCGGATTATGAGAATCTGAATCGAAAAAAGTAGCCGGAGAAGGAGATTTACAGAGGGAGTTAGGATTGCTGTCATTCACTTTCATACAACGCAGGTACTTCTGAGTACCCCAGTTAACACCGGGCAAGACGAAATTATGGAGTGGCTTCGATCTTCCGGAAAACAATTCCATCGGTGATTGTGATTGTGATTGTACAACTACTACTTCCTCTCTATCTTGTTTCTGTAATGGCGTGGATACCCCTTGTGTGCACACCATTGGTGATTGCCGGAGCTGTGGAAAGGAGAGAAGAGAAGAGAAAGGTCTGTGCTTTTGTTTTATGGTGATTGGTTGTGCAGTTGGGTTTTCAAATTTGGTGAGAGGATGGATTCTGGTTTGTTTTCTAGGGAAAGTGAGGGAAACTTTTGCATTGGTGACTTCTGTTTTTCACAAATTCACCGGGAAATATATAGGTGCCTAGCGAGTCTCTTTGTGGGGTCCGATTTAACGTTCGGGGAGTAATATGTTTTTCTTTACTTTTCTTTTTTCCCTTCGTATTATTCCGTTTTTAAAATAATAAGTTTTGTCAATTTTATTTTAAATTGTATTTATTTGGTTAACTTGAATATATGAATGGGAAGACTATTCCTGTTAGTACAACTGATTTTCGAAAAATCAACTATAATATAGAATAAATTCCAGCTTTTTTATCTGTTTATCATAGTCATATGCTCATAAAGCAATGACTTTGTCTCTTGGATACTAATCAAAACTTATTATCATACAATCCTAATTAGATTTAAGAATATAGTTGATTGTAATTATGTAATTATGTTTAAATGTAAGATATATCTTGATTGATGAGACAAGAAAGAGGTAAATGCAAAGGAAAATTTATCTTATTTGATACTAACGATTATTACCTTATTTATATATATATATATATATATATTAATCTTTTGGCTAGTATGATATCTCTTTGAAAATATTGGAGACTTAGTAATTAACCATTCACATACTCTATATTGATTATATAGAAAGATAATAATCATTACCGAAAAGTATTACGACAATCTTCATTAGAACGAAAAATGCAACTTTATATAATTAAAAAAGAACCCATCTCTTGAGAAGACTGTTCTACGTTTTATGAATCAAACAATCTATATAAAGTTACAACGACGGGAGAAAAATCTGCCCAAGGCTAGAAATTTTGGATGTCAACATCAGACACAACTGGACGCGACTTATAGTAAGGAAGGTTTTTTAGCACAAAACCATTCATAACCCGATTCTTCTATGATCCCTTTATGACTAATTCATGAATTGATTTCAAAGGAACTTCTTTTGAGTCATGAGATGCATTATAAGTGTGTAAAAGCTAAGTAACATACTTAATATAAATATACATAAATTTTGCCAAACTCTCATAAAGCAATCATTATAAATTCATACATCTATAAGTGATTCGATCCGTATTAAATCATTATTCGATAAAAATTATCGATTAAGAATTAAGATAAATATGGTTTTTCTATCAAATTTAGAGTCACTACTGACATAGGTCCCAAAAAAAGAATAAGTATGAATTGAATGAGTGGAATAATGCTAATTTACCTACTAATTCGTGGGAAAAAGATTTCTCAAAAATTTCTTTTGAAAAATTGGAGATTTTGAGTTTGTGGCTAATTTATTAAAACCTAAATGACTATTACCTTTTGAATTCAAGGGTTATTTCTTGAAATATCTTTTTTATTTGCAAATGATCGTAAGTAAAAATAAAGTTTCTTTATTTATTTACAACAAGAAAATAAAGTTTTTCATTATTTTTGGCTATCTTGTATGTGAGTATACTCTGTAAAGATCAAACTTGATATAGTTTGATTTTTTATAAAATGTTTCTTAGTTTGGCAAGTTGATGATAAAATACACGGGCGTTTGAAGCAAATGCCTATCATCTTCCAAGAGCATAGTCTCATTATTTTTAAAATTGTCCAAGTTTATGTCATTAGCTATTTAATTTATTTGAACAAAATTCTAAGAAGAATACCTTAATGTTTTTGTGTTTTATTTTTAAAAAAATCCTCCATTTGTCTTAATCTTTGAAAAAGGATCTATTTATATTTTTATTTTATCTTTAGGAAAATATATTTCTGAGTGATGAAATACTTTTTTATTCATTGGTATTATTATTTTATTTATTTACTGTTCATTATTTATTTTTATTACTATATTATTTTTCTTATTTTTATTATATTTTACTATTTTCATTATTAAAGTAAAAATAAAATAAAATAAATGATATAAAATTATAAAAAAAAAACCTGGTTAGTTCAAAATTTTGGTTAAACTACAGGCATTAGTTGGATTTTCCGGTTAAGAATTGGATCCAAGTTAGGTCAACTAGCATAAAAGGCTTAATGGAGTTCCTAAGCACACACAACCATTTCTGACGGTTACTTGTGGTCATGGGTATGTTGGAGTAAGTTTTTTGGTATAGCGAGTTTAGGAGTACAATATTTTTCACCTAAATTCAGTAAAAAGGAGTGAGTCAAGTAATGGCAAAGGGTCTTAAACCTTAGAGGTTTATCGTAGCTAAAGGGTGTTAGAGAAGATGGGGTGGTGGCCTTCAAAGGTGCTTAAGATGACAAAGCTATTAGTAGTAGTGGCTACCTCCTAAAATGGTCAAGAAAGATGTGATTTTAGAAAGAGAGAGAGAGTAGTACTCAACTAAGCCCTATGAGAGAGAGAGAAAGTATATGGTTAAGCTCAAAGAAGAGAGAATGAGAGAGAGTTGATACTTAGAGTGCTTCTATGAGTACCTATTTGTACTAGATGAGGCTTGAACAAGCTTAGCAAGTCCATGAATGCTATGGGAGGTAGTTTAGGGAAAAATTTTGAACTTTGATGATAATGGGAGCTTCCTTTGTATTTTTAAGCCACATTGGTTCGTCTTGCTTAAAAGTACAAAGGAACCTCCCATTCTCATTAAAAAGTTCAAATATAAGCTTTTGACTACGAAGCTTAAGTCATGAGTCTACTTTTTCTTTTGATTTTTGAACCTTTCTTATTCAATCTATTGATTGAATCTGGACAAGTTCTAAGCATCACTTAGATGAGTCCTATGTCCTCTTCCTAATTTCACCATTAATTTGGTAGAATTATGAAGGAAAAAAAATGGTAGAAAATGAACTGTGAGCATGTTAGGAAGTAAAAACATGAGGAATAAAGGTGGAAGAAGAGGGAAACAATGAACAATTCCATTCTATCAACCAATTAGAGGCTAAAATGTGCTATGCACCTTCTAAGATTCAAACTTCAAACCTTAGCCATTGAGATAATGGCTCATCCTCAAAATTTTGTGCAATTTAATTGCATGTATGTTGTTAAATTAAGGCAAATCGACTCTCAAATAAAGCATTCGGATTAGGTCGAATTCAAAACCTATATGGTTAGTTCTTGAGAAATTAAACATATACCATTTTAAATAAACAAGACAACTTTGCATATGTTAAGATGTACTTTTCAAAATGAATAAAATTTTATAGTTTTTCAAGCTTCAGTTTGTTACTCATCCAATTAATTTTGTTAATTTTTTCATGAATCAATTAATTTGAATCCAATTGAGGCTTAGTATAATGCCATAATTAACTTAAATTGACCCTATTCATGATATAAAAATATTTAATCTATATTTGGGTTGAAATACTAAATTTTTATAAAAAAATCAATACTTTTAAATATAGCTCAAAACTTATTAAATCGCATATGCATATTTGACACCTAATTTTACCATTTATCTTTAAAACATGAAATGATCCATGATATGAGACCCAATAGGCATCAAAGTGACTCAGGACCTAAAAAACAAAATCCTAATTTCCTAATTTTTGAAATATTTTTCATTTATTTTAATTTTATATTTTTCCATTTTCTTTTGTGTTGTTCCTAATTTTACGATTTTTTGTACATTTTCTAAATTTTCTACTGTTTTGTATTTTTTTTTTTCATTTTCTTGGTTTATTTGTATTTTTTAATTACAGCCTCTTCCTTTGTTGAAAAGCTCTAAAACTAAATGATGAAAAAAATGGGGTGTTTACAATTCTTTAACCATTGTAGTATATAAAGCTAATACTATCACTCCCATTCCCATAATACATGTTCCATCTAAAGCATCATATGGTTATAACTCATCCATGATACTTACACTTAAATAGCAAGTCAAAGGAGTGAACCAAAATCACTACAAGTACATGGGAACACCATGCAAGCAAGCCACATACAACTTATAAATAACAATCAAACACATGTTATTATCTTTAATTAGGTGTAGTGAACAAAATAATTTTGGCATTAGGCCCTCGTAAGTTTGACATGTTTAAAAGGGAAGGTAATACTGACACCTTTTGAGACTAGTTAGTCTAGGTTTTAATCGACGAGGATTGTGTAAAATATAAGTTTAAGCCAATAGGAGCCTCAAAAGTTAAACATAAGATTTGAGATTGAGGAATAAGTACATGGGTTGAGGATAAAAAATAGGATGAATTCACATAAGTCTAACTTATCTTATTATAGAAGTTAAGTATAACTATTTTGATGGTAAGATGATATTTAACATTTGGAGATCTAGTATTGCCCTTGAGTCTTACATCTCATAAATAAGGAAAAAATAATCCTAGATCAGTAGTTTATGCTTATCCATTTAATAACATTAGCACATATAATGCCATCTAAATTCTAATAATATTAGTATAGCACTCTACATAGTAGAAGTTTTGTTATCTAAACTATATGATTCTAAAGATTCTTAAGCATGATTGTTAAAATCACGATTCTATTGTTCATTTGAATGTACATAATTAGTAGAATCATACAAAATCGGTAAAATCGTAAACTCATAGAATCATATATAAATGTTTATAACTTCATTAAAAGTCTGTATATAAATGATTTTACATCCATTTTAATTAAAAAAATCATTAAATCATAAACTTGTAGAAACGTATTTTTTACTCACAATTTTAACAACCATACTCCTAAGTATTAATAAACCATAAGAATTCTTTCTTGAATAGTTAAACTATCACTCGTTAAGTTTTTAGCAATCTAAAAATTGTATCTAGACATAAGAATTTATTGTTTGAAAACAATTGATTGTAGATTGTTAATTAACATATTTGAATGCCCTTAAAAATTTAGAAATAATTAATTAGTGTACAAATAAAGCGAAAAAATTAAAAAAAAAATCAGCTATCATGAGAAATTTTGATTATCTCGAGGAGTGGTGACTATTCTTTATTTAAAAGTAGCATTTATCTTAAGGAACTTTGGTTATCCTTAAAAACAACATTATTCTTTTGTTTAATGGCATCAATTATTCTTGGAACATGGGCTATTCCTCGAAGGAATGACGGTTATCTTAAATTGAATCAATACCCATTAGATGAACCTTAATGGAGTTAAAACCATTGAAACTCAACAGAGTGAAATCTTTGAACTTTAGTATTATACCTTGAATAGGAGAAGTCATAATAGTCTTGCTAAGTAGACTAACTTAAGATATAAATTGATCTCACAACTGCTATCGTAAACATAGTCCACAAAAGGCATACACGACAAACCAGTCTAAAACATCTAATCTGATACTTATCTATAATCAAACTTATAGTATAACTTTTCAAAATACCTATACACGACGACTTGTTGTTTGATGACACAACAATATTTATATAAGTGTTTCCATGCATAGAGTTGTAATTTATTTTAAGAGTTCACAAAAGTCACATGTCTTAAAGTTTATTTACAATAAGATAGGAAATTAGTGGGCATCCTAAGGGCATCCTAAAGAATTCCCAATTAGTTTTCTTAAAACTAAAAAGAAAAGATCAAAAACCCAAATTTAGTGGATTCTCCCTTCCTCATTTTTCCAGCCAACTATGCACTAACCTAGGAGTAATGACATAGATACATCTTGACTCTCTCTTATTACCTGATAAGAGTAAATTATTCTATATTTTCAAGACGTATTTAGACATAAATTGTTTCTTAAGTTCTTGGTACTTAATTATATAATGTATTGATTTCAAGTGAATCAAAAATAAGAAGATGAAGTTTAGACAAAAACAATAAATTTTAAGGTAATCACAGTTGTGAAGAGAAGAAAACCTTAAAGTAAAACAAAAATATACTCCATTATAGGTATAATAATGAAAGATTGGAATGGCCAGTACTAATTATGCCTCCATCACGAGCGTGATGGAGGAAGTTCTTCTAATCCCTCTATTTATCATGGCTGTGATTGGTTATCAAGGTTATTAAGAGGGTAACCACTTCCTTTATCACGAGTGTGATGAGATGATATGTTTGCGACGAAGAGTTCACGTCCATAGCCATGGCTGTGATTAGAGTAGATTTTGTTTTTTGAGACTATTACACCCCAAGTCATGGGCATGATGGAAGTAGGCATGATTGTTCTTCTTTAACTTTTTTACATGAACTGGTGCGTGGAATAGGTCTTAATACTAAGGGGTATCTTGAAGTGATATATTTCGAGCCTTTTGATGAGACGAGTATAAATATACTACAACTTTTAGGCAAAAGAGAGAGAGAGAGAGAGAGAGTTACATCAGGTCATCATAATCAACACCATTTTATTTCTTTGTCATGTTCTCAATGTGATTGTACTATAAACGTGAGTTTACGTATTATTCTTCACTAAATTCGAGAGAATTATGAAGAATCTAACATCCATATATTGTTATATCAAGATTCTTTAAGTTAATCAAAAGGGGTTTCTTTCTTATCTCTTCTCTTATGTTATCTTTTATTTCATTTTACCTATTTCTCTTTGTTCATTATTTTTCTATCATGTATAGGTAATAACTTAGGGTTTATGAAGTCATTTTAACATGAACGTACTTTGATTTGTTGTTTATCTTAATAATTACGAATTTCTGGTAATTAGAACTTCATATAAGTTGAGATAGTGTAGTGCACGACACAATCTTGCACTAGATCTCAATGGAGTACATTGAGAAACGATTCCACCGAGTAGATCTTAGTCACTAGAATGAACTATTCCTGCTAATAGAGATATTATTAGGAAGTTCCCTACATGTTTTATGGAATTCACAGATATTAGCAAACTTTTCATGCAATCTTAACATGTCCATTCTTTTAAAAGAGATTCTAAGGAATGTAACTAGGATTAGAATTGAGTAATTTTAAGAAGAATACTCATCAATAGAGAATTCCTACAGATGAGTAATTGTTAAGATAAATAGTTTGTAATTCATGTTAATATGATGGAGTAAACCTGCTTTGTAATTTGTTGTTTTCGTGTTATAATCTTGTTTGTTGTATTTTCTTGGTGTAATCGTAGAATTAGTATAGTTTAGTTGTATAATTTAGTTTAATTACTTAGTTTGATCATTTGATTCATTAGTTAATAAGAAGAATAATCGGTACTAGTGTTTGAATATGTTCCTAATGGAGACAACTCTATACTTATCTGTACTAACAAACAATAGGCACACTTACCTATTTAACTGGGTGAAGGATAAAATATAGGATTTTAAATTGTAAAACTCAGTAGCTCTATTCAGAAGTGATCAAGTTTTTAGCACCGTTATTAGGGAAGTGGAAACATCATTAGGAAAATTAGGATTCCTAATCATCTAACATTTGTTTTCTTTTCTTTTTGTTATTCGTTTAATTGCAATCCTTATGGTCTTATCAGCTTTTTTGTTGTTTTTTACAGTTTATGACCGAAGCAGCACGACTTATTTAGCTGACTTTGATCCTAAACACAAAAGAATACTTAGATGTAACTTAAAGAATGTTCGAGAATATTTGAGAAGCAAGCATCTAGTAGTAAGGAAACAAGAGCACATAAATCGTTAAGGATAAGAATAGAGACATTAGGGTCATTCAGAATGAATAACCTAAATGAGAATGTTGAGATACCATTAGAAAACCAGTTCTTGAATCTAGAAGATGGTATCTAAAGAGATCTACCGTTGAATTTGGACCTACCTCTTGTTGGAAATTGGAATGTAGTACAAGCAAGGAACAAGCCAAGAGTAAATTTGCTTGTAGCTCCAAAGACAATGTTAGATTACTGTAGGCCCAACCCAGATGAGGCTAGTATCACGCCCCGAACAGGAAGAGTTATAATAGTCTTGCTGTGTAAACTAATCTAAGATAGAAGCTAACCTCATGACTGCTATTGTAGATACAGTTCACACAAGGCGTACACAACTCAACCAGCTTGAAACGTCTGTTCTGATACATGTTAATAACCAAACTTGTGGTAGAGCTTTACAAAATACCTATTCTATACAACCTGTTGTCTAGTACTATAATAGTATTTACACAAACGTTTTACGTTCAGAGGTAAAGTTTATAATTAGAGTTTATTAAAAACTATAGGTTTTGCAATCTATGTATAATAAGTTAGGAAACTAGTGGGCTCCTAAGGAATTCCCAATTAGTTTCCTCGAAAATAAAGTCAAAAGTCCAAGTTTAGTTGATTCCTCAATCCTCACTTTCCCAAACAACAGCACGCTAACTTGGAAACGGTTGTATCTGAACATTTTGACTTCACTTAACACCTGCAAAAGATTCTATAGGAATGTAAGCACAACTAGCTTAGTAAGTAGAACGGAGTTTGAAGAGTATTGTACAAATACAAATAAGGTTAGTAATTATGATAAAATGTAATGCAATCAATCAAATGAAACATTGCATAATGTTATTCGATTTACTGTGAGGTTAGAGAAATTACATCCACTCCAACTTGGATTGAGGAGTTTCATCGCTACTCAAGTTAGACCAAACTCGGGCTTATGCAATGGAGAACACCCTCCTCCTATGACCGCCTTCAAACCACAGCCCCCAACCTTATTGCGACCTCCTTGCCTATCACTTAGTTCGACTAAGGATGGAGAAAGGACCATTTCAACTATCTTTATCGAAGGAAGTTGGTATTTGGCCTGACACTCTTAATTGTTTCCTCTTATGGGTGTTATGCATGTCCAGTTTCATTTTAGTCGAATAAACGTTAGTTTTAATTAGGGGTAACTAACAAGTTCATACAATACAGAATCAATGCAAACATGTAGAACGGTACACTAAGGAGTTAAACTCTTGTCACAATTGAGTATCATCTACACATACAACATGTGCATAGTCTACTAACTACAAACATAGCTAGAAGTACTCTTGGGTCTCCAAATACTTTAAATAGTATCCCAACAAGCGATGAAGCCACAATCTTAACTTACATGTTTACATGTTCACTACTGCTGACTCGAATCGTCAATTGTCTTTGTATTGGAAGATCTTATTTACACAAAAGACTCAAATTCAATTTTCGTAATAATTACGAAAACATTAAGATTTAATTTAAAACAGTTATATATATATATATATTACTTTCATAATATAGTCGTATTATTACTATATATCGAATTAAGTTATTAATTAGTGATACTGTACATCATATATATTATTACGTATTATATATTGTTTGGATCGTATCGAAACGTATTTTAAATTTATTAATTCATGTTTTAATTTTGGTAAGGTTATCGAAATATGTACATTCTTGAATATGATAAAGTTATAGGTTAAATTACTTAAGGTTATCCGATTTTAACAAAGTTAGTGTCGTTGGGTTCGTATAGACCTAATGATACGTTTTACCAGTTTTGTTCCTAGAGATGACTTTTAACAGGTAGTTCGAATTTTTTATACAGTTATACGTAATTATATAAATATGACCGTATTATACATAATTTACGTTATTAAATTGTATTTTACCTAATTTGTCTATATATTGTCACAATATAAGTATGAACTAACTCTAATATACCAAAAGTGTATCCTGATTAGAAAATATTAATAAATATAATAAAAATATTCATTTAATCCAATCTAATTAGCAATCACATATACAGTTTTTATTTAACTATTTAATTTATTTTAGCTTATTAATATTAAAAATACACCTCGACTTGTAATTTAAGCCATTTTATTAGGTAAATTCGTAATAAATAGTCTGGGTTTCCAAATAATTCCTTGAAAATTTCTATAGACTCCTAAAAATATAAGGAATTTAGTTATCACTTGGTTTTAAGTTTTCGACTTATTGCCTATATTCTTGTATTTACAATTTTATCCCTAAATTATCTAAAATTACTCAATTATGATTCTTTTTACTCTAAATTAATTTCAAGCTGACTCAATACTGTTATTATTTACTATAGATCAGCACATGTCCATCTCACCAATTAATTTCATAATTTCCTATTTAATTCATAATTTCAACCTATTTTCGAGCTATTTTTAGGCAAAAAATGCAATAAATATTAAAAATATTCAAATCAAAATTTAGGCTATATAGCAATTATCTATATATCATACACATCCTATACAAAAAATTTTAGCTAGAAATAACATCATTTAGTACATTTATTTTACAATTTTAAATTTGGATAAACAATAAATTTCTTAAGGAAGTATATTACATATTACGAATTTTTCAAAAATAAAAATATCATGTAAAAGCATGTTCAAAATAACCTAAGTACAATTTTTTTTCATAATTTTTTAGGTGGACTTACTATTTTTTATAAATTATTGAAAAATAGGGTAAGAATTTGACCTTGCTGTTTTTAGTGTCCTTGGTTACCAGCGGCGATTAGATGGTTGTCGAACAACCTATGCGATAGGTGGACTATTTGGGGTTGACTGGGTTTCATAGCAAATTCAGGGTAGGATTAGGTTCTAGCTTAGCACGAAAATTACTCTATTTTTCTTATTTTCTTTTCTATTTTCTACGATTTTTTTTCTAATTTTTCTTTTTGTTGTTTCTGGTTTGTAAAGTTGGGAATTGATGTAATGAAGCCTATTTATGCATGCTGGAGTCGGTTGCTGCTTTTCTTTATTTTTCTTTTTAATTTTTTCCTTGTTTTCTTCTCATAAATGCAAGTAAGAGGTGTCATTTGATTGTGGAATTTGGTTTTTGACTTAGCAATTGTCTAGCTTCGGTGATTCCCAGCAGTTTCCAGACTTGAATAATTAATTTTGAAGGCTTTTTGGATAAGATTTGCAATTATTTAGGCATTTTGAGTATATTTTATTAATACTTGGTTATTTATTAATATACGAGTATATATCCCTTGTATATATCACGTGTAATATATAACTATGCTCATATAATTAAGTTTCTAACATATATTTTATTTTTAGGATATGTTCTAAAATTAATTTCGTGAATTCAACACAATATATATATAATTACATAATTTAGGATTAATTTATGGGTATAATTATTATTTATACCAGCTATACTCACAAAATTACGTGTATATTCATATAGTAAATTATATTATATTATCTCATTTTATAGCTCAATTAACTTATCTTTAAGTTTTTATCGCAATTTGAGCTCAATTTTAAGAGTTTTGAGCATTTTAGTGCTATATTGAATATTCCTACTTCTAAGGGCAAAATTGGGATTTTGGGTCATTATTTCCAAAATCTAACTTCACTGTATCACCTCAACTAATTTTTCTATCTTAGTTGTAAAGTTTGGATTTAATTGGATAAGTTTCCCTAAAAGCCCTAAATCTAGGCTTGATTGTTGTAAACTTAATTTCTGTGAGCTTACAGCTAGTACTAGCATTGCTCGGCCTAGAGTTCAAGCTAATACTTTTGAGATCAAGCTGAGTGTCATTCAAATGATATAGTAGTGTATCCAGTTTGGTGGGTTTAGTGATGAAGACCCCAACAACCATTTATAGCAATTTCTAGAGATTTGTGATACTTTTAAGATTGGTGGAACTTTAGATGATGCTATCTGCCTTAGGCTATTTCCATTCTCATTGAGGTCCAATGCCAAGCAATAGCTCAACTCTATGCTAAGGACTTTCATCAGTACTTAGGAAGAGATGGTTGAGCTATTCATGAGAAAATACTTCCTACCCTTAAGAACGGCTAAGCTAAAGGTGGATATCTCATCTTTTAGTTAGATAGATTCAGAGAATCTGTATGAAGCATGGGAGAGATGGAAGGATTTGCTGAGGAGGTGCCCTCATCATAGGCTTTTAGATTGGCACTAGGTTTAAACATTCTATAATGGTTTGAAATATATAACCAAGTAACTCATTGATGTAGCTGTTAGAGGAAGCTCAAACCATAAGTCATCAGAGTAATGCATCCAATTATTTGAAGATATGGCCAATAACCATTATTAATGGTCATTTGCAAGAGGAAGAGAGAGAAGGCTAGCGGGAAAACATGAGTTGGATGCTACTTCCACTTTAGCACATAAGGTGGAGGTGTTGACAAGGAAGCTTGATAGTCTCATAATGGGTCAGAATAAAGCTTTGGCAGTTTCAGATTTAGAGTTGGCAAGTTTATCAAAGATTGGTTAAGTGGAATAGGTTGACTAGATGGGGAATTCAATCAGACTAAGGAATGATCCTTTTAGTAACACATACAATCCGGGTTAGAGGAATTATCCCAATTTTAGATGGGGCAACAACACCAATCAAAGCTCTAACATGCAACCTCTTGGATTTTAGAGACAAGTGCCCCCCCTTCAAAATAAGCCAATGTCCATTGAGGCAATGTTGGCCAAGTACATTAAGACCTCTGAGAATCACTACCAAGCCACATAAGTAGCCTTAAGAAATCAAGGAGCATCAATATGCAACTTAGAGAATTAGCTTAGGTAGATTTCTAAGATGTTGTCAGATAAAGCTCTTAGGTCGTTATCGGGTAACACTGAGATGAACCCTAAGGAGCATGTTAAGGCTATAACTCTTAGAAGTAGCAAGGAGTTACAAACTCTAGAGAGGCTCTAGGAAAAGAGGAAAGAAGTTCAGGCTGGGGTTGAGGAGCAAGCAGTGAAAACCGCATCATGACAAGAGGAAGCCTTACCGTAGCATCAAAGGAGTATAAGCCATCTTTGCCATACCCCTCCAGACTAAGGAAGGACAAGGATGATGATCATTATAAGAAGTTCTTAGAACTCTTTAAACAGTTGCACATCAACCTTCCTTTAGTGGAAGCCTTGGGTCAGATGCCTAAGTATACAAAATTCTTGAAGGAGCTTTTTTCCAACAAGAGGAAATTAGAGGAACTTTCCATTGTTATCCTAGGTAGAGAGTGCTCTACAGTTCTATTGAACAAGTTGCCTAGGAAACTCAAACATCTTGGTAGCTTGACCATTTCATGTTTGGAAGGAAACCTCCTTGTAGAGAGGGCTTTGGTAGATCTTAGAGCCAGCATCAATCTGATGTCCTATAGTTTGTTCAAGAGATTAAATTTGAAAGAGCCTAAAAGCACGAGAATGTGCATCTAGTTGGCCGATAGATCCATACAATTTCCAAGAAGAGTCGTAGAGGATATTTTGGTAAAGGTACATAACTTAATTTTTCCTACAGATTTTGTTGTGTTAGACATGGATGAGGATGTAGAGGTTCCACTCATTTTGGAAAGACCATTCTTGGCAATTGCTAGTGCTATGATTGATGTCAAGGGTAGGAAGCTAATCCTTCGGGTTGGAGTGAGGAGATGGTGATCAGAATGCTTGACATCTTCCAGCCAGTTTCTAATTTAGTTTTAGATTTTGTTTCTAATTTAGCTCTTGATTGTAGTTTTATTCATAAGCCCTAACATATCTTCTAGTCCATTTTCTAAAGTTTATCTAACTACATCTCAAGTGTAAAGAATCTCTGAATTATTTTTTGATAAACTTCCTAGTTCACCTTATACATCTTATCTATGACCTAATTTCTAAATTAGCATCTAATTTGAATGTTCACAATATTTTAGCATAGATTTGCATAAGTTTTATTCGTAACCATATTCAAAGTGTATCATATAACCATTTCCACTTCAGTTTGAATTACGCTACACTTGACTCCATCATTTGAATACTTAATAAATTACACATATACTAACCCCAAGTCTACAATTTTCAAATCCAATATTCTTAATACCACAAAACTTCATCTCTCAACATTATTTAACATTATAAAATGTCATAATATACTCCAAATCAGAATGTAAGTCAATTCCTTAAGAAATCACTAAATATATTTTGATAAATGGCTATTTAATAAGATTTTAGGGCCTAAAAATCAAACAATAATATAAAAAAATAATTTTCATGAAAACCTCTTTATAGTAATTTAATGTATATTATAGGTACTTTAGAGAAAAGAAATCAAACAGTAATGTAAAACAATAATTTTCATGGAAAACTCTTTATAGTAATTTAATGCATATTATAGGTACTTTATAGAAAAGTTTTGAGCCAAAACTACATTAGTAAGGGTTTTAAAAACAAAAGCAAAACTGATTTGGTTTGAGTGGTTTTTCATGAGCACTATATTTACATATCTATTTTTTTAAAAAATAATAATAATATTTTTCCTTGATTCTATATACAAAATAACCAAAGAATAATTTTTCTTACAATTTTCTGACTAAGTTTGGAATTTTTTTTTCGAATTTATTAAGAATAGGATACAAATTAAGCTCTTATCATAATGACGATTTCTGGCTACTGTAGACAACCATAGCATGTTGGATGATTCTAACGAGGTGGCTCCGTTGAGTTTTTACATTGATTTCTCGTCAAGTGTATGTTGAGCACTCAAACCACGAACAACGTAGACATCCTTTGATTTTCCCTATTTTCCTTACTTAATTCCTTATGTTCTTTTAATCTCCATTAGTTTTCCTATGACATCTAATGGTACAAATGACAGGGAGCAGATTCTTATAAAATGGTCTTGGTTGGCAAGAGAAATTGCATGGAATTCACTACGTGTTTCTTCCTCCTGGTCCTTATCTACAACTTTTATTTTGTGTGAAGTGGCTAGCTTACATTTTCTTTATGTTGCTTAAAGATTGCCACACATGTTTCTTTTTCTTCAATTTTCTACCACTTCATTATTTTGCATGGTATTTATTTATTATTTTCTTAATTATGTTAATATATTATATTTATTAAGGTTTTAGTTAGTTTAGGGAATATATTTGTATACATAAAATACATTTTAATATAAATACGTACTCCTAAATAATATTTTATAATTTTTAATATTTATATAATTTATCTCTAGTAGTTCATTAATTATCAAAACTCATGTCATGTGTTTCTGATAAATAATGAATAATATATTTATTTCTTACAAATATAATACTTAATTATTTTATTATTCTATTTTCCTAAAACCAAACTTGTGGGGCTACTTCTGCTAATTTTTTCTAGCTCCGTTGTAAAATTCAAGCTTGATCGGACAACATTCACGATCATTCTAAATTTTATGTACCAATACTAGACCGACCAATCGTAAGTTTACTACCAATTTTATGGGTACTTACACTTAGTTTTGTGAAAACCCCTAAATCTTTATAATGTAGAAATAAAAAATTAGTAAGGTGACCTAATGGGCAAAAATGGTCTCTTGTTTTCTCTCTATGGTGATATTTTAACTAAAAATCATGATAAAATAGGGTCCATTATAAAGGAAACAAAAAAATAATAATAAAAGAGAAAATAAAAATTGGAAAAAGCTAAAAATAATAAAAAGGATTTAGAATGAGTGAAAAATAAAAAAAATACAAATATAGAAATATAGGCAAAGCATAGAGAAATGGAAAAAGTAAGAAAAACAAAAAAAATTGAAAAATAGAGAAAAAAAAAAGATAAATAAATGAAAATCACTCCTAGAAATAAAAAATCTAAAAAAGAAAAGAAAAGAAAACATAAGAAAAATTAAAATTAATTTTTCAAGTCTTTTGGTTAGGGATTATTTTTTTTTTTAAAGTCCCAACACATACATGTGGTCTAATGATTTTAAGTTCATTTATAAATTTTCTATTTATTTATATTGACTTTTTACTCAAGTTAATGACAAAATAATTATATGTGGTTGCAAAGACAAACTCAAGATCATATAACTAAGGGGACTAGAAATAACTTACTTAAGTCAATATTAAAACCATTGATAGAAAAATATTTGCTTATTGTTGATCATGGTCGAATCAATTGAAATAGGTAAGCTTATGTAGAGTTCGGATGAAGTGAGGTTGGATCTCGCCTCCTACTCCTTGATCCATATAAAAAAGCTCCTTGTAGGTGTGGCCATAGGGGCCTTTTGATGATCAAGTTAGTGAGAAGGACTAAGAGAAAGAGAGAGGATAAGCACTAAAGACCCGAGGGATAATGCTTGTCTAGTGTATGTATGGCATAGAATATGGGTTGTGTATTGAGGCAGAATATGAGTTACTGAGATTGGGAGAAAGTGGATCAAAAAGAAGACCTTCCTTTTAAGGTGCCTAATGCCTTTTGTGGGAGTTATCTAGACACATGGCGATTTAGGGTTTGCTTATACTGGTTGTCAATAAATAGCATGTACCATGGTAGAGACTGGACATCCTTTAGAGCAGTTAGTTATTATCAACCTAGCATCCAAATCTGTAGCATAGGGATCTGACATCCATAGAGGCTGTTAGGTGTATTGGTAGTATTATGGATGCCAAACTCTCATTAATGGGTTGCAGTAAGGAGCAAGCATTAAAGACAAAGGTTGAGCTAGGATGTTGAGGAAGGGGTTGGCAAGTGTTTAGCTAGAGGCGAGCTAAGACTAGGGTTGATGTTAGATGGTTGGTGCATGTGGACTCGGTGGTCAAGTCGATCTGCTTGGGTAGGATATTGTATAGCTCGCGAAGTAAGTGCAGTGTAAAGGACGAGCTTGCTGTTTGCTTGTGCATACCTCGTCGAGCTTGCATGGCTTCACCGAGTAGGTCGCAGTATTGAGGATGAGCTCATTATTTGTTTATACATATCTTGATAGGCTTACTTGCATGGTGGGCTTCACATGTTAAGTCTTGGTATGGGCAAGAATTGAGACGTAAGGAGAGTAATCAGTGTAAGGTGACCGGGCCGAGGCTAAACCACCCTTCCTTCGAGTAGAGGGGTCTATCTCATTATTTGGCAACATAATGGATAGTGTCTCTGATTAGGTCTATTTTCTCGCATACTGGCCTCTTATGTAATTGATGTGACTGTTGAGTTGTTCGAGGTGTCATGATGACCATTATTGGGAAGTGTAGCATATAATGATGATCTTTATTGTTAGACTACATTAGCGATTTGTGTGCGTAGACCAATCAGGACCTTTAGTTTATAGAGTGGAACACTTAGGTAGCTGAGGTTTGGCATACATCCTTTCATAGGTTCATGCTCCAAGAGTAGGAGAAACTATTCGTCTTCTCTCCTTAGTTATATATATAGAGGGGAGTACAGGTCCTCATTCTTTGCTCTACATTGTCAACTTAAAGGAGACTGCCAAAATTTTCACTTGTAAGCTAGTATTTTTTCCTTTTAAATCAATTACTCATAATGGCTAACTAGAGCACAAACAACCATCAAAGTGAGTCTTCTCACCCATCAATTTTGAGGGAGCTAGACAAAGGTTGCAAGGACTTACCCTGAGAAAGGGATGATAAACCTATTCCCCCCGGAACAATGATAATGGTAGGAGATGAGGATGAAATGATACTGTCTTAGGAGGAGAGGTAGGATTGTGTGTAGGGACGGCCTCATGATATATATCATTTAGACAGTAAGGAGGAGAACTTAGGGTTGTTACCCACGACTAATACTAATGAGCATGCATATGCCCGCATCTTATATGTGGCTAGCAAGAAGAAACTAAGGCTAGTGAATTGAGCAATCGGGGAAGTACCCAAGTAGCGAGTGGAGGTGCCCATAGGTAGACAGTAGGCATACAATATAGGGGATGACTGATCATTTAATATCTACATAAAGCCATTCAAGCTTAGTCTTCGCCTCTCCTTTTCAGAGTTCTTAGTAGAGTTCTTTTGATACTTCAAGGTTGCTCTTGGGAGTCTTAAATCCAATGTGTGAGTATAGTTGTTCGCATTTGAGGCGTTGTACATGTAGGAGTTGTGAAGGCTATCAATACAACTATTCAGGATTTCTTCCATATGAAGAAGATGGTTGATGGTTAGGTATATGTTGCCAACTAAGGTTAGGTGTTAAGGATCTTTGATAAGTCGCTGAATAAGATGGAAGGCTAGAAGGAGTTCTTTTATTATGTTTACACTCCTAAGCCTCTAGATTTCCTGTCTTAGTAGAGGTATCCCGTTCGAGGTAGAAAGTTGAACTGTGTGAGAGAGGAGGACAATATGACTAGTATTGAGCTGCTAAATTTAGTAGGTTGGACGAAGCTTGATCCTCAATTGATCTGTTAGAAGTATAAAAAGGGTCCGCTATTGTTTAGGATGGAGATAAGTGTTTACTATATTTTGCTAAGGAGGGCTAATTGGTTATTTGTTGCACCACATCACTTCATCGTTGGAGTAGGCGACATCGAGTTGCTTGTCCTTGGCATAGTAAGTACGTTATCTTTATTTGATGTGTTAATGTGAGAATTTTTTTGGTTTTTCTACAGTTATGGAGATGGCCACCAAGAAGGTGAGGGCGAAGTTGCTCATTATGCAAAACAAGCGACTTAAAAGTGCTGCCAAGCCTATTTAGAAGAGGAAATAGCCTATTGTAGAGAGGGAGGGGAATTCATGATGCCCCTCAAAGAAGTCCAAGAAGAAAAGTAGGAGGCAGCAAATGCTTCCTAAGGTTGTTCAGCACGGTACTAAATAGATTCCAGCTGGTGTGCTATGGGTCAATTCGAGGCTAGAAAGAGTAGAATTTGGTAGTGGTCCAATTTAGGAGGTTCAAGCCGAGGTTATGGCAATTGTGCCAGGGGTCTAAGCAAGAGATGCACGGGTGGACATGTGATCTGCTCAAAATATATAAAAATATAGCGAATACTACAAAAAGTATACTAGGTCAGTATCAAGTAATAAAGAGTGACTAAGATTATTGATCCCTCGAAAACTAAGAAACTACTAAACTTATAATAGCTCTTATCAATATTTAGGCAATTGAATCTGATTGTGGATTAACTAATCTAATAATTAACTTTAATTTGTCATGGAGAAAATCATAAGAATGTATCTAAAACGAAACAATCAATTGAGAGTATGGGAAAAATAAAATCTACCCTAGTTATGCAATCAAATTTCCATCATGTTATATGGATTAATAGCTATGCAGTCATTTAAGTGAATTTATTATGCTTTAAAAATTAAGGACTTAGACCTCTCATTAATTGGTCAACTCCCGTATTTCTAATTAATAGTGGACTCTAAATTATAATTATACATCTCCCAATGCTTTAATTGACTAATGCCCTAAATTAATTATTCCTAATGTCTTAGCAAATAATTAACTAGAGTCATTGCATTAATCTGATTAACATCGCTTCTACATTAGCTAATTAGTTTAATCAAGAATTCCTAACAAATACTATATCAACTCCCATATTAATAGCGCTTCTAACAATTATAACCAATGGAGAATTATAATTAAAATTATAGAAATTGCAATCATGAATCATTCATACATCTATTAACCCTATAACATGATTGCAATTATCACCTTAGCTACCTAAGGTTTCATCAATTTCCTATAATTAAAATCTAGCCATCCATGGAATTTAAAATAAAAGCACATATCACAATCAAACTTGTAAGGAAATTCATGATTGAAAGTAAGAACGAATTACAGAATTGCATAAACAATAATAGGATATAAATCACTAATTTTGTAATAATGATAAAGAAAACTCCAATTATAAGAACTTTAAGAATGATCTCCAAAGCAATGGCAAGGTTTTCTCAATGATCTACACTGCCAAAATTCTCTTAGAATATCTCTTGACTTGTTCTAAAACTCTCTAAATTAAAAGGAAATGCAAAAGTCCCCTCAAATGTCAATAGAAGACGTATTTATAGAGCAAACAAAGGATAGCTCTTGAGTGATTTAGGCTGGAAATCAAAGTTGGCTCAAGACCGATTGTTTTAACTAAAGGTCAGCCATAAAGGCTGGTGTCTTTCATTTGTAAGTGATAACTCTTATTTTAAATATATTTCATATGATGATTTTATAGTATTTCCCTTACATCTTTGGTTTTCTTTAAAGAAATTGATACTTAATAGAGTAAAAATTTGATTTCAAGGTTTGAACACGTTCTTGGATTGAAAACGAAGAAAATGAATCAAGTTTCACTCAATTTGGAGTTCAAATGAATGAGTTATGAAGTTTTGAAGTTACACAGTCTGGGACATAACTGTATCCCCAGGCTGTATTCATTCAGGAAAATTTGCCAAGGTCAGAAAGTTGCACAACTTGGGGACACGACTGTATCCCAGGCCGTGTTTAGTGACGAAAAAAGAAACCTTACAATACATTATAAAAGGACATACTAGGGTTTCATACAGAAGAGTGGACATTAAAAAAATGAAGAGACTTGAAGAAAAGGAGAAGAAAAAGGCGAAAGCAACACCCAACTTCAAGATTGAAGAGATTTATCATCAACAAAAGGAGTTTTTCATGTTTTATTTATTGGTTTTGTTGGAATTCGTTTTTAGTTTCATTATGTTAGCTTAAGATTCTTGTATTTAGGATTATGGAACCTAGGGTTTCATGTGACTATTAGATAGATTGATAATTTTCAATAAAGTTTCTATCTTTTCTTGATTCAATTATGTTATTTAATTGTTAATTGATATTTCTAGAATATCAATCTATGATATTATGCATGATGATTGAGAAATTACATGTGTAATTAGATTTTTACATAATTTGAGAGAATTACATGTGTGCTTAGAGATAAGATACATGTTTCTTCTGGAAAGTTGTTTGTTTGTGTGGGAATTCATTGTACATTAATGTGATTCTGAATTATATTACTAAGTGAAGAGATTTCGGTAAATAATTTAGGATTAGGATTAATATGCTTGAGAAAGGTGTTAACTTTAATTGTGAATCTCTTTGCACAAGAATAATAGAGATTTAATTGGATACATTTTAAGCGGTCACATGTTAAACACTAGGGGAAATAATTCCTAAATACGTTATTTGCTTTCTTGAAGTTGTTCTTAGTTTTATTGCTTTCTAAATTGCTTAATTAAGTCTCATAATTAGGTTAGTTTGTTAAGTTTAGTATTTTTAATCTATTCAACCATCATAATTTTCTAGTTAGATAATAGAGCTAAGGTTAATATTAGTACTCGAAGTCTCTGAGGGATCGACTCGGACTCACATTCGCTATATTAAAATTGATAGGTACACTTGCCAGATATCAGTAAGCCAGATCAAGGTCGGTTGCCTTCATTCCTAAATGCTTTATATCATCCTTAGCTGATGTAGGTTGATTCGAGCTTCCTTCGATTGCGTAAAACTCGTCCAAATTGCTCATATTTCTACTTTAAATCCTTTGAAACCTAAAATATCTAAATGAATATACTTAAGTACCATTTCTTAATGATTTCTATAAAATCAATAATAATTCAACATAATTCACACAATGGAATATGAGTAAAATGTACCTTTATTAACATGCAGTAGGAGGATTTGGAACGGATCCTTTAAAATGATGGGGTCCTTGCTATTAAGATTATGGATGATGAACATGTCATGTCGTTAGTTTGTTGCGAGAGGTAAGTGGCTTCTCCTTTATCCATGGATAGGCCTATGTAAAGGTTTAAGTAACTACAGGTGCAGTTTAGTCAGCTATTTGTTAACAAGAGCAATACAGAGGTCTCATTGGAATTGCTAAGGAGGCATAATGAAGTAAGTTGCTCATAGTTTTTCTTGGAGTATTTAGTCTTACTTTATTGACTGACTATATATTATGTTTGAAGTTCTATGACCTCTTAGATTTCATCCTTATGCATAACCAGGTATACTAGTAGTGGGGAGTTAAGCAAAGGCTGAAGTGGAGATGCTTTAGAAAGTGCTAGAAGAGGAGAAGAAAGCATACGATGACCTGGTTGTTGCATTCAGTAGCTTAGAGTACCAAAACAAGGAGCTGGTTGGGTAGATCAATAAGCTAAAGGGCGACTTAGAAAAGGCTGAGGAGTTTGGCAACACTATTGAGGAGGGGCTATCTTCCATGTGAGTCGAGCTGGAAGTTAAGGGGCAAGAGTTGGACAGGTTGTGGTTTAAATTCGCAAGGAGGGAGTTTGAGCTCTCAAAGGGTAAAGGCCTGACACCTAAGATGAAGCGGGATATTTTTCTAGAGACCCTCAAGGACCCCTTAATCGAGAAAGCTATCACTACTACCGGGTATGCTATGGCGAAAGACGTATGGAAGCTAGTTCATTAGAATATGCTTGAGGCAAATTTGTCCTTCTTATAGTGGTTGCATGAGCTTAAGGTTGTTGTTGGGAGTTAGCCAAAGGGCGAGTCTTCTAGTGACTCATCAGGAGCTTCCAGTAGTATTTTGAACACAAACCTTGAGGAGGAGAAGGAGGTGATGGGGAAGACCAATAGCAAGATGAGTAGTAATAGTAGGTCGACTAGGAGTAACCTTAATTTTTAGTTTTAGCTAATACATTGGGTGACATGTGCCCGCTTTGACTTTGGTCCTTTCTATCTCTTTTTTTTTATTTTAATTTTTTTTTTGAGGAAGTGGTCAGTGTTGTGAACCGTGACCAAGAATAAATAAGGCTGGTCGTTAGATGAGTTCGAGCTTACAGAAAGCTTGAAAGAAAATGATGGGTTGTGTGTGTAAAGGACAAACGTAAATGAAGAAAGAGTAAGTAAAACCCATGAATAGCCCTAGAGGATATAACATACCAATGGAACTTTTGAGGACTCATGGTACAATTTGATATAACATACGAATCGGATCGATGAGGTTACTCGTCACCTAATCTTGTTTAAGGGTTAGGATAAGAGTGATGCTGAGAGTAAGCAGAGTATTTACGCAAGGAAGAAAACACAAAAGTGTATTAATGGTAATATGTTAATTGAATGTCTTTACAACTACAAGTACAAGGGTATTTTTACCCATAAGTTATGGCAACTTGCCCAAAAGGGAAAAAACAAAAAGGGCATTTCCTAAGGAAGTAATGTACAAGCTACAAGGGTAAAAATGAATATATAAGGAAAATAATCATTGGTGCAACAGATTCTATACATGACACTGTACACATGGTAATACTACATTGGCGCGGTTGTTAGAAGATTTGAACAAAAAGTACAGACCGCTTGCTTGTTCGAGCAGGGGTAGCTTGATCAGTTCGATTGTCTCTCTCGATGTCTTAGCAAGGGTGATACCGAGTAAGTACTTGGCTAAGCATTAATGCTAGTGAAGATTGGTAGTTATCTTAGCCTTCCGTTTCTCGGCACATAACATACGAGAGATAGGCAGTCATTTGGCTTGACATGAACGATGACTTGATAAGGAAGCACTCGGCTTCAACAAGGGTCGGTTGGTATAGGAGGATTCGTCTTGCTAGTCCCTTTAGTCCTCGGGCTTGGTTGTAGGTTAATGGTCTAGTAGTTTAATTCCTATTGTTCCCTCCAACTGTTGATCTCCCCCTTACTAGATGTAATTACAAAGGACCTTAATGGATTTGAGCTTCCGTCATTATGTTTATGTTGCTTTTCCGTTTTCCTTGGTTGTACTTCCTTGCATACGTATTGTTGTTGTGTACTTAGACTTTGTTTTTCATTTAAGTCTTTTGGGGGCTTCTTCTACTTGGGGCATTATGGCCTTACTTAGACTTAATGTGAGCTCATTGTTCGAGGATGCACGTGTATGTTAGAGTGGATCTTTTGGTGATGTCATGAGATCTTCTTGGCAGAGTAATCTTGACCGGATAAATCTTTTCTAACAACAAGAAATCTCCTTGATAGGGTTCATTTTGAGTAGTGTGCATGCTTGGCAAACATATCGCCTTGGGTAGGGTGCTTTCAAGAAGCTATTTAATGTATGTATGGTGCATTGCTGTTTTCCTAAGCATCACTTAGGTTTCTAATGCATTTGAGTAGTCGGATGATCACTACGTGTATGGATGGCTATGCACTAAGTTCCCTATATAAAGGGTGCATGAGTCCTTGCTTTGTTACACCAGGTATCCAAACAGCATAATGGGGTACAGTTGAAAGCTAGGTCACCTTTGTCCTTTGCCATGAACATGTTGAGGGCGATCATATTGAGAGATGGAGCGCTCAAGTTGGGGAGGAGGACTCCTTGGCCTCTTCCTTCGAGTTGTGATCGTGAGGTGTGGATAATTGCTCTATAGTTAGGGGTAGCTATCGAGCTGTCATCAAGAGGCGTATGTAGGCCTTTGGGTCCTCCCCTTTATCTACTTGAATAAGAGCCAACAAAGAAGAGGGCTCAAGCGTTACTTACCACTTATCTGAGGTAGCTTCATTGTGAAAGCACTCGTTTGCGGGAGGTTCTAAGCAGCTCTTCCACGTGTTGTCCCAAATGAATCTAAGTAGGTAGGGATAGCCATGATGACTATGGTGATAGAAGAGGTCTTTTCTCCACCTTGACCTGCTGATCGGGCCATTCATGGAGAATCCTTTATTTCGTAAGTACTCTAGTTCATCCAAGGTAGAGTGTCGACCTTACTTTGACACCAACAGGGCCCTTAGAGGTTGGAGCTTCGAGAGGAGTGGCTAAATCAGCTATCAACATCATTGCTTCTGTGGAAAAGAAGCTCTATAAGGTAGAGTGGGGACCGTCACTTGGAGGTCAAGCATCATTAAAACCCCTGTAGCTTAGAGCTCGACCATGTAGGAATTTAAAGGGGTAGTCACAACCATCCCTTTGGGGCTCATAAGCCAAGTTAAAGTTGAGAGCAATTCCTCTTAGAAGAGAGTTTAGAGCAAGGAGCTAAGTCAAAGTTGAGAGTGACTGTTTGAGTTGGGCGTACAGAAATAATATAGGGTGTGGCCTTATGCCTTTGTGCTGTTATTTTCTTTTCTGAATGCAATTAGGGTTGGTATACTAACCCACCAAGCCTTGTACTTTATTTCATTAGAGGAGTAATTCTTTCTTTTCTCATTTATCATTGCTCGCTTTTCATTTTATTTTTCTATAGCTCTCATTTTCTGTTATTTGACTGTAGTGGCTTCATGAGGCTTGCTCTATCTATGCATCTAGGAATCGTTTTCCCATAGCTCTCGTTAGTGCAATGACTAACTCAAGCAAGTGCTAGGGGTTGAAAATTGACCTAAGGTTTAGGTTTGATGTGAATTGATGCCTAGGAGGAAGTGCCTGTGGTGTTAGTGTAGAGACTAACTTGGGTAGCACTTAGGGATGAGAATTAACCTAAGGCTTGGGTTCAATGTAGACTGATGCCTCTATAGGTACTTACAGCATTAGTGTAGAGACTAACTTGAGTAGCGCTTAAGGATGAGAATCGACCCAAGGCATGGGCTTGGTGTGGATTAAGGTTACGTGAGTGCACAAGGTGCGGGAGAGAAAAAGAGAGAAGTATAGGAAACTCACCAATTCATTACATTCAACTATAGATACATATGCTTTCAATCTTTTCACTACACTTAGTGGAAATAGGGTATTAGATTTTAGGCATTCCATACCTTAGGGATAGGCCATCCTTCAAGGGTCTTAAGCTTGTAATCTCCTTTTCTTGTGTCTTTCACTACTCGCACCAGGTCCTCCCAATTGGAGGCAAGCTTGCCTTAACCCTCTTCCATACTTATAGCCTCTGACTTTCTATACATTAGGTCCCTTGGGCAAAAGACCTTGTGTCGGATGTTTCAATTATAGTATTGGATGACCCACTATTGATAGGCCATAGTGTACATTCGTGTAGTGTCGTGCACCTCCTCGACGGTATTAAAGCTTATTTAGAGGGCCATGTTGTTGGTATCCACGTTAAAGTGCCGGGTCTTACTAGTAGGTAATTTCGACTTGATTGGGAGGATAACTTTTGCTTTGAATGAGAGGTGAAAAGGGGTTTCTTTGGTTGAGGTCTTACATGTTATATGGTATCCCTAGAGTATGTTTAAGGCTTATTGGCCCATCTACCTCCTACTCACTTTACCCTTTTCTTTAGGCTATTGAGGATTATCTCATTGATAGCTTCAACCTGCTCATTATTTTGGGAGAGCTTACATCAATCTTTAGGAACTAAGTTGCGATTTAGCACGGCCTATCATCTTTAAACGGATGGACAGTTAGAAAGAATTATCAAAATACTTAAAGATATGTTGAGAGGCTGTATTTTAGACTTTGATGGTGATTGAGATCAATATTTACCATTGGTGGAGATTACTTATAATAATAGTTATCAAACAACGATCTAAATGGCACCATATGAAGCCTTGTATGGAAGAAAATGTCGATCACCACTAAATTGAGAGAATGATGAATATGTGATGATAGGACTTGATATGATTGAACAGATGAATGATAAAGTAAATATAATATGACGGAGGATGAAAGTAGTATAAGATCGATACAAAAGTTAGGTAGATATAAAAAGGAAACCAGTAAAGTTTGTAATAATAGATTACATATAAGTTAAGATAAGTCTATTTAAAGGATTTAAGCACTTTGATACTATAGGAAAGCTAAGTCCCCAATACATTAAACCTTTTGAAATCTTGGAAAGAATTGGAAATGTAGCATACCGAATTGCTTTATCACCAAGTTTAGCTAAATACCATGATGTGTTCCATATGTCCATGTAACGGAAGTTAGTGAAGAACCCAGAGGCAATTGTAGAGTTGAAACCAGTGAACTTACAAGATACAGTTGAAGAAAAATCGATTAAGATCTTAGAGAATAGGATTTAGAAGTTAAGAAATCGAGAAGTAAAATATGTAAAAGTTCGGTAGGGTAGTAGTCCAAGTGTAGAATTAACTTAAGAATTGAAGATAGTAATGAAGAATCGGTACTTGAAACTCTTCAAAGGAGAAGGTAAGTGATGGGTTTTTATCAGAAAATAAGTAGTTATCATTTGTGGAATAAAAGTTTTGGGGACAAAACTTTTTTAAGGGGGGTGGAAATGTGAGTCCTTAAAATCGTATTTAGGGCAACCGTACCTAAATTTAGCTCCTTTGGGAAAAACTAATTTAATTGAGTTCAAACTTTATGACTAAATTAAAAAAGTTAGTTAAAGCGACCTAGTAAAGTTAGAGTGCAAAAATAATGACAAAAAATCCCAATTTTATCCTTAGAAGTATAATTATATAATATAGCATAAAACTCATTAAAACTCCTAAAATTGAGCTCAAAATGCAATAATGACTTAGAAATACATTAATTAAGTTATAAAAGAGAATAATATAGCATAATATACTATATGAATATATATGTATTTTTATGAATATATCCAGTATATATAATAAAATACCCATAAATTAATCCGAAAGTTTAAAAATATATAAAATATAATGCCACATGACTTCAACCTGCTAGCTTTCAAGTAGTTTATATTCATTATAGAAAAATATATTTATAAGTTAGGTCAATAGGTATAAAACGGTTTACACTAATGTTACTAGTATTAGTAATTATGAGAATATAAATCTTGACAATAGAATAATGAGTATAATAATATTACTAATAATACGAGATAATATGTAAAAGTAATTGAATTAATATAAACCTAATTGGACGGATATCTTCTCCTCATTAAAGTGATTAGAAGCATTCATATGTGCGAGAATATCTGAATTACACCTAAAGATGAACATATAATTATATAAATTAATAAAAAACTAATTGAAAAATTTAATGTTTAAGAGACATTCTAGAAATTATGATTTATAACAATATTTGTAGAATTAAGTAGAACTCTCATGACTAGATACTAAAAAAGAAATTAAAAGAAGTAATTTTATATCTTTAATATTTCAATTTAAGCTCATTTATATAAAATTTTCTTAGAAGTATTAAGTTTATCGGGATTAATCGCTATAATATAGAATTTCGTAATTTTAAATATAGCTTAGGATAAATTTTTTAGAATTAACTACATGATTTTAATAATTAATATTGGTGAATAAAATGTCATATAAAATAAATATAAATAAGTTCCAAATAATTAATATAACTTAACTATATATTATATGTTACTAATAATTTTACTAATCATTATGTTAAAACATACGCGAAATAACAACATATGGGAGAAAAAGAAATATGTGATTATAAATTATTCTTTACTGATAATGCTTGTAGTGAAATAATAGAATATTCTAGAAATTTGGATATGTATGAAATAAAATATAATAAATGTACTAAAATATTTTAAAGAAAAACAAAAAAAAAACATATGTATATATATCACTACAATTAGCCAAGTGGTGAAAGTCTTCAATATAATGGTTTTAAAAGCCATAAGATGCCAGACAACGAAAAAAGAAAAGAAAGGAAGAGAGAGAAAGAGATGAAGAGGAGAAGAGAGAGATAGGGGGAAAGGAAAGAGAGAGAGAGGATGAGAAATTGAAGATATGAAAAAAAAAAAGAAAAAGAAAAAGAAAAGAAAGAAAAGAAAAAGAAAAAAGAAGAAGAAGAAAAGAGAATTAGAAAGTTCAAATTTTCCAACATCCGATATTTCTAAGTAACCTCATTTTTGTAATTATAAGTATTGTCTTTTAATTGATATTTAATAGTTATAGAAAAGAGATATCTGTTATCTCATTATTTTCCTAAAGAGCGTTTTATACGTACCATTTCTTTTTTTTCAAACTATAAACTTAGAATATTAATAGCTGTAAAAATTATATATTATTAGTATTGATTTTTAAAATAAGTGGATCTTTAGTAAAAATCTTCTATCAGAACTATTAAAATTGAACTAGGTATTTTTACAAATTTAACACCATTACTTATGTAAAATTTGAGTATATATGATTTATTATATTTTGTTGTAAAATTGTGTGAAAATATATTTTTCATTGCATAATACATGATATTAGTTGCTATACGGCTTTGTTTGTATACTAGAATTAGAAATGTCCTTTAGAGATAATCTTTTAAACAAAATGTGAAAGTCGTATCGTCCAGTTTATAAAAACAATACAATATTGACCTTACTAAAATTGAATCACTTTATGTAATAAAATAAATGTTTTCTATAATTTTATGGAAAATATCGTCCTATAACGATTTTTTTGTAATTAAAACATAATATAAACAATAATAAATGCGTTTCAATACAATTGAAATGATATAATAATAGTAGTAGTAGAACTGTGTATATCAAATATTATTAAGTAAATTGCTATAACCTATATGATAAAATAAAATACATAAAATATATTTGTATATATATAATGTGTATGTATATAAATATATATATGAAACTCTACTAAATAACTGTGTAAATAATATCTCAACTAAATATTTGATAATACTCGAATGTTTTCATAAATCTTACGAAAATTGAATATGAGCTTTGGTATATATAGGACTTCTAAGTAAGTAAAGCCTTAATGTCTAGATCTGTTAGAGTGAACTTCAGTATAAGTAAGTGGAATCAATGCTTCACAGTATTTTGGGTATTATTTTAGAATATTTAAAGACTTTGGTATGTATTTGTTTATGATTGTAGTTAGCTATTTATGTGTTTGCAATGCTTGTAGTTGAGTTCCAATTTGCTGTGATGGGAGTTGAGCTCCATGTTATGATTGTTCTGTGAATATTATTATGCTTGAATTATTTGAGTTTGGTTGATCACTCTAAAAATAAACTAACTCAAATTCAACTTAACACATAACCTGATATGCATCGTAACCCATTAGGGGCAACAGTTAGGATTCTCAAGCCAAACATGGACTTCCTACGATGAGGATAGCTGAAATGATCCTTTCCCTATCCTTAGTCAAATTAAGTAACAGTAGAGGAGGTTACAGCAAAGTTGAAGGCCGTGGTTTGAATGTGGTCATGAGAAGAAGGTGTTTTCCATTGCATAAGCTTCGGTTTAGTTTCAATTCGCAAGTATGCGACGTCAATCTTCTTAATTCGGATTAGAGCAAGCGTAATTTCTCTAATCTCACAATGAATCGGACAACGTCGTGCGATGATATTTACTTATACATGCATTGCATCTAACCAACTTGGTTGAAAACCTTGCTTATGATGTGTCGAATGCATACTTTTGTCTTTACCCCACTTACTGAGCAAGTTGTCGCTCATTCCCCCATAGTTTTTTTATTTTTTTATTTGTAGATTCTGAATGGATTATAAGTACTTACCCAAAACCATAACATTAGCAAACTGTGATGGGAGGTGAGGCGTAACAAGGAATGGCTGGTTATAGTCTTTAGTATTGACTTTCTTAATTTTTAAGGAAAACTACATAAGTTTCCTCAAAGAGATTAGTAGTTTTCTTTACTCTAGTCTGTATATGAAATGATAGGTACCTGTGGAATCTACTATCACTCTTTTGCAAAGTTGAATTTTAAGTTTATTTTTAAAGATTATTCCATAAGTTTATATCAATTAGGTATCATATTAGATACTTTAAAAGGGTAGAGTTAAGTACGCTTAGTGTGAACTGGTTTTAAGATAGCAACTATAAGATTAGTTTCTATCTTAAGATGACTCACATGGTAAGATTGTTATGACTTCACCTTTTTAGGACGTGACACAAACTTCAAGGAAACTCTCTCTAATGCTACTTCTCCTCCCTAAAGAAGATTGGTTCGGCGTCCTTATCTAGTAATTTAGCATACAGCACAATGGAAAGATGGGAGAAACTTGCTCGCATTGAAGCTCTACTCGTAGAGAATTATCTTGATGATAGGAAAGATAGATCGACTATCAGGTATTTATATAATAACATCGTTTACAACGTTGACTCTCTAGATCTAGTTGTAAGTGGTGCTATTAGGTCACTAGTGTTGAAATATAACAAATATTGGTAAGATATTCTTGTCGAGGGGCATTTGCATAAGCTAAGGGAAGACAAGAGATTTTGTTTTCCTATTGATTATGAGTTCCATTTATACTTAAAATATCTTGATTTTGGATTGTGTCTTCCATTTTCTTCCTTTCAAAAATAATTCTTCAAATAATTTTATGTTGCTCCGAGTATGGTCTCTCCTAATACTTATAGGCTTCTTAAAGCATTCAAGATAATATGCGAAGAACTTAAGGTTAAGGCCATAATTCAATCATCGATGTAGGCATTGTTAGTTTAGTGATAGCTAAAGAAGGGCAAGAACCTTGAGCTACCGAACAACAAGAATGTTGGAAAAGAAAAGGGGGGACACGAAGTCAGATTAAGGATTATTTATGAATACATCCATGTAGTATTTTAAATGATCTTGAAGCAACTATAAATTGCTCCAATCTAAGAAGGCTTGAGCTAATAAATCAAGCTAATAGCAGCTCGACAACATCTGAAGCTAAACAATTTCCCTCCTTTCACAATAGAAAGTTTGAGCTAAAGTTATAGCATGAACTAGGGACCAAGCTAATTAATAAAGCTATTACTACAATTTTCTATTGAGTCACCTCATTTTACAACCTGAGCAAGTGTGGAGCTTCAACTCTTAACCACATCTTTGACTAACTGAGATGACTTATCCATGCTTAATGGACCTAGCTATACAAGTACCGAGTTCTTGAGCTCTAACTTCACTTGGAGTCGAAATTACTAATCTACTTTGAGTACATATGTCAAGCTCATAACAACTAATTCAAGCTAAGTTAATTGGCACATGTTGCACTTTTTAAGTTGTTTATTGACTTTAGTAGAGCATCTAAAATGCTCTTTATCCTGTAAGTTACAGTGTGTGTAAATCCAATTTTATGCATAGCCAAATAAGCCTGAGCAACTACAACTCCATACTTGTCCTAGCTCCATAACTTAGTCTGAGCTCATCCAGTAACAGTTGAAGCTTTGAACCGTCTAGTAATGAATGGTGACCATAGTTCTAAATTGCTAATGTAGGCATAAGTTCCCCACACCAGACTTGCTTTTAATTCTAATTCACAAGTAAAGCTTTATACGGATGAGTTGATTTACTGTGTTTACAACTAATCTATGCTCTATCTTAAGTAGATATGACATCAGTTGAGTTATTCCTCTGAACAAGAATGATGTTCTACAAGTTCTTTTCAACCAAGTCATGTACAATTTGACCTTAACGAAGCATGTACCTAGACCTAGGCAAGAGCTGGTTCTAAATTGTGAACCGGCCTTGCCTGGAAGTGGGCTGGTTGAACTATCTTGGCAAACCACCAGGCTTTAAGGGCTTAGGTGGTTTAAGAGGGTAGAAGTGGCCGGCCCGGTAGGTTATAAATAGCTGAGGCGACTTGCCATTGAACTAGTAGGTTGGCTCGGCTGGTTCACCATCTTAAAAAAAAAAAAAAAGGAAAGAGAAAGAGAAAAGAGAGGTCATTAAGTTAAAAAAAATAATTTAATAATATCTAATAAGTCATTGTATATCAAAGTTACTTTATTTGCAATGATGAAAGATAATTTTTTTTTATAAATAATACCATTAAATTAATGAGAGATGACTAATTATAAGTTAATTATATGTTAAGGATAGATAGAAAATTCAANATATATATATATATATATATATATAATAAAAAACATATATTATTGTGATAATATATTTATATATATATAACCGTTTTAGATAAAACCTTAATATTTTCGTAACTATTATGAAAATTAAATTTAGGTTTTATATATGTAGGATTCCCCAACAATCAAACTATTGACAACTCAAGTCTTTTATAGTGAGCTTTTGAATAAGTAAGTTAGGATTGTAGCTTTACCACTTTTTAGGATACTGTATTAAAGTATCTAGAGATTCAAGAGTACTTCTGTTTGTGTTTGTAATTAGTTGTTTGTACGCATGCCATGTGTGTGTGTGATATTAGTTGTGATATGAGTTAAACTCCTTAGTGTGCTGTTTTGCATGTTCGTATTGTTTCTATATTGTATATGTATTATATGAACTTATTTAGTCATCCTTGGTTACAACTAATGATTATTCGACTACAACAAAACTGGACATGCATAAAATTCGTTAGGAGAAATGATTAGGAGTGTCATGCCAAATACTGACTTCCTTCGATTAGAATAGTTGAAATAGTCCTTTCCTCATTCTTAGTTGAACTAAGTGATAGGCGGGGAGGTCGCGGTAAAGGTGGAGGTCATAGTTCGAAGGCGGTTATAGGAGGAGGGTGTTCACTATTACAAAAGCCCGGGTTTAGTCTGGTTTGAGACATGATAAAACTCCTCAATCCAAGTTGGAGCCGATGTAATTTTTCTAACCTCATAATGGACTGGTTAATATTGTGCGATGTTTCATATGATTAATTGCATTGCATTTCATCATATTTAATAACCTTGCTTATGATTGTTTGGTATTCTTCTGACTTCATCCTGCTTATAGAGTTAGTTGTGCTTATACCCCTGTAGACTCTTTTGTAAGTATTAAGTGAAGACTAGGATATTTAGATGCTGCCAACCCCAGGTTAATGTGCTGTTGACTAGGAAAGTGAGGAAAGAAGAATAAATTAAACCTTTTGACCTTTCTTTTGAATTTTGAGGAAACTAATCAAAAATTCCCTAGGATGCCTATTAGTTTCCTAACTTATTGTAAATAGTCTACAAAACCTGTGGCTTTTTGTAAACTCTGATTGTATATTATAACTTTAGATGTGAGATGTTTATGTAAATACTATTGTGTTATAAGAAAACAAGTTACATAAAACAAGTATTTTACAAAGCTATACTACAAGTTTAATTATTCATAAGTATTAAAACGGATGCTTCAAGCTATTGAGTTGTGTATGCCTTATGTGGATTGTATTTATAGTAACAGTTGTGAGGCCGGTTTTTATCTTAGATTAGTTTACACGGCATGATTGTTATGAAATAATACCATTTCTTCCATTTTACCAATTGGATGGTCAGATTGACATTTAGTTGATAAGTAGCCTCCAGTATGTTGATGATACCTAGCATTTCTTTTGGAGCAGATGCGAGGGCATTTGAGTTTTGTTTAAGGAAGTTTGTGAGTTTGGCCTTGTCATTGGTGAACAATTTTGCCCCTATTTTAGTTACAATTCTTGGGGCATCAGATAGCTTGATTTAGTTGTTTTTTTTTTTTTTTTTTGCGAGCTTTCCTCGTACCGTCAAAGTAGAGGGGGTGGTTAATTTGATGTTCACGATGTTATTTCTAGATTAGGCCTTAAGGTAAAGCGACCTGGATAAGGTCTAGTTACCTCTAACCTCGCCTATTGATGGGAATCAGCCTTTGACCATATTTAAGCCGAAACCTATCAATGCTTGCCAAGGTCAAGCTATAGCTAGAAGGACGAGGGAAAGGAAAATAAACACTCACCTTCAAATCTATTGACAGTTGAGGAACCGAGAAACCATAAGGCCGAGTACTCGAGTCTAAAGAACCATTTGGTACAACATCGAGAGATTCCTGCCGACTGATTCTAGGACTTGGCAATTATGGGCCAACCTCTTTAGTATCTCGGCCAAGCTACGCGAGACATCGGGGACCCCTTCTCGAACTCGTACATCCAACTACCGACCCTATCCAGTTCGGATACTACTCTTCTTTAGACATGCCGAGTTTTGTAAAACACACAGTTTTGTATTCTCGTATATGTTTTCCCTTTATTTTATTTATGGGCCCAATTCTTTTGGGTTTAAGGTCTTGTACTTTATTTACAGTTTTGACACTAAGGTTTAAGACTTGCTATAAATAACAACATTTGTACTAATAGAAAGATAGATGTAGATACATAGATAGAGATAGATATATATACAGAGTGAAACTTTCCTCTTTCGAGCAAGGTTATACTTGAGTAGTTAGCATTTGTCGGATTATCGAGTATTGTTAAGACTCTTTAATCATCCCCACGTTCTTATCAATCCTATTCTCAAATTGTGGTGAACCCCTTCATTTGAACCGGTTAGTGAGTTGCATCTAACCTTCATTTGAAACCCTGAGCAACATTTAGTGTTCGTGAGTTGAATTGAACTCTATTTCAAGCTTAAACCCCTGATCATGTTTGTGACTTGGCGAGTTATATCCATCCACATTCACTATCAAAACCCTTCCTGTTCTTCGTACCCATTTTCCTTAAATACCCATTCTTGTTCATTTCTAGATCCGTTGCTGTTTCTTTCTGGATCAATCCTTAGTTCCTTATCATCTTAGCATCAAAGATTCGATCCTTATCACCTATGCTAGTAGGTGTTATGAACTTCTCTTCTAGACATTTTTGGTTGATGAACATGTCAAATTTTGTAATGCTTACTTGGTCGAGGATGGCATTGTATGGTGGCTAAAGATCAATGATGATAAAGTTTATCAATTGTGTAGCGACTTGCTTGTCATTGCTTAGTCGGATGGGTAAGGTGATGATTCCCTTTGCTAACACTGGTTTGCCTCCTTCGAACCCTATAAGGTTGTGTTTGTATGGTTGTAGGGGCTTTTCAAGCTGTTCCTTCATCTACTCATAAGTATTGTAGAAGAGTATGTTTGCTAAGCTTCCGCTGTCAATGAATGTTGTCACGCCCCGAAGCGGCAGAGTCGTAACAGTCCCGCCGTGTAAACCACCTTAAGATAGAAGTTGGCCTCACAACCGCTATCCTAGACTTGATCTACACAAGGCATCCACAACTAACCCGCTTTGAAGTAGACAATTTGTAATTTAAATAAATCATTTATCTAAGAAAGTGAGGAAATATATATATGCTATAATTCAGCTATTGTAATTAAGGTTTACCATATTTCTCCGTAATATATTTCCTAGTTGTTACATTATTCAAAATGAAAAGTAATTCTAAAATAAAAACTTAAACCTTAAAATATGTGTTTATTCTTCACATGTTTTTCCTCACTCCCCAGGATCCAGCAGTTGCTAGCTTCTGAGTAATTGGTTGCCGCTTCTTAGCCAGCACCTGCACGACGTCTATAGGGATGTGAGCAACCACAGCTCAGTAAGTAGGGACGGAGGACTTAAAACTATACCATACACACAACAAGGTTTTCAATCACTTATTAAGTGCAATGCATGTGCAAGCAAATGCCATCGCACGACGTTGTCCGGCCCGTCGTGAGATTAGAGAAATTGCGCCCGCTCTAATCCGGGTTGAGGAGTTACCGTTAATGCAATAGCTCATGACCAAACCCAGGCTTGTGTAATGGAGACCTTGCTCCTCCCGCGATTACCTTCGAACCACTGTCTTCACCCCCGCCGCGACCTCCTCTCCTGTCACTTAGTTCGATTGAGGATGAAGAAGGGACCATTTTGCAATCCTGCGCTATCCCTTTCGAAGGGGTCGGTATTTGGCCGGAGAGTCCTAAATCCCCTAACGGGTTGCCATGCATGCTCGATTATGATTACTGGTCGTATATTTGATTAGGTCCAGTTTAGGGTGATCAATCATTACATACAATTCATACAGTATGTACCAGAGCAACAAACAGAATCATGGCATCACCCATAATCAAGCACATGCATACATTCAACTATCTAACAAGCACAACCAAGCATAATCTTAAGCCTCCCAAAATACAGCATCGTATCAATCCCAACTTACCTCGACTCCTCGCTCGCTCACTCGAGGTCTGATTTGCTCAGGCCATCGCCGGTTATCCCTATAACACGAACGTGGTTTCAGCTTTTCATATAATTGTTATAGGTTCGTTTTATCCTATAATGCTTCTTGTTAGGTTTTGTTTAAGGTTTAATATGCCCAATTATCTAGGTATTAAGTCTTTTACAATTATTCTAGGTTTGGGGTTAGGTTCAGGTTCGGTTTTTCGCATCGATTTCTAAACCAGGTTTTTAGTTCGATTTTTAAGTAGCGTTTTATATTCCAACCCTAGAAATTAGTTTCAACCCATAATGTGAAATTAATCACATTATTTCCCGATAACCTAAATACCATCATTACCCTTTGTCAGTGTTTATTTTACTCGGTACACTTAAATCCATATCAGTGTACCGAATTCACTCCTAATGTGACAATTTTTTACATTTTTCATATAATTCCATAAATTCAAGTTTCCTATCAGATTTATTGTGCATTTTTATTATTCTTAAAATATCAATTTTTATTATAATATTTTCTATTTATTATATTTTCAATAATTACACATTATGCATTATTGCATATTATGCTCATAATGCATTTCTAATATTTCTATTACCCTAATTACCATCTCTAAACACCAATTATTATTTCAAAATGTCTAAATCCATCCTAAATCAGATTTTACTCCAAATTTCCCTAATTTACAAAATTAACTATTTTTTTCCTATTACTCATTTATTACATAATTAACCTAATAATTACATCTAACATCCTAAATGCTACATGTATCATACTCCATCAGATTTCCACATCGTAAAACATATAATTATTCACTAAATCAGAAATTAATCATTTAATTATATAATTAACCCTAAATCACCTAATTTTACCATCATTTTAGGGCTAAAAATTAACTTAAAAATTTTGAAAATTAATTTTAAAAAAATGGCTTCATAGCACTGTTCTACATCATGTAAGAATCCTACAGAAAAATTTTGAGCTCCAAACTACACTCCTAAGCCTATTTATTTTCCGGTTTAATCATGCTCGGTTTTGAACAATTTGTTAAGGACCATATACTACGGAACATAATTTCATCAAAATAATATTTTTCCTACAAACTACATACAAAAATATCTCAGAATAACAAAATTCATAATTTTCTAATTATAATTACTATTTTTACAAATTTTCACAAAATCGGGCTGGAAATCGGACTCACTGATTTGGGTGGCTCCGACCACCGCGGGCCGCCGTGGCCTTGTTGGCCGGCTTGGGCGCTGCCACCACCGTGTGGTGGTGGTGGCCGTCCGCTTCCAACTGCTCGTCTGGTGGGGGTTCCCTTTAGAAGCCCTAATTGCACAGATTTTTCTAATTTTTTTCCAAACCGAATTTTTCTCTCAATTTTTGACTCTCTCTAATTTTCTCTGATTCCCAACTGTCCAAATGAGTTCCTGGATTTTTCCTGCTATTTATAGGGCTTTAGTGTAATTATTGTGCATTAAATTAGATAAGACAATTATTTTATCCCTTAAATTTTGGCTTTTGTGTTGCTTAATTCTTATTGATTAATTTTTCTTTTCCTTATCCTGATATGCCACGACCAAGTTTACATCATTCCACACCCTTCTGATTTTTCCTCAATTATTTTATAATTTTCTTTAATTATTTGCTTAGTTTTCGGCCAATTTTAGTAATTACGCGTATTTTTATCTACACGTAAATACATGTGGGGTACACGTGAACATTCCTAAATATTATTTTGGTCATTCTAAAATTTTTAGTATACATATAATCTATCTCTAATAATTTATTAGTTATTATATTACACTTTTCACCTTTTTGGTAATTAGCAGTTATTATGCTTAAAATTTGAAAATTTTATAGTCTACTATTTTACTACTTATTTTCTTAAATTTAAGTTTACAGGGTCATTTTTACTGGTATCTTGTTAAATAGTTTATAATTTGGGTTTGATCGGATCTTTTAACCGATCGCCCTAAACCTTGAGTTCTATGTTCAATCCTATAGTTACTTGGCTGAACTTTGGGGCTTACAAATGTTTTAGGGACATCAAAGTACCCAATTGCAATGTTTATAATGCATGCATCGCTGTAGGGTAGGTTGACTCCTTGTTCATCTGCTTTGGTAAAAGTGATCGTAGTTTCAATTTTTGGCTTCTTGGTTCTTACAAGGTGTATCTCGTGTTTGGTTGCTATGGTTATCGTGTTTGAGATGAGGTTAGGTCCCCTAAATATAGTGTTGACTCATCCTCACCATCTTTGACGATTTTGTTCGTCTATTGGGGCATTAGCTTGTTCATTGTGCTGTTGTTATTGGTGTTCCACTTGGTTACGTTAGATTTGATTTTTTTCGTTCACGATGAGGTGGTCGATGCCACCTTTGCAAACAAGGCTTCAATTGCATTCTTAAGGTGGCAACACTCTCTGGTGTTATGTTCATTTATTCTGTGGTAGTTACAGTACTTCCTTGATTTCACCGTTTCCGGTGTTTCACAAATGCTAGGTGGTCACGGAAGCTGTTGGCAAACCTTGTAGATGATTTTGTTAAGTGGTCTATTAAGGGGTATGTATAAGATATAGTCTTGAAATTTTTGTCTTTGCTTATCGTGTCTATCACATGTCGACGATTGTGGTCTAGGGTCACAAGGACCCAGTTGGTCTTTTACTGAGATTTGAGTGATATTATCTACTTCAAAATGAGCTTAAATGACGTCTTCTTAAGTTACGTGTTTTTTGGCTACATGCAAGAACTTGTCTAGGGACTTGGGCTTTTCTACTAATACTACGTTGAATAGCCTTCCATTAGGGTCTATGCTTATGAGAAGTGCTTGTAGGGTAGTTCTAATGTCAACCTTAGATACTTATAACTTAGTTGAAATGCTTAAGATATGCCTACAAGGTTTCATTAGGATACTGTCTAACATTGTAGAGTATGGAGGAGTCTCTTCATGGGACTTGAGTATTAAGGAAATGTTGCTAGAATTTGCCTCCTAGGTTGTCGAATGTAGTGACAAAAGTGTTGGGGAGGGTGTTAAACCAAAGTAGAGCAGCTTTTGCTAGCGTGCTAGGGAAAGCTTTACATATAATGGCATCTGAGAAGTTGTGGAGGCTCATCATTATCCTAAAGTAGATGAGGTGATCGTCTAGGTTGGTGGTGCCATTGTATGTATTCAGGTGTGGTAACCTTGCACTTATAGGCAGCATTTTGTCGAGGATAGAGGGGATGAATGGGCTCTTGTATGCACAGAGCATGACGCCTATGCAAATGATTCAACTTTCTTATGGCTGCACATATTGGAGGCATAGTGGATATTCTCATTTAGTTCCTCCATATTTATGACTTCCTAATCTTTTCATGATTGTTTTAATGATAGATCATTGACCGGTTTGCTTGTCACTGTGTATTCATCGTTTGCTTGCGTTTTGTTGCAATTGTGATTCAGCTGTTTGTGTAAATGCTCATGGGATTGTTGATCATGCTGAATCTAGTCAAGTGAATATACTAGGCATGTGGTACATGAGTCATCATTTTTGCTTGGTTGTAAGGAGGAATTGATAGTCACCTCTTCATTTAGGCACTTTTGGGATGCATTTTTTAGTAACGCAACATCTTTATGTAGAGCTACGGTAGACTTTTGATGTTTTTTATTTTCTTCAAGCATTTGTCAAACAAGCAACTTGAGCTGTTGAACTTCAGCATTTTCATTTTAAGGTTATGGGAGTGTTTGGTCACCTCTATCTTGTTGGGACATGGTAACATCCCTTATCTATGAAGCTTGTTGATTAGTGTTTTTGCTTTTAGTCATTATAGGCATGGTAGCCTAAAATGGTAGGTACCAAAATGTTGATTGTAGTCCAATCAACTAAGATAGGTGGGCTCATGTAGAGTCCTAATGAAGTGGTCTTGAATCTTACCTCCTACTCCTTAATCCTTACAAAAAAGCCCCTTATGGGTATAGCTATGGAGACCTTCCAATGCTTAAGTTAGCAAGAAGGATTGAGAGAGAAAGATAGCAAGCACTAAAGCCTCGAGGGGTAGTGCTCGTCCCATGTATGTGCAGCATAAAATGTGGGTTATGTATTGAGATAGAATATGAGTTACTAGGATTAGGAGAAAATGGATCAGAAAGAAGACCCGGTGTCTTTTATAGGAATTACCAAGATATGTGGTGATCTAGGGTTCACTCATATTGATTGTCAACAAATAACATATGCTGTGATGGACACTAGACAGCTTTAAGAGCTATTAGCTATGATCGATGTAGTAACCAAATCTACCATACAGAGGCTATTAGGTGTTATCACAACCCGGAGGGGGGGTCAAGTTTTGGTAGTACCGCCATGTAATACAGGAAGATTCGAGATCAAGCACTATCCTTGATCAGGGGCATTCGGCGTACTATACAAGGCATCTCACAACTCTAACTTCCTCCTAGTAACTAGTATTAAGTAATAGTTGAGCATATCATATATAATTATGTCATAAAATTTAAATCTAACGTAAACATAAATAGAAGGGGGTATAAGATCTCTCTTATCATAAGTCATATAGATCTAGAATAAGACAGTACTAGTAATCCATGCTGTTTAATATACTAAAGATACTTAAATGATTTAGAGAGATCAAATAATAGTAAAATGATCTCTCATGCTCTCTTCTTCTTCACACTAACCAATCCTAAGCTGGTCTGACTAACTTCGGGCATCTTAAGGCATAGTTCCAACCAGAGATCCTATTGCAATAACAAGGGTAAGCTTTAACTACTTAGTAAGTAACCTTTTTACCTTACTATCAAACAATATTAGGCAAGTTATTAACCAAATGTATGAATGCATGAATAAGCATATGCAATGCAAATAGTATATATAGTCAACCGATAACTATATACAATACGATTTTTATACCTACTGTTGTACAAGTTAAGAAGTATTTAGGCACGTTAAGACCTAAGTATCTACGTCCAATATGAAATGTATTAATAATATAAGCACCCTTAGTTGTAGAGATGACTTAGCCTCAAGTAGAAAGCGGCACTCCTGAAAGTTGAAAGGATCCCAAATGTCAAGGCAAGAACATGTCACACGAATACGTCGCACGATAAACAATCATAATACATAATATCAATATAGATCCATCTAAGCATGATATCTCGTTCTACTATGTAATGTTGATTGCCTTTTACTCATGCTATAAGATGTAATGCATGTCCGATTTAATTAGAGACCGAATATTAATTGATTCTACATTCATAGGATTGGTCAGGTAAGTATATTCTAGACACCTCGAAGCCTTAAGTTCTAATGCAGCAAACAAGAGTATTTGAAATATCCTAAGATATTTTACAAGCATAGGTTAACTAGAACAAGCATATACAAGATCCCATATACCCCAACATGTAACTAGTTCAATTATTAGATATAATTAGATAGTGCATTAACTATAAGCACATAATAAAGTAAAATAGAGGGCGATATACTCACTTTGCCATGACACTTAGTAGTCCTAATAGTCTTTGATTGCATCCAACTCAAAATCCTTGTCACTTGAAGAATACATTTAAAGATTATGAGTATTCTATTTGCATTAACTACCTAGGCTTTGTTGCTCTATATCCCTATTTTAGTTGTTTTTGTAATTTAGACACAGTTTCTTTGTTTTAGCTCCATTTTTAGTGATCTTATAGTTATGTTCATCATTTTTTTAGTGTTTTTTCATTTGGAGAGGTCATTTTTAGGTTCTTAAGTCAACAAGTTTTCAGTTTAGGCCTTATAAGGTCATTGGCCCAAATGATGAGTTGAGTCACTTTAAGGTTTAGGCCTAGTTTTGAGCCTTGGGCTTAGTTTTTGGTCTTGGGCCTTAAACTTAATATTTTGAGCTTCCTTTTAAGTATTTTAATTAAACTTTTTTTACCTAACACTTTAAATTTTTTTGCTTGGGCCTTGGTGATACTCATATAGGACTAAATGGGCTCTTTTTCTAGGTTTAAGGCTCCAAATCACTAAGGCCTATGATAAGGGCCTTGGATGGGCTTTTGGTTAGTGGGCCTCTTAAATAACTTATTTTAAGCCTCTCAACCTAAGGTTAAGATCTAGTTACCTTCCTAAATGGGCCTTAAACTTAGTTCTTTTAGGTTTTTTAGGCTTAAATTGCATTTTAGGGCCTTAGGTCTAAACTCACTTGTCCTTTTAGGCTTAAGCCTAACATTGGCCTTAAGTTTATCCCACTTTTCTTATGTTTGCAGATCTAGTCACTAACATTAAGGTGATCATTAACACCATTTTTAAGTCTCTAATCACTAACTAAGTTAGTTTAAGGCCTTATCTTAACATTAGCCTACTTAACTTAGTTAATTAAGTCCTAAATCATACTCAACACTAAATAAACATGTCATTAAACTAATAAACTAAAATTTACAAATTTGAGGTCTTCATGGAAGTGGCAGTCAACATGTATTCTTAGGGTTCCCTCTTCCATTTTCACGTAACACTTGTTTTTAAAGTGTTTTTCCTTAATTAAACTATGTTTTTACTCACCTATGACTATAATTATATCATAATATTGTGTGGACATGTGAAGTGATGTTAGGGAAGGGGTGGCATGCTAGAGAAAAAAGGGGGTTTTATTACATCCTTTAGTGATTTAACCTTAAAACTAACCATATACTACATTTCTTTACTTGCTAGTGTTAAAACTCTAACTAAGGAGTGTTTTTCCTTCATTAACCAAGTTTGTTCTTCATGAAAATATCCTAAAACACCTAAACATGGCTGTAAAGTAAATGATATTCATCAAAATGTAATTTCTTAGCATTGTCTTAGAAGAAAAACAAAGGAAAATGTAACCTATACACTTACTAGAGTTAGAAACATGAAGGCCCTCCTTATGTGTGTGTGTTCTGTAAGCCTTATGTGCGTGTGAGAGTGTGTTAAAAGGCTAGGGGAATATGTGTGGGTGGTGTGAGGCTTGGTGTTTGGTGTGGTGGTGGCGATGGTAAAGTGGCTAATGGTATGGTATATAAGGTAGCTAGATGGGGTGAGTTGCGAGTGTTTTGGAGTGTGATATTTTAGAGAGTGTTTTAGGGTTAGGAAATGAAGAAGAATGAGGGAATGAGATGGTGGATGGCAGGTATGTAGAGGAGAGAGAGAGGGGACCAAGTGTGTGTGTTTTGGAAAAAGGACTTAGCATAAATGGGGACCATGTATCCCTTTGCTTTATTGCTATTTTAGGGAAGATCTTATCCCCTTGAGGGACAAGATATTTTAATATCATTAAGAGGTTGCCTTGTAGTCCTTAATTATGCTTAACTTGTAATAAATTAAGATGTAATAAAGGTTGGTTATGGATTAGGGTTTTGTTTAGGGCGAATGATGGTAATTTAGCACAATTAGTCTAGTTAAGTGTAATTAGGCTGTGTTTAAGGTTTTATTAGGCTTTTGATATTACTCTTTAGTTAATTTAAGTATCATCAAGCCCTATTTTAATTTATTTAGTTTAACTTATATTAAGCTCAACCCGCTTAATATAAATTACTTGACATTAAATTTAAGGAAATACTTTTCTTAAAAAAACCTTTAAAAATTAGAGTCGTCAACTGGTTTAATCAGTAAAAAATGAAATTAAGGTTTTCGGATGGGAAAACCATAATTTGACCACTAATCTACATATATTCTAAAAATTTTTTATTTTTAGAAAATTAAACTAGAAAAACTTGGTTTGGAGGCTAACATATTAAGACTAAGTCACCATATTAAAATTAAAGAAAAATTGATGGGCTTTTATTTTTATAATTTTCTAAAAATGCTAAAAATATACCTAAATAAGCAAAAGATAACTAAAGTAAAATTTTTATTATTTTTTATTATGAATTTGTAAGAAAAGGGAAAAAGTTTTTTTTTTATTTTTTTATTTTTTATGCGGTTGCCTCAAAGATGCCTACGTAGTAGGTATGTTATTTTTATTTTAAAAATCAAGTCAGCTTTACGTTTATTTATCAATTTATTATTTTTTCTTAAAAAAAAATCTAATTTTCCTGAATTAAAGAAAACCCTAATTAAGTAAATCTTTTTAAAAATCTCGATTAAGATTTTTTTATTTTTTATTTTTTAAAACTACTATGTGTCAAAAACATCTTTTCTAAATCCTAATTATAAGATACATTGAAGAAACGGTTAGATATGTATCTCTATACATATCTTTTCCAAATCTTAATCATAATATACGTATCTTGATAGGCATCTTTCTAAATCTGAACTGTAAGATACGTATCTCGATACGTATCTCAACCTCAAAATATGTATCTTGATACGTGTCTCAACCTCAAAATATGTATCTTTTCCAAATCTTAATTACAAGATACGTTCATTTTTCAAAAAACATAATTTTACTAGAAACTAAATTTAACTAAATTTCATTAAAATTATCTAAAAAATATCATACACTAATAATAATAATAAAACCCGTACTAAAACAAAAAATATGTTAGTAAAATAATTGAATTAAACTAATAAAACAAATAACTAATAATAATAATAATGATTTTTACCTATGTGTCGAATCGCTTATGATTCATATTCGCGTTTGTCAGTGTGTTGTGTCCATACACATACAGGCGGTGGAGCGTGGTTGCATGTGATTGTTGGTTTGGTTGCTGTCTCATTGTGGTTGTTAAGGGAGTCGACAAACTTCAGTTCCAGGCGACATGGTTGGTCGTGTGGAATTTGTTTGGCAGTGTTCAGGAGCGTGTATAGCGTGGCAATGTGAATTCGTATAAGTATATGGCTTTAGTTATCAACTGCTACATGAATCTTAACTCCAACGTATATAGTAAGGGATGGTGCTCGTTGGTGTCAATACGTGAAGTATTCTTTGGTTTACGTGGAGTTGTGCCATTGGGGTGTATGCAATGATTAAGGATTGATCAGTAATGAGAATTGCTGGACATTGTTCTTCAAGCGGCTGCTTAGGGATGTTGTGTTAGCGTTTGGAAATTGGATTATGAGCTTCGTCGATCAGATTCAAGGGATTGTCGAGAGTGGAATAAGTGCTTGCGTTGGATGAGGAGATGCGGTTAGAGTTCGGATTCTAGTTGCATGGGTCGGTGGGCGCTTGGTCAGATTCTTGTTCAGCGTCAACACATGTTTGGCTTTTGGCAACGAGGATTGGTAAGTAAAGTTTGGATTTGTGAAATTTGGCTGCGTAGATTATGAATTGGAATTGTACGAAGGGGATCGTAGATTATGGAATGAAGACTGCTTTGGATTGGATGGCGAGGAGTGAATGTTGGCTTCGTGGATTGGAATTTCGGAAATTGGGATTGAAGTTGTCAGAACTTCATGAATTGTAGAAATCAAATGTTAGGCTTTTGATTTTAGAATTGGAAATTTTGAATCGAAAATTTGGCTTTGTGAAGAATATGAAAATAATAAAAAAAAACTCCATCTAATACATTTGCCGATGCGATATTTATAAACCCTTAATTGTAGATACAGAAGATATGATTACGATTCTTCGTAGATTTAACTTAACTTCTATAAACCTTACTTAATTTGGGCTTTTTCATTCTAAGCCCAATCCGACCCATGATTATGATCCTTTATAGATTTAACCAAACTTCTATAAATCCTACTTAATAGGGGTTTTTTCTTTCTAGGCCCAATCCGATCCAATTAAATATAGCCTAATAATTTATCTAATAAATCCTAAGTCTATTCTGACCTAATATAAATTAGATAAAATTCTATTTTAAATTGGACTAAGCCAAAATTACCTTATAAAACCCAACTTTTCAACGACTTAAAATTTATTAAATTAATCACATTTCGTCATCTAATTTGATATTAAACGATCTGTCGCGACTCAGTTTAACACGACTTAACTTGATATGATTCAACTCGTTTCGATTCGTTACAACGTGACTCGATATGATACAACGTGATACGATACGATACAAAATGACTCTTTTTTTCTTCATTTTTTTATTTTAATCTTTGTTTTTCATTTTTTATTTTTATTTTTATTTTTCTGTTTATTTATTAACCTAGCTCAATTAATGAAAAATGAAAAAAGGCAAAAAAAAAAAAAAAAGGTTTCTACAAGTACCTTACATGTATACCTAGGGTTTATTGAGGGTTTGATGTCAGTATATAGTAATTTGATTCACATATAAGTTCGGAAGTTAGGATTTTAGTTGATTAGTGATATCGATCACTTTTAACGATGGATTTAGCCTCACTAATAGTGTTTATTTCTCATATTAAGGTATTTGATCATTTAATTAGGACTTGGCAATCTTTTTGGGATTTTATTACCATTCTAAGGTTTTTTTTAGTATTAGGGTTTCTATGGTTTTGCTCGTTTAGTTAAGGTTTTAAGCCTTTGCTTCCTTTAAGGTTTTAGTTTAACGTTTAGGGTTTGATTCTTTCACTTAGGGTTTCATTAGTTTGGATGGTTCTAGGGACTATCCAAAAACTTTTTCATTTGACTTTGCTTTTGGTTACTGAAAACTTGTATGGTTTACAGGTATGATGGCCACACCACGAATGTCAAACGCTCACTACTATGTTGCAATGAGAAGTAGGCATTAAAGATAAAGGTTGTGCTAGGATGTTAAGGAAGGGGTTGGTTGGTGCTTGGCTGAGGGTGAGCTAAGACTTGGGTTGATGCTAGATGGTTGGTGCATGTGGACTTAGTGGTCAAGCCAATCTATTCGAGTAGGACATTAGATGGTTCGTTGAGTAGGACATTGGATGGTAAGCTTCACATGTTGGGTCTCGATTTAGGTGAGAATTGAGTATCAACACTTATCATCATAATTGTATTGCATCTTACATATATAAAAAGATCTTATTAATAATTTGACGTGCAATAGAATTAAGAGTCATTGATACACTTTATAAAAAGTTAAAAAATAAAATTTTTACTTTTTTATTATGCATGCATATTAAATAATATTAAAATATTAGTTTATAAAAAAATACATAAATATAAAAATAATTATATAAGTTTTATCTTTAAGAAAAAATTTATTAGAAAAATTATTCAAATAGGAAATTACAAGTTAAATAAAAAAAGAAAGTTATCAAATATAAGTATTATACTATTTCTTTTTACAATAACTTAGTATGATTGTTTCATTAACAATATAAAAAAAAAAATGCCATTTTGGATGTAGGTTATTAGGCAAATAATTACTCAATAATCCACATTTGCTTTTATACCATTAATTGTAAAGAAAAGAAGTTTAATTAATAGAATCGTACAATTGGTACTGTTTATCAATAGTTTATGTGATGTGATCGATATATATGTAATATAGATAATGTAATAATTATTTATGGTATGTTACTAATAACAAATAATAATTTAGGAGAGTTTATTTATTTTAATATGATTTGTAACTAATGAAATTAGTATTATTGGTCATTGTAAAAAGGAAAAAGATTTAATTAATGCAAAAAGAGAAATGTCATTAAAGTAGTTAATGCATCTAAAAAAAATAAAATGATAAAGATGAGATTTAAACCCAAGACCGTTTCCTTACAAAACTAAACACCTAACCATTAAACTAGAAGTTATCTTATGTTATATTTTACTCTTTAAAATATAAATTTAATTTATTTTTTATTTCTTTTCTAAAAATTTGAAAAATTAACTATTTTTCGAGCATAAGGGGGCTAAGGCCCCCCTTAGGTCTACCCTTATGTGGTTGTGTTCTAATCTATGATAATAATCTAATATGACTCAGTGTCCAACTCTTACATATGAAAATATTAACTAAAAGTGATGTGGGATACAAGCTTAGTAGCATGTTTTAATATTATTTTTGTCCAAACATTAGGCATTTTTAGTTTATTAGCTAATAGTAGGCTTACTTTAAGTCATTAGGCTTGTCGAATTTAGGGGCCAACACTTACAATCTTGGTTTACACTTAGGAATACTTCAAAGATTATTGAATCATTAAAAAGTCTAGGAAAAACTAGATGTTGCAATTGAAAGAGCATGCTTGATAAAGCTAAGGTTTGGACTTTGGAGTTTTAATCTTCACCAAAGCACAAAGACCTTTTTTTTTTTAAATAATATTATGATTTACATATTAATCTTATCACTTTTTACAACTATACGTATGAAATTTTGATTTGTGAATTATATACCTAATTGAAAATTTAGTTGTTACCATTTAACCCTAGTTAACTTTAATTCATATTGTTAGTCCAATTAGCACAAATAGCCAATAGACGCACGATACATATAATCTTTGGTTCACTCATCATCAATCGCCAAATTAAATAATATAATACAATTACATATATAAATACTAAATTATATTAATTCTAAATTAAAAAAAATTGACAGAAAGAAAATGAAAAGAAAAATTTAGGAATAAAATATACATACATATATAATATATACTTCTACAACTACTAAAAACTCAAATTTCTAAGATTTTTTTTTTAATTATTATTTTTTCCTTCAACTAAAAGAAATCGAGACAAAGAAACAAACATAACATTAGCCTCGAGGTCTTAGTGTAGCGACTCTAAGAGGGGCCTAGTAGTATTGCTTAGAATTTCCATATCGTGTGTGCACCCATAATAAGAAAATTGCCTTGCAAGTTAGAGATTGCAAGACTCTAAATAGTTATTCGCTAGGGTTTTCAATTTTAGTTCATTGACTCATTATATAATATAAATAATTATAGATATCCATTTTTCCATAGTTTCTCAAAACCATAGATAATCAGTATCCTCTACCAAAATAGTGAAATAATATAGACAATTCTAGAAAATTCTAAACTTATTAAAGATACTAAACTTAATTGAGATATTAGTCATTTTTTAAAGCATTCCGAATTAATTACACAAGCTTTTCATCATGCTTATTCAATGGTAGCACTTTGCACTTGATTCCTATCCCTATCCCAATTATCGATCAACTTACAAGGGAAAGAACTATTAGGTTGTAAGTTTACACTTAGTGAGATAATTACACTCATCAATACTGCATGGCAAAATTTATTAGATGCACAATTATATGAATGCATGAACAATTAGTATGCCAAGCAATGCATGCAATGGCCTAGGAACTGCATACGATTCAAAATTACGCCCCCTGCAATTGAGGTTTGGAGATAATTAACTGACCCAAACCAAAATCCAGATTCTAGACCTTAGGTTTTAATTCGTTAGCACTATTGTACTTAAGTCAAAACAAAACTATATATATATGTATATACTTTCTTTACTGAATAATAAATCATATTTTTTTAAAATCCCAAGTCTAGCCGTGTAATGGCCTCCGTAATCCACAATCACACGTCTTAAGTAGAAGCCACAAGACCTGACCCTTCGCCAACGGTTGGCGTCTCTTAGCACTTAGTAAGCCCATTAGCTTAGGACAGAGACTCAATAAAAATGATGACATAGCTAGTGCCTAATCCTGTAGGAGGCTTGTCCTCCTATGAGTCCCTTCCCATCTTCTATGTGAAGCAACAATCGGTGTTATCAGTTTGCATTATGGGGAATGCATGATTCATTTTAATTTCTTAATCGTATAAGTGATTAACTCGATTTTCAAGGTGATTAGACAATTTCATTCTATACAATTGTACGTATAAATTATTACAAACAATTCCCATTATTATATAATTAACAAGCCATCGCATTCATTCACAAATTCATACAGATGCATTTTCCATATCCTACAAACATCCAAATTTATATATATATATATATATATATGTTTAAGTACATCTATTCTACAAGCAAAATCAAGTAAAGAGTCATCAAGAATTTACTCACTCCACCATGCAGATCAATCAAAATAATCTAGGATAGGTCGTCTCCCAAAAGCCAAGTCCCCTGGATATCGCAAATATAATACTATAAGGATTTCAAATAGAATTTGGAAAACTAAACTAAAACCCTTTTAGTTATATTTTTTACTTGGCTTCATATTTTTCCCAGTTTTTACTTAAAGTTTAATCGAGTATAACTTTTTCGTTTTAAATCCGATTTTTATGATCTTATAGTCAATCTTCATCGTTTTCGAGTGTACTTTAATGTGGTAAGGTTATATTTTCGTGATGAGGCTTGCAAAACTGCCCATAGGTCAGAATAGTAGTGATTCTCATGATTTGGAGTGCTTTTAGGCTTTGTTTGGTTAATGGGCTTTTTGGTAACTTGGGAAATTTTTTGGGCTTGGGCTTAGGACTTTATTCCAAACTTAAAATACTCCTTAAGGTCAGATTTTCAACTTTGGTTTACACTCTTGGTGCTAACAACAACTCCTTAGGCTTTTATGTGGGTTTAAGTTATCAAATGGGCTTGTTTTTGGTTTAAATTAAAGTTAATGACTTTGTTGGGCTTATGAAGTCTTAGGTGGACTTCTTGTGGGCTTTAAAACAACCTTTCTTAATATTTTAAAGTGTTGGTTAGAATTTTAATGAAGGCCCAACTTAGAGTTCTAGGTTCGTTTTGAGAGTTTTAGGCTCGGTTTTGAGTTTTAGACTTTGTATACTTTCTATACTTGCTTTGGTTGATCTTTTTACTTTGTTCACTTGATTTTATCATATTTTTAAGTGGCTTTTACTTATGTTCCAGATCCAGTCGTGATGAATCCAAGGGGTTCTCACTTGGTTTTTCAACTTGTTTCATTATTTTCTTAAGTTTAAGGGTTAGATCATAAACCTAGGTTACTTATATTCAAATCTTAACTTAAATTCTCTTCCATGGGATGATTACTTAGCTCATACTTTACATGAAAATAGTAGATCTCATACTTATCACAACTTCCATATCATAGTTCATATCTCATAAGGTTGGTTTCTTCATAAAAGCTTTACATAATGGATTTTCCTTTACCTAAAGCTAGGTTTGAGCATCTTTAACTTAACATCGAAATGACTCACATACACTCCACGTCTAACATGATGTCTCCTCATTCATGTACACATTTCATGATTTTCTTAACTTAAAATCTTCCATTCCAAGTGTTAAACATATATCTTCACATAATACCAACTTAGCATGCTCATATTTCAACTTTCATGTAAAAGGGTTCACAAGCTTACTTCTTAAGGTAATCTAACTATTTTATCATCTTATGATCATGCTAATATCTTTATGAAAATATGGTCTCCTAACATGTAATACTAAAGCACTAACACAAAGAAACATCTTACTTATCCTCAAAGCGAAAACAAGGTGGTGGTGCAACTAAGTTTCCTCTTAGCTCATTGTCTTCCTTCCTCTTTTTGTAAGTTCATTTGAAAGCTAGAGTCTTGATCTTTGAAGTGGGGTTTTCAGGATATTTTAAAGTTCCTAAAAGTGGTTTTTGAAATTGACAAAAGGAGGCAACAAAATCAAGCTTTTGTGCCATGAGTTATGAAGCAAAAAGGGTGGCGGCAATGTGGGGTTTTGTAGGGTTAGGTTTCTTCTTTTGATTTGTGTTTAAAGTGAGAAAAAAGAAAATGAAAATGAGAGTGAAAGAGGGAGAGAGTGGTGGATTTTTGAATGGGAGGAGAAGTGTGTGCAAGAAACTTTAATTGGTTGTCTTTTAGTATGCACAAATGCAACTTTTTGACAGGACTAGATGATGTAAGCATTAAAGGGTAAATAGTAGATGTGTAAGACAATTGAGTGATTAAAAGTTAACAAGGTATGGCCTCCCTTAGGCTCTCTTCCAAACTGGCCATAGGGTGTCCTCTTTGGGCATTGAGTTGTTTTGTCACTTAATTAAAAGTTGAATATATAAAATAATGTGATAACGTATCCATATGTAGTATAAGTTGTGGTGTGATAAGGGAAGTGTCTTATTACTAGTTTTTAATAAGTTATCAATTGATAAATGATTCTAATTTTTAATTGATAACTTATTTAGGGTGATTGGTTAGTTTACTGATTCATGTGCACAAGTCTTATGCATTAAGATAAGAATATTGTCTTATATGAAATTTTTTTGGAGTTTGTTTCTTAAATTGATTTGTATGTTATGATTTAATTCCTATAAAATTATGAAAATTTTCAGAGTTTGAACAAAATTATTCAAATTAAATTATCAATTAGTCACTTAGGGTTATAAGTCTTTAGTTGTTTTACGGTTTAAGGTTTTGAGTGACTTAGAGTCTGTGGTTTTCGTAATTGAGTTTTATCGATAATAGACTTTTGAATTGGAAAATTAAATTTTTTTTTAAATGCAAACTTAGATTCTTAGCTTAGTTTATGCTTAGGAACATTTAGGAAGTGTTCTTAGTTGAATCACAAGTCTACTAAAAAGTAGGGTTTACAACTTATTCATATGTAATATGGCTTATAAATGAAAATAAGGGAATTGTCTTATATGAAATTCTTTTAGGGCTTGATTCTTAAATTAATTTATAAGTTGTGATTATTTTTTAAGAAATTTTAGAATTTTCTAGAATTGAATAAAATTTATTGAAATTATATTTTTAATTATTGATTTAGGGCTATAAATCCCTGATTATCCTAAGGTTTAGGGTTTGAGTGAGTTTAAGGGTTTTTCACCATCTTGGGAGTGATTGACTTACACTTAGGATCTTGAGGTTTAATTGGCTTAATTATTTCGAACCATCGCTTTATTATGTAATATATATATATATATATATATATATATGAGGTTTAATTGGCTTAATTATTTCGAACCATCGCTTTATTATGTAACATATATATATATATATATATATATATATCATACAATAGATTAAGAAAAGAAAAGGAAATTGCTTAGTAATATATATATATATATATATATATATATATACATATTGTGGGGCTACTTATGTACACAAGTAAAATAATTTTTTTAAATTTATTAATTTATTCCTTTAACTAGCTTAGTGTTAGTGTTTATTATTACTTAAAATAATCCTTGATTCATTTGTTATCAGTTTTATATGATTTTACAAAATTATTGATAATTTTATTGATTTATGGCTTTTCAAGTATTAAGATAATTTTTATAGAGTTTTAAAAATTTTTATGATTTGATATTTATGGTTTCTACTAAGTTTAGGTTTGCATTTTTAAAAGTACACGTATGTAGAGATTGGAGTTTTCTTGCATGATTAGGGTTTCCAAATTATATAATAGGGCCTTTCAAGTTTGTTTTAAGTTCCGAGTTTAAAATTTTAGTCGGTTTTCATTTTATGTGGTCTTGTTGACTTAGGAAAATATCTACGATACTTGAGTCCGACACCATATTTAGAAGATTAAATTTACAGAGTCTACACTTAGTCTCACTCTCTTCTACTTTTACCTCACTCTTATCCATTTTCTAACACTAAAGCTAACACAATTGAACAGAAACTACAAATGCTCACCACTACAGCCAAACGCCCACCATTTTAATTTACGAACCCACATAAAATACAGCATTCACTAACAAACAACTGCATCGCACGTTTTGCATAAATCATCAATGACACACTTGACCATTCCCTATCATTGCACTTTTTACGACCCAACCACCTAGCAACCTACAAGATTGACCATGCCACAAAGAAACCAGAACAAACATACTTAATGCCTCATATGATTGCCACCACTCATAACCTAAGCCAGCTTCCTGCTCGCCCATACACTACAACACCTACAATAGAAGTTTGAGCGCCTGTTACTAGATATAGGGTCGGTACAATTTGGTTTAGTTCTATTTTTCCTCCAAACTAAACCAAATAATGAAAATGTGGTTTGGTTTTTTATACCTTTAAACCAAACCATACAATTTGGATTAAGAATTTTTCTTAATCATAAAATTTAGTTTGATTCACAAATTGAACTATATTTTCTAATCTAGAAAAGTATATTTGTAGAACATGTAATCTTATATAAAAGGTATTGAATTTATTTAATAGTAATAAGTATTGATATTGTATTAGAGTTAATAAAGTCAGTATTCATGTGACTAAGAAATTTTACATATTCATTGATAGCTAATTTTACTTATAAAAATAGCGTATTGTATAAAATTTGAGTTAAACTATACATATTATTTTTAAATTATGGTAGTAAAGTTCAATACATATACATTTTAATAAATGTAAAAGGAAAATTCTTTTAAGTACTATATTACAATAAAAGAAATTAGCTACAAATACAATAACACCATGGTTTTATAAAACGGTTTGATTTGTTTTAGAAAATTTCTAAATGAAATTGCATAAAGGAAAGACCATATTATCAATTTAGTTTCACTTGGTTTGCAGATTGGTTTAATTTGATTGTTTATTTCCCACCATTAACTATATTTGAGCACCCCTAACCACGTTGACAAGCCCAAGTTCGCCCCTTTAAGTAGTCACCAACCGTCCCTTGTCAAAAGAAGTAGTCTAATATTTGTAATAATGTTTATCCCCTCACCCCATATAATAATAATAATAATAATAATAATAATAATAATAATAATAGTCATCTCTAGATATTGGCCGATAGAGATTTGGTTGAGATTGGGCTTCGTGTAACTGTTTGTGTAACGCCTTAGAGGGGGGGCCTGATGATCTTACCTAAAATCTTTATATCACGTGTGCACCTGTGATATAAAGACCATCTTGCAAGTCAGAGGTTACAGGCTCTAGCTAGAGAGTTTTTAAGGGTGCTTATTCATTTTACATATATTTGGTTAGCTATATATATATATATAAGTGATCCAATGATCCAACAATCTACAGAATTGTAATGAGTTGGAATCACCTACCAAATAATAAAAAAGGGTCTCTATATCTGACAATCATGAAGCCACTAAAAACCTTAAAAGTTTAAATAGACTATATTACTTGCTTTTCTAAACTTGTAATTTACTTTCTTAACTCGATGGGGCGCTCTGTACTTGAATCCTAACCTAACCTCAGCTTTGTAAGACTTGCAAAAGAAACTATTAGAGGGTAAGTCACATCTAACTTAGTAAGTAACCTTCCTACCTTACCATCAGATAATAACAAGCAAGTTATTTATCAAACATATAAATGCATATACAAGCATGTGTAATGTAAACAGTGTATATAGTTAGCTGGTAATTGTATACAACATGATTTTAACATCCATTGTTGTTCGAGTTGAGAAGTATTTAAGTACATAAGGACCTAGGTATCCATGTCTAATACAAAATCTCTTAACAATATAACCACCTTTAGCAATAGATACGGCTTGGCTTTAAGTAGAAGGCGGCACTCTTCGGAGTTGAATAGTTACCAAAGGTTAAGGCAGGAACATGTCGTATAAAATACGTCATACGATAAATAATCACAATACATAATATCAATATGGATCCATCTAAATATGATCTCCTGCTCTACTATGTGGTGCTGACACTCTTTTGACCTATGCTAGAAGATGTAATGCATGTCCAATTTAGGTAGAGGCTGAATATTTATTAATTCTAGATTCATAAGGTAGTCAAGCAAGTATATTCCAAACACTCCAACACCTTACATTCTAATGCAGCAAACAAGAGTGTTTGAAATATCTTAAGATATTTTGCAAGCATGGGTCAACCAGAATAGGCATACATAAGTTCCCATATACCCCAACATGCATTAAGTTCAATTATCATATATAATTAGATATTGTATTAACTACAAGCATAAAACAAAGGAAAATAAGGGATGATATACTCACTCATCTTGAAGTCTAGTATTCTTAGTAGTCCTTGGTAGTCTCGAACTTGGTATTGCAAATCACCTGAGTAAGGTAATTAAAGTAAATAAAACTTATCTTAAATGTAATCTATTCACTAACCTCACTATAATTTCTATATTTCCATTTCTTTCGTATCTTGGTCACAACTTTCTCGTTTTAAGTCAGAATTTCGCATTCTCATAGTCAATTTTCATTGTTTTCAAGTGTTTTTCCATTTGGTGAGGTTATTTTTGGGCTTTTGGGTTAGAAAGGTTTCAGTTTGGGCCTTACAAATGTATGGGCCTAAAGGGTGAGTTTGGTCACTTTAGGGTTTAGGCTTAGTTTTAGGCTTTGGGCTTAGCTTTTGATCTTGGACCTTGTACTTAATATTTTGGGCTTCCTTTAAAGTATTTTAAGTGTACTTTTACTACCTAACACTTTAATTTTCACCTTGAGCCTTAGTGCTGCTCTTATGGGCCTAAATGGGCCATTTTTTCTAATTTAAGGCCTTTGCCTACTATGGGGCCTATAGGGGATGGCTTTAATTGGGCTTTTGGACTTAATAGAACTTTTATATATTATTTTATGAGGCTTTTAATTTAGGGTTCAAATTTGTTCACCATATTATTGGGCTCTATTCTTGGTTCTTTTAAAGGCTTTTGAGCTTATATTATATTTTAGGGCCTTAAGCTCAACTTCACTTATTATTTTAAGCTTAAGCTCATTAAAGACTTTAAGATAAGTGTATTTTCTATTAAGATTCAGATCTGGTTCTCTTCATTTATTGGGATGCTAATCATATTTCTAAGGCTTTAATAACTAATTAAGCTAGTTTAGACCTAATTTGTATTCTAAGACCCTAAACTTGATTGTAACTTATTCCAATGGGCTAAATATCCTAATGAGTCCACTAAATAACCCATTTTATAAATTGTTTTAGATCTAGTTCATTTCATTAATGGGGTTTCTAATACTATTCCTAAGGCCTTAATCACCAACTTAACTAGTTTAGGCCATTAACTAATCATTACCTTACTTAACTTGGTTAATTACAGCTTAAATTATACTTAACACTAATTAATCATGTCATTATACTAATTAATCAAAATTTAGAGCTCATTAAGTCCATCAATAATGGCGGCCAACCACATAGGGGTGTTCTAGAATTTCTTCAGCTCCATCCATCCAACACTTATTCTACTATGTTTCCTTGTTTTAATCACATTTCTTTTTGTTTTAAGCTAATAACATTACATAATAAGATGAAATCAAGGTGGATTTTCACTAAGGAAGGAGAGGCATGCATGGTATTTCAGGTTTCATGAAGTTTTATCAATATCTTTTCAAGTTATCTACATAAAACTATCTCCTGCACTTCTAGAATGTAAGTAATAAGCTAGCTAAATATATAAATGAAAGTATAATTATGAGGCCCTAAAATGATATATACATAATTATAACATGTTTATCTAGTATTTCTAATCCTAAGCTCTTAAGATATCATAGATAAAACTATTGTAAATAGAAAACTTAAATTGGGTGAGTTTTACCTTAAATTGGTCTGCACGAGCTCCAAATGAGCTTCTTTGAGAGATAATGTTTGTCGACAAGAAAGTGTAGTGTGTGTGTAACATTTTGGTTATGGTGGTTTGTGATTTGGAGCCATGTGTTGATAGTAAAAGCAAAAGGCGCTAATGTGTGTAGGGACCTCCAATAGCTCCTTTTGTTTTCTTCCTTTTTTTTATTTGGTTTTTGTTTAGGTTTTTTGAGAGTATTTCCTAGGGTTTTCTAATAGTGAAGCATGAGGTTAAATGAAGGTTTTGATTGGGTGAAATAGTAGATATTAAAGGTGGATTAAGGGGGACAAAAGGTGGCTAATTTGAGATATGGGTACATGGTTTTCTCTTGGTACTATTGTACCTTATTTACCTTTTGCCAAATGAGGGAGGAATTTGTCTCCTTAAGGAAAAGTGTCCTTTAATTCCCAATTACTCCCTTGTCTTTTGTTCTTAATTGAGTTTAACTTGCTACTAACTAAGATGTTATGAGAGTTGGTAGATGGATTAAAGGGTAATTAAGCTAATTAATTATGATTGTACTTAATTAAGAAATTTAGGCCCAATTAGGTTGTAATTAGGGTCTTGCCATATTTTATCATTTTAATTAAGTTCATTGACCTATATTACTTTGTTTGTTATAGTCCTTTATTATTCGGGATCAATTAGGGTTCTTGGATCATGTACAAGGTTGGTAATTTAGGGTTTCCTAGCGATTGGAGAAATTATTTGCGATTAATAAATAGTTTAGGGATATACTTAGGATTTATTAGTTGAATTAAGTTTTTGGACTTTTAATTAAGGTTTTACTTAGTCTATTAATATTTTCCCATCATTTTAAGGTTTACTGTATATTCGGGCTTTACATGTATGATTAAGTTTTTAAGATTTTACTCCCTTTAGGGTTTTGTAACTTATTACTTAAGCTTTATGACTTATTATTTAGGGTTGAATCATTTTATTTATGGATTTTATTGTTATATCATTTATTATTATATCTTGAGTGGTTCTAGGGATTAGTTATTAACTCCTATATTTGACTCTAAGTTTCGATCCAAAAGTTTACTAAGTTCGTATTGTCTCCTTAAGTATAACATTGGTATTTTAAAGGATATATTTTCATGTAACTACTTTGCTTTCATATGATTAATCGTTCTTGATTTGTATAAAACCCGATTAGTAGATTAAGGTGTAATTAAGTTTTTTAATCTTAATTACTTATACACTTAGCACAAATTATGCGCATTTTAGGGCTTAATGTATCAAATTAAGTTGGTTAAGCCCATTGTGTAATCTTGTCTAATTAGTTTAAGGAATTGAGACATTGTTGTTTGAGTATGTTTTAGAGGGCAGATTCTGGTTTTAGGGCAATTAAGCGATTAGTCTCCGATTAATGAATAATTTTACTATTTAATGATAGTACAATAGGTAGATTGGGGTTTTCAACTGTAGATTAGGGTTTTACGATTTAAAGGCTCACACATATTAGGGTTTCAATTAAGATTTTAGTGTTTGAAGGTTCATTTAAGAACTATAGTATTCATTTTAAAGTTTTGAATTCATTGTTAGGGTTTTCTTTATCAATATTCATTTTTGGTTTAGCTTACCCTTTATCGATTTTAGGGAGCTCTCATGGGCCTTAACTATCAGTCTCTTTCCTATTAGGGTTTGGGGTTAGTTTCATTAGATTAGGTTGACCTTAGGAGTTAACATTAGTTATTGATATTTGTGTATAGGATTTTAAGGCTTTTGAGTATAAGGGTTAAACTAGGGCTTAGACTACCATTTAGGGCTTTAGGAGTTTGAGTTCGGGTTTTTGAGAGTAGTCTTTTAGGTTCAGGGTTAGTTATCTTGCCAATACTTAGGGTATCTTTTGGGAAATCTTATTAATTCCCAATCTCTTATCTAAGAAATTTGCAGGGTTTATAGTGTGAGCCTACAAGACAAAGAACAATAAAGGGTGCCGAGGGGTTGATTAACATGGTCACTTCGATGCTTAAGTTAGATTAGTGTACTAAGGGAGTAAGAGTACTTGAAGGTGAAAAGTTAGGTGAGGGTCCTATAGTTATAAAGGAGTGGAGTTGACAGTTGGAGAGGAGTTAGTGGGCAGAGGCCACGTCTGCAAGCAATGGGTAGTGGAGTCACAATGTTCGACATGGTTCGCAAATGTAGGAGGTGGTTGTTGACTTGACCATTTAGCCTTATCTACAATCTTCTAGCAATAGGTGACCGTTATAGTTAGGTAGGTTGTATCATGGGCCTGGTTAAGCTTTATAATAGAGATGGGAAGACTGAGTCCAGAGAAGTATAGTTTAGGCCATGAGCCCAATTAGGTTGGTATAGGCTTAAAGGTTCCAAGGCTTTAGTCCAAAAGGCCCTATCAACATTTGCCACTTCCACCCTCATAGTCTCATTGCCATTGTGGAGGTAAGAAGATGGGAAAAATGGGCTCTTCAGGCGTATGGTTGATCTAGTCTTGAGGTGCTTTTATTGGCTAGGCTTTATGGTGATAATATTATGATGCCGACATAGTAGAGAAGATGTTTGAGTTGAGTGACCTAAGGGTTAAGTAGGTGTGTTATATTTGAGTAGGTTGCCATCGGGAAGAGGTGAGTGCTTTAGCTCCAAGGTAAAATGTAAGAGATCCGACCTCCTTAGTTACCAAGGGGTATCGAGCAATTGATTGATCATCTAGTCAAGGTAGAGAAGTCACTTAAAGGGAGATCCGGGGAGACTATACAAAGTTAGAGCGAAACGTTCATGTACTGATTTGGATAAGTAGCTTAAGGTGGATACTTAATAGGCTAAGGTGAAGGTTTAGTAGGTAAGGTGCTTCAGGTAGTAAGGGTATAGAGCAAAGGTGCTATGTATGCAAAGCTGGGCTAACCAATGTCCGAGCAGCTTTCATCCATTCGTGCTAAGGCATAGTATTGTTAGAGTGCTGAAGAAGTTCTCTTAGTGACGTAGAAGTCAAAGGGGGCTTAGGAAAACTTCTTGCGATAGTAACTTTTGGAGTTCTTACTTTATCGCGCACTTTCGTGATGTAGTTAATGTGATGTGACAACTATCCTATCTCTATAGACTTGTGTACAGTTGCATGCATTTTATCTTTTGAATGTAGCTATCTAATCAAAACCGTTTCTACGTATTTGCATCACAATGTTTTAGGGGATTTGTGCTTATACAAATCCTTATAATTTCTAATTTGCTTTCCAAAGCGATGGGCTTATAAATTCCATAGTTGCTTAGAGAGATCACTCTTGTGCAACTTCTTCTGCTTTCTTTCTACAATCTAAGCAACTTTTCTCACTTTCTTTTTGCTAACAAATCTTAACTTTCTTCAAAGTTCTTTATGCTTTTTTAACATCAAGATGTTAACTAACAGTTTAGCAAATACAGGTGAGATGCCTTCTAATGTGTCTAAGTACAATCTAACCATTGACTCTGAAGCTACAAGGAGTGACCCTCCCTATGAAGGAGAAGACAAAGCCTCATCATTAGCACAGTTGGATGATGATTCAAGAATGGCGGTTGAGGCATTAGATAAGACAAAGCTTATTAGTGCCATCCTAAGGGATGTTTACTTATACAATCCCTTACTTAAGGCCACTAATCTGTTCACCAAGCCTGGGATAGATAGGGGGGGGGAGTGTTTACGTATACAATCCCTTACTTAAGGCCACTAATTTGTTCACTAAGCCTGGGATAGATAGGGGGGGTGAGTGTTTAGGTCAGCAAAAGTAAGCCCTCTACCATTAACTAGGTCTTAGGGAATTTTACGGTTAGACCAACTTCGGGTTGGGTAGTACAACTGCCAATGGGAGAGGAGAGGGTACCTTTGCTGTAGGGGAGGAGCTTTTCCATGTTTGAAAAGTGCTTGAAGTGTGGGATGAGGCTCCCCTTTAGTGACTTAGAGAAGGAACTCTTCAATTTCCATTGGTGTAGTCCAGCGTAAGTACTTCCCAATAGATAAAGGGCGTTGAAGGCGTTCTAGGGGCTATGTGAATACATAGTAGTAAGGGCTACTCCAGAACTCTCCACTTTTAATTGTAGAAGAGTCTAAATGGATGGACACACCTCTAAAGTTATCTATGGAGGATGCTGTTCAGAGCTCTAGTAGACTTTATTAAAGGCTAGTAGGATAAGTTCCTAATGGTGAAGCTACTAGATTAAGCAGACTTTTAGACGCGGTTGATTACCTTGGTCCAAACTAGAGGTTAGAAGGAGTTGGGACCCAGTGATGCCGAGGCCACAAGAGAGATAAAAGCCTTTATGGCCTTGAAAAATACCAAGAGATAAACACTACGGAGGTAGTGGAGTGATACTTTAAGTATTTGATCTCTGAGCTTTTCTCTAGCATGAAGAAGGTTGCGGTGAAGAAATGGATAGAAGGTATAAGTTCATTTTTCATGAACTTCTTTCATCATGCTAGCATAAATGTGTGGAATTGTACTTCATCTAACATCCTCTTAAGGAGAGGGGAAGGATCCACATTATCCATGTTAGTCACGGTGAAGTTGGTAAATGATCGTATTGTACTTTTCTTTGTACTAATTGCTTGCTTAATTCCTTGTAGGGAAAAAAATTAGTTAAGGAGATATCCAATGTGTCGACATTTAAGCTATTGAGGTGATGCTAAGCCAAAGCAAAGCCAACTACTAAAGTAGTTAACCTTAAGGGCAAGGTCATAGGGAAAAGATCAAGGGTGGAGGAGATTAGCTAGGTCGAATTAGCTGCTTTACCATAGGGGATTCCTCTTATTGGTCTCCCCATAGGGCTACTGGCTATTAAGCTTATATGCACAGTCCCTCCCTCCATCAATTTTGTTCCTACCTCTACACCCATAACAGCGGAGGATGAACTTATTGACAATGAAGAGCTAGACATAGTAATGCTTACTTACTCTAACTAAAGTGAGGAGGGGTTAGCTAAAGCCCGTGCCCCGGTGGAGGTAGTTAGGTAGAGAGGAGGGCCTTCGACACTACTAGGGACAAGGCCTCCGAAACAAAGAAGAAGAAGATAAGGGAGGTGCTTATTAGTCGATCGAACTTATATGAGTAGCCTTCAAGTCATCCTTACAGGTGTACTGATGACCTTGGGGATGTCTTCTATGAAGTCTTAAATAAGTTTCAATGTTTTATGATAGTGCCAAACTCGTTTAAGGATGTGTTGTATAAGTCTCGAAATGATGAGCTGCGCCTTTAGAGGGTTAGGTCTAAAACTAGGAAGGCTAGGGGGACGCTTTTAAGGCCAAAGTAGGAGGTTCATGGCAACAATATTACATTGTACCATTAGGCTCTCAACCTCTTAGCTTCGATGGCATTGTACACCCCCAACAATTAGGACATCCTCGAAGAGCTATCAAGGATGGGAGGAGATGCTCCCATGGAGATGGTTAGTCACTTGAGCTTGTTCATTCAGTAAGTAAGTCTTTGTCTTTTTGAATTGATATCTTTCCTTGTTGATACTGCTTTGGTCATAGTTCATGTATCTCCTTACAGTACCATGGCTAGTTGTTGCTCTTGCTCGGGAACTACAACACATTGCTAAATGAAGTAAAGGGGCTTCATGTTGTGGTGTTTAGCATACAGAAGGGCCTAAGGGAGGTAGAGTCCTTTAGCAAATATTAGGAAAATTTTAGCAAGGCTTATCGGTACTTATGCTGCTCTTATGTGTAGATGACTGTGCTTAAGGTGAAGCTATAAGAGGTAGAGCATGGTTGGGTTGATTTTGAGAAGGATGCCAAGTAGGCCAGTGAACTCAAGACTTAACTAGAGGATAAGTAGAGGATCAAGGCTCAACCCTCTTAGAAGCTAAATGAGGAGAGGAAGGATAAGGAAGAGCTTGAAAAGGAAAATGCTAAGTTGAGGGCATCAGTCTCCAGGCTAAAGATCGAGCCAGTAATGAAGGTATCCGAATGTGATTGCACCAAACTACTTTGCTAGAGTTGGCCGGTTAGAAAGTTGGGTTAGAGTAGAAAATCTAGGAGCTTTAGAGAGAGAGAGCATGGAGATGAAGGAGATCATCCCAAATTGGAGAGTGGGGAAGTGCTTAGCAAGGCTGCTACTCTAAGGCCATCAAGGACTTCTATAAGACAGACATGTGTTTGGAGGTACTAGAGGCCCTCTCCAGCAAGTGTGCCTAGTTTATTCAGGACGAGGTGCTCATTCATCATCTCGAGCTCAACTTGAGCTTCCTAAGTTAGTTGGATACTCCAACTCATTAGGAAAAGAAGGTAACCCAAGTAAGAGAAAGAGAAGCTACTTAAGTGGTTGAAGTCTGAGGCGCCTCTTCTACTATTGAGGATAGTCAAGACATTACTCCATCCACTTTTACCTTGACAACTCAGGAGGAGGTCACTTCAAAGAGTGCTTCCAAGGATGATCCAAGTTGAGGTGATCCTTTTATTGACCTAAGTTAGTAGATCTCAGCTTGATATGCCGCGCTAAGAGCTAGCAAGGGCGATGGTATTGGGGTAGGTCTAAGCTTGTAGAAAGCTTAAAAAAAAAAGTGGTTTATGTACAAACAACAATGAAATTAAAACAAGAAAACCCTCGAATAGCTCCAAGGATATGATGCACCAGGGAACTTCCGAGAACTCACGGCTCAACTTGATATGATGCAAGAGTTGATCCAACAAGGGTATTCGCCACCTAACTTTACTTAATGGTTAGGATAAGAGTGAAGCAAGTAAACAAGTTATGAGCAATGTTCACGAAGGGAAGTATATTCAATATTCTGAAGTATGATGATAAGAAGATGTTGTAGCTACATGTATAGTAGGTTTTTATACCTGAAAAGTTAGGCCATCCTACTCAAAATGGAAAAAAACTTGAAGGTAATATCCAAAAGAAGTAATGTACAAGGAATGATAAAGGGTATAATTAAAAATATAACAAAAATGGGTATCTCGTATAAAGGATTCTATCATATGATGGGTTAGACATGCAACTCTCTTGAGATGGGTGACTCTTTGGTAGAAAAGATAATTTGTATGATCAGGTTAGTGACTGTCGAGTCAAGGTGCCAAGTAGTCGTGGTAGGTTAGATGTGCTGAGCCAAATAAACAATTCTTCCAAGATGAATTCAATCGAACACATTCAATACGACCTAGATTTAAGTTGGTTAGGTGGTTGGTTGGATGGGCCGAGTTGATGTTTAATTGTAACTTAAGTCAACAACTGGAGATAATTAATGAGTACAAGAAGATTCAACTTAGCCAAGGCATTAGGTCGACAGATTGCAACAACTCGGATTCCTCAATAAAGGGACGTAAGGAAAGAATTTGCTTAGTCATGCTTTCCAACCCTTAGGCTTAAGGTAATCCAAGGATAACCATTATAGAATCTTTACCCTATATAGTTCAAGGTAATTCGATGACAAAATCCATATTTTGGTCAGCCCATGGTTTGATTAGAGAGGCATTGCTTTTCCTTATTTTGCTCAACTTTTTGCTTTCTAGCAGATGGTACATCCCTTAATCATACGATGCATGTCACGCTTCATTGTAGGCAAGAAGAATCTATCATTCAGTAGCTCATACATTCTCTGTTCCTTAAAGTGCCCAGAGAGTCCTCCACTATGGGCTTCTCTCACTGGTAACTCTCTAATTGAACAAGTCAGCACATACAACTTACCACCTTTGGTGAGTGAAGGCCTATATATGACTTATGATCTATGTATATGACAAATTCCTTTGGTAGAAAATAATGTTGCCATATACGAAGAGCTCAAATTAGGGCTAGAAGTTCCTTGTCATAAACAAAGTAGTTTAATTATGTTCCTTTGAGCTTTTCAGTATGATAAGTAATAAGTAGGTCTTCTTGCATCAGCATAGCTTTAATGCCGACACCTAACACTTTGCATTCAAGCTTAAACATTTAATCAAAGTCAAGTAGAGCTAAATTTGTGGTAGAGTTCAATCTTGCTTTTACCTTGGTAAAGCTCTTCTCCTCTTTCTTTCCCTACCTGAACTCTACATTTTTCTTTATTAGCTTAATTAAAGCCATTACTATGGTGCTAAACCCTTGGATAAAGTATTGATAGAATGATGCTAATCTATGGAAACACTTCACCTCAGTACATGAGGTTAGGGTCAGCTACTTTACAATGTCTTGTACCTTCTCTTCATAAACTTTTAGTCCTCCTCCACTAATTACATAACCTAGGAAGATCACTTCCTCCTGGCAAAAACAATATTTCTTCAGTTTTCCAAACAATCTCCCTACTCGGAGGACATTTAAAACAGCTTTGAGATGGTTAGCATGCATTGCTTGGTCGATAATATAGATAAGGATGTCGTTAAAGTAGACAATGATAAAATTTCCAATCAGATCTCTCAAAACATGATGCATTAACCTCATAAAAGTTCTTAGGGCATTTGATAATTTGAAAGGCATGACTATCCACTTGTATAGGCCATGTTGGGTTTTAAAAGCAGTCTTCCATTCATCCCCTTATTTCATTCAAATTTGGTGATACCTTAACTTTAGGTCAATCTTACTGAATACTCTCGCACCACTCAGTTTGTCCAATATATCATTTAGCCTTAAGATGGGGTATCAGTACTTGATTATAATCTTGTTGATAGCTTTGCTATTTACGTACATATGCTAAGTGCCATCCTTCTTCGATACAAGTAATGTAGGTATAACATAGGGACTAAGACTCTCCTTCACATATCCTTTTGCTAGTAGTTCATTGACTTGTCTATGAAGTTCAATAGCTTGTTTAGGGTTCATCTGATAAGTTGGTTTGTTCGGCAAGACAACGTCGTGTATTAAGTCAATGTAATGTCCAATGCCTCTAAAAGGGGGTAATCCTTCAAGTAGCTATTTTGGAAGTAGGTTGGCATACTCATCTAGTAGCTTTTTCACCTATAGGGGTAGCGTACCCTACTCCTTCAACTCAAGTAGTCACTTGATCAATAGAAAAGTAGGCATATCGACCTTAATAGCTTCTCGTAACTCAGCTTTACTCAGCACCAAAGCCTTCTTCATTCCTTTTGCTAATTTATTTTGTAACTTACTTGACTCAAGGTCATGAGGTTCAATGTGATCTTCCTACCATAGTTGATACGTATTGGGCCAAGAATAGACAAGGCCAGTCATAAGGATGAGTCTGATTTTGCCGAAGGAACGAAAATAGAATAGATTTAGTGAGAGTTTTAGCGAATTTGTAAGCCACCTAATTGGATATGAAGCACCGGCTAGATTCTACATGGCCTAAGATTCGTCGAATGTAACGCACCAGTCTGAGTGATAGGGTTGCTCACCACAATCTTTACTAAAGGAATTGATAAGAACTAGTAAGAGAGAGCTTTTCAAGAGAGAATACTTAAAGGGTTTTTCATTAATGTTCATATTTATGTAAAACCCTACACATGCATTCTATTTATACATAATGGCAAACTTCTAAATAAAAGCACTAGAAGGATGCCTTAGTGGCATTCTCATAAATATAAAATAACATGAGGGTAGTTTAGGAAAAATATAAGAAATAAGAAATCCAAAAACATAAATAAAATTAAGTAGTCAAATAAAATATCCGAGTAAGAGTAAATGAGCTTGGCTTTGGCATTTGGGTTGCGTTGGTACCCAAAGTCCTATCATTCCCTCTCCTTTATAGAAGTTTCAACTCGAAACTTGGTAATTGGCGGTTTCAAATCCCACCGGGATCAAATACTAACTTGCAAAAACTAGAGAGAGTAATACGAAGATAGTTTAGGTCTAAGATCAATGCCAGCATCATCCTTAGCTCCTTCTACTAATCATGAGCTTAATCAACTAAGCTCTTGTTTAAGGGTCCTTCCTTCCATTCATCTTGTATCCGATCAACTTTATCCAAGTAGCCCTAGTAACTATTAACCAAGGGGAATAGCACAATTTTTGGCTTAAACATCATGTGATGAGCCCGAGGAATTTGAACTTGTAAGATCTCAAACTTCTCTTCTATGTTGAGGATCCTTAAAGCTTCACACGTTCTCAATGTCGACCTCACAACATCATGCTTGGTAGCCTTCTCCCCTTCCACTTTCTCACAACTCAATTCTTTCTCCTCCCATCTATATACTTCAAATTTTTCCAATGTAAGAGTAATAAGGATAAGAACAACACAACCTACATAAGAATATCAATCACCATGACATTGGAATACACCAATATACAATTTATAGCATCTTACAGGTATAATATTACTACAACATATTTCACCTCTAGACATCCTCAATAATGAATCAAAATAGAAGAATTTGACATGTTGAAGGTTAATACAATAGTACTTGTAGTCATCAGTAATACAAAGTATCATTGGCAATGGGATCATGTTAAGAATAGAGGCGCTAAGTGGCAACACTTCTTGTGCTTCCTTTTTCTCCTCTTCAATATTCTTTAATCGAGTAATCCTTTATTGCCTTATTTCTTCCTTAATCTCTTCGACCTTAGTTAGTATAACCTCTAATTGTCCTAATACATAAGGGAAAACAGGATTTGGGGTTTGGTAATAAGATCTCGCCCTCAAGCCTGGTGCATAATGTTGCCTATGTTGAGCTTCAATGGCCATATCAAATAAATTTAAATTTAACAATGTTGAAATAAATTTAAGAATGCAACACTTTAAGTCCTAGTAGCATACAATTCCTCGGTGTAATTAAAACGCCAACTTTATAGTTTAGCACTTGACTTCCTTATAGCACTTAATGCCTAAAACTTCAATCCTTGAATTGACATGCGTTTGGCCTACACTTTAGTCATCGACCAACTTATAACATACTATGTCACATCCCAGCATAGCACATAATGCACCATCACACAGGAATACCTATTTATACTTAACACAAGTTCTATTGATAACAAAAGAGTACTACAATGGAGTTCAACTTAACACCAGTATATACAAAAGATTACATCTGACAAACTTAACTGAACCAAAAATACAATACTTTTTTTTATATGTATAGATCATTTATAGAACTAAGAACAAAATACAAAAAAACTTCTTTAAAAATGGCTGACTCCGTCTTATGTGCTCTCAAAAGAATTTTTCCCCTAAATGATGCTGCTCCGTCAGTTCTCTTCATAACCTAAGGATATACAAGTATCTCCTTAGCTCTTTGTAAGCTAAGTAATAGTGGATAAAACAAAACATAGAACGCACATACATACATTTACATAGATAAGTACTATAAGACATTCAATCTCGTATCCTGAGTTATTAATACAAATTGTTTATGTAGAAAATCCATGCTATGCTCATGCACATGGTATGCATTAGTACTAATATCCTATACTTTTTCAATTTCTCATCCAGTTAGTTGACATACCCAGGCATCTGGATACAACATCCAGGAACCTAGAGCAACAAGGAGTTGCCTATGAGTAGGACCCCTAACAAAAACCACCTTTTATGGTTTGAAAATCCAATACGTAGTCTGTCACTTAATGTGGCCAGAATAAGTTGAGCAATGCATTCTATATGTTCCAAAGCCAACTTAACAGTTTTCAAGTTTTTCAGAAACTTGACCTGTAGGTCCTTTCGTACCAGGCCATGAATATAGTAAATAACACAGTAACCTAGTATTAAGCATGAATCTCAAGTTCCACGTTATAAATAATTCAATTATCTTAACTTCAGCTTTGTTTCTCAACTTTATATTACATTTCTTCGCATAGGGCTTGCTTGGGTGAATACCTTAAAAAATAGTTCAGTTTCTAAGTTTTCCTAACAGATATACATATTAATGAATCAGTCATACACAAAAAAAAAAAAAAAAAATTCACTTTTTCAATGCACATTCAACAAAATCAAATATCCAATCAATCCAGTACGTTATTACAATTCATAACACAACTGAGTCTAAGTTAAGTAAACATAGGTCTACTTGCACAAAAATAAAAATATCCACTTACCCAAGCTCAAAAGTAGTGTAAAATCCTAAGCTTCATGAGTGGTCATTCCTCACCTATTACATCTAGAAAAATACATACATACCCTAAGTTAACCACCGAGTCAATACTAAGTTCTTGTGCATTTTTGCTATTGTGCTTTCAAACTTAATCCAATTGTATCTTATTCATTTCTTATCTGATTTTAGTAAACTTTATATTGTCATGATCGTTATTCTGAGTATTATTAAGATATCTTAAGAATCATAATTAACCAATATTTCCAAATATCCAAAAATATCCTTTTATGTTACCGATTTGACTGTATGTTATTATAACCTTGTAATTAATTCAATTAAATCCTAAATCTAAATTAAAAGTCATAAAATTCCTCATTCCCCGAGCTGGTCAATATTCAGCCTGTACTCCAAAATACTAATCCTTTGCATATTTAACAAATATTACATTAGTACAGATTACTATATCATATATTAAGCTAATATATATGTTTATATTATGAAAATACATAATGAATAGTATATGAACTCGATTCATTCTATGAAAAATCCTATAGACTCATAAAAATATATAGTTTAATTGTTAACCATGAATTATACTAAAATAGCTATTATATATTTTTATGAAAATAGCGATTTTAACTCAAAATTAGCGAACAAGTGAATTTAATCACAAGATAAAATTCAAGTGTCCCAAACATTATTATGAACATCTAGAAATCATAATATATAAGACTCATACTTTGATTTTGTTAAAAAACTAATTAATTCACTAAAATAATGAAATTGCCAATTTTATCTAAAATAATTACAATAAATAGTAAACATAATTATTCAAAAATTATTGTTATTGAAATTAAATACATATATTGAGTATGTTATGTATAAATTTTAAACTTGAAAGAACATTATTTACTATTTCTAAATTTTAATTCAATTTTCATCCAAATAGAGCTATTTCTTAAGGACCTTATATTTAAAATAATTATTTCACTAAAACAAAATTATTACATTATTCTACACATAAAATAACTCTAGAAAACCAAGTTTCATAATTAAATAATATAATTTGCTATTTTTAAAAAAATTATAAAGTTTTAACCGAAAATTTGGTTCACTTGAACCAACCGCCTCCAACCACTTAACCATATCAAAACACCTCCTTTGGTGGTGCTTTCCTTAACCCCAAATAACCACTATAACTAGACACCAATAGTCTATTGAACTAGCCTAATCAAATTTCGTGTCCTGTTTTTTGCTTTAATTTTCTTATTTTTTTCTAATTTGTTTCAAAATTTTCTTAAGTGATTTTTTATTTTTTTCAAACTTCTAAAATGTTATTTTTGACGTTTATAAGCCCTATTTATATTTTTCAAATGGATAAGAATTTATAAAAATTGGACACGTGGCTTACACATGTCATTTTTTTTTTAGATTTTCAATGCATGAGATATTGTTTCCTCATTTTTTTGCTTTTGACTCATTATTCAAATTAATCATAAGTTGCCATATAGGTATGATGACTCATCCTTGCATTTTTTATTGATTTTTCAATTTTTTATATTAATCTACCTTATTTAAATAATAATTTTTGTGTTTAATACAAATAATGCATACTTTATGTTAATAACTGTGTAATTTAACTTCATTTATTATTTTTATAAGTTAAATAACTTATCTCTGATATCCCGTTATATCTAAATGCTCGAATTTTACATTTTCAATATTTATCGACTTTAGCAATAAATTAACGTTTTCTTAAATTAATATTTTTGTATAGCTTATTTTGAAAAATTGACTTTAGTTGAATGACTTCATCTAGCTTTTCTAATCTTATTATGAAGTTTGAAATTAAACTGTTATTTTAGATTGGTGCCCTAAATTTAGAAATTCAGGTCTTAGGATAATCGTATTGGCTCAAAATCTAGAGTATTACACACTAAGTACTAACACACTTTTCAAGTTGTACATGAAAGCTCCTCGGCACACATTTGTCTAGCTAGGCGCACTCGGCAATGAGTCACTCAACAACTTAGCAGTTGGATATCTAATTTAATTTTAGCTTCGTAAATGTTTTCAGCTCGGTAGCTCCAGGAGGTCAATTTGGTCCTACACTTTAATCTTCTTTGCTAGTTATTTATCAGCTCAAATAAATTCCACAATTGCAACTCGATAGCCTTTGAATAGCATAGCTCGGCCACTCAAGCACTAGGAGCTCGGACGCGTAAGTTCAAGCAGCACCTCATGACAACAAGCTCAAATGTTCAATTTGGATACACAAGAATTTCAATTCAGTCCCAAACAACAGCTCGGACATGTACGGAGATAATCACCTTAGAAGAGAATCGCTCGGTTACATACTTCATACACCATTATGACATGTAGCAGCTTGGCATGATCTCAATTTAACAGCAACTCCGACAACAATCATGACGGTTGTAAAGGAGTACGCTTTCAGCACTCACAATCCAGTAGTCAGCTCAGAACTTGGTCCATTCCGGCCTTTTACAATTCGGTACACTTCAGCATTGATGGGGGAATTCTAGGAATTCTGATGGCTCGACAACATGAAATATAGCAGTTCGGCAACCAGCAGTACATACTAATTGAATAGCTTGGTCCTAATGGTACTGCACCTCGGCATAACCAATTTTAGCTTGGCAATTAAAGGCACTTCAGCTCGGCATGCGCACGCTTCTAAAACAGCTCGGCAATACTTGGTTTATTCCACAGTTCAGCCTCTTAATAACAGCTCGGACAAGTAATCGACAGCTCGGTACAAGTTTGACAATACTTGAATCAATTCGGTTATTAAGTTCACTCAACTCGGCACTTCAGATTGAAACTGCTTGGAGCTCCAACAACTCTTCAATTTAGCTCGACAAGCTCGGAGAAAATTTTACGAAGAAACTCGATAATTTGTATTAGTAGCTGAGAATCTTACTTCACTAGTTAGCTCGGCAGAAATTATCTAGATTTGCTTGGAGACTACAGTAGCTCGGGTCGCGTTTACAAGATAGCAGCTTTGACACAACATAATATGCAATTGAACTTCACAACAGCAACTCGACCTCCTACAACAACTTGTCCATGAGTATCAGTTCGGCAGTAGTTATAGAGAACAGCACAGCTATTCCAATTGAAATGATTAACAGTTCGGATACACATACGATCTTAACTCGACCAACCAATTCAAAGCGACACGCTACGGCAATCTACTCGGACAAGTAATTTGCAATCTGATAGTTCACGGTAGCTTGGAAATAGGTTCACTCCACTTCGACACTTCTTACATAGCAACTCGGTCTCGACAGTTTCAGTGCTTGGATCTTCGATAGCGCGACAGCTCGGGAAGATTTATTTATCAGTTTAGATACACTCCTCTAGCTCAGTTCGGGCACTAGTACTTTAGCTTGGACACTAAATAGAACAGCTCGGAAACAGGTTCTCTTCACTACAGCAGCTCGCTCGAATTCAATTTCGACAGTTCGAAGTGTAGCAGCTCGGAATTTAATCTACACAGCTCGGATTAAGAGTATCTTCAGCTTGGTAATGCATCATTACGGCAAAACCCACTGTGTTAACTTCGGAAATAGCACTTGGACAGCTCAGCTACTGTGTAGTTCGGCACGCAACAGTACAATACAACTTCAGTTCGAATTCACAATTTCAGCTCGAAAGATCGGATGCAGCAGCTCAACAAGTTACTCGATAACAGCTCCTCCAACCAATCTAGCTCGGTAAGACAAAACAATTCGGCACCGACTCACTACAGACCAAAGTATTCAAACGCAAAACAGCTTGGACCAAACAATGATGGACAGCTCGGTATTGGATCTTCAATCTGACAGCGACTTGGACAACTGGAAATTTAGTAGCATGAATCTCAGTAGTTCAATAGTTTAGTTTGAATGGCTATCAGTTCGGCAGCTTCGAACATGTGTCAGTTCGAATTGACGGTAGCTCGAAATATCAAGTTTAGCTCAGTCAGTACTTGTGTAAGCAGCTTGGCACATCAATTTCAACATGCGGAATGCAAAACCAGCACACACACAATGGCAAACTCACCTCGGCAATAACAACATAACTAAGTCTTTAAGAACAGCACCTCAGAAATTGGGTACACGACACACACTTTAGCTCAGCACTGATCAAGACACGAGCTACACACGGTCACCAGGTCTCGCCACTGCAGTTCACGATGGACTGGCAGTACACACACCTGCACCTTTCACTCACAACCCACTACACTTGTTCAAAGCTTTGCCAATTCCACGGTCAAAGCTACTGAATCTTACAGACCCACTTCTCCTTGACTAGGACTTTACCATCAAAGTAGTTTATACAATCCGCGACTTCATTCAAATAAACCCCAATCAACAATTCTTCCAATTCCCATGGGTCAAGTGAAAACCCCAATTTTAAACCACTACCATAGCTTCCTTTTGACCCAAATCTTGCTATTCCTTGTTTTCTTGAAGAAACCCTAATATCCAAATTTCGTTCCCAATGTTTCCTTCAAAACGATGCCAGCAATGTCTATCACAATAATAATTTGAATAATATGATAATAGTTAAGCTCCTTCCGTAAGTCCAATGATGGGTCTATAGCATTTAAAAATCCTTACGTATCGAAGACAATGCCCTAAAAGTGAGAAATCCTTACTTTCTTTTATAGTCAAATCATGAGCAACACGTAAATTGAGCTTCGGGGTCACAACACAAATCAACCAAATTCTCCCATTGTTAAACCTTCATTCTGATACCAAGATGATATATACCTAGCCAAGAACAGATAAGGCTGGTCGTATGAGTGGGTCTAATCCTGCTAAAGGAACGAAAATAGAGTAGATTTAGTGAGGGTTTTAATGAATCCGTGAGCCACCTAACCGAATATGATGCACTAATTAGATTTTACATGACCTAAGACTCACTAGATATAACACACCAGTCCGAGTGATAGAGTTACCCGCCATAATCCTTGCTAAAGGAATTGATAAGAGCTAATAAGAAAGAGCGGGTTTTTTATTAATGTTCAAATTTATCTAAAACTCCATACATGCATTTTATTTATATATAATGACAAACTTATAAATAAAAGGACTAGAAGGATACCCTAGTGGCATTCCCGTAAATATAAAATAACATGAGGGTAGTTTAGGAAAAATACAAGAAATAAGAAATCCAAATAACAAAAATAAAATTAAGTAGTCAAATAAAATATCTAGGTAAGGAGTAGATGAGCTTGGCTCTAGTATTTGGGTTAGGTCAGTACCTTGAATCTTATCAATAGGTGTTCTTGAATCCATCATGTATAACCCTTCAGTAAAAAAGCTAAGGTTTGTCTCGTAGCACATGAGATGCACACATAGGCAACACATCACAAAGAATTTCATTAGAATAATTCCCTATGGAAATTGGTAGTAATACTTGTTGTATGACATATAATGCTCCCTCCTCATTCAGCTAATGTAATTTATATGGCCTCATATGTGAAATAGTTAGTAATTCAAGTTTCTTAATCAGATTGGTAGAGGCTACATTGGTATAGCTTCCACTATCCACTATGAGTGTACAAACTTGTTCATTCACTTTGCAAGTAATGTGGAATAAGTTCTCTTTCTACTCCTCCTTAGTAGAAGGTTCTAAAATCATCATATGTTAGATAACCAAAGTTAACTTACCTAGGTATTCTGTAAACAAATCATCCTTAATCAAGTCAGCATTAACCTCAACCTCATCTCCCATTTCTTTCTCCTCCTTTAGTTTCTCATATATGCTATCTACTTTAATCTTTAGGACATCTCCCTTGATAATCATGATCCTTCAGTTTAGACACTGCATAGCCATGTGCCCAAACCCTTGGTATTTAAATCACTTGATCTGGCTCGTCTTCCTCCCAAATCCTTGCACTTCCTCATAGGATTTCGGTGGCACTTTACCATCAATTGGTTAACCTTTTTGTTCAGCTCTAATTTCTACCCTTCGAGTCAACTCAAAGCTCTACTAAGCACAATAACTACCCTAAGTAAGTTAGCTTAATTGACTAGGTTAACTCATCGTGGGTCGAGTTGGCTTGTTTCTTCTTTGCCTCTCCACATGCTAGGTTAGTCTTATAGCCTTATCTAATGTAGGAAATAGTTGAAGTTCCACGATATCTTAAATGTTATTTCTTAATGCAGTAAGAAACTTAGATATTGTTTATGCTGATGGCTCTTCTACTTTACAGTGGATCATAAATATTTGGAACTCCTAAAGACTCATCAACAGTTCGGCTTCCTTACCTTAACTCTTGAAGCCGAGCGAAAGCGTCTTGCAAATAGGTACTTGATATGAACCTATTTCTAAGGATCTTCTTCATCTCAGGCCAAATGTTAACTTTCCTAAATCCTTCTTGCCTCCTCATAATTTAGAAGTTCTTCCACCACATCACAGTGTAACATGAGAACTCTACAACAATACTCCTTACTTTCTTATGATCCTCATATTGGTAATAATAAAAAAAACACTCTACCTTTTCCTCCCATTCTAGGTAGTTGTTAGCATTACCAGAACCATTGAAGCTTAGAATTTGCAGTTTTACATGGTTAGTAGCTCGGGGTGCTCGAGCTTGCTGCTCTTCTTCTTTTTACTCTTCTTCTCTTTACTCTTCTTCTCCTTTGTCATTCATATCTCCTAAGTTAATCCTCCTTCATACTTGTCCTCTTACTCCTCCACCACAAACTTGTTAAGCTAGGCTTTGTCCTCTCACAAGTCAAGTAGCTTGGGGAGTATTTTGCACGACCTCGATAAGTCAAAAGGCCAATGCATGTATAGCCCTGATAAGGCCGGCTATAAGGTTAGCCATTTTATCAATTCATTCATCTATACTTCTTAGGGTGCCCTAGGTTTGTCATCTATGGTGGATAACACTACTATTGTCATCTCTAATATCAACATTAACACTAGGATCTATCATCTTTTTTTGATAGAACTCAATAACAATCTCTGATTCTAAGAACCAATAGATATAGTCCCTTCAAGCCAACAACACTTACACACTTCTTCTATACAAATATTCAACTAATCTATGAATATAGCAACGCCTCTAATGAACAATAACCAAACTGAAACTAGCTCTATTTTTGTATGTACAAAATAGGGCAAAACAAAGTATACAACCATAGCAGTCTATTATGCCTTCTACTTATTCAAATACTCACAGCTATTCCTCTATGCAACTTTAATACACTACTACAACAAATACTACTTCACAAAAACTTAAATATAACTTACCCAAATGAACCTCCTCTTTGATACCAAGATAATCCGTCACGTTGAGAGCTAATAAGAGCAATAGTATCAAGGTGGGTTTAAGCTTGCAAAAAGCTTCAAAACAAAGTGGTATATACACAAACAACAATGAAAGTAAAATAAGCAAATCCTCAAACAACTCCAAAGATATGACTCACCAGGGAACTTTCAAGGACTCAAGGCTCAAGTCAATATGATGCACAAGTTGATCTAATGAGGATACTTACCACCTAACCTTTGTTAAGGGTTAGGATAAGAGTGAAGCAAGCAAACAAGCTGTGAGCAATGTTCATGAAATGAAGTATATTCGATATTTTGAAGTATGATGATAAGAAGATATTGCGACTACATGTACAATAGGTATTTATACCCATAATATTAGGGAATCCTATCCAAAATGGAAAAAACTAAAAGAGTAATGTCCAAAAGAAGTAATGTACAAGGAATGATAAAGTGTATAATTAAAAATACAAGAAAAATAGGTATCTTGTATGGAAGATTCTATAATATGATGGTTCAAACACGTGACTCTCTGTGGATAGGAGACACTTTAGTAGAAAAGACATTTTGTACAATTAGGTTGGTCACTACCCAATGGAGGTACCAAGTAAGGGTGGTATATCAGTTTTTTCGAGCCGAGTAGATAATTCTTTAGAGATGAATTTAGCTTGGACGCATTCAGCATGGCTCAGGTTCAAGTAAACTAAGTGGTTGGTTGGATGGGCCGAGTTGCTGTTTGAGTATAGCTTAAGTTGGCAGCTGGAGATAATTAATGAGTACAAGAAGGTTCAGCTCAGCAAGGGCATTAGGTCGACAAATTGTAGCAGCTCGAATTCCTTAATAAAGGGATGTAGGGAAAGAATTCGCCTAGCCATGCTTTCCAACTCTTAAGATTGAGCTTGGGTCAAAGGTCCAATGGTTTAATTCTTATCATCCCCATCGGGTTGATTAGGATTTGGGATCAAATCTAACTGGTCCTCATCTAAGTTCTCCTTTGGCCGGTAAGGGCTGAAGTCGACAACATTAAATACGTCTGACACTCTAAAGTCTTTTAGAAGCTTTAGTTGGTATGCATTGTCATTTATCTTCTGGAGTATCCTAAATGGTTCGTTAGCTCTAACAGACAACTTGTTCTTCCTTTCATTAGGGAATCTTTTTTTACTCAAGTGTAACTACACTTGGTCACTGAGCTAAAACTGCTTGGTCTTCATTCCTTTGCCTTTCTCTTTTAATCTTCTAGTGGCTTGATCAATTTGCTGGTTTGATCCCTTTATAGCCTTAGGCCAATCATCTTAGGAGTAAGGGCCATCAGTAGATCATCCCTCTAACAGATTGAAGCATTAAATTTTTCAAAGCTTATGGAGTTTGCTGATCTAAGACAATAAGCAATTGTTCCCCTTCCCTTCTTTTCGTATAGCAAGTCAGGATGCTGACCTTAATTTTGTAAATCCACCCTTTATTAATGAAACTTAAATTTCAACATTCAATGTACTCATTTTGCTTTCTGCACTTTAACTCTTGTCAAAACTTTTTGCTCTTTTATTTGGTTTATTGTGCTTGTTTAGTAACATAGCCTAATACTTAGTCATTTCCATATTTGTGCCTAGCTGTTTAGTCCTAGAGTCAATTTGGGGACAAAGTCTAACACATTTATAAGGGAGTTCCTTAATGGTACAAGTGTGTTTTCCCTTATTGAGGTTACCCAAGGAGGTTAGATCGGTAGTGTTCCGACTTGCCTAGATAGTAGGAGTTCCTCTATTGTGTAAGGGGTGTTTCTTCTTGTTAAGGTCACCCAAGGGGGTCAAGTTGGTGACATTCTAACCTGCTCGGATAGTGGGAGTTCCTTAATTGTGTAAGGGGTGTTCCTTGAGGTTACTCAATGGGGTTAGGTCAGTAGCATTCCAACCTGTCAGATAGTAAGAGTTCTTCAATTGTATAAGGAGTGTTTCCCTTTATTGAGGTTACTTGAAGGGGTCAGGTCGGTGGCATTCTGACTTGCCCAAATAGTGGAAGTTCCTTTGTGTAAGGGACATTTCCTCTTGTTGAGGTTACTCGTAGGGGCCAAGTTGATGGCATTCTAATTTACTTAAATAATGGGTCCATTCACCTTTTGAGGGCTTAGACTTAGCATAAGAATAATGGAGAGAGAAAAAGTAAAAAAGTAGATGATATTCATGAGAAATATAACTTTTATTGATATGCATGAAAAATTTTACAATTGTACATAAATCAAAATATGGCTAAAGGTTATCGGCGTTCCAAGTGCATTGGATGAGCTTGCCATCTAATCTTTCCAATCTATATGCTCTATTCCCCAAGTTTTCTCTTACTCTAATCGAGTCTTCCCAATTAGGGGCTAACTTGCCTTATCCTTCTCGTAAGCTTGTGGCTTTTAGCTTCTGACAGACTAAGTCACCGACCTTGAACTCCTTATGTTTGACCTTCTGATTGTAGTATCTAGCTACTTGATACTGGTAAGTAGTAACCTAATCCATGGTGAGGTCTCTGATCTCTTCTACAGTGTCGGTGTAGGCCTGTAGCAAGGACTCGTTGAGGATAGCATTGAAACTTTGATTCTAGATGTTAGGAAGCTCTAACTTGATTAGAAGGATGCCCTTTGAGCTAAACGTTAGGCAAAAAGGGGTTTCACATGTAGAGGTGCTATGGGTAGTTTTGTTTCCCCACAAAATATTGGGTAGCTCATTTGCCCAAGCACCTTAAGCTCAGTCTACTTTCTTCTTCAAGCTTTCAAGAATGACTCGATTAGTTGCTTTAACTTGCCCATTCGACTAAGGGTAGGTGACCAACATGAAGTGTGGCATGATGTGGTGCTTAGTACATAATTCCCTAAACTTAGGGTTATTGAACTAATGCTTATTGTTCAGGATAAGGGCATAAGGACCTAAAATCTAGAGAGAATGTTGCTCCGAACAAATGACTCAATGCTCCTCTTGATGATTTTAGCCATAGCTTCAACCTTGACCCACTTAGTAAAGTAGTCAATGGTTACAGTGATGTATTGTTGACTTCCCAAGGCCTTGAGGAAGGCATTAAGAATGTCGATGCCCTACTAGGCAAATGGCTACGGATTGGTTAAAGGCTGGAGATTGGTGCTAGGGGCATAACTGATTAGTGCATGCTTTTCATACTAGGGGCACTTTTAAGCTACGGCCTTAGCATCTTGCCTCATGGTTGGCTAATAATATCTAAGCTGTAGAGCCCAAATTTAGAGGGCTTAAGATTAGATGTGGTTGTTGTGTACTTTAAAGTATAGCTCTTAATTGATGTACAGGTTATAGTCTACTCAGAGGCATCTGAGTAGGGGAAGGCTAACTTTCCTACGGTACAAGACATTGTTGACTAATGTATATTTGGTGGCATGGCATTATAACTTCTTTACCTCTCTCCTATCTTCTAGGAACGTGCCTTTCTCCAAGTAACTCCGAATGGGGTCCATCTAGCTCGGCTCTAATGGTGTTGCCATAAGCTTTAAGACCTTAGCTAAGCTCGAAGTTATACTCTCCATTGGTAAGAACTTTATGAAAATTTTCCTACCCTTCACCTTAGGCTTTTGTATCCTCATAGAGGTAAGCTTAGACAACCAATCCGTAATTGAGCTTTTGATTTAAGGTATCTTTGTGATGGTCCACGAAGTAAAATTAACTAGAAGGCTCCTCACTTTCTCTAAGTACCTTGCCATGATGTCATCCTTAGCTTCATATTCACCTTAGACTTGCTAGATGACGAGCACTGAGTTCGAAAAAACTTATAAGTGCTCAGCATCAATCTCTTTAGCTAGCTTGAGACTAGCTATCAACGCCTCATATTCGGATTTATTGTTGCTGGTGTTAAACTCGAACTTGAGGGCATAGCAAATTGTGATTTTGTGCAGTCTCGTTAGTATAAGACCCATACCTCCACCCCCAAGGTGGATGATCCATCAATGTGGAGAATCCATACCAACTTATCATCCCTTAGTGGTGCTTCCTCCTCTCTTGTATATTTAACCATGAAATTAACTAGCACTTATGCTTTGTAAGCCGTCTATGGTTGATACTGGATTTCATAACAAATCCATCGCGGACTTTACCATTAGTTTAGATGTGTTTGGCTTCCATAGCAGTATACACAGTGGTTGGTCTATAAGCACGATGATTTGGTCCACTTAGAAGTAGGGCTTAAGTTAATGTGCTAAGATGATGGCGGCTAAGGTAATTTTTTTAGCTTCGGTGTACTTGACCTTAGGCCTTTAGAGTATGTGGTAAACATGATATATAAGCGCGTACTCTCTCCCTTGTACTTTGACTAGTACAAAAGAGAGTGCCCGATCGCTAACGACTAGGTATAAATATAAGTCTTCCCTTAAGACAGCTTAGAGAAGATTGGAGGGTGTGCAAAGAAGTCCTGTAGTTGCTTGAAGGCTACCATGCACTGAAGAGTCCATTCAAAACCTTTATGGTTCTTGAGGATTTTGAAAAATTCAACGCATCTGTCTTCACTCATAGAGATGAATTTGCTTAGCATGACCACCATGCCGATGACCTTCTATATGTCTTAGATAGAAGAAGAGAGCTTCATGTCCCTAATAGCCTATATCATTTCAGGGTTAGTCTCAACTCCTCTCTAGGTGACTAGGAAGCTAAGAAATTTGCTAAAACTAACCCCAAATACGTACTTATGCAGTTTCAGATTCTTGTTTTGTTTTCTCATTTAGTTGAAGGCTTCCTACAAGTCCTAGATATGATCAAAGGGCTACTTGCTCTTGACTGTAATGTAATTTGACATACACCTCCATGTTCTACTTGAGTTAAGGCTTGAACAACTTTGTCACCATACGCTGATATGTTGCCCTAGCATTTTTTAAGCCGAAGGACATGACCATATAGCATTACATATTGAAGTCGATGACAAAAGAGGTATGGACTTTGTCCTTCAAGTCCATCTTTATCTGATTGTAGCTCAAGAAGATGTCTATGAGGCCGAGAAGAGCGTCTCTTTTGGACAGGCTTTGTTGAGGTTGGTATAGTTAACACATATGCACCACTTTCCAAACTTCTTCTTAACCAATACTACATTTGCAAGCTAAGTTGGATACTTCTCTTCTCTAACGAAGTTAGGCTTAAGTAACTTCTACACTTCTTCCTCTATAATGGCCTACCTTTTTAGCATGCAATGCCTCTTCTTCTGTTTGATAGGCCATACACTAGAGTCAATATTGAGGGTATAAGTTGCTAGGTTAGGAGAGATCCAAGGCATGTCTAATGCCAACCAAGCAAACTTGTTTGAGTTAGCCTGTAGGAGGGCAACTATCTCCTCCTTCACCTTAGAAGAGGTCTCGATCCTGACCTTGGTGGTTTGGTCAAGAGAGGCACTGATCTGCACCTCATTTATTTTTTTCACCTAGCTTGCCTCTCTCAGCCGGTTTCTCCTATGGGTCGATCTCTAGAGTGAAGACCCCACTACTCTGGTAGCCTTGACATAAAGCTCTCAAGAGAGCTTCTTATTGCGTTTGTAGATTCCTACCCCAATAGGGTTTATGAGCTTAGCCTTCAAGTGGAGGGATAAGGTGATGACTCCAAATGCATTTAAGCTTGGTCATCTTAAGGGAGTATTATAAGGAAATGAGCAGTCGACCATGACGAACTCCACTAGTCATCACATGACATTATCATCATCACCAAGTTCTATGTCAAGAGTGATGATTCCCTTGGCTTTAACAATGCTCCCATTGAAGCTAATGAGATTATAATGGTAGGGCTTCATTTTGATAAGTAACTTACTCCATATCCTCTCATATGTATGTAAGAAGAAGATGTCATAGAACTACCAGTGTACACCATAATATTGAGGACCTCGAAGTTGGTAATCCTCGCCTTATTACAAGGGTGTCATGATGAGGGGTGTTTAGGCACTTTAAATCCTCATCGAAGAAAGAGATCGAAGTATTTACCTTTTACCTCTTTTCTCTAAAAGCCAACACCTTAGACAGTGCATTAGCCAAGTTGTTGGTGCTTGGTCAGCTCCTGGGTGTAGCCTCCCTATCATTATGTTAATCACGCCATTAAGGCTTAGTCGTTGTGGCAATCTTCATTATACTCTACTCGGGTGCCCTCAGTTCATCACCTCTAAGGCGCCCTATCTTCATCATCATTGAAACGATCTTCATTCCTCTATTGGGCTACATGCTCACTAAAGAAGCCTCAGTTAATAGCATATTCAATTACATTCTTCAATTAAAAGCACTCATCCATGGTGTAGTTGTGGTTGTTATGGAACTAGCAATACTTATCCAAGTTCCAACAATTGGGACTCCCCTTCATCTTGGGGACTTTTGTAGCAAGCCTTTGTTTCACACCTTAGCGAAAACCTATGTAATGGGTTAGTTTAGAGGGGTATGTTGTGTGTAGATGGGAGGAGGAAGTGGGTTTTTGCTTAGCTTGGTGCTTCTTACTACTTGAGCCTTCCCCCTAAGCTTTGCTTGGTGCCATGCTACCAAGGAGATCCTTAATAGGCAATCTCTCATTGTCTTTCTTTCCACTCGACCTCTCTCAATCAGTGTTAGACATAATGTAAATATTATCCTCTTGGTCCATATTTTTTTAGGCCTTATTCTATAATTTGGCCATGGTCTTTAGCTTGCTCTTCACAAGTGATTGGAAGAAGTTTCCCCAAGGTTTCTATGCCAAGCTGTGCGACATGCGTTGTTACTCTCTCATCTAACTAAGGGATCTCGACTACGATATTATTGAACCAAGCTACGTATTTATGTAGTCTCCCCTTCGCTTTGTTTCATCAAGTATAAGGATGACATGTCCTGGGGGGCTTACTAGCCTTGAAGTAGAGGCTAAACCTCCATGCCAACTCGTTAAAGGAGTCGATAAAGTTCTTGAGCAAGTGGTTAAACCATGTTTGAGCTGCTTTCTTTAAAGTTCTTAGGAAAGCTTTACACATGATGGCCTCCCCATGACCATGGAGGTTCATGAGGGTATGAAAGTAAAGGAGATGATCATCAGGATCACTAGTGCCATTGTATTGGTCTGAATAAAAAGCTTGTTATTCGAAGGTAACACTTCATCTTGGACATTCTTAATGAATGGGGTTTTGTTGCTGGTGACCAGCTCAACGTTGTCAGCTGCCTTGCTCTCTTACTGCTTAGAGAGCCTTCTTACAATCACGTAGAACTCATTGAGGCCAGTATTGTCTATTGGGTGAGCTCAATGTACTATAAAGTGTATCGGTGCTCCATGGGTATCGACCACCTACTCATTGCCAGCAAGGGTGTGATCATGGGTAGCTACTTGTCACCTACTATTCCTATACTAAGAGATCTAGTTGTTGATCCTTACCATTTTCCTACTGCTACTGTTGGTCGTTTTCCCTTATGTGGGCGTCAAAAGCTTCAAGTAGATGGGTTTGTGCACTACACCTTTTAGCTTTTTGAAGGTAAGCATGGAGTAGCCTATTTTGGGTAACAAACTCCTCAAGTAAGTACTTTGAGTGCTCCAAGCATCATTTAAGCATTTCTTTAGCTTTGGGCTAATTTTCAGTAAGTTGGTTGTTCATCAACTGGTTATTCTTAGGGTTGTCAACTTGAGACACGTTAACAGTAAAGGGTGGTGTTTAGGAGAGTATTTAGCGTGTATTCAGGTAGGAGATTAGATTGGTTTCCCATAGACAGTGTCAAATGCCATTTCTGGATATTAGCCAATAGAGATTTGGTTGAGATTAGGCTTTGTGTAGCTGTGTAAGCCTATAAGGCAAAGAATAGTGAAGGGCGCGGAGGATTGTCTAGTGTAGCTACTTCAAAACTTAAGTTAGATTGGTGTGTTAGGGGAGTAAGAGTACTTGAAGGTAAAAAAGGCTCTAGTATGTGAAGTATCAAATAGTTTACCGTTGGTTGATGGTCTTGTATTTATAGAGTGGAGCCAACAATTAGAGAGGAGTTAGTGGGTAGAGACCATATCTACAACCAATGGGTAGTTGAGCCGCAATGTCTGACGTGGTCCACAAATGTGGGAGGTGGTTATTGACTTGGCTATTCAACCTTATCTATAGTCTTTTAGCTGTATGTGACTGTTATAGTTTAGTAAGTTGTATCAACAGCCTAGATTGAGCTTAATAATGAAAATGGGGAAGGTAAGTCCAGAGACGTATAGCCTAGGTTATGAGCCCAATTAGGCTAGCATAGGCTTGAAGGATCTAGGTCCAAAAGGCCTTATTAATAACAATAATAATGGCTATCACCTTCAGCACTAAATCTCCACCATCTTTTTTCTATTACACTAACCCCCCACCTACCTACACCCCTACCCAAAGTTTTTTGCTATATATATTTTTTTAATTTTTTGAATTATATTTTTATATCTTGTTAAGTTATAACAACAACAACAATAAGAACAACAAAATAATAACAACAACATATGTATATATACATGTGCAATCATATCTATATGTATGTATATTTTATTATGAATTTTTCTTTTTTTGATTTTTCCCTTTTAAAAAAAATAATTAATATAATTTATTTTTATGTATATAATTATATTATATTATTTAATTTGGTGACATGGATGATGAGTAGACTGTAGATTACATGTGTTGCGCACACATTAGCTATTTGTGCTAATTAAATTAACGTTGTGAATCAAAGTTAATTGAGGTATAGATAATGATAACTTAATCTTTAATTGGTGTATAGTTGAACAAGTTGAAATCTCAAGTGTGTAATTACAAAAAGTGGCAATATTTAGGTGTAAACCATGTTATTATCTATTTCTTTTTCACCTAAGCACATAGGACCTAAGTGCATAGCAATCATTATGACAAGTAAATATGAGGCATGCTCATTTTCTTTTACCTTTTGACCTACCATTATAGGGTCTTGAAGCTTCAATTCATTATCTTGATGAATTGAAATAAGGAACAACAAAGACGAATCTAGAAGCTCGATTTCTTCTAGAATTACACCAATGAGGAAATATTCTTGAATCAAAACTTAAGGGGTACGATTCAATTTAAGGAATTTAAGCCTTTGATCCTTCCAATCCTCAATGTCAAAAAGGAGCTCCTCTATAGAAACCAACATTTAGGCCCTGTTTGTTTCAAGAAAAATATATTCTTAGAAAACATATTTCTTATTTTCTCTTATTTGTTTTACTAGAAAAGGTGTTTTAAGTAGAAAACATTTTCCCTTATGAAGGAAAAAATTCACCCATTAAAGGCAAAATTTTTCCCTTTACTCAGAAAAAGACTTATTCTTTTCAAAATGGAATATCGTTTTCTGATTTAACATTCGTAAGTATTTTAACTATAAGAAAATGATTTTTTTTTTAATTCTTATTATAATTTACCTATAAATTATATTTTAAACTTGAAAAATTACGTCGAATAAAAAAACTATAGACTTATTAAAATATTATCAAAGTTAGCTAAAGCAGTTACAATAATGCATACTAAAGAATCATTTACATTTATATTTTTGCTTTTAAATAAAATGTTTGATATAATATATTTATAGTAATATGCATATATTAATATATTTAGATATGATTATAAGTTATATAGTATTCACTAGTCAAATGTTGAAAATGCTTTTCAACACATTCTTATAAAAATATCGGAACACATGAAAACATATCATTTTTGTGAAAATAATTTTTTAAGGGAAAATATTTTACTCTAACATATCGTTTTACTTGAAATAAATAAGGCCTTAAAGGTAATCTATGCTCATGAACAATACACTCTTAGTTCCTTTTAAATCAAACTAAAATTTAAGGTTTCTCTTTCTAGAACCTATCTCTACAAGCCAAACCACCACTTATAATCTTAAATTGATACCACCATTAGGTTTCCAATCACCTTGTCACCATAAAACCATCACTTACATGATCCTAAAGCACTTTGTAGCTACCTTAATCTCATAACCCTCAAAACATCATGACCACCCACTTCAAAACTTCAACCTAATTGTTGTTTAGCTACTATGATTATGCAATCTCCCATCATCTCTTTACTCGGTTTGATGCACTCTACTCATTTGATGACCACCACAATTACTTAAGGAAGCTACACTATTCATTCTAGCCTTTAGGTAGTATTTGGTTATACAATTTTTATGGCACTAAACTTGACAAAAATTTTGTCTAATATTTAGTTTGTAATTTTGCTTGATAATTAGATAAAAAATTAAGCTGACAGATTGGTTAAAAAGCCTAGATCTTGCCATATCTACATCATAGTACAAAAATGAAATTTATTGAATAAAAACAAAAATATTTTATATTCTTAAAAATATCCCTCCATATTATAATATTGAGTTAATTAATAACATTTTTATTAATTATTAAAAATATTATTTATTTTATAACATAAATAATTGATTTTTAATATAAATTTTATATCTAATACTGTGCAAACCAAACATGATATAATAAATTTGTACCATCTAGTCTTTATTGTACTTGTCCAGTCCAATTCTTTTTATTTAATCCAATCCTTATAACCAAATATTACCTTATCCTCTAACTTAACCCGTAACCCAAGAGCTGATACACGACCACAACTTGATCTGCAGCCTAGCTCTAACCCATTTTCTTTTACTTTGTTTTATTTAGTTTGATATTTAATTAATAGAAATATACATAACTATTTTCTTGATAAATAAAATTTTTCTTCAAAAATAAATTTTTTTCTAAGAAATGAAAAAAAAAATAAAAGATAAATAATCCTTTTTAAGAAAGGAGTTTGCTTCAAGAAAAAGATTTTTTTTTGTGCATATGTATGGTTTTTCAAAAATAAAAGTTTTTTAAATGAATATATTTGAAAGAAAAACAAACGATAGAAAAATGGAAAAAAAAAGTTTGGTTTTTCACATGATTAGCTTTCCTTTTAAATAAAAACTAATGAGTTGATCTTTTTCAAAAACATCTAATATTTTTTTTTTTTTTCAAATTTTGAATATGATTTCAATCCTTTCCTTTTATTGAAAAAAAAATGGTGCTTTCCATAAAAAGCCAAAAGGGGTAAGAACATAACCTTAACAAATCTTCAATATAAAAATGAGCTAACCAGCGAAAGTTTTCTAAAAGAGAAAACAAATAACGAGGGCCTAATCCCAACTAACTAGTATAAGTGTCCTTTAGGAGTGACTCTAAAGATGAAAAACTGACTTTTTTTCAAATAAATAATAATAATCTTTTAAAATAAAAATAGTCACTTTTTTTTTTTTTTTACAGATGGACAATGTTCAACCCTTTTTTCTCCAAATTAAACCAATTGTCAAATTAAAATTGTTTCACCCATTCAATTTTAATGCACCCCCTTGTGGTGACTAAAAATAATTCTTCCAAAACTTTCTACAAAATATTCATTTTCTTTGCTTTCTTATTGAGTAGTATATATTAGGTTGGCTAAGCTTAATATAAATTGAAGTTAAAAGAAAAATGAAAGAATTTCCAACTCACATTTGGTTAAATAATGCTTTGCAAGTATAAATGATAGTAGATAAAGAGCAATTGATAACAATGAGATTTTGGAATCCTATAATTAATGGAGTTTGTTTTACTTCAGGTTTTTCTACTAAATGTAGTAGCATTAGAAGATAGGAGCTTTAGTTTGATTTGATTGATTGATTAATAACTTGTACTTCAACTTGGTTAGTTTATGGTGATTTTAACTATATATATTAACCTTAAAGGGAAAAAGGTGGAAATATACTTACTATCCTATCAATGAAAGAATTCAATGACATGATAGACAAAAGTGGTATAGAAGAAGTGAAATTTTCAATCTCCGATTTCACTTTGGAAAAGGGGGAAAATGTAGGAATGTCAAGGTAAAGCTTTTATCAATTTGCATTTTAAAAAAGAATTCTTACTTATCATGCTATCAATAAAAGAATTTAATAACATGATAGATAAAAATATTTTTGGGAATGTCTTTGAACAATTAAACATCTTAAGGGAAAATGATGTACAATTGGAAATAGATCATGGTCCTAACCTTAACGATGACCTAAGACATTAATTATATAAAGCTCAAGCACAATTATCATTACAATTAGCACATATAGATAGTCTGTTGCACTATAAATATGCTATTAAATAGATAAAAGAAGGTGAAAGAAATAGGAGTTTTTTCCTCACATTTGCAAGGAATAAGTGTTCAAGAAGTAAGATGACAAAGAATTAGGAACTATGAAGGCATTTAGTTAAAAAAGACAAACATAAATTGGAAACTCAACTTTTGATTTTCATTCTTAAGTTGTTTTGACTAGCACAATCTTTAAACTTTTCTAAATCAAATTGATGCTTATGTTGCTTTATTGAGTAATGATTTCTAGATTGCTTTGCTTACTTAAAAAGAGATTTATGAAGCTTTATGAATGTTGATAGCACATAAGTTGCTAGGCTTAATGGTTTTGAAAGCTACTTCTTCAAATTCTATTAGAATGTGATTAAAATAGGACATCTTAGAAGCTATACCTTACTTTTTCAAAGGTTATCATCTATGCTAGTTTTTTTACAAGTACCTCCATCATGCTAATTTAAAAGAAAGATGACTTAGTGACTTGAAAAGATTCAATTAGTCTTAATACAATTTGCACAAAAAGAGTTCTAAGATTTTTAGTGGTCATCTCAGCTCCTTTCTTCGAAAATACTTATTAGTGGAGAATTAAATAAGCTCTATTAAGGGGAGGAATATCTTAGGAACCATTGTAGTAGAACAAGATTTAATTGACTCAATTGGAAAGAAAGCCAAAGATGATAATGTGATAATAAAATTAGATAGGAAAAAAGCATATGAGCATGCAGATTGCCAATTTTGTACATGCATGTTGGATTCATTAGTTGTAATTCCAAATTTAAATTTACAATAACAAGATCTATTCTTTAATTGCTGGTTTCTTTGCAAATAAATGCAAGAGTAATTTAATACTTCTAATCACCTAGAGGTTTAAGATAAATTGATTCCCTTTCACCTATATTATTTGTCCTATGTTCTAAATATATTTGAAGGGGTATAAGTCATTCTATGGTTGATAATCTTAGTATGCATTATAGTTCTAGTTGCTCATTGATGGTTTCACATCTAGCTTTTGTAGATGATTGCATCATTCTTCTAAATAGAATTGTAATATTATTGAAGAAGTTGAAAGATTTTCTATCTCATTATGAATAAATTTCAAGACAACATATCAACAAGTCAAAAAATGCTTTCTATGTGGAAGTTTTCACTAGAAAACCTATGGTTCAAAAGTATTCTTAAGTTTCTGCATTTTTCAAAAGAAAGAATGCCTTTAAACTACTTAGATTGCCCAATTGTGATTGGAAGAGGAATTTGCTCATGTACAAACCTTAATTTAAGAGAATATTTTTGGTATAGAAATTTTTATATAACATTTATTATAACAAAAACTTAAATCCAAATAATTGTTGTGAACTATGTGGATATTTAAGGTTACTCTCGATGTTTGTGTTCTGATCCGATCTATTTAATAGGAACCATGTCCTTGTAATTTGCAAGTGATTTTGGTAGTGATATTTTTAGCTTAAATATCATAACTCTTTAAATATATGATCTTCCATAGCATAATTTTCCTAAGAAACGAAGTTGTTGTAGGTACTTAGGTCTATTGCTAGACCAACTACGCTAAGAGTAGCCATCCATAAATCAATTACTGGCATAAATAACAAGAAGAAAAGTAACTAACATTTATTAGAAAAAAGAAATGAAAAGATTTGAGACCAAAAGTGATTATCGATGACTATTGAATAAGTTTCTTAAACTTAAGTTGGGTTAGAAGTAAGGAATGCATTTGCACTATCACTAACTTCATATAAAGTTTTTTTAGTAGTAGTAACATGAATAGCACATAGCAAAGTAATGTCCAATACATGGCAACTCCCATCATGTGAAATTGGTTTTATGTCCAATTATGAACCCTTGGTTAAAGAGGATGAAGAGAAAGATAGATGCTACACCAAAAAATAGGTGCAAAGAAACAACCAAACTACCTTAGTTGATAGATCAAGATTATAGGAACAAAAACAACAATTGGTCCAAAGAATCCATTTACATTATAAGGTTGTAATTAAACATAACTAGCAAGTTTAAAATTGACAAAATGTATAGCCTATTAGTTTAACATTGTCTTAGTGAAGAATGATTGAATCTTGGCTCCATGTTCAATTAGCAAGAATAGAGCAATTAAGAAAGAAATGGAAGACCATGAAATAATAGAAAATGGTGAAGGGCATAACTAACTCAAAGTATTACATGTAAAAGCTATTAATATGTATAGAATTACATGTGTAACCATAGCATATGTGATAAATAGCTCAAGAGTTAAAAGCCCTAACTTAACTAAGAAATACTATCATAGCTATTCGAAAGGTACTTTAGTCATCATGTTCTCCATTTGCAAAGTAAAAGAAATATGATGTAAGCAAAGAAACCCTATGGAAATATGATGTCTAGTGAAATGGACATCTATATTTGTGTTTTTTCCTATTGTGAAAGCATAGGTTACTTGCCAACATATAAGCTTATTTGATATTAGTAAAGAGGCCAACTGGTAAAGAAACAACAATATGTAGATCCTTTTAGATAAAAGACAACCAAAGAAGCTCTTTAACAATGAATGCAACTCTATGATACTTAGCCTTAGTTAATTAAGTTGACACAATGTCTTGTTTCTTGGTCTTCTAAGAAATAAGAGAAGATCAAAGAAAAATACAATATCCGAACAAAGATTTCCTATCAATGTGACAAGAACCTTAGTTTGCATTGGAGTAGCCATGTAAAGTTAAAGAACTAAAGACAAAATAAAAAAGACCTTGATCAATACAGCCTTTTAAGTAACAAAGGACATGAGAGGTGCGTAGTGCATAGATTGTTGAAAAATTGACTAAGCTGCTGAATGGAAAAAGAAATATTTAACTATGTGATTGTCAAATACAATAATTGTCCCACCATACGCCTGAACAATGAAGGATCAACTAATGGTTCTCCTGATGTGTTATTAAGTTGTAAGTGAGAGGGAAAATGTTGCTTGACTAATTTAGAACTAATAAGCCCTACATCTTGAAGAATATTAAGTAAGAACTTGCATTGATGAAGATGAAATCCATGTGAAGTACAACAAATCTCAACCTTAAGAAAAAACTGAACCTCACCTAAGTCCTTCATTGTAAAATCTTTATCAATGGTTACTTTAACATCAAAAATATCATCTAAGTCATCTCCTACTATTAGAATATCGTTTACATAAACTAAAAGAGCCAAGAAAATCTTTTGCATTTGAATGGATAGATAAAGAATTATCAGCTTGAGATTGCACAAAACCAAGGGAACAAATGAACTTGGTGAGTTCTTTGTTCCATTGTCTTGAGCTTGCTTTAAGCCATACAAAAACTGAATCAATTTACATACTTGAATTGGAGTTGCTAGAGAATACCCTTCTGAAGGCTCCATATAAATTTCTTCATCAATAAAACCATATAAAAATGTGTCATTAACATCAAGTTGAAGCATATGCCAATGTTTTGCAATGGAAATAGCAAGTAAAACTCTTACTATAGTAAGCTTTGCTACTAGAGAAAAATTGTGAGTGTAATTGATACCCTTGACTTGTGTAAATCTTTTTGCAACTAATCTAGCTTTGAAGTGATCTACTATCCCATTAAGTTTATATTTGACCTTATATACCCATTGAGAACCAATGGGTTTTTTTCTCGATCGCAAAGCAATTAAGCCCATGTATGATTAGACTCAAGAGCTAATAACTCTTTATTCATTGCCTCAACCCATTTTAAATCATGTTTAGCTTCATGATAGGTTAATGGTTCATGGATTGTAAACATGTTTACTAAAAAAGCTACAGTCTTTAAGGAACGAAATAAAGGAATCATTTATAAAAAGGGGATAAACTATAGATTAGGTAAAGAGTTTGAATTGGTATCATGTGTTGCAGGATGTTGCATAGTAGTATTTATACTGTAAACAAAGTCATCTAACCATGCTGGTGTATACCTTATCTTACTAGACCTTCTGACTCACATATCCTCAATAGAAGAAGATTGTATTATGTGGATCCTATGGATCAATATGAACTAGATCAAAAGGATTAGAAGTGAAAGAAGTGTTAGATGGAAAAGGCAAATGATGAAACTTGGCAACATGACAAGTATTACAAAGGAATTGAGTATTACTCTTATTTTTGTAGTCAATGATATGCTGCAACTTAGACATGGATTCATGTCTTGATCTATTGTGCAAAAGTTCCAAAGGGACTCCATTTACATCAGATAAAGAAGCAACAAAGTGTTTAGGTGCAACATCCTTTATTGAAGTACTATCAACAAAGGAAGGTATAGAAGATCTTAAGCCACTAAAACATATAGAAGAGCTACCAATAGAAGAACAACCAAAAACACCAGAACTACCACTACTTGAACCATCTGTCATATAACGCAAAGAATGCACTACATATAGGCCTTTGCGTGAGCTTGGTACAGTAATACATGCTTTGGTTCATAGGGCTTAAAACACACAATCATGAGCATTAAAAACTACAATCATGTTAGTGTTGATAAGCAAACTATTCATGGATAGTTAATTATGTTTAAAGTTAGGTACGAAAAGAACTTTGGTCAAAAGAATATCTTTGGTTAATGCTGCATCTCCAATAATGGTGACTAGTTTTGTTAGCCATCTAAAAGGGTTACTTTAATGGGGTTCGAAAGAGTATGTTAGTTAAGTAAAAGGTGTTTGAAAGGAGTGATATGGTTTAAAGCATCCATATCTACAATCCATCCACACATTATAGCATCATGAAATGAAAAGGAATTCCAGCAAGAAGAGGAATGAGTAACCTCACCAAAAAAGTACATTGAGGCATTTTGTTCTTGTCCATCAAAAGCTTTGTTCTTCATCATTTTGATAACTACGGAATAGGACTTTTGCATAAATTAGAATCATTAGTAAACTTATTAATATCACAATAACTCTCTAAGGATGTATCCATAGGATATGCAACAACTTGAATAGTAACCCTTGAAATACTTGCTTACTTATTTATTCCTTTGCTTCAAATGAATGGCCATTCTTCTTGCAATGAGTACAAGTATGAAACTTAGAACCACACTTTCCTCTTCTATCCATACGATCAGTGGACACTAACTTGATATTGCATTTCCATTAATATAGAGTAGTCACACTCCCATCCAAATTTCCCATTAAACCAACCATTTGCTTCTGTTTTTCAACCTGATATACAATAGAATATGCCTTACTTACTGATGGCAAGGCTCTATAGAAATCATTTGACTTTGAACTCCTTTAAACACATCATTTAGACGAACCAAAAATTGCATCAACTTAATTCTATTTTCAAGTTCTTGTATTTTATTAACCAAATTACAACTACACTGAGCCAAAATTCCACATGTACACTTAGGCAAACCAGAAAGGCTGTGCATTTTATCCCATAGCTTCCTTAATTTGCTATAAAGCATGTAGACATTCAAAGTACTTTCCCTAAAATTAATTATTTTGTGCTATAAGTGATATAACAATAGCCCATTCATGGCCAAAGCACTCAAAGATATCATCCTACAACTCCTTGGAATATTACCATACATGAAAGTTTTAGAGCGTTCTTTCATCATTGAATTTAAGATCCAATAGTGGATCATAGTCACAACAAATCCAATTTTGTACATTAGTTTGTTTTTCATCATTAGGCTTCTTACAACTCACCACTTATAAACTCTGATTTAGCCTTCGCATTAGGCACTAACCTAATTGAGCAAGTCTACCCTAGATAATTTGCTCCATTAAAAGTTACACTTGTAATTACTATTCTTAGACTATCAAAACCAAACAAGTGAATTCGATCTTTCAAATCTAAACTCATTTTCACTTTCTCAATGTTCATGATATTAAATCAAACAAGAGAATTATTATTATTCTATATGAAAAGGAATAAGAACAATTTAGTATGAAACTATAAAGAAGAAAGTAGAGGATCAGAGATTACTTAGCTTTGAAGCTTTGATACCATGAAGAAGGATTGAATCTTGATTCCATGTTCGATCAGCAAGAACAAAGCAAGTGAGAGAGAAATGGAAGGGCATGAAATAATAGAAAATGATGAATGACATAACTAACTCAATGTATTACATGTAAAGGCTATTTATATGTGCAAACTTACACATGTAACTTTAGCACGTGTGATAAATAACTATACTGTGCAGTGCCTGTACTATTAACACTTAGGAAGCAATAAAAGTCCATAGAGGGCCTAATTGACCACTTTGTTTTATGATGGGATTCCAAAAGTTGAAGATGTGTTTGAGTAGCTAGATGAACTATTGATTTTCTAGAGGTGCTTGGTTGCCTCTACATAGAGGTGTTACATTTCTATTCTTTATATGTGTTTCAATATAAGAATCTGCTTATGTGTTATCAAGGAATTTTATTCTTGTTTTGCAAAATTCTTTCAGGGTGCAAATGATGGAAGAAAAGCTTTCCATTAGATCAAATACAAACGTATTTGTGCTCCATTTGAAGAAGGTGATTAGGTGTTGAGTTTAGTATGTAAATAGAGTACCTTCGAAAAAATAATACAAGAGTAGGCTCCTCACAAAACATAATCTGAATATAAGGTAATGAAGTTGCATGCGAAACTGTATAAATTTTGAGGAAAAAAAAAATAAGAAGAAGAAGTCACTTACAGGACATACGACTTCTTTGAAATTTCAAGTAAACTAAATTTGCATAGGTTTATGCGATTTCAATATACCTGAATTTCAAAGGAAGTTGTATGTCCCCATGCGACTTTAGCACCCTAGATATATGTATATCCTAATTTCTCTACACAAAATAGCCATAACTCTCAAAATCACACACTACATTCTCTTCAAGTGCGAAAAACTCTCTCTCTCACTCATTGGTGCTTGGAAACACCCAATCTTGCATGAATCGTTTAATATTACTTACCCATCTTTCATAATAAATTTTTTATGTGTCATTGTGTTTTCTTTTTTCATGTATAACTATAAGGAAAAAATAATACATGTGTTAGAGTAAACTGAAGACATTTGCATAGTGTCATAAAAACTACATGTCTAATAAAAAAAAGTGCAACTGTAGTGTGTAAGTTGTTGGAGTAAATTGAAGATATTGTCGTGGGTTATTGGTGATAGTAGGTACAATGTTGTCTGTATAATGCATATGTATTCAGGGAAAGTCCTGTGAATATAGTTGTAGTATAGTTAAATTAAAGTGTTCGTAAGTTTGAATTCCAAAGTATGGAACCTTTTTTTTTTTTTTTGTGTGTGAAATTTTCACTAACTTGTTGCTAACCTATACAATAATTAGGTAGAAAATGGTAGGTTACGTCAAAATCACCGTCTACACATATGGAAATATTGTGAATGGAAGCATAAGATCGGAGTATTACTAGGAGTCGGTGAAGAAGCTAAAAATGAATAAGGAAGGAAACTATGCTCATTTTTTGTACGTGATTTGCAATAGCATTAGGATTGACCTTACTGAGGTAGAATTGTGTACAAGCACTCTACATTTTATCAAGGCGAAGTGTTCTATGAATTGATATCTATCAGAGATGATGGCGATGTTGAGAACTTCATTGAGATGGCAGAAACTTTCGGTGAAGATCGTATTCAGCATATTTATGTCAAGACACACAGGAAGACAAGTGTGCCCTTAGGAGATAATACTAACCATGGAAATACCTCAAACTAACTGATTTTCCCATAGCTGATGCAAATGAGCCTCACATAAACATCAAGCCTATAGTGTAAGATGATATTATTAACATTAATGTAAACAAAGAAGCACTTGATGTAGAGTATAAGGAAATTTGGCAAGGTGATCTGACATATGATCCTGATCTAGAAAAGATTACCATGGGTTTCTACTGTAACTAAAAGGGAGACAATGAGGATGATAGCGACGAGGATGATGGCAATGAGGATGACGAAGAGGGTGAAGAGGAAGATAATGAGGGAGGAGTTACGGTGGATTTTGATGTCACAGGAAGTAATGTGCTTACTGTCAACCCATATGTACCCATGCCAATGTCGGTTCAATCTCCAGCAACCCAAAGCAATTAGCTTGTTGTAAGAGTTTTGTTATAACAATATATAACTAAAGTTGCATGCTCGGCATGTGACTTTGGTTGTAATAACTTATAACTTGCATGTGACTTCTTCTGTTTTTTTTTTTCCCCCTTAAAATTTGTACTAAAGTCACACATGCAACTTTACTAACCTATATTTAGATTAAGTTTTGCAAGGGGTCTATGCTCATGTTATTTTTTCACAAGTACTCTATTTACATACTAAACTCATTAGTTGTTAGACAACTTGATGATGTTTTGCACATCCAAGATTCTAAAAGATGGTAGATGATTCCATTATAGAATACTTTCATGCTATGTATCCTCTCTTCTAACATCGAGGAAATTGAGACAGCAAGAGAATACTTAGAGCTAGATCCATGGTTGAGGAACATGTGGCTTTTGGATTGAATCAAGGGGATTTATCTTTTTGGTTTGATAACTAGCTCTAGGGGTCTAACCTTATCTACTTGATGAATGACAACTCAATCAAAATGAAAAGGTTGCAGATTATTTGCTAGGTAATCCTTGGAATAGGCTGAAATTAGATTTGCAACTCGGCAAGGACAAGGGGCATCTAATCTGCTCTTTCGAAAGATTCTAAGAGCAGGGATAGAAGTATGTGGAAATCATCATTTAACAGAAACTTTCATAGTAAAAGCACTTGAACTTTCTTTTGAGAGAAAAAACTACGAGTAAAGTTTTCTTAGTGGTGGAATGCTAGAATCCCTCCTAAAGATATTGATATTCATGGGAACAACATTGTCCAACTGATGAATTATTGAGAATAAGAAGGAATATCTCTATGCCCTATATATTGGATTTCTAAGTCGGGGAAGGAGAACATCAAATGTTCAATGCATCTGACTGCTTTAGTTTTTGGTCTACCATGCCTCAATTTTTTCAAGATGTCTAGCAATTATTACAATGGTGCTCATCAATGGCCTGTTGCAATTGATCATGGCCATAAGGTGTCCTGTAATAAATGGGAACTAAGACTGGAAGCAAAGCATGAAGATGTGTGCATTTCTGCAGTTCCTCGCAAGACTTGGAGTGAAATTCATTTTTTGGTTTGTGCTCTTCCATTTCGCTGTCAGTAGATGCAACGTGAAGGCACCCATATTTCCATCAAACTCAAATGGGGAGGATCAATAACTGTAAGTAGGAAGCCTCTAACACTGGGATGTTTTAAATTTAGCAGAGATGGTAACTTGTTAATGGAGTCTGACAACTGAAGGAGGTATGTTCAGAAATTCAAAAAATAACGGCTAGAACTTGCATTTGGTAAAAGTTTCCCGATGAATCTAGTGGAGTTTTGTGGAATTATCAACGTTGGAGTGAGGATTACTACTATGTTTAGATCATATCTATTCTCAAACAACAAAATTGAAGTAGATGCGACACTTGTTCAATGTCGGATCTCTGAGTTATGTGCTCCTCGTTGGGATGTTTTCCATTTGGTCAAGAAGTATATGTTACGTGAAGCAACTGAATGCTAAATTTCTCATACCTACAAAGAGGCAAACCAACCAACATATTATCTCATGAAAGTAACAAAAGCTCATCATTCAAAATTTTTTATTGCCAACATTTTTCAATAAGATAATTTTGTTACGGGTTTAATTCTTTAAGATCAAAAAGCAGCTCCTTATCTTAGAGGTTGATGTACAATTTTTTAATTTCTTTTTTTTTTTTCACTGATCTAATAAAAGCTATTTTTATTTGCTATGAGAAAATCGCTGGGTTCCCTTTTGAATTTCTATGGATTTTAATTCATAAAAGTAATCGTTTCCAAAATAGCTACAAATTACAAAAAGTAGATAATCAATACTCACAATTATATATTTTAAAGTAAATTATATCGATAATCCCTATAAATTTTTTGTAATTTCATTGAGACTTCTAGTTTTGAAAATTGTATATTTATCCTACTCTCCAACACACATGGGCCCTATACTTTAGCATCTATGCATTTGGCTTCCCCCCTCTTCTAATGTAGCATTTATATATATTTTTTTTTACAGTCTCATCTTTATTTTTTACTGGACGAATATTGTTATCTATTTTATCATTGATTTATATTCTTTTAAATTTAGAATATTGAACAAATCGTAAGTTCAACAATTTGGATTTTAAAAAAGCGAAAATGAATTGTGGGATAAAAATTAGGACCGATCCGATTAAAATGGAGAGTAGGATCATAAAATCTCCCTATATACATATATTTATTTATTTAAAGAAAATATTAGTTATCTATTATCATTTGACTAACCCGAAATTCTTATAGTGTTATTTTATTTTATTTTTTTGGGTGGTGGTAGTGGAGTGGCGGAAGCAATAATTTGATATAAATAATTTCGGATTTCCATATTTGACCGTTGTGTGAGAATCCATTTATATACTATATAATTTTAATGGTTGCATTCAAACAAAAAATAGTTCTTTCGAGTTTAATAACAACCAAATTATAGAAGGAAAATGGAGAAGCAACTGCGTCCTCAATTCAACGGCTACTTGCAAATAGTTGGTAAAAGTAATGATAACCTTAGTACATGCCCATGCAAGAGCAACCAAACCGACCAACCACACGCCTCTTTTTCACAAGTACGGTTAGGCTCCTCCCACCACTTTCCAGATCAGATCCACATTCAAACCCACGTTTTGGTATCATTTTAAGCTCCATCAATCCATCCACCGCCCCTCTCTCATGACTCGCTCTTCTACTTCCCTATTCCCAAACTTCATGCAGTTGAAGAAACTCCACCATGGAAGGTCACTTTAACACATCAGTCTTCTTTCACCAATCCCCAGCAAAAGTTCTGCCCATCAGTAGAACCAGGAAGATATTCCTTGTTTTCAGCAAAGTCTCAAACTTTCTCAGCAGCAGACGGAGACCCATCATCCCCAGACTCTTGTCCCGCAAGAAATCAACCAAATGGAGCAAATTCAGGCTGAGCCGTTACAATAGCTATAGTTATTATAATCATCGGTTTTTCCGAGAATACGAGTTGTCTCCTTCGAATACACCCCTCATTCGTTTCCATAAAAAGCAAAAGAATCTGAGAGGCAAAGGGCTTGGCCATTTGAACCCTTTATTGTCTATGTGGAGCTGTATAAGGAGGGAAAAAGTTGCAGAAACCGAAGAAGCAGAAGAGAAATATGCAAAGTATTACTACAACACCATTACCAGCCATCAAGGTATGCCATTTGCAGAAGGTGGTGATGTAGGGAATTTGTTGGATAATGTTTACTCATTCGCCGAAGAAGATTCAGTTGATCTGAGGGCTGAGATGTTTATACGGAGATTTTATGAAGAGATGAAAATGCAGATTCAGGAATCAGTTTGATTGAATTTCCTTTTCCTTTTCTTCATTTCACCTATTTTTTGTTCTTGATGTGTATTAGTTTTTTCAAGTCCATTCTTTTTCCGAAGATTTTTTCAGATTGCGGAAAAAGAGGTTATTTGTTATTCTTTGTATCTTTGAATTCTTGTGATTTAATGTTATTTTGACAATAAATGGAGAATTCCCAAAGTTATCAGAAATCAACAGTTCCACCCAAAAAAAAGCTAGATTTATATATACACGTTTTGCACATTTTCGGAAAGATTTTGTCTGATAAACTCGAGAAGGTGGCGGAAGGGCACTACCATCCTAAGAATTCTGGGATAAATGAATTAGAAGTCCTTTATATTTGTGCCAAAAATTTAATTGAGTAATCAATGTTTTAAGTGAGTGATTTATGGATAAAAAAAAAAAAAAGAAATTGTGAGTGAATTTAAGTTGTCTCTGTTTAATTGTTTATGATTCTTTGCCAAAAGTAACAAAACTTAATTAAGTCTTTATATATCAAGTGACTTAATTAGGTTCTCTATATTTATATTATTAGGCCTTGTAAGTCTTTCTTGTATGGTCATACTTCATAAGAAGTACTACAAAAAAATAAAAAAAAAAAAGTTTTGGTTGGTGCAACAACACAAACATAAAGTACTTAAATGACTTATTTGAAACATAGAATTGAAAATTCAACAAAAACTAAGGGAACTTATATGATTCAATTAAAATATAAAGAATTTGATTGACTTTTGGTATAAACATAGCAGACTTCTCTTATATTTTTTCCTAGTAGCAAGTTTATATGATTGGGAGTGGAGGGGAATGCAATGGTTAATTCTCCCTTGTGAAACTCTAGCTTGGAGAAAAGAGATTTCACAAAATTCCTACCATTACCAAATAGAGAGCTACTATACTTGTATATGATCAAAGAATATTTATTCATTGATGTTTTCAATGTATTTTTATATTTATTTATGACACCATAATATAACACCCAATCATAAACAAAGGCAAATGTATATTGATCCCATTAAGAATATTCTAAATTTGTTACTAATGTCATTTTAAGCTCAATAAAATAAAGTAATAACTTCTACTTCTCTATTACATTTATTAGGAATTGCAATTCCATCCAACTAGACATATAATAGGAATTTTGTGTATGGTTTTTATCAATAGGTATACCAAAAACATGCAAAACTTAATAAAATAAGAGTGAACCGAAACTTTTAAAGTTTCCTTTATAATATATGATCAAGTGCCTCACTTTCCTACAAGAAATCTACATATGTTGTAAAAGAACAGAAGTTGGTACAAAAAGCTCTTGCCATGTAAAACCCCCCATCCTATGCGCATCCTCTATACTCTTCCAAACTTACTCCGATAGGTACTGCTGATTAGTGGTAGTTCAACAAGTTATTTGCTTCATTGTTCAAGATTGATCAATTATAACCAACTTTAAGGTTACCTTCAATCATTATGAAATATTACGAGCAAATATTTACCATTTAAATTTCTTTTACTCAATTCTATTACCTTTTATGTATTTAATTTAATAGTAGGGTTACTCTTATAATTTTGTCTTGAGTTCAATTTTTAAAAGTGTTAATACATTTATTTCCTCCACTTTTTCCTTTCCATAAGCTCTAGTTTCATCCTATTCACCTTCAATGCTCAAAGAGAGAAATGGAGGTAAGCATAGCCAATCCGTAAATTTTCTTGGAGCTTTGGGATTATTGATGCCTTTAATACGGTTTTTGGATGGAAAATCAGAGGTGTCTATATCCTAAAAGGAGGGATAGAGGAGTAAGTATTTTTTTGGGAATTTTAGTTGGTAATGTTGGATTTTAATTTTTGTATTGATTCAAGGGCTTAAATTGTCACAACACAACTAAGAAGAAGAAAATCAAGTAAGACTTCTAATAGTATTATTTGATTGCTTGAAAACGTAAAAAGATAATAACTTAGGTTTGTTTTGGGAAAAACTTTGTTAGCAATTGGTAGATTATAGTTTTGGGTTGATTGGTTTATTAGTTAGTGGAGTATTGTGGATTTAGGGTTTTCGTGAAATTTGATTGGAGAAATATTGTAAAATCTACCTATTTTTGTTAAATTTGAGATAGTAACTCTATGATCACCTAAATGATATCCACCTAAATGTATCCCTCGTGGCATCTAACCGATAGATGCTACACCATTTAGAAGCTAACTTGTGTTATGTCCTTAGTAGTGATTTACTATTGGTGTCAACAAGTTGACACTATACATCTAGATGCCTTAGTTACAAATTGGTAACTCTACTTCTCTTTTTTCCTTTTCCCTTTGCTATTGTTATGTACCCTTATATAGCTATAATTATATTTTAATTATTCTTCTTCATTCTTAACATGTAACTACATTTAAGATCTAGAGAATTGTTTAAACATCACTTGAGAATTTTTTAAAGGCTTTAAGGTTAAGATCCCATGTAAAAAGCTTATAGAGGTTTAAGTAAAATTTTTTTCAATGGAATAGGGCTGTTGTTGGGTGATAAAGGCAAGTTACTATAGCTAGTTACCAAAATGATTGGTTAAGAGTAATAAATGAAACTTTTAAACAAATAAAAAGCTAAATGATCAATACTTGTTTTTTGGTACTAAGATCCAAGGTTATGGCATTTCAGTTCCAAGTTGAAAACCTATTCTAGGTATATGATTACTATGTTTGCTACCTATACATGTATATGATAGACAACTAATCAACTTAATTATTATCTAATTTCTAAATAATGTTTTCTTATGCTTGGCTATAGTTGAGGAATAAGGAAGACCCTTGATTTTTCTATGGCACCAATTGAAATATTGTACTAAGAACTCTAGATGGGAGGCAAATTGAGCTTTTTTTTTTTAACAAATTTTTGTAATTAAATGATTTCTAATTGAAATGACTATAAGCAATAACTAAAGAAACGATGAATGAATTGTAATGATTAGAAGAGAAAGGGTTAGAGAGAATCAAGCTTGGTTTTTGATGTGAAGTTTGGACCACCCTTACTTTCTACAGACACCCAATGCCTCAATAGAAGACTTCACATACCACTTTTATTAATCTCCAATTCATGGCTTAAGAGTTTATACTTAATCCCAAATACATAAACTTTCTTAATCACAATAATCCTCAATCAAAAGTATAGTGCTCTCTCTAAAGGAAATTGTAGGTACAAATGACTTTACACTATACTAGGGTTACAAGAAATTTTGCAAATTAAATGTATAAGACAATTGGAGTGAAGTATAAATAGGCAAATGGAATAATAGCAATTTTTTTGCTTTATTAATTGCACTTCAACTACCTACCAATTTGAATTTATAGCTTCTAACAAAGATCTAATCATTGGTCCTCTTCACTCCGCATTTAATACTTTGCAATGACTATTTTCTATGTGAACCATCCACTGGACAGCTTAACGATCTTCAAGCTACCAATCACATAACCCAACATACCCCTCTAACCTCAAAGACTTGGTACAACCAACCAAACAAACTTAAAATTGCCAACTGCATGATCCATTACATACTTTTGGTCATAATTTACTTGGTACAACTAGTTAGATAGTTCTAAGAATCGCATTTTTTATGTGATTGGTTGTTATTATTAGTTTTTTATGGTTTTGAGATAGATTGTGAGCCTTAGCGTGTCCTTATGATATAAAGATACGTAGTACAATTGTCATGCTTAAATTCTAGGGCTTATAATTTGAAGTAAAGTTTGTGTTGTCTTTAATGATGAAAATGTTTTGGCCTCCATCTTGTACTCATAGGGAACTTTTCAAGAAGTAGACCTATGATGGTTGATACTCTTGCCATTTTTTTTAAGTCTCAAAGGAGAGTATCATATTGGTTTAATAGATGAAAGACAGTTTCTAGTTTGTTTTAAGTGCAATTAAAATTTATAAGAGTTCATAAAAAGCCAATTCAAATGATAAGGAGATTTTCTTTAAAAATCTTCAAGTAAATAGAGGAGCTTTCTTTTAGATTGAATGCTTGTTATTGTTCTCGTTTAGATTGCATTGCTACAATTAAAATTTTATCGTTTCCCAAAATCTATTGTTGTCTCTATTGCTCTAGCTTTTGGTAACCATTTAAGAATAGATGAGGCAACTCAATTGTTATCAAGATTAATGCTAGCTTCATATTTTGATTAAATTAGACATGTTAAAGCCTTTAAAATCCAAATTTGTCTAGCCATTGCTAACATTGTTTCAATATTTGGTCACTTTATGTATAAATGTATCCTTAAGAATGCTTTAAGAAATATAAAGAATTCAAAAAAAAAAAAAAAGAATATAGGGCTAAGAGAATTATTTCTAATGTTCATGTAATAGTTTCTAGTTAACAAAAGGCTACCATGACAAAAGAAGATGTCCATAGGACTAGAGAATGTGTAAAACAAAGTGGAAAAGTTAAATTGGTAGTTTTTGATTTGCAGATTTCAAAAGATAATGAGACTTCTAAGTAATTGATTTAAAAATAAAATGTAGTAATAAGAGATCTTTATCAGAAAATAGATTTTTAAAGAATATTTTCTCAATAATTGTGCTCAAGAGAGTAGAGTAATTAATATCAGTAAGAAATTTCAAGGCAATACAAAGCACAATTAGAATTAAGGGATATTAATGTAGGATAAGATTAGATAAGGCCTTTACAAATATAAATTGATTAGAAAGGGGAGCATTGAAGTTACCGACCTATATAAGTAGAGGTCCAATTGTAGTAGTTACATGCGTACTGCATAAGTGATGCACTATACGTAACTTAAGGAAAGTGAAGCGAGAAAAACACCTGATGGGATGATTAAGTGAGAATGAGATAAGGAAAAGGAACAAATAATCTCAGTATCTCAAATGTACAAGTAACAGATAAAGTAGCTTTAAGGGAACTTAGGAGTTTGCCTTATAACTTAAGCAAATGAGATCAGTTCTTAGCCTAAATTGCTTATTTGATCTTAGAGAGCAGAGATTTTGTAGAGTAATATCATTTCTCCATTCTCTCTAAGAGTTATAAATAAGCAAGAAATATTAGGTATTTATAGGCTCTTGGGCAAGATAGTATTCACCCAATGATCTAAGTGATCAACAAATGAGATTAAGCTTATTTAATTCATAGTTATCTTGAATAAGCTAACTGATGAACTCAAAGCTAGTAGCCTTCTTCATGTGCATGAGCTTGCGTAAGAAAGGCTAGAAGCAAACAGATTGCTCTAATGAGCTCAACTTAAAGCCTAACAAGCCAAGTCTCCTTAAATCATCCTAAATATAGATGTGACTCCATGGGTCTTATTACCTAGCCCAATGAGTTAAGTCTAAGTAGATAATAGAGTAAGCTAAATGTATGAATGTAATAAATTCCAAGCCTCTATATTTTGCCTCCCAACTAAAATTCTTGGATGGAGTTCATGTATTTCGGGTATTATTTCCTACTTTGAATAGTTAAATCACTACTCGGTACATGCACATTGTAATTAGTCACTTTGTTTCCAAGTGCACTCTAATAGCTGAAGACTTCATCTAGTTTATAGATCAAAGCATATGAGCCTAATGCTAGTATTACAAATTAATTTGTTATATATTCCAATGTGTAAGCTTGCGACAACATTCAATTGCATGCATCGCTTTATGTAAGCTGGAATGACATTGTCCCTATGGTAATGTATCAAGCAAATCTTCTATATCATAAGCTTTCTTTATGCAAACTAATTCCATCTCCTTTCTCTGAATCATGTGTTTCATTGGATTATCCTCGATGTTCTTAGTGTTTTTTCTTTTCATTTTTTTTCTTCTTTCAAGTTGGCTTTTTAAAATATCACCCATGTCCAAGATGCACCATCTACCCTTTTAATCGCATGTAGGAGCTTATCCTTCATAACCTTTGATAGAGATCCACCCCTTATTAAATTTTCCAACGTACATTCACATTAATCTCAAATGCCAAATGTTATTAAAATTCGACCATATACTTCCTTCTACATGTCATATGCTGGAATAATTTTATCTATGGTTGTACCTCGATGGACTTGTATTGATTTAAGTACTATGAGAATTTTTCTAATCGGTATCTTCCTCATATTTTTACTAGCAAATTGACTTTAGACATTCTTCATATAAGATAAAATATCTTCACTAGAATGAGTCTAAGTATATAAAATAGAAAGAAAAAGGCTTCACGTCTTGAAATCCTAATCTGCCATTCAAATAAGATATCTTTACGCAAATTTGTCTTTGAATCTTTTCCCTTTGCCAAATCTTTAGTATTCTAATCTTCCAATATCTTTTTCAAATATACCCCAAATCCTTTTCAAATCTTTACTTGGCCATTAAACCTTCAACTGAAATTTAAATCTTTCAATATTCATCTCTTGATTCCATCTCATCAACTATATATATATGTGTAAGGATTTCTACAGTAACATTAGTAAAAATACGTTACCATAACGTTGGCTAATTTAAACCATTAATTTCGTAAAACTTAATCTATACTATCTATTATATTAAAAGAGGCTAACTTGTTACCCGAACAATAGGTCAATAGCTTTTATGAATAATTAATTAAATAGGAAAAGGGGAGAGAGATGATAACATGTTAACCTTCTATTGTAGGTTACCTTAAACAGGTTACCTTGACCAACTTATGTTAATAGTAAGACATAAGCTAAAGGTACGAACATTTACCAAAAGGAATCTATTTTCATAATTTTTATTTTTTTAGTTTCATAAAAACTTGACTTGTAATCACAAATCCCATGCATATCTTCTTCATACATCAACAACTAAAAAAAAACAAGGATAATTCCAAATTTTCTTTTTTAATATCCAAATAAATTTATTATCATGATGCTTTAAAACTCAAACCATCCTATCGAATATTACCAATCTCACTTATATCTAGTTAAATCTCAACTCAAACCTTCAATTATATATATACCATTAGCAATCCAGATAAGCTACTCTAAACGATAGCTATGAGATATAGATGAAAAGTTTGACAAATATAAATCGATAGTAAGATGCAGTATTCATGTATTAATATTATATATCATACAAATAAAACCTTTCTCCTAAAATAGAATATGCCCGAACTATATAAAATAAAAATTCAATTGCATAATTTAAATATTCATAAAATGCTATTAAATCATTATCACCATTATCTTTAACTATTTAAGACATCATTAAATATTAACAAGCACTAAACATTAGTTAACAACATATTCTAGAAATCATTTCATGATAATATTTTTCTTTTCTTTTACTTTCAAATATTCTTTGTTCATATTTTGAAATTAAATTTAGATGATGTTCAAGACAAGCATTGAAGAATTTATCTTGATAAGCATTCTTTTTATGATCATTAATAATATTTTCTAAATATTCAATTTGAAATCTCATACACATTCAATTATATCTACAATTTGCTATAAGATTTAGAGAATGATTAATATAATTTTTTAAAACATACATAATGAAACAAAATTAATTAAACATTAATTATTAAAGATATTAACATGAAACATTAGACCGCCACAGCCTGATATTATTATCAGCACCTAATAGGGTTTTATAACATAAACATTAATGGAATATTAATCATAAATGACATAAATAGAAAACTATCACAAGCGACATGCTAAGGCTAGTAGGGCTTTATGCTTGAAAATTTAAAGATCATAAACATTAAGAACATTAAATAAAAACCTCTAGAGGCGGTATCACCAGCCAATTATGGGGTTTGAACATAAAGCATTAAATATAAATAAACATATATCTTATGGAGTTATACCCATATACATATGGAGACTCTCCTCATAAGATATGCATAAAAGAAAGAAAAGAAAGATAATCAAAATTGAAAATTCATTTCATTAATTTGAAAAGTATTTACAAAACAAAAGTATTACACATAGATCATTTGCTCAAAGAAAAAAACATAGAAGTGGAAACATTAAAGGTATAAGAAGAACATTAAGGTATGATCTTATATCTTAGGATACAAGCATATGTTTGCTTCTCTATTAGAAGAAAAGAGGTGAAAGAATATACAAGAGAAGAGAAAATTGAAGAGAGGAAAGCAAGAATAGAAGAGAAGAGGAAAATTCAAGTAGAGGAAAGGGAGAGGAAGAAAGACTTATTTTGAAGTGAAGAATAAGGTCTCTTCTATAGGAAAAGAGGCCTCCACATAATACTATTCATGAACAGTGAAAGTGAATTCATTATTGCAAACATTTCACTATAGCAAACAGTGAAAAGTGAAGGAATATAATCATTATGTCAGACAATGGAATCTGACGTCATTGTGATAGTATGATTACATTGTACACTATGTTACATGTGAGCATACATATTTCTACTAGTAAGTTATAGTGTTGAATACATTGAAAAATACATTTATTCATGGATCTCCTAAATATATCCTATAGCAATCATTTTCATTAGTGTCGCTATTGTGATGAGAGCTGGATGTTGAATATGAGGTTGATCCTTTAGTTGATTCATTAAGAGTTGCTAGTGCCTTTTCCAGAGCCTGTTTCATTTGATCTAAAGAGCTAACACTTGCTAATGAAGACATTAAAAATCCCTTATCGTAGAAAAATGGGAATGGATCATTTGTTGGAACAATTGAAAAATTCCCATTGTGAGTTTTAATCTAAGTTAGAATCAACTCTTCTCCAACTTTATTCCACATTTAAAACTATCCCACCTTTTTATCTTAAACCTTCTAATTAAAATGGTAGAATCTATGGTATTGTCAATTTTATAGTCAAAAAAGCATGTCATTACCCATGAGACACTGATATGCACAAAATAAAGCATATTTAATTTAAAACATTTTTCATAGGCCAAAGGTTTGTAATTAATAACGAAAACATTAAATCCTTTATGGGCATTTTCATGGAGAATTTCATTTGTGGCTCCAAATTCTTCCCACCAGTATACAAACCAATAAGGCAGGTTATTTGAAGAATAATTTTCAAAAAATATTAACCAAGTGTGTGACTGCTTGGAATTCATTTGGAAAAAGGTATTCCACTAAGCCTGCTTATAATCATGATAATTATAAAGGGCTTGGTATTTTGGTTGTGGTTCCATTGGAGACATTTGGAGGGCATTGTTGGATGATTACACCATTCATTAAGGTTTATGACCTTACGAATTCTGGCTGTTGAATAACTAATCATCCCATCCTTTCCAAAATGTTTGAATGAAACAAATCCAGTTTCACTCAAAATCCTTCCATAAAATTAAATCTTTTTATAGTAATCATAAGGAACATAAGAAAAATCTTTAGTAAAGATTTTCCTTACATATTTAAAAGGATCTTTTTCATACATATCTTTTTCCATAGAAAAGACATATTTGAAATTTCCTTTTCTCAAAAATTTTGATTTTTAAGGGGCAATTTTTCATGAAGAGAATGCCATCTTAGTAATTTGTATATTTTGATCTTTTCTTTGATTGTCCACTTGCAGTAGAATTGTTTCTTCCGTTGGTTGAATTCTTAGGATCACTAGGGGAACATTCTTTGGTTGTAAAGCAATTAAAAGTGAACTCAGGAATTCAGGTATAATAGCAACATTGGACATTCCAAAAGTATTGAACTGTGCCTGAAATTCTGCACATTTTGACTTTCAATAGATATCATTAAGCTGTAGGGTATCTCCTATCATTTTAAGGAAATCAAATTATGGCTCATTATTAGGTTTTGGCATTGGTTCACTCTTAGAAGGGGTTGAGAATGATGATTCATCCTTGATCATGAGAGGAGCATTAGATTTGGTAATTTCAAGCCATGACCAAATGTTAATTAGGCCTTTCTTTTGCGGTTACTTCCCCTTTCCTTTGTCCTTCTTGGGAGCCATCTCTTTGCAGGAATTCACGAGTAAGGAAGTTAAGAAGGGAATTAGAAGATCCATTGATATGTTCTATTTTGACATAAAAAATAGATAAAATTCATTGCCATCTAGCAAAAATCTATTTCGAAGCAATATTTTGAATATCCTTTAATAAAAAATTGTTAGCTGCCTTATAATTAATATGTAAAAGAAATTTTTTATTTAACAAATCACCTTGAAATTTAAAGATTGTTAAAACAATTGCCAAAATTTCTTTCATGATTGTAGAGTAGATTTTTTTTACATTCATTCCAATATTTAGAAATAAATTGAACAACACATTCTTTATTATTCTGTTTTTGTTTAAGGATCCCGCTAAATCCAATTTCAGATGTATCAGTCTCTCCTATTTTGAATAGAGATAGCTCTACAATATGGAGACATGAAATTTCATTAATTTTTTCTTTAATTTGTTTGACCACATTAATATAAATTTAAGACCATTGAGGGGGATTTTTTCTTAATCTTTGGTAAAGTAGTTTACACAAAATATTAAGATTAAGAAAGAAATTAATAACATAATTTAAACTTTCTAAAAATCATTGGAGTTGATTCTTATCCTTAATTTCAATGGAAAACTTAGATGTAAATTCTATAGACCTTTAGATTGGAATTATGGTGCCATTATATATGTGAAACCCTAAGAATCTAATTTTAGTTTAGAAGAGACTAATCTTAGAAGGTGGCACAACTAAACCATTTCTTTTAACAACATTAGTAAAAAATTTTATATGTTTAAAATGTTAATCTATATTAGATGAAAATATTAAAACATCATCAATATAGATAATTATAAATTTTGAATAATCATTAAAAATTTCATTCATTATTTTTTGAAATTCAAAAAGAGCATTTTTAAGTCCAAAGGACATAACATTTCATTCGAACTGATCAAAAGGGATTGTGAATGCGGTTTTGTACCTATTAGACTCTTTTGCCAAAATCTAGATTTCATGTTAAATTTTGAGAATATTTTAGCATTATGTAACCTATTAAGTAATTCTTTTTCATTAAGTATTGGATACCTAATTCATTTTAGAGCATTATTAAGAGGTTTATAGTTAATTATTAACTTAGGTACACTTGTTTTAATTTTAGCATTTTTATTGACATAAAAAGCTAAATAGCTTCAATGAGACTTACTCTTACGAATTAATTTGTTATTTATTAAATCATTAATCTCATTTTTACAATGATTTAAGACTTTATTATTCATTTGTAAAGGTCTAGCTTTCGTCAGAATATTCCTTTCATTAAAATCATTTTTGTAAGGTAAGTCAGCGATGTGTGACTTACAATCTCAAAAAACATTTGGAAGTGTTGAACAAATTGAATTTTTAATTTCTAATTCTAAATTAGAAATTCTTTTCTTCAAGTTTTTATTTGTTAGTTGAGTTTCAATTTTCTTGAATTGAATATCATTTTTTAAAAACATTAAATGTTTTTCTTTACATTCAATTAAATAATTTAATTTTGAAATTAAATTGTCTTTTAATTCATTCAAATGTTTGTTTTGAGGTCTCGAGACAAAATTGAAAACAATTTTCATTTTGAAATAAAATGTTTCAATTCCTATATCATTAACAGAAAATGGTTGAATTAAATTAATTAAAGGTATTCCTAAAATAACATTTTGCTTTAAATTATTGACAAGAATGAAAATGGTTTTATAAGAAACATTTTTTTTTATTATTTCAACATTATATAATTTAAATTTGATCTTTAATTTGATACCTGATGTAGAACTTAGAGATTGAGTTGTTTTTTCAAAATTTGTTGGAATCAATCCTTCTCTAATGTAATTAAGATCTACTCCAGTATCAAATGAAGTAGTTGTTTCTAAAATGAATTCATTATTAATTCTTATTGTAACATTAATAATCTATTTTCTTATTGTTATTTCAACAAGCTGCATTAAATAATCAAAGTTATCAAAAATTTGTTGGTCTTTATAATTGTTAGATGTTTCAGCTTCATTATTTGAACCATTAGTTGAATCATTGTTAGAAAATCCTTGAATTATCACTTTTTATTTAAATTCAAGAAAATCCTTTCAAAGTTTTAATTATATTAATTTTAATTCTTTTATTTTTTGTTTTTGAACATTAATTTCATTATGAAAATCATTTACAAAAATGGATTTTTTGTATGGTTTTTTACCTCTTTCTAAAATGTCTTTTAGTTTATAAGGTAAATTACCTAGGATTGTTAAAATGTATTTATTAACATTTTTTAAACATTGAAGCTTTTCATTATCATAAAACATTTGATTAATTTTGCGAAGGATTTCTTCTTCTTCACTGGTTAAAACATTAAGTTCTTTTTCATCTTTAGAAGATGTTGATGTTGATTCAATATCATTGACTTGAATTCCATCATCACATTCTTTCTCAGATGTCACAAGTTCATTGGTAAAAAAAATTTTGTAAAATGCTTTCCATTGTGTGTTTATCAAGATATAATTCATTAACTTTATTGTTGATCTTACAAAAGTTTGCTATATGACCAATTTTCTTACATTTATAACATCTTAATTGCTTATAAGATTTTTTCTTGTATTTTTTATCTTTACTCTCATTTTCAAGTTTTTTAATAGATTTTTTTCTTAAAATTCCTATAGGATTCTTTATGTGAACATTGTGGACAGTTAGATGTGGAATTATTAGGATTTCTTTTATACTTTTTATCAACAAAAGAAGCATCATATTGAGCACAAAAATCATCAAGACTTTGCGTTTCATACATTGTTCATTTTTTAATTGTTTTTGTAACCTAATTGTTGTACAAAAATTAGTTCCAATTTTGTAAACATATAATGCTAAATCTCCATATAACAAATTATCATAGGGAATTTTGCCATTGGTTTCTTCCTGAATTTTATTTCTAACTTGTTCTCTTATTAACTTAGGTAAATTGGCTAAAAACTTTTTTTTCTAGAAAAGTTGATTACAATCATTCCAAAAAAAAAACTCTCTCAAAGAATTTATTCTTATATTGTTTGAATTCTTCTAAGGACTTACATTTTATATTAGACAACAAATCTAAGGTTTTATCTCTAATGTGTGAAGGATCTCTTATGAAATGTTGACCTATTGAAAATAATAATGTATTAATGATATCTTAAATTGGTTCATTATTTTCATTAAGAATTCTCATTCCATTTTCATCAATTTTATATGATGTTAAAATATTAATGCATTGTTTCTCAGTGAGATAGTTATCCTACCAACTTTTTAATCGTCCAATAAAATCGGAAATTAAAAGTAATGCTACTTGATAATCAGTAATATTTGGAACAGTTTTATTAGTATTACCAAACATTATCATTTGATTAAGAACATTAAAAATTTTTTGTTTTAAGTATCCATCTATATTCCATTCATAGGTGGATCCTGCAGAGTATCTATTTGGTAGTTATCATTTTTTCCTTCAAAAATTATATTAGGAGGAGTTGCTCTTTGATAATATAATTTTTTAGGTTCTTTCCAATTATGTTTTTTTTTTTTTTAATTTCATCATTAGATTCATTAATATTTAAGTCTATTAATGAAACATTAGAATGTGAAGCATTATCATTTATCGAATCATTGTCAGTTTCATTGAGAATATTAATTTTTTCTAGAGGTATGTCATCTATTGTAATACCCTTTAATTTTGAAGTGTTAATTAGTGTATCCATTTTTAAAATATCAATTGGTTTTAATGAAAATTAGGTTTCTTCTTTAACCATTTTATTTTTCAACATTCTTTTCCTATCATCCAAGGTTTTTAAGAATTCATTACTTGGATTTTTAGACATTTCAAATTGTTTGAATAATGATGCATTTTTATTAATTGAAGTTTTTTCATGAATCCTATTAACTTCATTATTTATTGCATTTTCTATTTTATCTAATTGTTTTCCTATTATGTGTAAATGTTAATTAGTAAAATTATTTTGGTTTATTACTTTTTTAATTTCTGAGCCTTCTTCTTCTATATCGTTTTTAAAAGGCACAAGTGTTATTTCAGTGTTTTTATGTATAGATTTTATATTGCTAAGTGGTGGATGATTTGATTCTATTATTTGTCCATTACATTTACAATATTAATTTCTTTTAGTTTCAAATAATATTCTTCAAACCATTCAAAAAAAAAAATTTTGAGAACCAACTTCATCCATGAAATTATAATATTCATCTTTTATTTGTTGGAAGACATTTTTAAATGTTTGAAAATACCGTTCTCTAATTTTCTTATTTTTTAGTGAATTAAACTCTTTGTTTAAGAAAATCCTATTTGGTTTAAAAGGTTTTTCTAAAACATTAAGTTCTAAATCACCTATTACTAATAGTGAAGATTCCTCATATTCTAGTTCATTGTTTGGTTGACTATACCAGAAATTGAAGGATTATCTTAAACATTAGATTGAACATTGGATTAGATATTACATGGTGAATGAATTATAGGTGGATGTAGAGGTAAATCTATTGATCTCTTAGAAGAAGATGATATTGACCTTATTTCTAAAGGTCTTATAAGTTGATCAAAAGATCTCTTAGAAAATTGAATTGTTACCTTGCCTTCAGAAAGTTGGATTACATCGAAAGGTTCGGTATAATAAATAGGTTGTTTTGGAAGTGGATTTTTTACTTCTCATAATTTAGGTAGGTTAACCTGAGACCATTGAATCATCTTGGGTATAGATACATCATCTTTTATTAGGTCTGTTTAAATAAGAAGAGTTTAACCTCTCTTATCAATTTTATATGCTTTAGACCCAAAAGCAGTTTTCATTAACTTAAAATATATTCTATATATTACAGCCATTAGTAAAGTACCTTCTATCATTCTATAATTATGAGTTTTAATTTGAAGAATTGAAGAGTTCATTATGGTCTTATCCTTAAGACCAAGGGTAACATTTGGATGATATTTAAACTATATTGGACTAGTGCTAAGACTAGTCTTAATAGAGGTATGCATTGATCTTTCATAGTCCAATTCCCTAACATCTTTAGGGACCATGAACACTAAAGTGTCTTGAACTAAGCTTATGTGCATATAATTCCATTCTTTAGCTTATTTTTTAATTGATTCAGCATTTAAAAGTTTTATTGTTGTTAAGCCATCATAGGGATATTTTTTTCTTATGTAGCTATAACATAATCATTTTTATTACCAAAAATTTTTCATTTAACCATTTGATAAATTTGATCATAAGAAGTTTTTGGAATCTTCTAGTCATCTATTGCTTTATCAAAATCTTTCATATTTATTTTATCTCTATTGATTACTCAGAGGGAGCAAAAGTAGAAGAGGACATAGTAATTCTGAGTATATTCATATTTTCAAAAAAGAGAAATTTATCTAATCTTATAGATCCAATTCATAGGACTATTTTAAATCCTATGTTGTGATTTATAATTTATGACCTTTTTTATACCTTTAATCAACTCAAGCGGGATTTACGTCAGGTCTTAGTAAACTTATCACAACACAAGAGATTCTATATAAGAATTGTCCCGAGTGATTAGTAAATATAAGATATAGATTTTCATACAAAAAATCGTTTCAAGAGAAAATACAAGTGAACCCATTAGACTATATACTCTCCCCTTGACTCTAATATCATTAGTAACCTAGGAGAAGCTACCCAAAATGATAGCTACATTACAACGCAGGGGATTCCACAAAAGAATCATCTCAAGTGATTGGTAAATATAAGATATAGATTTTACATATAGAAAATCGTCTTAAGAGAAAATACAAGTTAACTTATTAGACAGTATACTCTCTCCTTGGCTTTGATACCATTAGCAACCTAGGAAAAGCTACCCAAAACAATAGCTATGAGAGGCAAATGGAAAATTTGATAAATATAGATCAAGAGGAAGATGTAGTATTCATGTAGTAATATTAATTTCTTCTAAAATATATATCATACAAATAAAAATTTTCTCCTAAAAAAGAATAGGCCCAAACTATATTAAATAAAAATTCAATTGCATCATTTAAATATTTATAAAATTCTATTAAATCATTGCCATCATTATCTTTAACTATTTGAGACAACATTAAATATTAACAAGCATTAAACATTAGTTAACAACATACTCTAGAAATCATTTCATGATAATATTTTTCTTTTCTTTTAGTTTCAAATATTCTTTGTTCATATTTTGAAATTAAATTTAGATAATGTTCAAGACAAGCATTAAAGAATTTATCTTGGTAAACATTCTTTTTAAGATCATTAACTATATTTTCTAAATATTCATTAAATTCAATTAAATCATTACCATGATTATCATTAACTATTTGAGACATCATTAAATATTAATTATTAAAGATATCAACATCAAACATTAGACCACCACAGCCTGATATTATAATCAACACCTAATGGGATTTTATAAAATAAACATTAATGGAATATTAATCATAAATGACATAAGAAGAAAACCGCCACAAGTGGCAATGCCAAGCCTGAGCAGGCTTATCATAACATGAGGGATTCTACATAAGAATCATCCCAAGTGATTGGTAAATATAAATCTTAAAGCAAAGTGTAGATAAAATCGAATGTGTATGAGAATTCAAATTAAATATTTAGAAAATATTGTTAATAATCTTTAAAAAAATGTTTGCCAAGATAAATTCTTCAATGCTTATCTTAAACATTATCTAAATTTAATTTCAAAATATAAACAAAGAATATTTGAAAGTAAAAGAAAAGAAAAATATTATCATGAAATGATTTCTAGAGTATGTTGTTAACTAATGTTTAATGCTTGTTAATATTTAATGTGTAGAATATATATATATATATTATTACTTGCCTATGATTACAATAAACAGATGACATGGCTCTAGCAAGGCTAAATGAATCTTCCTTTATCATCAAAACAACTTGTTGAGTATTGGTTTCTTGAATGAGAGAATATATTGATTTTATGCTCTAGCAGGGAAAGAGATGAAGATCAATTCAAGTCGAAACATGGAAGCTGTGAAATGAAAGGACTTGCTAGTGCATCAAGACAAATACTTGCCACCTTTCTTGTGTCCTTAGGATAAGTGGCTGGATGAGACTATTTTTGAAGATATGTTCTAAGACAAAGCCAAGCATCGAAAAGCCTGTACAATACCTCACACTAATGGTAGTCTCTAGTTTCTAGAGCACAAGCTTATGCTGATTCTAGAGATACCATCAGGGGAGATTCAATTTTGGACATTAAAAATGAGAGGAAAGAGCTACCTTTCTCTAACACCCAATTCACATTCTAGAAGGAGCCACCCTTTGGATAGGATGATTAGGTAGCATACATTATAAAGAAGTAATAGTATGTGACTCTTCTAAAGAAGGCTAAAGTCCTTCGTGCTATTGCCACTTCTACTCAGTTATAGTTCTCGCAAATGAATGGAATGGAAGTATAGCGAGCACTCATTTCTTGTTGGAGTATTCAAACCCATACGTTTATCACTTCGTAGAGGGAGATAACTCCAACATTAGAAAATGTGGCTATACTATTGAATTTTGTAGCTTTAGATTAGCCAACCTTGCTACCATGACAACCTCTCATAAAGAATACAACTTTCAGGCATCCTTAATGGGTGCTTTTGAGGAGCAACAGCCTCCTATACATTTATCACCATCATGTTTTGCTTCTTGGCTCGCATACTTTTGAGGACCAAAGGAAGGACAAGCCTTGGGTCCTAAGACTAGGCTATGGAAAAGATTAAGAACCTTCATATCCTCTTATACATGTGTATATATATATATATTCAAGTGTTGTAGTTGTATCTTCTACTTATATGTTCTCTTTTCTGTCTCTATAGGTATGAACTTTCTGCTTTCATCATGTCCTGGCTTTCCCTATTTGTATTCCCTAAAAGGATTAAGGAAGGCATCAGTTCATGACTCTTCCTCTTAGCCATATGTATTATCCTAAGTGAGCGATTTGCTCTAGGCCCCTTCTACTTAGGTTCACTTTACTGACTCTTAGACTTATATCACCATGCTTCCATATACTCGAAAGGTCAATATGTGATCATTTTACATGTAGACCTTATATTCCTTCAACTTTTATTTTGCGAACGATTTCAAAGAAATTTCGCTCCTTTAACTTCACAAGACCAATGTCACGCCCCGAAGCGGCAGAGTCATAACAGCCCCCGCCGTGTAAACCATCCTAAAATAGAAGTTGGCCTTACAACCGCTATCTTAGACCTGATCTACACAAGGCGTCTACGACTAACCCGCTTTGAAGTAGACAATTTGTAATTTAAACAAATCATTTACCTAAGAAAGTGAGAAAAGTTATATATAATCACTATAATTCAGTTATTACATTAATCAGAAATGAAAAGTAAAATATGTGTTGATTCTTCAATGTTTTTTCTCACTCCCCAGGATCCAGCAGTTGCTAGCTTCAGAGTAGTTGTTGCCGCTTCTTAGCCAGCACCTGCACGACGTCTATAGGGATGTGAGCAACCACAGCTCAGTAAGTAGGGACGAAGGACTTAAAACTATACCATACACACAACAAGGTTTTCATTCACTTATTAGGTGCAATGCATGTGCAAGCAAATGCCATCGCACGATGTTGTCCAGCCCGTCGTGAGATTAGAGAAATTGCGCCCGCTCTAATCCGGGTTGAGGAGTTGCCGTTAATGCAACAGCTCATGACCAAACCCAAGCTTGTGTAATGGAGACCTTGCTCTTCCCGCGACTACCTTTGAACCACTGCCTTCACCCTCGCCGCGACCTCCTCTCCTGTCACTTAGTTCGACTGAGGATGAAGAAGGGACCATTTTGCAATCCTGCGCTATCCCTTCCGAAGGGGTCGGTATTTGGCCGGAGAGTCCTAAGTTCCCCTAACGGGTTGCCATGCATGTTCAATTATGATTACTGGTCGTATATTTGATTAAGTCCAGTTTAGGGTGATCAATCATTACATACAATTCATACAGTATGTGTCAGAGCAACAAACAGAATCATAGTATCACCCATAATCAAGCACATGCACATATTCAACTATTTAACAAGCACAATCAAGCATAATCCTAAGCCTTCAAAATACAGCATCGTATTAATCCCAACTTACCTCGACTCCTCGCTCACTCACTCGAGGTCCAATTTGCTCAGGCCATCGCCGTTCATCCCTATAACACAAACGTGGTTTCAGCTTTTCATATAACTATTATAAGTTTGTTTTATCCTATAACACTTATTGTTATGTGTTGTTTAGGGTTTAATACACCTAATTATCTAGGTCTTAAGTCTTTTACCATTATTCTAGGTTTAGGGTTAGGTTCAGATTCGGTTTTCGCATCGATTTCCAAATTAGGTTTTAGTTCGATTTCTAAGTAATGTTTTAGATTCCAACCCAAGAAATCCATTTCAATCCGTAATGTGAAATTAATCACATTACTTCTCGGTCTCCTAAATACCATCATTACCCTTAGTCAGTGTTTATTTTACTCGGTACACTTAAATCCATATTAGTGTACCGAATTAGCTCCTAATGTGATAAATTTTTACATTTTTCATATAATTCCATAAATTCAAGTTTCCCATCAGATTTATTGTACGTTTTTATTATTATCACAATATCAATTTTTATTATAATATTTCCTATTTATTATATTTTCAATAATTACCTATTATGTATTATTACCTTTTATGTATATATTACACTTCTAATATTTCTATCACTCTAATTATCATCTCTAAACATTAATTATTATTTCAAAATGTATAAATTCATCCTAAATCAGATTTTACTCCAATTTACCCTAATTTACAAAATTATCTTAAAATGTACTATTTTTCCATATTACCTATTTACTACATAATTAACCTAATAATTACATCTAACACTCTAATTGCTACAAGTATCATACTCCATCAGATTTTAACATCCTAAAACATCTACTTATTCACTAAGTCAGTAATTAATCTCCTAATTAACTCCAAATTACCCATTTTATGCCTCATTTTAGGGCCTAAAAATTATCTAAAAATTTCCAAAATTAATTTTTGAAAACGGGCTTCATAGCACTATTCTATATCATCTAAGTAATCTACAGAAAAATTTTGGGCTTGAAACTACACTCCTAAGGTCATTTATTTCTAAATCGAAACATGCTCGGTTTTGCACGATTTCTTAGGGACCATATATTACGGAACATAATTTCATCAAAATAATATTTTTCCTACAAACTACATACAAAAATATCCTAGAATAACAAAATTCATAATTTTATAATTATATTTACTATTTTTACAAAATTACACAAGATTCGGGCTGGAAATCGGACTCACCGATTTGGGTGGCTCCGGCCACCGCAGGCCGCCGTGGCCTTGTCGGCCGGCCTGGGCGCTACCACCACTGTGTGGTGGTGGTGGCCATCCACCCCCAGCTCCTCGTCTGGTGTGGGTTCCCTTTAAAACCCCTAACTGCACAGTTTTTCTTATTTTTTTTATTTTCTGGATTTTCTCTCGAATTTTCGACTCTCCCTAATTTTCTCTGATTTCTAACTGTCCAAATGAGTTCCTGGATTTTTCCTGCTATTTATAGGGTTTTAGGGGATTTATTGTGCATTAATTTGGACAAGACAAGTGCTTTATCCCTAAATTTTTGGCTTTTATGTTGTTCTAATTTAATTGGTTGAATTTTATTTTTCAGATTCTAACTTGCCACGACCAACCTTGCATCATTCCACACCCTTCTAATTTTTTTCTGATTTTTCCTCAATTATTTTATAATTTTCTTTAATTATTTGCTTACTTTTTTGTAAATTTAGGTAATTTCGCGTATTTTTATCTACACGTAAATACATGTAGGGTATACGTGAACATTCCTAAATATTATTTTGGTCATTCTAAAATTTTTAGTATACATATAATCTATCTCTAATAATTTATTAGTTATTATATTACACTTTTTGCCTTTTCGATAATTAGCAGTTATTATGCTTAAAATTTGAAAATTTTATATTCTCCTATTTTACTATTTATTTTCTTAAATTTAAGTTTACGGGGTCATTTTTACTAATATTTCTCTCAATAGTTTATAATTTAGGTGTGATCAGATCCTTTAGCCGATCGCCCTAATCCTTGGGTTCTAAGTTCAATCCTACGGTTACTTGGCTGAACTTTGGGGCTTATAACCAACTCAGCCTTAGTCTTCCTAGAGCGTAGGCTTAGGTTAAGGGATCAATTGATTAGCCATTCCTGTAGCTCATTGACATTGAGGATGAATTTACATTCTGCCCTTATGTTAAGCAAATTGTAGGATATGAAGATAGTAATGGACTTTATCCTCCTAGCTTAAAGGGTAAGGTTACCTTGGTGGAAAATTGAGAAATGCCCTCGATTCTCAAGCCAAGTACCTCTTATGATGCATTCCACGGAGCTTGCCTTCCCTTCTTAACAATAAAAACTCAATTGGCTGCTTTTTAGAGCAAAGAGTCATGTTGTACTCTCCCCAATAGGTTGCGCGTTAACTTGGTTTTGATCAAGGAGTGCTTCACTTGATTATTGTGATTGAGAGTGTTGAATCTTACTGCCAATCACTATGTCCAAATGACTTTAGGAAGATTCACCTTAGAAAGTGACAACTATTCTTTCCTTCTATTAGTCGCTTCTTCTGGATGGTTGATACATAAGACGAATTTCTTAGATGCACTTCGGGCTTATGCCTTAGCATTAGTAGGTGATACACTTCATGCACCTACTGTGTATTGTTACAAATTCTTTCTTAAACTCCCAAGGACCAAGTCTTAAGGTACTAGAGATGTACAATGAGCTAACACTAAACAATCAAAATGTCTTATTAAGATAATAGCGGTAAAACCTTCTTTAAAGTCTAAGAGTAGCCACCCCTTGTCTCTATTAATGGATTTAAGATAAACCAAGCGAGCTTTTATTTAAGAGGTAACCTTATTAGATGCATCCAATTATTTTTTATATGTATAATTTTTCTCCTTTTGTATTCATTCCTATGACTTTATTTCTTTGTTCTTGCAGGTTGAGATGGGCTCTCCTCTTGTAGTTAGCAAGAAGATGAACGTTGTTGTCTTGAGTTCTAGGGTTCATCCAGACAATCTTACTACACTAATGGTAGCTTCAAACAAGGATGATGATGATGATGACTTGGTAGATTATAGTGAATCTCCAATCCAATATTGAGATTGATGCATTTTCAGGGTTGGGCATACGGAGAGGTACCATAATGAAGCAAACTAAAAGAAGTAAAAGAAAAGCTAGCAAAGTCCAAGCAGTTACGAAATTAATATGATGCACCACCTGATCCTATTTAACTTACAATCTACTGAATGTGACTTACTAGTTTGAATTGAAGAGTCACTCACCATTACTCCTTACTAAAAAAAAAAAGATAATAATTAAGGGATAATGAGAACACTAGGGTTACTTAAAGGGAATGTGGATAATTTCTATATTGATGATCCATTGTCTGCGTACAAGTAAGTGAGGGTTTATATACCTATCCACTAAGGTTACTTTACATGTATGAAAAGATAAAAAGATATTCTAACAATTAGGTTGCATAAAATATACTACAAGGGGTAAAAGAGGCAAAGAATATTCAATATGGAAAAGTAAGAATCATTCTAAGATGTTATGTCAAAAGATAAGTATTGCTTGGTGGCTGAACTTTAGAAATATGACATAAAGTAAGCAAAACAAAAAAGTGTTTGCAATAAGGAGCTAACCTAATTTGGATTAAGTTGAGAGCAAACTAGTTTTGCGGTAGAGTAGTAAGCTTGAGTTAGGGTCAAATGCTTATGGTCGGCCCGAGATTTCAAATCGGATAGTCTTGGAGCTGTCTTCTCGAATGTCCTATCATAAAATAGCTGCTAGGTAAGAGCAGGTTTGGCATACATGACAATCTGATAGTCAAGTCGACAGGAGATTAGTTTAGAATAAGAATCACCGTCTCAAATATGGCTTCGAGCTAATATTTTCCGCGTGAGTCCTTAGAGTCCTTTAGCTCGGCTATGTGTAATCAATCTAAGGGGCTGGTTCTTATCAGAGATGTTGATGATGGTAGTAGAAATGAAGAGTTGAATGATTCCCTCGAAGCATAAGATAATAATTCGTCAATCAATGAGGCAGGTGATGGCAAGACTCATGTTGATATGTTGCTACACTCAAGGACTCATGGAGGTGAACTATATGCAGTATTTGCTTATTTCTCTCCAACCCTAGTTGCTAACTTATCTTGTTGAGACATGGTAATAACTCCAGAAGCCATCCTAGAGGAGACAGTATCGTTTCATGGATTTGATGTTCCTTCTTGTTTGCTAGAACCATTAAAGAGATATTATGCTATGGATCAAGATTTCTGGAGTGAATCTCTTATGTTGAAGACAGAGTTGGTCAATACCATGGTGAAAATATTGAAGGAAGCTACATTATTACTTAACAAGTCTTGGAGGTCTCTATTAGATAATTAGCTACAACAACTGATTAGCTATGTTGAAGGCATTCATCTTCCAAAGTTCAGGGTTGGTAGCTTAAAGCCCATTGCTACTAAAGCTAAGAGAATGTTGAGTTATCGTACTATTATGAGAAGTCAAGGTAAGCTAGTGGCAAGGATTCAAACCTTACAAAGTGCTATTGAAGAGATAGACTATAAAGCAAAAGAGTTATTAAGCAATATGGACCTTAAGTCTATAGTAAGCCTAGATTGCCACCCTTAGTGGAATTTAGCCATATTCATCTAATCTGTTGATGTTCACTCTTCTTTTCCTTCTTTAATTTCTTTTTGGTATTTAAGTTATTTTCACCACTTTGTAATAAAAATTGTTGATTGAATGAACTTTAATTGCTTTCCTCCTATCCCTCCCTTCTTTATTTACTCCAATTGCTTGCTTTACTCCTATGCCACTAAAACCTATAGGGTCATTGTACGCTTTAGGAGGTAGTGCCTTACTTAGTAGCAACAGTGTAAAAGAAATTCCATGATAGTAAGATTTGCTTCTTATGACTCGTAAAGCCTAAAGCATAGCATTTGCATTGGAGGGAAGCTTTCACTTACTAGCGACAATAAGTTGAGCACACAAGATACAATAGTCAATCATGCTTAAGTAGCTATAGTAACATGTGCCAAGCATATTAGCATTGGCGGTCAACAGGGTATTTCCTAATACTTAACTTTACATCATTTTCTCTTTACTTATTTATGCATCAACCTTATGTACTAAGGAGACATATCTCTAACTTTACAGCAATAAGGAGATAGTAATAGAATATATAATTAAAATTGTGCACTAGGGAGATAAATCTCTAACTTTACAGCAACAACAAGATAGGGAATACAAAGAAATAGAGTAATGCAAGCTGAATGTTTCATTCATGCGAATTGCAAATACATTTTTGAATTTACAAATGGAACTTCTTAATGTATCGAAAGTTAACAAGAGGAGTGTAGACACCTCATTTTTTCCTTTTTTTTTAGTAAGTTTATTGAGCTAAAAAATAAAAATAATAAAAACAAAAATAATAAAAATAAAAATATATAATAATAAAAATAAAAAAAGAAAATTGAAAAAAAATAATAAAATAGAATTGTCGAGTCTTGTCGTATCAAGTCTAATAGTATTGAGTCAAGTTATAACAAGTCTAGTTGAGTCAAGTCGAGTTGTATCGAGTTAAGCCAAATCAAGTCGGATCATTTAGTGTCAAATTGAATAATGGTGAGTGATCAATTTAGTAAATTTTAAGTCGTTGAAAAATTGGGCTTCATTAAAATATTTTAGTTTAGTCCAATATAAAATGGATTTTTTTATCTAATTTATATTGAGCTAGAATAGACTTAGGATTTATTAAGTAGACTATTGGGCTAAATCAAATTGGATCAGAACGAGCTCAGTAAATGGAAAGCCCAAATAGGGTAGAAACTAGGTTGAATCTTCATCGTATATTTCGTTTGTTAAGATTAAATCCATAATTAAAAGATATAAAAAATTCAATAAGTAGATGTTATAAATAGGAATTTATCGGTGAAGTTCAAGGCGATTTTTCTCACAATCCCCAAACACTTGATCACACCACATACATAACCCTTCACTTACGGTACTTGTACTCCATTGCAACCCCCTACAATCAAACACTAATAGCCCCCACCATCCATCCAATACGCTAACCCCCTTCACAATCAGCACATGTTGTACATACCGAAGCCACTATACGTTGCACACCAAATACTGAAGATACGCCACAATTCGATAAGCACAGCCCAACACAACAACCCCCACATATATAAAGCACTGCACTATCGACAACAGTCCACAACACTCTGATGCAGCACTTAATACATTGCATTCTTCACAATCAGCATACGTTGCATACTCCCAAACCTACAACACATAATTCCTTAACCTACAGCCACACTACTCCACAAAACATCTACAAACCAACTGATTGCATAGAACACATATACGCCATTGATAACCCTTAACCGTACATACCCATACGCACTGACCCCCTAACCGCATACTTCCACACAAGTTGACCTCCCCCCTAACTAGACAGAATACCAACACACTAGACAGCCCTAGCGTACACCAATAGTTCCCATAGATTCACACACATATCGATAGATCCCAATTCACACACACACACATCGAATACCCTCACAAATTTACACTCCCATGACTAAACATAGCACATATATGCAAATTGATGCATACTCCACTATTGTCGTACGTACACAATCCAACGTACGATTCATTGCGACGTGCACGATCAACATGACGCCGATCATGCACGACTTAATTCATTTAGGTAAAAATAAAAATTATTTTTTATTTATTGTTTTATTAGTTAATTTAATTGTTTTTACTAATTTATTTTCTTTTAGTATAGGTTTTTTATTATTATTCTTATCATTATTATTATTTTTATTGTCATATTGTTGGATACATTTTAGATAATTGGAATTTTTGGATAAAATTAGTTAGTTGAAAAATCGTGTATCCTTTCTCCAAAGATTCGTATCTTCGAAAAAGATATGTATCTAGATCATATCTTTAAAGTATCTTGCAATTAGAATTTAGAAAAGATATGTGTCTACATACGTATCTTAATGTATCTTACAGTTGAGATTTAGAAAAGACACACATGAAAATACGTATCTAAACTGTATGCTAACGTATCTCATAGTTGAAATTTAGAAAAGATACGTATCTTAATGGATCTTACATATAGGATTTAGAAAAGATATTTTTCACACATAGAGTTTTTTTTTTTTTTAAATAATAGAAAAAATCTTAACTAGGATTTTCAAAGAAAAAGATTTAGAAAATCTACGGATCGATGGCTAAATTAGGGTTTTCATTTCATTTTTTATCAGTTTAACTGGTTGGTAACTCCAATTTTTTTGAAAATATTTTTTTAAAACATTAATTTTAAGAAAAATATTTCCTTAATTTAATGTTGAGTAATTTAGATTAAGCGGGCTAGGCTTAATATGTATTAAATTAAAGAAAATTGAAATAAGGCTCGATAAAATTAGCGACCGTACTAGAGATATTGTGGATGAGCCATGTAAAAATAAAAAAAAATTAGTTAATGAGTTTTCATTTTTTTTTTTTATTTCTTTTTATCCATACATTATACTATAGTCATACTAACCAATTTTTAGTGATGTAAGCCTTAAGACAAAACCAGCTTAATGAGCCCTTATTAGGGATTTGGGGGTAGGGTTTATCTATTAACAATCATTTGTATGCTTAAATGTGATTGGACTCAGACCACCTTAGGAACTTAGGACAAGCTGCTATTATGTAACCCTCAAGTCATTGAGGTCTTTTACCCCGCATAACGGTGATAGGCGAGCCCACTCAAGTTTCGATATAGCCCACTAGGTTTTTTTCTAAAAGCTTTGAAGTTATAGAGCCTAAGACTCGTATACCCCACCTTCCTACATCATTCTTTTGAAAAAAGGGTGGTCATTTTTAAATTATAGGAAAAGCCCAATTAATCCGTAGCCAATTCGACTTTCTTTTTTTTTTAAAAAAAAAAAGGGAAAATAAAAAAAAAAAGTAACCCTTATATATAAAGATTCATGAGCTTTATTTTTTTTTTTAAATTCTATTTTGGACCTATTTGTATATAAGGATAGGCTTTGACTGCGAGTTATAATAATCATATTCCTATAGTTTATTAATAACCAACCCCATTACATTATACATGTGTGTAGTATATTGCATCACATCTATTGTATATGCTATCTTTTGTAATATATGTAAGTCTTGTAGATTTTGTTTTATTTCATGAGTAATAAGCACAAAATTATTAGTATTCCTCTTATACCATAATGTACTAACATTAAAAAAAAAAAATTCAGTAATAACTTTTAAATTTTTTTTTTGGCATATAATTATGGAAGTTAGTCATGTTAAAGATTATTATGAAATTATCATTTTTTAAAAGGCTTTCCAATAATTTCTTTTTAATAGAAATTTCAAAAGATATTTTATGATAAAAAATTAGTTTCATGATAATTATTTACTCGGTCAATTTCTATTGTAATACTCTATATATATTATACTATTAGAAACTAACAAAATAAAATAAAAATATAAAAAAAATAAAAAAGATTTAACCATCAGATTCCTATTATAAAGTATTTCCCACCTCAAAGTCATCAATCTTATAAACGTCTAAGTTTTTGTTCTTCGTTGTTACAGTCCTAATAAAGCTTTCTTTGTAAGTCGTTACTATTATGTCATCTTTTAATAAGTTTCTCATTATAAAATAACCTCAATTCTTCTATATCACCCTTATGTCATTTGTGTCCTCTGTCGTAGTCCCAATGTTTCTATTTTTTTATTTAGATTCATTGATGTCAATATTAGGCTTCCATAACATAAAATTAATCTTTCTTTTTTTTTTTTTCAATAAAAGTTTCCATAAAAGAAAGGTTTTCAAAATTAGAAACTTGATTTTTTAAAAAAAGAGAGGGAATGCAGTGTTGTTAACAAGAAGAGATTCTTGCATGCTATAAAAGATTACCTTTTAAAGTGGTTTGGCCTAACTTAAAGCTTATAACCACTCAAAGCTCTTAAACAAAGAATAGCCATTGTAGAAGGGGGTTATAAGCAAGCACATGAAGCAAGTCAGGACCATATCCCATAACTGAGCCCAGGTGCTTATTACTACACCATTTCAAGTAGACAAGTTTAAAGAGTTGCAAGTTCATAAGCCCACTATCAACATGATACAAGGTTTGGAAAAGTTGCCAGAAACAAATTTGAATGGTTGAGTCCAGGGGATATGTCACTCCCATGATCTGAAAAACAAGGTTGCAATCTTAGAAGAAAAGTTAGTGATATTAGAATAAAGAATTGTGCATACAAAAATGATAATGAGTTATGTGCTTAAGCAGCTTGAAAACTTAGATCTTGGTACAAATAAGAAGTTACAGCCCAAGCATGAGGATCATTCAAGGAAAGAGAAGTCAGGAATGGGTGTGCTAATTAGGAAAGCCTAGAATCAAGATAAGTCTGTTCTCAACAAGAGGAGATGACTTATACAATTCAAGATTCTAATGGCTCAAGTATTCAAGCAATTGAGAGATATAAGACTACTGGTATGTAAAAATCCAACAATATATATATATATATAAGCTAAGGGATTATAACCCCAATGAATGGTGTGAATATCATGTAGGTCAGGTAAGGCATACAATAGAAGACTGCTGGAAACTAAGGCATAAGATGCAAGATTTGATTGTTACCAAGGTTATCCAACCAAATTTTCTAGAGACTGATGGGTCTATGGGCAATAGTATCCCTAACCTAGGGGCATCAAATAGATAACCTCTAACATCGGGTATTGAGGGTTTATTACTATCATTTGATAAGGTGGTTCACTATTTGAAGCAATTGGGTATATCTCCAAGAGATCAATTCAACTAAATGAGCCAAGTTCAAAGAAGTGATAGAAATGGGGGCAAGAAGTGGAAAATAATTTTAGCTCCTGCATTTTAAAGAATAATCTTTCGTTTTGGAGCTTGTAATGGATATAAGTTATTGAATAAAGCAATTTTCATATGCATTTTTGTCTTTGTATACTATAAAGCTAGCTCAATTTAAATAGGGGCATTTTGAACGAGCAAAAATGGATAAAATAAGAACTTGGAACTTAAAATTTTCCACCTAAGGGAATGGTAACACATTATTTGAGAGGTTTAGGATGAAAAGAGGCAAATCATGTCTTAAACACTAACCCTAAATACACACGAGAGAGGAGTGTCATCAAGGTGAGTATTAGGCTCATTCCTTAAAAGAGGCCTGTCTTGAACTTGATACAGGTGTCAAAATGATATTAGGTATTCATTTCATCATCCATAAACACAATTATCTTCTACAAAACCCATTTAAGCCTTTTAAGGATTTTTCTTAAAATTAACCCTACCAAGAACCAAACTATACTAAGGTAGTCAGGAGGTTAGGGTTATCAATCTAGAGAAAAGGAGTAGACTAATATGTGCTTGTTTTAGTTATGCTAATTCATAAGCAAATACTGTCATAGATAGTTCAATTTCTTTAGGATGAAAAAGAATTTCAAACCATATACACCTCACCCAGGCCCATACATTCATTCAAACATTTTAAGCCCATGGATTTTCCTAAACACTACAAGCCATGTACACTTCTCCCAAGCTTATATTCTTTGAACCCATGGTTTTAAGGCTTTGAATCTCATCAAGCAAAAACTCAACAAGGAAAGGTGACTGCCTTGACAAAAAAAAAAAAAAAAAAGAGAGAGAGAGAGAGAGAGAGAGAGAGAAGGAAAAGGAAAAAGAAAGCAAAAGAAAAAAAAAGTGAAAAAAAGGAAGAAAATATTAGCAATGTAGTCACTTCAAAGATGAGTCAAATAAGTCTGAAGTCTAAACCTATGATTGTATCCAAAATCTGAACATTATAAATTCTCAAGCTCAAAAGCAAAGCCCTTATTTTATGGTCCCACCCAATTTATCATCTTCGATGAAACTCTTTTGACTAAAGAAATGGAATTATCTTAAGCAAAATCATGAAACTAGGGCAAGCCCATGTTTAGTTTCTCTTAGGTTCTTGCCCTGTAAACCTAGGACAGATGGTATATAATTTTTTAAAATTAGCTAAAGCACATTGATATCCATTTGCTTAAACCATTGACCAAAAGCCTTACATTGCAAACCTAAAAAAGATCTAATTAATTGACCAAAGTATATCGTTTACAAGACAGGCTACAATTTTGGTAATTGATGTTGAACGAGAAAACAAACTTGTGAGAGTGCAAGGAACTCCACTTAGACCGAACATTTCGAGTAATGATATTTATCCCCTTAATGGAAAATTAAAGAACAGTTGGGTACTTTCTCAAAAACATGAATAGTCATTTATCCCAAGCTTGAAATTAATGCTTCTAAAAAGTTCGAGAATCATGAATTATGCTCTAGGAAACAAGACTAAAAGAATGAGTGATTAACAGGCAAGAGGCAAGTCAACCCCTTAGTTGTGATTTTTAAAGTCTTCGAGACTTTCTTACATGTTAGCAACACAATTTTCTATCAAAGAGTGATTTTTTTTTTTATTTCTTGAAAAAAAGAAGAAACAAGAGAAAAGAAAAAGTACTTTTCAAAAATTATGAAGAGAGATTTCTTAAGAAGAAAAAGTCAAAATTTTCAAAGAATCATCAAAATCTTCAAACTTAAGTCTTGGATCATTTTGTCAAAACTCATCAAAGTCCTTGAAATTCATGGATCACTTGCCCTTTAGTGCGTTATCCATTTCATATAGTAATCTTGGATAGCTTGCTCATTGGAGCATGATCTAATCTTTTCTAGGATCGCTTGCTCAAAGAAGCGCCATCCTATTCCCTTTTGGTTCGCTTGCTTAAAGGAGTGATGTCCTATCTTGTCATATCCTATCTATTCCTTTATATGATCGCTTGCTCATAGGAGTATTGTCCTATCTAGTCCTTTGCTAGGATCTCTTACTTAAAGGAGCGTTGTCCTATACCCTTTGACAATCACTTGCTCAAAGGAGGGCTGTCTTATCTTTGTTAGATCGCTCGCTCAAAGGAGTACTGTTCAATCATTTAAAAGATCGCCTACTCATGAGAGCGTTGTCTCATTTTATCTTTGATAGAATGTTATCTTATCTTATCTTTGAAAGATTTATCCTTTTAAGCAACTCATCCTAAAAGAGATCTATTCTCTTAAGGATACTCAACCTCTTAAGTCGAGACCCCATTTTTTTTTAACAATCAAAGTCCTTACCATGACAATTTAAGCAAGGACTAGGCAAAAATGAATATATCCTTTCGTCTTTTTAGCAAATTTTTTACAAACATTACTACAAAGAAGGGCAACGTGAGCGATGTCGATTGGTTGCTATCTGCAAAATTCTTCATTCCCAAGTAAAATGATCCTAAAAGTCCCTGAAAGAGATATTTAAGATAACCAAAACAAGTTTCTAAGAAATCTTGAAGAGATCTATCCTCTTCAGATCATCCAACAAACCAAAACAAGATATTTCAAAGAGATCTATCCTCTGCGGACCATCCACCAAACCAAAATAGGTTTTTTTTTTTTTTTTAATTTCAAAGATATCTATCCTTTTCAGATTTTCTATGAAATCAAAACAAGAAATCTTAAAGAGATCTATCCTCTTTGGATCATTCACTAAACCAAAACAAGTTTTCTTGAAATCTTGAAGAAATCTATCCTCTTCAGATTATTCACCAAACCAAAACAAATTAATTTAACCCTAATAATTTTTGCCCTATCCTTCCAAGATAGGCACCCTAAACTTTTACTCTATGCTCCCAAGATAAGCCCCCTTAAAACTTTTGCCCTATCATTCCAAGATAGGCAACCTAAACTTTTGTCCTACCCTTACAAGATAAGCCACCACCACCCCCCCCGCCTTAAAACTTTTGCCCTATCCTTCCAAGATAGGCACTTAAAATTTTTAGCCTTATCCTTTCAAGATAGGCTCTTTAACCTTTGCCCTATCCTTTCAAGATAAGCCCCTTATCTTTTACCCTGTTCTTTTGAGACAAGCATTTGTTTGCCCCATCCTTTCAAGATGGGCTGTTATCTTTTACATCAACATCTCAAGACAATATCCTTCATTAAGATAAAACACAATTTAGCTGATCAGTTCAAAGTAGCGTTTGGCAAAAATGGATATCTTTTTTGTCTTTGCACTAAAGTTCTAATTGAACTTTACTACAAAAAGAGGTAGCTATAGATATCTCATTTTTACTCATTTTTTTTTTGTAATTTTATTGAGCTAGAACAATAAATAATAAAAAATATAATAATAAAAATAAAAAAGAAAATTGAAAAAAATAATAAAATAGAACTATCCAGTCCAGTTGAGTCCAATCATATCAAGTTCAGTCGTATTGAGTCAAGTCATTTTAAGTCGAGTCATAGCAAGTTTAGTTGAGTTGAGTCGAGTCAAGTTAAGTCAGATTATTTAGTGTCAAATCGGATAATAGTGAGTGATCAATTTAGTAAATTTTAAGTCGTCGAAAAATTGGGTTTCATTAAAATATTTTAGTCCAATCCAATATAAAATGAATTTTTCATCTAATTTATATTAGGCTAAAATAGACTTAGAATTTATTAAGTGAACAATTGGGCTAAATCAAATTGGATCGGATCAGGCCTGGTAAATAGAAAGCCTAAATTTGGTTATTAGAAACTAAGTCAAATCTTTATCATATTCTTCATATATTTCGTTTGTTAAGATCAAATCCACAATTAAAAGATATGAAAGATTTAATAAGAAGATGTTATAAATAGGAATTTATCAGTGAAGTTTAAGACGGTTTTTCTCACAATCCCCAAACACTTGATCACACTACATACATAACCGCTCACTTACCATACTTGTACTCCATGGTAGCCCCCCACAATCAAACACCGATAGCCCCCACCATCCATACATGCTGACCCCCGTCACAATCAACACACACTGCACACATTAAAGCCTACTGCATGTTGCACACCACATACTGAAGACACGCCACAATCTAACAAGCATAACCCAACACAGCAACCCCTACATATACGAAGCACTACACTACCAACAATAGTCCACAACACTTGATCCACTACATTCTTCATAATCAGCACACTCCTACGCCCACAACACATAATTCCCCAACCTATAGCTATACTACTCCGCAAAATACCTATACGCCAACTAATTGCACATAACACATGCATGCCATTAACAGCCCCTAACCATACATACCCACACGTGCTAATCCCCTAACCACACTTACTAACACACGCTGACCTCCCCCTGACTGCATAGAACACCAAAACACTAGGCAACCTCGACGCATACAATGCACATTGATAGCCCCCCCTGGGCTTACATACACATTGATAGATCCCAATTCATACACACATGTTGAACATCCTCATAAATTTATATGCCCTTGATCGAACACAGCACTCATATGCAATTTGATATGTACTCCACAATTGCCATGCCCACACAATCCAACACACGACACATACGATTCACTGCAATGTATACGATCAATACAATGTCGAGTACATATGACTCGATTCTTTTAGGCAAAAATAAAAATTATCTTTTATTTATTATCTTATTAATTAATTTAATTGTTTTTACTAATTTATTTTCTTTTAGTATAGATTTTTTATTATTATTCTTATCATTATTATTATTTTTATTGTCACATTATTGGATACATAGATAATTGGAATTTTTGGATAAAATTAGTTAGTTGAAAAATTGCATATCCTTTCCCCGAAGATTCGTATCTTCAGCAAAGATACTTATCTAGATCATATCTTCGACAAATCTTTAACGTATCTTGCAGTTAAGATTTAGAGAAAATACGTGTCTATATACATATCTTAATGTATCTTGCAATTAAGATTTAGAGAAAATACATGTCTACATATATATCTTAACGTATCTTGTAGTTGAGATTTAAAAAAGATATGCATGAAAATACGTATCTCAACGTATCTTGCAATTCGAATTTAGAAAATATACGCATCTTAATGGATCTTACATATAGGATTTAAAAAATATAATTTTAACACATAATGAGTTTTTTAAAAAGAAATAATAAAAAAATCTTAACTGGGTTTAAAAAAAAGATTTAGTTAATTAGGGTTTTCTTAAATTCGTGAAATTAGATTTTTCTAGGTTTTTTTTTTTTAAAAAGTGAATGGTTAAATCAATGTAAATTTGGCTCAATTTTTTTTAACTAAAAAATCCACCCACTAAATATTTTATATAAAAAAATTACGTTGGTTTAATCTTAATTAAAGGATACATAGGTAACTTCGAGGCAACCGTCTAAAAAATAAAACTTTTTTTTTTTCAAATTCATAATAAAAATTCATTTTAGTTATATTTTGTATATTTAGGTATATTTTTAGTATTTTTAGAAAATTATAAAAATAAAGCCCATCAATTTTTCTTTAGCTTTTATATGGTGACTTAGTCTTAATAGGTTAACCCCCAAACTAGATTTTTTCTGGTTTAATTTTCTAATAATCATTTTCTTAGAAAATCTACAGATTGGTGGCTAATTTCTTTTTTTTTTTTTACTAACTTAACTAGTTGGTGACTCTAATTTTTTTTAAAACATTTTTTTTTTAAGAAAAATGTTCCCTTAATTTAATGTCAAGTAATTTATATTAAGTGGGTTAGGCTTAATATGGATTAAATTAAGAAAAACTGAAATAGGGCCCAATAAAGGGTTATTGCATTAGTTTTCGGATTAAGGAGCTTGTAATAGCCGCTATTATGAACATCATGTATTATAGAGGGGCCTTCCCACTTTAGTGTAAACTTTGGCGCTAGAATACCTCATCTCACATGCTTTACTGCACAAAGTATAATGTTGCCTTGCTGAAAAGATCTCTTCCTGACCAAGTGATCATAGGCAACACTAAGTCACTACTAGTAACTAGTAAGGTTACACTTGCTAGTGTCTCATTTTTCTTCTAAGGCTTTAAGATCTAACATACATAAGGTGTTGAGTTCTAATTTAGTGTTAAGGGCCAAGCATGCAGAAGGAATCATAATTTCAATAGGCATCACTAATTTAGACCCATATGCCAAAGAGAAAGGTTTTACTTGAGTAGGACCTTGCTTGGAAGTCCTATAAGCCCATAGTGTTAGCAACAGTTTACCATGCCATTCCTTGTGATTTTCATGTACCATCCAACCAAGCACATTTAAGAGAGTCTTCTTTGTTGCTTCTGCTTGGCCATTTCATATTAGGTAGTATGGTGTAGATTTTATATGATTGATATTGTAAGAAGTTAGCAGTTGTTATACATGTGAGTTGATGAAGGAGTTGCTATCATTTTAAAGGATACGCTTTAGGATTCCAAAGCGGCAAATAATATATTCCTTCATAAAATTTCTTACTTCAAATCCCGTTGCATTCTTAAGGGGGATTGCCTCAACCCACTTAATGAAGCATTCAATCCCAATAAGGATCCATATACATCCCTTGGATGATGGGTGTATTAGATCAATTAAGTCAAATGCCCATGTATAAAATAGCCATAGAGTAGTCATGTTATGCAACATAACAGTAGGAGCATGGATTGCATCATCATATTGTTGGCATGCGACACACTTCTTGACAAAATTGAATGCACCATTCTCTATGGTAAGCCAATAGTACCCCATATCAAGTAAGTGGTGGTACAACTTCTTTCCCCTTTGATATTCTCCACCATCTCGAAAGTACGCTTCAGACAATTTAGCTTCTATTTCAAGGGGTGCTATATATCGGAGAGGGTTTCCCATATGATACTTGAATAGCTTACCCTCATGCATTAGATACATTCTTGCTTTATGCTTTACTAACTAGGCATTTATGTAATTTGTAGGCAAGACATTATTTTTCAAGTAACCGATATAAGGGTGCCTCTAATAGCCTGCACTTGCTACGAAGTTGCATTCTCCCTTGTCGAAGAGTTTAACACACTTTAGGTAATTCATTTGTAGCTATGATGCTTCTTTAGACATTGTTGGCTGGTAATGCCCTGCGTACTGAATGTAGCAATACAGGGGTGGCCCTTCCTCTCCATACCAGATCTTGTGGTATTTATCTAACTTCAAATGAGCTTCTTTTATGTAAATACATCGGGATAAGATGCCTTCTAATCCTTTAAAATACAAGATACCATTAATACAAGTGAAGTTCTTCAAGGTTGTCACAAAAGCTGCATTTAAATGTGCTAACTATGCCTTGATAGGAGTACGCCAATCGTCTTATATTTCTTCATCTTCATCTTCAACTACTAATTGTAGAGCCGTACATGGGATGGATTTCTTAATAACTTGGACATTCAAAACATTCTCTATAGTTTGAATGGGAACTTTGGAAGCCAATGTTGCTAAGGTGTCTACATAGTGACTGGTAGACTATATTGTGCTCATATTTCACTTAATTGAATTTGCCGACCAAAGATTGCACGGTAGCCCTATAAGGTGTTAACGCTGGTTCATTGAAAGTAAATTCGCCATTTGCCTACTTGATGATCAAGTTGAAGTCATCGTGGATACACATGTTAGATGCTGTAATGTTTTAAGCAAAAATGAATCCAAGTAGGAGAGCTTCATAGTCAACCTCATTCTTGGTACAAAGGAAGTCTAGCTTGAAAGTTAAAGATATCTCTTAGCCTTTTGTAGATGTTAAGATCACCCCAGCTCCTTGTCTAGTGTTTTGCACTTACTACTCTCCATTTAGCTTTGCTCTCATAGAGTCTTCATGGAACTCTGTAGGGATTGTATCTATGGTAAGAACCCTATGCATCACAGGAAATTGAGCCAAAAGGTTTACTAGAGCCTAAGACTTAATAGCCTTAAGTGGTACAACCGTGATGTCAAATTCCGATAAGAGGAGCAACCATTTTGCTATCTTTCTTGAAAAAGCTGGTCATGACAACAAATACTTTAATGGATTTAAATGAGTGACAAGATTAACTCTATGAGCTAGAAAATAGTGGTGTAACTTTTACATAGCGAATACCCACACGAAGCATTGCTTCTTGTAACCTAAAAATTTCACCTGGCTTCCTTGGAGCGATCGACTCAAGTAGAAGACCGGTTGTTCACTGCTATCTAATTCTTTTGTTAGCAAAGCCCTAATAGACTTATCAATGGTTGTAAATAAAGGATCATTGGCAATCTTTTAACTGGCATTGTCATTATTGATGGGGAGGTGATTATTTCTTTAATCTTCTGTATTGTTTCCTCATAAGGTTGCCCCCATTTAAATGGGGCTCCCCTTTTCATGAGCTATTGTAATGGATAAGAAATTTCTACTAGTGTAGAGATGACTTGCCTGTTATAGCAGACTTTCCCCATGAAGGTCTTTAATTCCCTTGGAATAGTAGGCGAGGGCATGGAACATATAGCCTGCACCTTTGCTAGATCCACATCAATTCCTTTTCTATGAACAATGAATTTAAGGAATTTATGAAAGCCACCCTGAAGATATACTTTAAGGGATTCATACACAATTTATATAGATGACATCGTTCAAAGACCTTCCATAGATGAGCTGAGTGATTAAGTGCCTATCTTGACTTAACAACTATGTCATTAACATAGTCTTCCACGAAGTCATGCATCATATCATGGAATAGGGTAGTTATTTCCCTCCGATAGGTAGCTCCTGCATTCTTGAGTCCAAATGGCATGACCATATAATAGAAGTTTCCCACTAATGTTCTGAAAGCAATGCATTCAATATCTCCAACAACCATTTTTATTTGGTTGTAGCAGGTGAATCTATCCATGAATGAGAATAATTTACGTCCGGTTGTGGCATCCACCGATATGTCAATATTCAATAGTAGGAAATCATCCTTTGGGTAAGCCTTGTTAAGATCGCGAAAGTCTACACAAACGCATATCTGTCCATTCTTCTTTTCCACTAGAACAATATTAGCTAGCCGAGTAGGATATTCAATTGGCTTAATAAAGCCAATTCAAAGTATCTTTTCAATCTCTTCTTATATTTGTGCTTCAATTTTAGGGAGGAAGATTTGTTGTCCTTACTTTATTGGCTTAACCTTAAGTGCAATGTTCAATCACTCCACTAGACTGGGGTTTAATCCTGACATCTCATCATATATTTAAGCGAACACATCCTTGTATTCCTTCGAGAACTCTACTAAGTATACCTTAATCTCTTGCAACAAATTCTTGCTAATGAAGATAGGTTGTAGAGACTCTCCAATCCCGTTAAGTCCTACTCTTCAATCTCTTCAACTTGGGATTCATTTGGTCTTGCATTTGATGAGGGGGTAAGGGGTAGGTTTCTTAAACTTGTATGGGATTTGAAGAAGATAAAAAAGCCTCCTTAGATCCCTAAGATTATCATAGGCAGTATGCCCTTCACCCTTCAACCTTGACAATACTTTCTATCTCTTCAGCTTTTCTTTACTTCTTCTTACCCTATGGGGCCTCACATTCTTCTATTTTTCTTTTGTTATCTTGGGTCTCCTCCCATGTGGGCAATGGTATGCCAGAGGGTTTGGCAATGGCAGTCTCTCTATCTTCAACATACTCATAGAAGAACCTTAAGTTGGCTAGATAAGTCTTGTTTTGTTCAAATAGGTTCTTTGTAGTTAGAATGAAGATATCTTTACCCTTCCAATGGACATTGCATTAGTATTATGTTGAGGGTATGGGGTTATGATAGTGCAACCACTTCCTCCTAACCAAAAGATAGTATGATACAAGCGTATTGATTACATGGAATCGTATAGATCCCTATATGGGTCTTGCTTTAAAGTCTACATTAACATACCCTATTATGTCTGTAGTTGTTTTGGTTAAGTTATTTACTATAATAAGTTGCTTCATTAAGCGTTAGTTATCTATCCTTACGGCCTTAAATGTAAACATTTGCATAATGTTTATGGAAGAGCCATTGTCTATAAATATCCTCTTAATGGGATGACCATTAAGCATACTCTCTACATAAAAAGGACAGCTATGATTAAGGTTCTTTCCGCACATGTCTATGTTTGTAAAGAGTGTCACATTCTCATGTGCATTGGCCAACCTTTGTACTGGCTACGCTATACTGACTTCCCATATTGTCTCTCAAAAATCTAAGTAAGTACAATCGCTGCTACAAGTCGTGCATTTTTAGCAAATCCCAATAAATCTAAAGTTGGAAGTCTTCATTAAGGTAGTAGCCATTAATGGGTGTGTTCCTTGGTTAGTTTCTATTACCGCTTCCTTCTCTTCATGTGCCTCAACTTATGGCACATCTCCTTCTTCTTGTCTCAGATTATGACAAACAACATTTGCAACACCTTGTTAGGTGTTATGTTTCGAAAGTGGATTGCTGCATACATCATTATTCTCTATGATAAGTTTCCCATTATGAATCATGTCATTAAATAGCTTCTTTAGTTTATATCACTATTTAGTTGGATGACCCACAGTCTTATGATATCTACAAAACTTAGGGTCATTCTTTTCTTTTGCAGTTGATAAACGCTCTGCCCTTGGGAGCTTTATATTCCAATCCCATAACCACTAGTCAAGTACAACATATACCTTACCTATCATACATGGGAAAAAGATAGCCGATGCAAAGCCTCGTAAACTATCATTTCTTAGCTTTTTACTGTCTCTAGAATTTTCTCTTCGAGTTAAGCTAATAGATGTTGCTCATTTCTCAAATCTTCCACCTTTTGTCTATTGTCATACAACAAAATTGTTGGTTCTTCTCATAGTCTTGACAAGTATGGAGAAAGAACACAAATTAAAGTTTCCAAGTGGATGATGTATTTAATGAACACACCTTGAATGCAAATCTTCACCAATTCCTTTTCATCACATACATCTTGGATGTCCAAGGTGTATTCTTTAAAGCACTCTATGTAATCTATCAAATATTATTTTGGGTTTTGTCGTGTTCTTCCTATGTCTATAATCTTGACCCGTTCTTAAGTAGAGAAGAATTTCTATAAGAAAAGCTTGCATATAGTTCCCCATGAATCAATCGAGCCCAAAAGGAGGATGACATACTAGGTGTATGCTTTCTCTATCAATGATTTAGAGAATTCTCTAAGCTTCAAGTCATCATCAAGCCAATAAGGCTCTAAGGTTTCAATAAATTTCAATACGTGTTCCTTCACACTTTCCTTCTTGCCATTGAATAATATGAATTTAGGACTTACATAGTTCTTAAGATATAGCTTTGCTACGATTCATTGATGATATGTGAGTTTTATCTCTGGTACTCTCATAGACAACCTAACTTGTATTTCCTTTATATAACTATCTAAGTCTTCCCTTATTATAAAGGAAGTCCTTAGAGTAGAAGTGTGGACACAGGTAGCGAAGCAGCGGCATAATAAGCTTACTCACTTTATATAACTATCTTGTTATTCCTCATCATTTGTTCAAATGTATGATTAAAACCTAACTAGGAATAATATGAATTAAGGATATTATTCAAGAAGAAGTTTATCAAACTCTGAAGCAAATAGATTCCTAGAAAGTACCAAGAAAGGTTGACTTTTATGTCTTTTTTCTATAAAAACGATGGATTCTCATAAAGCATGAAGTGAGTAAGCTTATTAAAAGCTACTATTACGAAGGATCAACTCTAAGGTATCTAAATCAAACTCAAATATGCCTAATACCTAAACGAATGGGAGTAAGTATAGTAAAAGATCTTAGGCCAATTGGTTATGCAATACATTATAAAAAATTATTACAAAATTACTAATGAATAGACTTCAACCTTTACTTAATGACATTATTCATCAAGCTCAAGCTATCTTTATAAAAGGCCAAAAAAAAAAAAATAGATAGTATTATGTTGGTAAATGAAATATTGAATAGCTTTCAAAAGAAAACTGGGAAAAAAAGATTAAATGATGATTAAAATAGATCTTGAAAAAGTTTTTGATATAATAGAATGGGATTTCATTCATTGGGTGCTTCATAATCTTAACTTTATTGTAAGATGGACTAAGTTTATTAATTCTTATATTACCATAACTTCTGTTAAAGTCTTAGTAAATGGTTATCCTTTAAATGCTTTCCAACTAAGATAAGGCGTCAAGCAAGGTGATCCCATCTCACCTTACCTCTTCATACTTAGTATGGAAATATTCAGTAGATTAATAGAAAGACAAGTCAAGCTAAGAACATGGTAGGGATTTCAGCTCAAGGGGAATGAACTTTACATTTCTCACATTATTTTTGTGAATGATCTAGTCCTTGTGGCAAAGGTAGATCAAGCAAACACCCTGTGCATTAAGGAAACTTTGAGAAATTTTTCAAAGCTATTAGGCCTTAAACTAAATCCTCAGAAATCCTCTGTAATATTCTCTAGAAATACTTATAGAGAGAAAAAATAGAGAATTGCATAAATTTTGGGAATAAAGAAAATTGAATCCTTTAGAAAGTATTTACGTTTTCCTTAGCATGATGGAAGAAAACCAAATGCAATTTAGTTAAATGAAATTACTGAGAAAGCACACAAAAAATTATTTAGGTTGAAGGCAAGGCAATTAAGAATGTAAGGAAGGATAGTCGTTATCAAATTTGTCCTATAAGCTTTGCTAACACATCATATGCAGGTGGCAAAGATTCTATAGAAAACACTACACAAGTTAGTCCAAATAATCAAGGATTTTCTATGGAATGTGACTAATGGTACTCATAAAGTTCATTGGATAAATTGGTCAAAAATTTCAAAATCAAAAGAGTTGGGAGAACTAAGGCTTATTGACCTATTCAAGAGAAATTAAGCTTGTTCTCATAAAAGATATTAAGAATTTAAAACTAGACATGTTGCTGGGCATAACTTATTAAAGCCAAAAGCAAAAAGATAAAACATAGTTAAGATGTTCCCAAGGTATAGTCAACATCACATATAGTTAAGGAATTATACGTGAGGTGTGAGTGGTTTAACAAAAATGGCATGGTTATATTAGGGAATGGTAGAAATATAAGCTTTTAGGAAGATAAATGGGTAGGTAACCTGACCATGAGGTAAATAATTCAAGGCCCTTTAGACTACAATGCCTCGAAGTTATCTTTTGTAGAGTGCTTAATAAAACCTTACAATGGGATGATAATAAGTTAGGTTTTGAGTTCTCAAATATTCTTATCCTCCATATAAGGCATATTGTATTACATAACAAGCATGATGAAAAACGAGTTCTACTAAATTCAAGGAATTTAGTCAAACTCATACATATTTATAAGCAATTAGAAGAGGAAGAGGGAGCATATAAGGGTACTTAGGCTTGGATTTGGCATTGAATTTATCTACTTCAAATTAATCTCTTATTTTAGAGAATTAAGCATGACAATTAAGCTAGATGCAAGCTGTCTAAGATGTGGAGACATATAAGAAAATCTCAAACATACTTTCTTCATGTGTGAGAAAATATAGAGTATAAGCAATATGTGGTAAGATAGAGACACAAATGACCCAAATATTCAAGACAACATCTTAAGTTGGGTCAACCTTAATTGCCAATTAAGAGAAGGGACTTAGCGTAGAAACATCCTCCAAAAGCATTCACTTATTCATGTTGTGGATGCTATGATTTCAAAGAAACCAAGCCTTAGCTCATCATAACCTAATAAATTAGGACAACCATGAACTCATTAAGAAATTAAGTCATGAGTACTGGTCCCAAATGAAAAAAGAAAAGAATTTTATAAATTGGATATACTATAGCCAAAATGGATCCCTCTACAACCACATTGGATAAAATTGACTACTAATGGGCCAATTAATAGCCTTAAAAAATAAGCTTATGTAGGTAGAGTTATATGAGATTCTGAAGAAAAGTGGATGGGGGTTTCACTATTAAGTTATGCAAGATTGATATTATAGTTGTGGAAATCTGGGCCATCTATTATGGTATTTCCCTTTGTTTGCAAAAAAACCTCATAAATGTAGAGATTGAAATAGACTCAAAGATTGTAGAGCATCTGTTATGAGTCATTGAATTCTCAAAATTGAAATATAAACATGTTTTATCAATTTGCAAGGAAAATGTTTACTAATTGGACAAAGTAAATGGCGAATTGGATAGAAAATTTTGCACGCTTACAGTAGGAACCCTATTGCATCTTTGATGAAATGCCTTCCGAGAGCTTGAAAAAAATTTTGGGCTAAGACATATCAGGTTATGGAATTATGAAAATCAAAAGAAGTAGAAGAAGGAAACCTTCATGTTTTAAATAAGATGACTATGGTTATTAGAGGTATGTAAAGGGGTTTTAATCAATGGGGTGGCCCATTTTACTTGCTTAAAAAGCGGGTTAGGATCAACTATTTTTTGCTCGTTTAAAAAGCAAGTCGAATAGGATCAACTATTTTTTCCTCGTTTAAAAAGCGAGTCGAATAAACGCGATCTATTTAACCTGCAGGCTAAAGTGAGCTAGTTTGGATTGACTCATTTAGCTCACTTATGCCTTTAGACCACAGGCTAGCTCATTAAACCCGCTAAAAAAATAGATTAAGGTTAAGTATTTTTATTCTATTTAAAAAGCGAACTCAATGAACTTGACCTATTTAACTTATAAGCTAAAGTGAGCTAAATCAAGTTGGCCTATTTAACCCATTTGAGCATCTTTAGTTAAGGCTAATTAGGGCATATTTTGATGTTGTATTTGGATTTAAGGTTCAAATTGCTTTGTTTCATATGAGTATGACTGTTTGTATGTAAACTGGCTACTTTTTTCTTATTATTAATGATAATCTATGTTATCATAAAAACAAAAAGAAAGAATTCATGGCCATAAGCTTAGGCAATGTGTTCACAAAAATAATTACAAGAATTTTAGTTTGAGATTGAATGAATTCTTGCCTTCTCTTCTGGTTGCAAATTCAACTGAATTTATTAAGTGTAGTAGTAGTATATTGGAGGATATCGCAGTAGTCCAAAATCTTCTTCCGTTAATAGAAAAGAAAGTAGGAGGTAAGATGATGTGAACTAAACCTCAATTCGGGGCTTAAAATCAAATCTAAAGCTTAAAGAAAGTAAAGTTTGTACTTTTAGAGATTTTGTAGTTATATATACTATAAATTAAAGGGATATGGATGAATTTAAGAATTATATATTATGCAACGAGTCTCAAAACTAACTAGATTAGTTAAATCAATGATGAATATAATGTGCGATCAAATAAATAAACCTCTAGAAAAATATCCGCGTATCTTAATCAATGTGGTTGCCACAATCTCGTAAGAAATTGATAAGAACAAGTTGTATTTGCTATGATCGTTGGCATACACACCCATTTTTGTCCCTTTATTTAGCTTAGCATAGTTTTTGAATAAAAAAAAAAAAAAAGAGAGAGAGAGAGAGAGAAAAGAAAAGATTACTAAGACAACTAATTGTAAAGTGAAAAACGTAAAAAATGGTGGAAAAATAAAAAAATTTTGGAAAAAAAGAAACCAAAATAATAAAATCAGAAAATGAAAAACAATGGGAAATAGCATATGCTTTTGGCGTGAAAGCATTTTTTTTTTTTTTCTTTGGGTAAGAATGAATTTTTTAATTTCATGTGCATGGACAATTTAATGGATTTTGAGCTTTTATGAAAGTTAGAAGTTTATAGATATTAATTTACCTTGGCTTGTGTTTAACTCATTCACTCATATGACTGGGAAATAATTTTTAAGCTAAGTTGGGGTCCTATGCTATATTTTGATAGGCCCCCAATTTCTAAATTTACAAGAAAATGAATTTCAATATACAATCACGTGCAACTTTGAGTCTAAAATTCCATTAAATGGACTCCATTCTAAGAACTGATTTTTACACGTGCACATCAATAGCTGGTAGCCCAACTGGTCAGGTGAGTGTTTGGAAGATAGGGAGTACAAGGTTTGATTCTTCACTTAGGTTTGCATTTCGTTTAAGCCCAGCCCAAGCCATTTTCTTATCTTTAAATTGAATAAGCGTACATTACACAACAAGAAGAATGAAATGGCTCAGTAGTAAGAAGAGGTGCATGAACTCAAAGTTACGAGTTCAATTCTAAAATGGGGCATTGCATCCCCTTTCTTTTACGATCCCTAACATATTCGTTGACATAGAGCGTATGGTCTTCACGCACTCCCCGTCTTCCTCCTTTCAACCTTTTATTTTGGAAAAATACAATAGGAACCAAGATTAAAAGATCCAAAAATTCTTGAATTCTAAGGTTTCTAACTTGAATCTAACATTAGATGTATAAATGGGACTCATTCTAGCTTTGGAAAATTGAAGAAATCTGAACCAACATTGCTCAAAATTGAAAGAGATCTTTGTTTGTCTCTCCATGAAAAAAATTGTATGAAACTCACTCTTTATAGATTTCATGGCTTTTTTTTTTTTTTTTTTGGGCTAAATTTGAACGATTTCATTAATATCTAAAGTTTCCATTCAACTAAACACCAAAAGTCTTTGATTAATTTTTTGGAAAACACCTAGGAATCTTGTCAAATATAGAATTCAAAATCAAAGCTTACAAGGTCCATTGTACTACCTCAAATCGCCACTTGCTGCCCATGATCAATTATGGCCACCCTTAGTGTTATCTTCTCCCCGGAATGCAATCTGATAAAGTAAGAGCCATGCTATTGATATGCATAAACCTTAAAGTGTAATTTACGAACAAATATACTGGTTTGCATGTATAGTAATAAGAAAAAAAAAAAAATGGTGAGATAAGGTCATTCCCACTAGTATTGGATACTAACTACCAATTATATAAGCACTATTTTTAGCTAACCAATCCAATTATAGCTTTCAAAATAATAATTAAACTATACTAATAAAACTAACTTACAAGGCAAAAAGATATACGAACCAACTAGATAGGATATTTATAAGGTTATCATTTAGAAATTTTACATATACCTCTAGTATATATCAGGACTAATTATTTGAGCTTTTATTTGATTCTAAAGGTTCCCTTCCCTTTTTAATCTTGCTAATCTTATTTATGACATTAACTTCCCTTTCAAGTTGCCTAATTCATATATATCAGCTTTGCAAAAGAATTTCTCTTATAAATACAAATACCCTAATTAAAAACAATTAACTACATTCTCCTATATCAAGTTAAACAATCTTTTCTTTTTTCTTTTTGATAGGTAAAGTTATTCAATCTTATTTACATTAAGTTCGTGAATCCTATATTTAATCTAATCAATGTATGTCCATATCATAGTCAAACTAAATCTGTTTCAGTTTTCTTATAAATTTTCCATTTCTCTCTGGTCTTTCAAATTCTAATTTATAAATGTGGTACAAGCCTAATCATATATTCAGATATCATGAAAATCGAATAATAAAAATATAAATAATTAAATAATAACATATAAGAGATTTATGATGAAACTTGCCCATCAAACCATCTCAAATCCTGCAAAATTATTTAATTCATACGGAATAAAAGTACGTCACAAAGATAACAAGAAACATGAATTTGATAAACAGCAAGAACTTAATAAGTAAGAGTCCATCTTCTACTCCGGCGTCGGACAGTGGGTTGCAAGTGAGGGTCATTGAGCTTGATTGCACGACTTCGGTTCCAACTGCTTGCTATGTCTGGACCGTGGCTTCAACAGTGGATGGGCTTAAATGTCTTCTCCTTTCATATGTGGAAATCGGCTTGAAATGTTGGATGGTGACTTTTTGTTCATGAATGTAAGCTGATACACGTGCAGGCCGTTAAATTTGCATGGATCTTTAACATCAAATGGCTAGGACCATTACAAGCTTCAACTTTTGACGTATGATGGACTTCATACTTTCCAAACGTGGGCTTCGATTTGCATTTGCTTCATGGATTTCAACGTGGAGCTAGCCTGACCGTGTTTATCTATATGAAAGCGGGCATGGCTTTCTTGGTCCCTTTTTCATGTCATTCTTATACTGTAACATCTGATAGTAACGAGGCTATAATAATGAGAAGTTTTCGAAGTCATCACTGACCCCAGAATCTGAAAGACTACATACAGAATAGGAGTTGCTAATAACCGATTTTTAGTTTACAAACAGCATAAGTATTTACAACAGATCTGTATTATTCTAGACTTTACAGTTTATACAGTTGTAATCATGTAATGTATAAACAAAATCAGTATAACTAGTAAAGAAAGAAGCAAATGGGGATATCATTTTACCCTAGAAAAATACTAAGCCTTAGGCTAAGTTCAGTGATCCTTTTCATCATCACACAAATCTCTTGAGATTTATCCTTCATCCATCTATTGCCTTGCAAACAAGAACACTTAGGGTTAGTAAGTTTTCATACAATAAACAGATCAAAGCAAACAAAGTTTATTGGAGAGTTCTAGTAATACAAATCTACAAAGTAATAACAATTTTCATAAGATTCTATTTCATACATAAGGTTTCTTCGAAACCCTAATTGATTTCAAGCACAAGTAAGGAAAAGAAAAAATAGAGAAAAGGAGAGAGAGTCGTACGTGATATTTTGAAGGAAGTGTTTGGAAAAAGTTGAGCAATATTGCATACTTAGAAGACTTGAATGACATTGTTCAGTAAAGTTGAGAAAAGTGAGCTTGGGCTTACCTATGGGCCTAACAATTGGTGCTCTCTTCTTGTCTTTATTGCATTACCGCCACGGCCGATGATACTCGAAGTATTTCTACTTTACAAGAAAAGGTACATTCTTTGGAATCTCAATTGACTCAAGTTTTTTTCTAAAATTGATACTATGGGAAACATGATCAAAGAGATTAATGATAATATCAAGAACATGATGTAAACTTTTAAAGTATATTGTGAGAATTAGACAACTACTTTACCTCATTCTCAACATAATCTGTTATTATCATCTTCTCATAACAAAGGGGAGTCACTTGTATACAGTAAAATTATTAAAATGGATTTTCCTAGATTTTTTCGTCAAGACCTTGAGTCATAGATATTCAATGTTAATCAATTTTTTTTAGTATCATTATGTTCCTTCTCTTAAAACACTTAAAATGGCTTCATTTGCTATGGAAGGAGAAGCGCTTAATTAGTTTCAATGGTTTTCTACTAATAATATGTTTTCTATGTAGTTTGCATTCCTTCGTCTTTAAAACTACATTTTAGACCCTCTTTGTATGAGGATTTTCAAGGCAAGTTGGTTAAATTGGTGCAAATGGGATCTGTGGCTCAATATCAAAGTGAATTTGAGGCTCCTTCCAATCAACTAGTAGGATTATCTGATCAATTGCTGACAAGTTGTTTTATTTTAGGGTAAACCTCTATGTTACAAGTAGAAGTTTTAGCAATAAGACCTAATTCCTTATTAGAAATGATAAGCCTTGCCAAATTGCATGAAACTGAACTTCAATATTATCGAGCCTGGTTTTTCATCCTTTTAGTTCTTTTTATAAAATTAGGTCTTCTCTACATCGATCAATATTAAACTCTTACCCATTTAATACTAGCCCTCAACTAGGACTTAAAGAAAACCGTTTTTTCAATTTAAAAAGGGATTGGAGTCGCTACCCGACTGAAGTCAAGAAAAAAAGTTAAGTTATAACCAATTTGGTGGATTGGCTATAACTCAGTTACTAGTCTATCGATTAAAAAAAAAAACAATTTGTAAAACGATTTTTTTGAAAACTAGAAATTTAGGTCCGGAGGCTAGTTTATTAAACCCTAAACGAGTACGATTTTTTAACATTTCGAATTTAACTTTGCTTTTCAAATATACCCTTTTTAATTTCTAAAAACATCTAATTATGATACATGCGACTAAATTGATTAATTTATATAAATATCTAAAAATAGAAAAAATAAAAATTTCCATATTTTAAGTCGCCTTATACTTGCATACAAGTGCCTACATACCCACTATTGGGAATCAGACTTCCGTAATTCGTTTATAAAAAACTTTAGTGGGTGGTTTGATTTTAATTTTTGAAAAATAGTTGCATTTATGTTTTTACCTAGTTCAATTTATTCAAAAAAAAAATTCTTTTAAAGGGTCCTAATTGGTGTTTTATTTTTGGAAATGCTAAAATAGTCCTAATTTGGAAAAATGTTTATTTATTTTCACTTATTTTTAAAAAACTTAATTTTTTTAATTGTAAAAACAATTTTTGTTTACTAACCTATTTATTTATTTTTATTTTTATTATATTATCTTATTTATTTTATACTTATTCGATCTATTTCTACTAAAATAAATAAATAAACTACTTTCTTTCTTCTTCTTCTTCTTTCTCTTTTTGTTTTTCTTCTCTTTCTTTTTTCTTTTTCATTATCTTTTCTTTTTTTTTCTTTTTCTCATTTATAACGTTTACAAATAAACAAATGAATGAATAAATAAATAAATAAATAAGAAAAGAAAAACCAGGTCAGCTTGAATTGGCTTTGGATTGGCTCGGACAGCTCGAATTAGCTCACTTTGGCTCGGATCAACTCATTTCGGCTTGGATCGACTTGCTTCAGCTTAGAGTCGGCTCGATTGGCTTGTGAAATTCGATGGTAGTGGTTTTCGTCAACAAACACCGTAGGGGATGCTATTCTAGAGAAAAAGGAATTATACTAGAGAGAGAGGAATTGTACTAGAAAGAGAAAACTTCGATTTTTGTTTTTCTAAAGTGTTTCAAAGTTTTCGTTCTGTTTTGAAAATGAAGAGTAGACCCCTATTTATCGATATCATGGTCATGTTAAGGATGGAAAAAATTAAATGCAATATGATTTTCTTCCAATTTTGGTTTGGACGAACTTGGACAATTTGTGGTGCCACATACATAGCTGCGTGTATATGAATGTGCTGAAGTATGTCGGAGTATATCTACCATACTTAGAAGTAAGTTAGCAAATGACATGGCGATGACGTAACCCGTGACGTGGCGGTGACGTATAAAAGATATATTTTGCACCTTTCCTGGATTGAACTCAAGATCTCTAAGTTATATGTAATATCAAGTCCAGATGCTTATCCAGCTAAGCTATTAGTTTTACCTTATTCATATATGTAATTAATTGCATATATGAATCAAGTTAGCTTGAGCTAGATTCAAATCTAAGCTTAAAACCAACAATATTTTATTCAAAACTATTGAAATTAAAATTATATTTTATTTAAATAACCTAAAAATTTATTATTTTGTAAATACCCTATTTTATTTTGTGACTTTTCAAATTTCTTATTTTTTTTGTATTTTTTCTAAATTTCTTATTTTTTTTACTTTTTCCTATTTTCATATTTTTTTTATATTTTTCTAGAACTCCTATTTTTTATAAATTTCTTTATATTTGGGGTTTTTTTAATTTTCTTTTTTTTTTTTTGAACTTTTCCTAATTTAAGACCCTATAACCTAAATTTGAAAAATAAAAGGGGGGCAAAAATTAAGTATCTATAAATACCTCACCCAACTTCCTCCTCAAAATCACCAACCTTTTAAAACAAAAATTGTCCATTTCAAGTCCAATCCTTCTTTCAAATGAACCTTTCACCACCAAATAAATTAGAAAACAAAACCACACCCAATTCCTCTATCTTAAAGAAAAACTTGCCATCAAATGTACGTCTGTTGCTAGACTTGCAAAAAGAAGGGAAAAAAGGTTTTGCTATAACTGTGATGAGAAGTTTCGTAAGCGTCACATGTGCAAAGCTAAGTTCTTAATGATGCTTGAGCTAAATGATGCTAGTATTACATAAGAGGAAGATCATGTTGAGGAATGTAATCAAATGCTAATTGATTTCAAGCAAGAGTTCGAAAAAGAAAGGATAAAGAGAAGGAGATAAAGTCATACCTAATATTTTGAAGGAAGTGTGATAGGGATAAGCAATTGGACCCCTAACCTAATCTCGAGCTCGAGGGCTTTAAGGCTTGATAGAGCACATCCTCTCATCCTAACCTACAATAGGAGCTGAGATAATCCTTATTGTCGACTTACCAAAAATGCTAAGCCGAGCAACTTTGCACCTGACACTAATTAAATACCGACCCAAGTTATACTCTACTAACAGCTCAACCAACTTGCCCATCAACTTGACCATATCTGTTCTAAGTTGCCTTAATCACCTCCGAGCTGACATTACCCTAGAGACTTTACAGATCAACTCAACATCAATAGAATCTGACAATACCTTTTTGCTTGCTCCTATAGAGGCTTTTCTATTCAATGTCAGCCACATGTCCCAACCATCCACGTAAAGGAATCTACAAAGGAAGTGTCTATACTGTAAATTTCTTTTATGCCATTATCCATTTCTTGTATTTTGCTTAATTTAGACCATACCCTTTTTGTCTTTTCTACATTTGACAAGCTGCCCTAGATTTGTAGGTATAAATACATTTGTATATTGTAGCTGCATCATCCATCTAGACATTATTATTATTGAACATTTCTGAACATTTTATTTTGGTGTTAAGATTCTTGCTTACTACTTCTCTAACTCTTATTCTAACCCTTAAGTAAGACCACAAGGCAAGTGACCTCATTAAATTAACCCATGTGTCATATCAATCTGATTCATGAGTCTACAGAAGTTCTTTTGTACATCGTACCCTTAAGATCATTCGTAGGTATTACTTGGTTTTTCTTCTCTATTTCGCACATTAACTAACTTACATTTGAAGCTTTCAATAAGCCTAAACTCATCTTCAATACTGTTATCCTTGTTTGCTCTTAGCACAGTGTATCAAAGCATTTAGAATAAGTTAAGCAATGTTGCATTCTTAAAAAACTCGATCAACATCATTTGATAAAGTTGAGAAAAGTGAGAATAGGCTTGCTTATAGGCCTAACATATACTTAAATTAACATATATATGCATTTTTTTTTCTTTTGAGTCTTAAAATGAAATTGGCTTTGGATAACAACTAGTCTTTTTTCTTACAATTAGGTTTTTTCTTCAAAGTAGGGAGTTTAAATATGAATTAGGGTATTTCTTTAAATTAGGGTTTTCAAATATGTATTAGAATTTTCATCATAATTAAGATTAAAGAATAAAAATTAAGGTTTTCTTCATAATTGGGGCTAAAGAATAAAAAAATGGCTTATAATATAATTAGGGTTTTATCATAACTAGGTTTTCACCTAATTAGTATTTTTCTCATAATTAAGATTTTGCATAATTAAGGTTTAAAAAATTATTCTTCTCATGTAATTTGAGAAAAATTGGAAATAAGACTAAGCTTAAATAATAATAAACAGGTTTTTCTTGGGAATCTATATAATTTAAATAAGGACCCTCTAACTATCCATAACTACTATTCGTCTCCACCATATAATTAATATATTTAACGTATATGATTTACAAATATCTATATTATAATAATTTTCGATCTCTCTCTCTCCATCTCATGACGGTTTCCATTCTCCTCTCCCTTTTCCTCCTATCTTCTCTCTTTCTCTCTCTCTCTCTCTCTCTCTCTCTTTTAAATTTATACTTTCTATTCCTTTTTCTTTTTTAGTATGTTAAAAATAACTTTATTTGTTTCACTTAGGATTTAGATTCATGGTGGTGTATCATTAACAATTCATTTCCACTAAATATGAATGGAATAACTCATAAATTCTTGAAATCTTCAAGGTGTTTGAGGCAACATAATCTAATATCTCTACTTTTGGTTATAATATGTTTAAAGTACTTATTTAGGGTTTTGACCATTTAAACAAATCCCATATACATGTTTAGGGGTCTTAACCATTTAAACGAAATATATATGGATTCCAAAATTTAGAAAGCAGTATTCTATAAGTTAGGATACGAATAAAGTGTCGTACCCATTCAACACATACCCACACCCACTCTCCCGTAGAATCTCTTAATCAAGGAGTGAAAATTCTCAGCTTAGAAAGAGAAGAGTAGGTTTAGTTTTCTTGAGGTTTCAATATGGGGAATACAAGGAAGAGCCAGTGTTGAACTCTACTTAAGAAAGAAAGTTAGGTGTTGGAATTACCTTATTAGCCCTAGTTTTGAATAAATTTATGAGGAATTCTAATTATTCTTTCTTAAAATTTATGAAATATAAAATGACCTTTGGCTTTCACTTCCACTTGAAGTTTTAGAATAACAAAGGTTGAAAGAAAATTACTTAATTCACTTCAGAGTTAGTAAAAGGACCGTCACGGATCTTAGACGAAACTTATAAATAGCCTTGCATTGAAGATATCATTTTTAATTTCTCATAGTACAAGGTTAGTTTAAGACTAGACTTGTTATAGTAGTATAATATCGTAATTAAGCGAATATGGAAACAACGGCAAATTATTGGCCTTAAGTACATTAACCCACTTGAAGTTTGTGGAAAAATAAATTTTAGGTTTTTCGATCATGATGTTGCAACCACAATGAGTACCTTTTCTTTTCCACTTATATTAATACCATGGCTATTGGAAGCAATTTTGTACTTCTAAAACTTATTAAAGGTATCAATATAATCAACTAAATTATTCATGTACATGTCAAATATGTCTTTCTATATTCAATTGTCGGCTGTTGGTTGTTTATAAAATAACAAACTTGTTATCATATTTTAATCAAATATTATTTTAAATAATCAATGGCCCTTTTTTTTTTTAACAATATTGCAAAATGTAACTTTGGCAAGAGAAAAATTTAAACCTAATTCATTTCATCAGAGATAAGTATTTATATTAGTAGATTATAATAATCTTAACAAATGACCAATGACCTAGTCAACTTAAAAAGAAAGAAAGAAAGAAAGAAAGAAAGAAAAAGAGAAATATACCTTGCATTTGATATTTGCATTAATAGAGTTACAAATTATTAGTAGATGGTTTAGTGAATGATTAGCAGCGCCCACTTCTTAAAGTAAAAGGGAGAGAAAAACAAATGTTAACGCCTAATTGACCATTCAAGAACTTTTTAAGGGTAAACATTAACGTGCCTTTGGTGCTATGTATTAATTAAAATTGATTTTAAAAAAAAAAAAAAAAAGAGAGAGAAAGGAACGAGCTACTATCTTTCAGGCTACCAAGACTAACTAAAGCCAAATCATTTAAGAACCTTCATCAACAAAGTTGCTCCAGTTCATGAAGAATTCATAAATCTACATTACATAAGTATCCCGAAAATGTATAAAGATAATGAAAAATGGCATTATACAAGTATAAAAACTATGCTAAACCTGTTGTCCATCTTCATTCTTTTCTTTTTTCTTTTCAATAATTTGCGACTTCAAAGACCCATTAATTGGAGAGGAAAAGTGGCATGACACAAACCAAAACTCTTTTTTTATTTTTTATCAAAAACACTTTACAAGAGTTAACCTTTTTTGGCATGAAAGATATCATTCACTTGGCAAAGTTTCATAATGAAAAGGGAAGTCGAAAGCATAATTATACTCTCAATTAAGGAAAAAAATTAATAAATTAAATTTGAAAATGTACAAATCGGCTTTCATGGCACGATTAAAAGATTGTTACAAAAGTCTAATAAATCCAACCAATCAAAACAAAACGGCCAACAATTCAAGGTCCCGCTGGAGCTAGACTAAGGTGCAAGTCTAAGCCTATGGATTCATCAAAACTGGGCCCACCACCGCTCCCTTTCGAGAATTTACTCAAAGAAGGCCCATCAACGATGACCCTACCATTAGGCCGCCCGTATACTGGAGAACCGCCCACTGTGATTGTCGACGAATCCCCTACATCGCTACCATATGTTAAGCTCGCTGGACCTCTGCCACCAGAACTCGGAAAAACACAACCATGAGACACGTGGAAAGGCGGTGCAGTGCGTGGCACATAAACCCATGAAGGGGATGCCGGAGCACCTGCAGGTACAACCACCGGGCCCGCACCAGCTGGCTGGAGGAGGTGAGGTGGTGGAGCAAAGGCGGAGATAATAGGATTCCGGACGAAAGATACGGCTACGTTTCGGGATGCTTGCATTTGGGCACGTTTAAGCTGCTGCCTTTCCTTTTTGTGGGCGTTCTGGTGGCCTCCTAGGGCTTGTGAGTTAGCGAATTCTCGGCAACAGTACTGGCACTCGTACTTACGGTCACCGGATGGGGAAATCCCACCGGAGATGGTTGCATCCGGCGACTCAGATGGCGTGGTGGTGTTGGTATTAGTGGTTGTTTGGTCGTTTTCTTCGTCGTCGGAGACGTGAAAACCGAAGAGTTTTAATCGTGTCGTGTTTGAGGTAGGACTTGACTTGGGTTGATATTCTAGCTCTGCCATATATAATTCTATATACGTGTGTGTGCGTGTGTGTGAGAGACAGAGAGAGAGAGAGAGAGAGAGAGAGAGAGAGAGAGAGAGACGAGAGAGCACTGGTACAATGCAAGATAGATGTCGCATGTTATGGTGGTAAATATATAGAATAAAAAGCAATAAATAATAACAATAATTACAATATGCATAGGCATAGACACAGTAGAAGCTAGCTACGGATTTAAAATAAAAAAAAAAAAGTTTATTTAAGTTGGGACAGGTGACGATATGATAATATATAATGTATAATATGTACATATATATATATATATATGTAAATGTATGTATATATTATTATTATTATTATTATTATCTTAAAGAGATGAGAGAAATTAGAAGGAAAGGAGCAAGTGCAATCAAACTGCGAAAGGAGGTGGTGGGCCCAAGGGATTGCACTTGTCTCCGCAATTCTTTCTTCCTGGCTTACTTTCCATTGTCTCATCAAATGCTTTTCATTGGCTATATATTATTCAAATTTATAAGTATGTATTATTATTGGTCCTACAGTAACAAAATATATATACAAAGGTGTCTTGTTTATGAATGATCCACCGTACCCACAATGTGATGCATGTGAGTTTTTTACGGTGCTTGACAAAATGAACCATCAAATGATTAGTCTCTCCATATCATGTTTGTTTTGAACCTAACCACAGAGAGAGAGAGAGAGAGGTATGTATTTGTATTATACTATTTACTATATAGGTGGAGTCATTTTCACTCTATATATGCTATGTTTTCTTTTTGGTCTGAAGCAGCTGGCTAGGTTCCACAAAGTTAAAGCATGCAAGGCATTGTCTTTTTCTTATTTTTCCTTTGAATTTCTCACGAATTTTAAGGAAGATGATCATCCGAACCATTGGAATTATCGGATGAATTGATGTTTCTCACCAATTAGTCAATTCGCCACCATTCATTTATCCTATCTACCGAAACTCACATCTCTCTTCTAGAAGGCTTAATGCATGCTCAATTTCACAAGGACGGCCTTCATGGCATTTGGTTTGAATTTAAACTCAAAATGTTATGCTCACTTATTAAAGCTTGGACTTACATGTAAATTAACATCTTATCACTTCATTTTTTTTTTTTTTTTCCAATCTTCCAACTCTTTCTAAGCAAACATAGATCAAGGGTGAAACACACGACTAAAGAGCTTATATATTATAAAAATACACTACTGGCATTTCCTTAACATTGTCCAATTCCATATTGGAGATCATCTGGATAGGTTGAAATAGGTGGATGTGGAAGAAAAAGCTTATATTATAAAAATACACTACTAGCATTTCACTTTAAATCTCATTTCCTTTTTCTCCAAACTTAAAGAGATATAAGTAAATAGAAGACCAACAAATAATAAGTATTCCTATCCATTTCTTTAAAATATACTACAAAAAGTTAATATAACTAACAAAAAAAATCTTTAGTTAATCAAACCAAATTTTGTCCGCTTAACAAAATAATCGACAAAAAAAGTTGCCCCATGAAATCACTAGTTATTTGTTGCCCAAAATGGGGAACCGACAATTTTATTGACTCGTTAAGGGGAAAGCCTGCAAATACTTGTTGCACTGTTAATTTGTGCCCACGTCGCAAGCAAAAAGTATTTTTGATACTCTCTGGGATTTTTATTCTCCTTTTCCCTTTAATTTAGTATACGTTTTTAGTGGAAGAAAATTTTTATATAAATAATATTAATATTTGAAATTAATATAATATTACTGAATGTGCGTAAGTATAATATTAATATTTGAAATTAGTTAAGTAATCACTAAATAAGTACGGGAACTAACATAATTGAAATTTGAAACCATCGACTTGAGTGCATATTATAATATAAAGTAATAAAATACAACATACAAATAAAAAATTTTCCTAGAATCCATAAGGAAAAATAATAAAATACCCATTAAAAATAACTTGACAAGGAAAAATATTTATTTAGATAGTCTAGTATCTCCACTCACGTTAACATTGTAACTATACTATTCTATACCAACTTTAGGGCCATAGGATTCAAAACCACCATCTTATCATCCTTTTGAACTACATAAGTATTTTGCCTACCATCACAAATAACATTGTGGTGAAAAACCCATGGTCTCCCAAGAAGTAGGTGAGAAGCACTCATGGATATCAAATTACACACTACCTCATCCTGATATTTATTCCCAATGGTTAATGGAAACCTATCTTGTTATGTCAACCTCAACATTCCTTGCTCATTCAAACAGTAAAGCTTATAAGGTTTAGGATGACTAACAATAGAAACATTTAATACTTCTAGTAAGGAAGAAGCTACAACATTGATATAATTACCCGCATGAATAGTTAAAGTACACAACTAACCTTTTATTCAACAATCTATATGACATAGATTCTTTTATTGTTTACTATCTTCAACAAGTGCAGTATTCAACGATCTTCTAAGAACTATATTACAGTATCTTCCCCTTTTGCATAAGCATTAGCTTCTTCATCCTCATAAAGTTTCTAAAGTCCCCTCCAAGTCTTATGGCTCTTCTTTAAGCTCATCTTCCTACTATAAGCATCACATTCAAAAATATCTCCCTTCAGTCAAAGTATGCTTATTTAGACACTAAGGAACAAATATGCCTAAATCTCAAACATTTAAAACATTTAATCTAGATTCCCTTCTTCTTAGAATTACCCTTTTGATCACCTTTTGATCCATCACTCTAATATTTACAACTCCTGACCTTTCTTTTACCTTTATGATGACGCCTTTGTCATTCTTTATGCCTCTCGTTACAATAGACTTAACAATACCTACCTACTTAGTAATTGAAACTCTATAGTATTCACTATGCATCTAATGTTCAACCTTGATAACTAAATGGATCGCCTCATCTAGAGTTTCAAACTTTTATTTTCACTATGTTAGCAATTTCATACTTGAGACCAAATATAAACCTCATAATAGTCCTCTTAATAGGTTCTAATACATTACTCTTGATTATCAATATCTCAAACAATTTCACATAATCATCAACACTCATGCCTCCTTACCTCAACAATGACAACTTCTGATAGATTCCTTAAATATAGTGATCAGGAACAAATCTCTTTTACATAAAGTCTTTCATCTCTCTCCACAACATACTATCCTAATCCAATCCTCCACCTATTAATCATTATATTCTTCCACCAAAAGTTTAAGTAACCAATAAACTCTAATGTAGTCAAATGAACCTTCATGACATCCAAATAACTCCTCTACCCTATACTTCTAATCTAAATGATCATTTGCCTTCCCTTTTCTAGAAAAATGAAAAAATTTCAACTTTATCAAATCTAACCCTCTTATTCAAACTTCTCTTTCATTACAAGATCTTCAACATTTCCTTTTGCAATTACCTCATAATTCATCTTATTCATAGGGCCTCCAGGAGGCTACCCTTCCAATTTTTATCCAATATTCTATTAAAAATTTACTCTTCTATCCTCTTATGCCAACCATTGTACAATTGTACTTAAATTAGAAACCATAACAACAAGTTACTACATTTACTACTCAAACTTTGCTCTGACATGTCATCTCCTTTACAAGTGTTATAAGTCAACATATTAAATTCCTCTGGCTTTTCTCGTTGTAACATATTCTCTAATACTAAAAAGATGATATGCATAGATCGGATCAAATCAAATCGAATCGAATCGAATCTAAATTGATAAAGATCCAAAATAGATTCGAATATTATAAATCTTGATTTTATTAGATTTAATGTCATCGTATTAGATTTGTTTGTTTTTTTTTTTCGACAACTATTTAGTCAAGATTCCATCAAATTAAGTTTTTCGAATTTTTTCTTTTTTTTTAGTTTTTTTTCTAACAATTTTCTATTTTTTTATCTTTTTATCATTTTTCAATTTTTTTTATTATTTTCTAAATTACAACCCTAAAAAAAAAAATTATAACTACTATGGGTAAAAATCAAGCGTTTACAACTGTCCCTCTTTATAGTGAAATTTGAATAAAACTTTGCTACAAAGACAAAAGTGACACCGTTTTTGCCTTAGGACAACTTTATCCTAAAAAGCGTTAAGACACTTGACGATGATTAGTTTGAAACAAAGAATAACGAAGGTAGCGCCCTTGTGAGCTGATAAGAATCCCTAAAAAAAATAATGAGAATTTGGTCGTGCCCTGATAAGCTAACTAACCAAGGTGGTCAAAGCGCCCTTTGAGCTGGCTAAGATTTAAAACTGAGGAAACTTGGTCGTGCCCTAATGAACTGACTAACCAAAGCGGTCAAAACACCCTTTGAGCTGGCTAAGACCTAAAAAATGAAGAAAAACTTGGTCGTGCCTTAATGAGCTAACTAACCAAGGCGGTCAAAGTACCCTTTTAGCTGGCTAAGACCTAAAAATGAGGAAAAACTTGATCGTACCCTAATGAGCTGACTAACCAAGGCAGTCAAAGCGCCCTTTGAGCTGGCTAAGACCTGAAGAATAAAGAAAAACTTGGTCGTGCCCTAATGAGCTAACTAACCAAGGCAGTCAAAGTACCCTTTGAGCTGGCTAAGACTTAAAAATGAGGAAAAACTTGATCGTGCCCTAATGAGTTGACTAACCAAGGCAGTCAAAGTACCCTTTAAGCTGGCTAAGACCTGAAGAATGAAGAAAAACTTGGTAGTGCCCTAATGAGCTGACTAATTAAGGCGATCAAAGCACCCTTTGAGCTGGCTAAGACCTAAAAATGAGGAAAAACTTGGTCGTACCCTAATGAGTTGACTAACCAAGGCGGTCAAAACGCCCTTTGAGCTGGCTAAGACCTAAAAATAAGGAAAACTTGGTAGTGCCCTGATGAGCTGACTAACTAAGGCAGTCAAAGCGCCCTTTGAGCTGGCTAAAACCTAAAACATGAAGGAACTTGGTAATGCTCTAATAAGTTGACTAACCAAGGCGGTCAAACCGCTCTTTGAGCTGGCTAAGACCTAAAAATGAAGGAACTTAGTAATACCTTGATGAGCTGACTAACCAAGGCAATCAAAGTGCCCTTTGAGCTGGCTAAGACCTAATGAAGGAAAACTTGGTCGTGCCCTAATGAGCTGACTAACCAATACGGTTAAAGCGCCCTTTGAGTTGACTAAGACCTAAAAAGAAGGAAAACTTGGTAGTGCCCTGATGAGCTAACTAACCAAGGCGATTAAAGCGCCCTTTAGGCTGGCTAAGACTTAAAAATGAGGAAACTTGGTCGTATCCTAATGAGCTGACTAACCAAGGTGATCAAAGTACCCTTTGAGCTAGCTAAGACCTGAAAACAAGGAAAACTTGGTCATACCCTAATGAGCTAACTAACCAAGATAGTCAAAATGCCCTTTGAGCTGGCTAAGACCTAAAACATGAGGAAACTTGGTCGTGCCCTGATGAGTTGACTAACCAAGGCGGTCAAAGGGCCCTTTGACCTGGCTAAGACCTAAAAATAAGGAAAACTTGAATTGGGATAGCGCTTCCTGAGCTTGCTAAATCCTTTGATGAAATTTTAAGTTAAGGAACATTCTATGAGGGCGACTGGAAGCTTGTGAAACTTCGGATTGGGACTACGCACTACAAGCTAGGTAGCTCCCTAGGAGATTATAAATTGGGACTATGTTTTGGGAGCCAACCTGAAGCTTAAGAAACTTTAGATTGGGACTGCGCTCTATGAACTAGCTAGATCCCTAAATGAAAATATGAACCTGGATAGCGCTCCATAAGCTAACTGAAGCGCTAAAGAAGATATGGATAGGAAGAGTGCACTATGAGCTGGCTATATCCTTAAGAAAACAGATAAAGGGTAAGCACCCTTCGGGCTCACTTAAGCTCTATTGAGAGTTGAAAGTAAACTGAGGAACATAGCTAACTTGAAAAAAAGTCTTGATTTGAGAAATTTACAAACGAGGAATTTGGTGAAAACTGTTTATAACATGAATTGAAAATTTGGCTACTATGGATGAAATGGACTGGAAAATGTATGGAAAAACTTGTAACAAGCCTCCACTTTCTCTCTCTCTTTTTCATCTCTTTTCATTTTTTTTTTCCTTCTTTGTCCTTGAGAGTTTGCTAACGGATACAAATTCCTATTTAAAAAGCAAATGCTATAATCATGTAGAATATCTCACATCCACCCTAGTTTGTAACCTAGATAATGAGCTTCTTGGATAAGCCTTAAACATTCATTTCGTAAGGAAAGGGTAACTCACGATTAGTTTAGTCAAAGAGGACTTCCTTATGCACTTTCGGTCTGGATTTCACTCTTGATTACTATTCCATAAATTATAATCCAGTTTGTAAGTGATACGCTCTAATCAATCTGTTAAGTCTTTTTGAGTTCAGTATTGTAAATTAAGCTTTTGGTCAAATGGTTTCAAAAGAAGTTAATTGAGAGAGCCTATTTTGAAAGAAGTACTTTCGTCTAACCCGGGTGTACAAGTCAAGAACCCTTAGGAATGAATTAGATGTGCGCTTACCCCAGTTTCAAAATAATTTTTATCTTAGATAAATTATTCTTTAAAATTGGAAGAACTTTGAGTAGGGAGGTAATGTAGGTGAGAAGGTCTTGTGTTTGAGAATTAAGTGGATAGAAAGGGTTTATGTTCATGATTTAGAGTGTGATTTTGAACTGAATATGGAGTTTTTGGTTTATGGTTGAGAACAAGGTTCTGAATGAATATGAGGTTTTGTGTTTTTGGTTAAGAATGCGATTCAAGGCCTTTTGTTTTTAGAACAACTTGGGCCTTCTTTGATTGAGGATTTTCTCAAGCTCGATATTTGGGTATTTCTTCATTTTCCTTCTTCCTAGTTTTTTTTCTTTTTCCATTTCTTTTTCTTTTTCTTTTTCTTTTTCATTTCATTTCATTTCTTTCTTTTCTCTCCTAAAAAATAACTATCTCTTTTGTCAAGTTTTTTTCTTTAGATGAATCAAGGCCCTAAATCCATAAGTTCAAAGTGCATTGGCTTGGGTAAGGTATGTGTGGCCTTTAGGGTATTTAGAAAAAATGTTAGCTCTTCTTCAAAGGGAACAATTTATCAAAAACAAAAATTATCCTTAAATTGTTATTACTGGGGTAAGCACAAATCAGTTTTATCCTTCTCTCTTAATTAATGACCCTACCCTCCAAATTGCCCCACTATAGGGTGGTTCTTGATAGGGTTTACATTTGAAATGACTCCAGATCAATCCAACGAGGTTATCAAAGGATAATTGTGTTTAAGATTTGAAAATGAATGCCTAACTTCATTCCGATCTACGTATCAAATTCAAAATGGACCTCCTTTAAGGAATGAATCCAAAATATCCTCACAATGATGTCTCTTAACTCTCAAAGTGTTTAAGGGATAGTGTATAGAATATAGCTCACCTCTTTTCATTCAAAACTTTTTAAAAGTGAGTTACCAATTCCTTACATAAGGATTGATTGATCTTAGGGTATTGACCTTACTCTCCAATTCCTTATAATATGCCCCAGTTATGAAATTTCAAAGACTAAATGCCCCATGCCCCAGATTTATAGGTCTTAATGCCCTTGAGCTTCCATATGTGATTTTGGGTTAAGTTCTTTAGAGTTCGAATGAGCTGGAACTGATAACTTTTGAAGTGGAAGAGACTAATGAATTGCCCTTTTTGTTTATACCGAGGATCAAGCTTAGGATAATGTTTCACGGCTTTATGTTTTGACTCGGTTCATGGTTGGACTTGATAGCTCAGGGGCTTTGAGTTAGTTGAATCATCTTGACGGGCTAGGGTTCGAGTTTGGTTGGTTATTTTCTCGAGCTAAGTGGGTCTGTTTAGGTTAGCTGCCTTAATGAGCCAAGTAATTATATTTGTCCTGAACCCTATAAGGATCTGTAACCGTTAGCAAATTTCTTTCTTTTTCTTTTCTTTCCTTTCTTTCTTTTTTCTTTCTTTCCTCTTTCTTTTTCTTTCTTTTTTTTTTTTTTTTGGAGAGAGAGAGAGAGAGGAAAAGTTAAGGCTTTTGTGTTACAAAGACCGAGTGATGGAATTGTAAATCGATGATTACGGAGGATTGCTTTCATAGAATTTTATATACAAGCCTATACAATTTATTGTCACTAAGGATCTATTTAAAAGCGAGGAATTCTTAAGAATAAAAGACTAAACAAAGAAAATATCTAAATCTTATTTATTCCAAATGAAGAAAGCTATTTACAAAATGTTGAATTTACCTAAAAGAATAAATATTTCTGGTTAGTAGAATACTAGGCATAATAATAACTACCTATTATTTTACAAGTTTGATTCTTTTCGTTTGGCTTCTTTTTTTTATTTTTACTTTTTGTTTTCTATTTATTTTTATTTATTTACTCCGCGAAGGTTAGGCTCAATTGATGTGGGCCTAAAGCAATAGATTCGAGCCCTAATAGATGTACTAAAGCCCTCACTATAATAATATTTATAAGACTCTTTTATAGGGGTAAGATGAGCCCAATGTTGTTCCTAATGAATTTTTACTTATTTAGGCTAAAAAGTTAGATCTATATCTAGAGTATTTTTTAGGCTAATGAAGTAGGTAGACGTGAATCTATTGGAAGCCCCTTAACTCAATCTAGCCATAGTTATGTAAAAAAAATCAAAATTACAATCATCACCTATTCCAAACTTTACATAGAATTATTACAAATTATTTATGAAGAAATATTACAACTGCAACTTCACAACTGCCCTTATCCATTTAGGTTCGCCACATCATAGGTTCTTATGATTTTTTTTTTAAATGTTTTCATGTGATGCAACGGGTGGGTTTTAAAGGTCCTCAAGTTTTGCAACCACTGCGTTTTTTTTCAAAGCAACGGTTCTATGGTCGCATTTGAACTTGAGTGGGATAACCTAATCGACCCTGGAAGGTGGTTGCCCCACAACATCCGAAACTCACACAATAGCACCTCACCTAAGGTCCTAAGACGGCTTAGTTCTGACCGTATCTACCATGCAATTATGATCTAGAAAAATAGAATAAAAATAAAGTAAACCCCTAAAGCTATCCTCAGTAAATAAACTTCAACAAAAAAATGTTAGTAAAAAAAATGATAATAAAATAAAATAAATACATAAAATAACATACCTAAGTTCTTTTTTTTTATTTTTATTATTTCATCTTTTTATTTTTAAAAAAAAAATAATCCTATTTTCGATAACCTTTAGTGGCTAGCCCTCTAGGATCCCTAGTGGAGTCACCAAATTGTCGAGCCTAATTTTTCAGTTTTCTTTATTTAAAATTGATTTCCCCATTTCCGATTAATACTAGACCCTAACCCATTTAATATTAATCATCAACTAAAGAAATTGGAAAATTCTGAGTTTTTTATTAAAAATAATTTTTAGAGTCGCCACCCAACCTAAGTCGGGAAAGGTCGAGAAAAGAAAAAGAAACCTAAACAATGGAAAATAAATCTAAACAATGGAAAATATATATATAAACTATAGAAAAGAAGCCTAAACCATAGAAAAAATGTTTAAACCATAGAAAAGATATCTAAACTATAGAAAAGACATTTAAACTATGGAAAACAAGCCTAAATTATGGAAAAGATGTCTAACCATAGAAAAAATGTCTAAACCATAGAAAAGTTGTTCAAACTATAGAAAAGAAACCTAAACAATAGAAAAGAGATCTAAACTATGGAAAACAAGCCTAAATTATAGAAAAGATGTCTCGTCGTAAAAAAGAAGTCAATTAAAGATTTTTTTTTATTTTATGAACATCAAAATGATTTTTTTTATCTAGAAAACCCTAACATGCCTAATGCAATTTTTCTAAATTAATACAACATGTAAAGAACAAGATTTTGTAAAATATGAGATTTTATAAAAATATCATTTTGACAATATGAAATCTAAAAAAATAATAAAAAAAAAATAAACTAAAACTTAACTTAACACTAGTTCACTAGACACTAATGCTATAACTAATTATTAACAATTAAATACAGGATAAAACTTAAAAAAATTTAATACAAGTCTTAAAAATAACTGCGTATATAAAATAAATAAATAAAACAAATTATAGACAATAATTAAAAACCACTATTATATACCTATAAGGCAAAGCACGCAAATCTGATGAAAGGGAACAGATTGAATCTCCAGTCCTATTGCGCGCACAACTATAGAATTGGTCTAAGGAGTGAGTTCGAGCGTGTTTTTAATAAATGTGTAATTGTTCTTTTTGACTTGCACCATGCAACCCCTATTTATAAAACTCGAAAACAAATCTTTTGAATCGAATCAAATCTAAATTGATAAAGATCCAAAATAAATTCGAATTTTACAAATCTTGATTTTATTAGATTTAACGTCATCGTATCAGATTTGTTTTTTTTTTTTTCGACAACTATTTAGTCAAGATTCCATCAAATTAATTTTTTCGAATTTTTTCTTTTTTTAGTTTTTCTTTTTCTTTTTTTCTAACAATTTTCTATTTTTCTTATCTTTTTTATCATTTTTCAATTTTTTTATTATTTTCTAAATTACGACCCTAAAAACAAAAATTATAATTACTATAGGCAAAAATCGAGTGTCTACAGCCAATATAACATCACCACTTATATAGTATCATGTGCAAAATCCGTTGCACGAATTATTGTTTTTCTTGTATATTCATTTTTACCCTTTTATATTTTGTACATTACTTCTTAGAAACTTTCCTTTTTGTTTTTTCCTATTTGGGCAAGTTGCCCTAACTTATGGGCATAAATACCCTTATGCTTGTAATGGAGATCAAATCATTCTGAATACACTTTTTGAGTACTTTTTTTCTTTACGTAAACACTGTTTGTTTACTCTTGACATCACTCTTATCATTTCCCTTAAGCAAGGTTAGGTGGCGAGTATCCTCACCAGATCAATTCATGTATCATATTGAATTGTGTTATGAATTTTCGGAAGTTCTATTGGTATGTTATATCCTCTAGAGCTGTTTGTGGATTTTGCTTACTATTTGATTCTTCATTTCTACCCTTTCACACTTTCCCTATTAGTCCTTTTTTGAGTTTTCTATAAGCTTGGACCAATCTAACGAGCAGCCTTATTTGTTCTTGATCATGGTTCGTAATATCTTGGTATCAAAGTGGAGGTTTTGTGTAAACTGTAGTTAGTTCTTCTTAAAGTTCCTGTTATACTCTGTTTTACGTGTACAAAACAAAGTAAGTTACTGTATTCATTTGACTGCTATGTTATTAACTGTTAATTTCTCAAAGTGTTTGTTTGAGTTTTGAATCTGTGAAGAAAAATGACAAACCCAAATATGAATGTTAGTACCAGTGATGACAATGGAGTTGTCCACCATGGACGACAATCTCAAGGAACTTTTAGAAATACTAACAAAAGACTTGATAAGGTAGCTAACCTCTTAATAGATCTAACCCAAACTTATGAGAAGGGATAAAGGTCTGGCAAGAAGACCAACCAGATCAAGTGCTTCAAGTGCTAAGGGTTTGAACATATGGTTGCTCTATGCTCGAACTGATGGATGATGGTCATCAAGGGAGACATCTTGAAGCTTTAAATAGAGAGTACGGAAGAGGAACCCAAGGAGGAAGAGGTTTCTACTGAGAAAGAAAATGCCGAGAAAGAGCTAATTGAAGAGGACATATTTCTTGTGAACTTAGATCAGTTATTTATGGTTATCCAACGCACTATGAACATAAAACCCTCACGGGAGGAGGAGTAGAGAGAAAATTTGTTTCATACCACCTATAAGGTGAATGATCAGATGTGTGCCCTCATTGTGGATAATGAAAGCTACACCAATGTGGCATCAACCAATCTTGTTTCAAAACTAAAGTTGTTAATTGTTGTACATTTAAGGCCGTACAAGTTGCACTGGTTAAGTGAGAAAAAAGCATTACATGTCATTCGGCAAATACTACTACCGATCACTATAAGAAATTACTCTAATCAGATTCTTTGTCATGTACTGCTCATATGCTCTTCCCACGTATTGCTAGGTAGACTATGGTTATTTGACAAGAGAGTTATGCATGATGACTACATGAAAACGTATATGTTCAAGAAGGATGATCAAAAGATCACACTGAATCCGATGCTGTCGAGAGAAGTTAATAAGTTGCAGACAAAACTTGCTCGTAGATCAAATAAAGCTCTAATGATGAGTAAAGCCAAGTTCTAAGAGGCCGTTAATGCTAATAAGCTAAACTTCATGTTGGTCAAGCGACTACTAAAAATGAAGGAGCGAGGTGAATTACCTCAAGAGGTTAAGGAGTTGTTAGATGAATATACCGACCTGTTTCTAGAGCAATTACTTAAGGGGGTGTCCCTAACTTAAGGCATAGAGCATTACATTGACTTAGTACCTAACACTACACCGTTGAATAAACCAGCTTATCGGATGAATCCTGAGTAGGATTCTGAACTCCAACGTCAAGTTAATGAGTTGCTAGAGAGATGCTATGTAAGAGAGAGTCTCAACCTTTATGTTGTGCCTACAGTTCTAGTACCGAAGAAGGATGGAACTTGGCGAATGTATGTAGATAGCTGAGCTATGAACAAGACCACAATCAAATATAGGTATTCGATCTTGAGACTAAAAGACATGTTGGATGAACTCAATGGAGCCAAGATTTTCAGCAAAATTAATCTTAAGTCTAACTACCATCAAATCTGCATGAGGCTAGGAGACGAATGGAAAACTGCATTCAAAACTCAACATAAACTTTATGAATGGATGGTCATGCCCTTTAGCTTATCGAATGCCTCGAGCACTTTTATGAGACTTATGAACCATGTATTGAGACATCTCATAGGGAAGTCTATCGTGGTGTACTTTAACAATATCCTGGTTTACAGTGCCGATATGCCAAGTCACTGTAAACATCTCATAGTAGTCTTAGATATCCTTCATACCGAGAGATTATTCGACAATTTAAAGAGATGTTGCTTTTGCAAGGAGAAAGTGGTATTCTTGGGCTATATAGTCAATAGAGGAGGCTTACGAGTTGATGATGAAAAGATCCAAGCAATTGTTAAGTAGCTAACTCCCACTACTTATGCCAATGTGAAAAGCTTCCACGGACTAGCTTCATTTTATAGGCAGTTTATCAGGAATTTCAGTACCATCACTGCACTACTTACTAACCGAACAAAGAAGATCGACTTCCAATAGGGAGAAAGGGGGGAGAGAAGTTTTGTTGAGATAAAAAAAAGGTTGACCTCCGCCCTAATGCTGGTGCTAGTGTTGGTGCTACATAACTTCGACAAAATTTTTGAGTTGGAATACTACGCATCGAGCATTGGAATAGGCGTTGTCCAGATACAAGAAAGTCAACCAATTGCCATCTACAGTGAGAAGCTTCGAGGACTGTAGCTAAACTACTTCGTATACAATAAGAAACTTTTGGCATTGATCCAAGCAATGCAAGTATGGCAACATTATTTACTGCCAAGAGAATTTGTCATATATATTGATCATGAATCGCTGAAGTATCTCTAACGTCAGACTAAGTAGTGAAAGCGGTAAGCAAGATGGGTTAAATTCCTTGAAGGATTTAATTTTGTAATTAAGTACAAGTAGGGAAAGAGCAATGTAATTGTCAATGCTCTTTCAAGGAGACATGCACTTTTATCAGAACTGTAGACCAAGCTATTTGGGTTTGCAAGTATCAAAGAATAGTACTTCAAGAATCTATACTTTAGACCCATAATTTCGCGATGCATCGACAGGGGGACAATAGACAAGTATCATGTGGAAAATGGTTACTTGTTTCAGGGCGAAAAATTATACGTGCCGACTTGTTCACTAAGAGAGCTACTAGTTAAGGAAGCTTACAATGAAGGTCTTTCTAGACATTTTGGAGAAAGGAAGACCTATGAACTGATAAATGGCCTATTCTTTTGGCCAAAAATGAGGAAAGATGTGCACCGAGTTATCGAAAGCTATACCATGTGCAAAAAGGCTAAGTGCCAAGCCGAGTAAAGGAAAGCAATGCCCTTACCTATTCTGACAAGGCCGTGGACTGAATTGAGCATGGACTTTGTTCTTGAACTGCCGCAAACTGCCCAATGCAAAGATTCTTTAATAGTCATCGTAAATCGATTTAGTAAGATGGTACACTTCATACCATGCATCGAGACTAACGACACTTTGGCTATAGCTTATCTTTTCTTACAGGAGATTGTGCGGATACATGACATGCCAAGAAGTGTAATATCTGATAGAGACCTAAAGTTCTTGAGCCATTTCTGGAGAACCTTATGGTATCGGCTAGGAACCAAATTACTCTTCAATACCTCATGTCACCCTCAAACTGACTGCCAAACAAAAGTGGCTAATCATAGTTTAGGGTCACTACTCTAAGTTGTAATAGGTAAGAACTTAGCTAATTGGAACATCTACCTACCAATGGTCAAGTTCGCCTATAACCGCACAGTACATGACACCACTAAGCAAACTCCCTTCGAGATAGTCTATGGGTTCAATCCCAAGTTACTCCTCAACCATGCCCCTATACTAATACCCGTACAAGAAGACCCTGACACAATAGCCAAAGCACAATCTCTACAGCACATTTATGACAAGGTTACTTAGCACATTGATCAAGTTACTAAAAGAATGCGAGAAAAAATTAAAGGTAAGATGGCCAAACAATTTCAAGCAGGAGAACTGGTGTGGTTGTACCTCAATAAGAAGCGGTTTCTAAACAAAAGGAGGAACAAACTATCTGCAAGAGCGGAAGAACTTTTCAAAATCCTCTAAAAGATCAGTGATAATGCCTACAAGTTGGAATTGCCCAAAGACTATGGGGTTTCTGATGCCTTCAACATTACCGACCCCAATCCGTATCACCCTGATGAAGAACCAAACGAACACCATTAAGATTTGATCCTAAATCCAAAACAACCTGGAAGGAATGATGGGAATCAAGCTACTAAACCCTTGACTCATAGTCGAGCCCGAAGACTAAAGAGGCTAGGACAACGAATTCTTTTGTTCCAACCAATCTCTGCCGAGGCCAAATACTTCTTTGCCGAAGCCAAATACTTCCTTGCCGAGGCCAAGTACTTCCTTACCCAGTCACCCTTCATGCCGAGCCATATGACTGTCCATTTTTTTGTAGTATGCCGAGTTGATGATTAGTTTCTAGCGCCAAACCAACTAATTACTCGGCATATTCCTTGCCAAGAAGCCGAGAGAGAGAGTCTAGACTGACTAAGCCATTCTTGCTCAGACAAATCATCTATCTGTACTTTTTGTCCCCATCTTCTAACGACCTCGTCAATGTAGCATCGCCACGTATATAGTATCATATGTAGAATTCGTTACACTAATGATTGTTTTTTCTGTATATTCATTTTTATCTTTTTATATCTTGTACATTACTTCTTGAGAAACTGCCCTTTTTATCTTGCCCTTTTTAGGCAAGTTACCCTAACTTAGTGGTATAAATACTCTTGTACTTGTAATGGAGATAAAATCATTCTAAATACACTTTTTGAGTATTTTTCTTTTTTGCGTAAATACTGTTTCTTTACTTTCAGCATCACTCTTATCATTTCCCTTAAGCAAGATTAAGTGGCGAATAATCTCACCAAATCAATTTGTGCGTCATATTAAATTGTGTCATGAGTCTTCGGAAGTTCCATTGGTGCGTCATATCCTCCGAAGCTATTCATAGGTTTTGCTTACTGTTTCATTTTTCATTTTTGCCCTTTTGCACTTTCCCTATTAATCCTTTTTCAAGCTTTCTGCAAACTCGGACCCATCCAACGACCAGCCTTATTCGTTCTTGGTTACAGTTTGTAACAAAACACCAATGAACACCTCTTTTTCGGAGATACAAGTGTAGGTAGGGAAATTCCATATTTAAAAGAATTAAGTGAAGCATATGTAAATGGAGAAGATCCATAATCTAATACCTTAAAATCTTAGATTGGATATGGTGTCAAACCCATGAATGTTTCCTTCACAAGACCCATTCTTCTCAGTGATCTATGCTCCCTTGACTCAACAAGTTATATGTGGATAGAAAAGTTGTGTGGTAATAACTCAGATTAAACCCATAATGTAAGATGAGTGATGTAGGTTGCAGGTTGCTTAAGAGGCGAGCATGGTAGAATCAATTGATGAGCTCCCGATCAAGTTGTAAAAGGTTTTCACTCAAGGGAAAGCAAGATGTAAGCTCACTATGAAAGAAACTTACACTTAAGAAGGTAAAAGGTTTCCACTTGGTTTAAATATAGTATAAAGCTCACAAATGTCTTCCTTAACAAGGCATTCCTCTCGGTGATGCATGTTCCCTTTACTCAACATCCTCCATTCATTATACACCAAAACAACCAATTTACACATGGGCAATAAATTGAAATTCATATCCTCATTGAACATCCTAGTGTCAAATTTAGTTGGCACTATTGTAACTAGAACCTAATAAAAACTACTTTGTTGTAGCCAATTTTGAAGAACTACCATAAAACCCATAAAGCATTAAATGTGGGTAAATGAACCTTAAATCAGCTGTTGCCCCAGTTCCAATTTATTGTGCAAAAGCATAACAGTAAGATGGTGTAATGCCTTAAGCCAAAAACAGTAAATAATCAAGCTAACAAATATTAATATATCTATTTCAATCACTTGGCCCAAATGTTTTAACCTTGTGTTGTAAGGTATTCACAATTATAACCTTATAAACTAATGTCATAACCTCTCAAAATCCATATAAGATACTTAACCATAGAGTCTCACAATCTCTTCTTCCTAAACATGTGACATCCTCATCATGAGACTTTATAATTGGGCCCAAATCTCCCTTCTTTTGGGTGTACAATTAGAGCTACCCATTACCTATAAGGTATCTTAAAAGCATGTAAAAAGTCACATCCTAGTGACAATCCTTATTTTCCTCAAACTTCTTCTCTAAATTGAAGTAAAATTCGAATCATCCACCTACTGGCAAGAGATCCACTTTGATACTATCTATAATGCCTTAAACCAAAAGTAATAAATAATTAAACAAACAAATATTAATAAATCGATTTCAATTACTTAGCTTAAAAGTTTTAACTTTGTGTCAATAATGTATTCATAATCATAATCTTATAAAATAATACCACAACCTCCTATATAGGTGACAAACCCCAAATTGAAAGAAAAAACTAATATATAAAAGGATGACAATTGCTATATCGAAAACATGAGCACAAAAGATGCTACAATGTACAAAACCACTCAAAAGGTAGAAGTCTCACAAGTATAAGCCCTAAAAGATAATCACTTCATGGGATTTAATATATATGAGTTTGGAAACAAGAAATGGCGTAATAAAAAACTAACGGAGGCAAGTCTTTCAAATTGATTAAAAAACCTCTTCATTTGGTCAAATAAAAGCTTAGATCAATCCATTGAAATACAATTCCATTGGCCATAATAGGTTGATTCTCATGTTCCAACGCTATTGGTTGATCAATCGTCTTCTCCATACATCTTCGATCATTTAAACACAATGAAATCTAATTCACAAAACGAAACAAGTGTGGAGTCTATGATCTCTCAACTTCTCCTAATAAGATTTGTATCGAGCCATTATCGAGCCACTACTAACAATATATTTATCCGTGTAGTTAGAAAGCTTTTTTTTTTTTTTTTTTCTTGAATACATATGTTGAGTTATGGTTGTATGCAACTTTTAATAATGTTATACTGTATTGAGTCCTAAGCGAGGCACATAATTATTTTATCTATGAGTATCGTATGGTTGCTTAGTTATATATGCATACTTTGCCGGTCGATCTTTAATTATAATATAACTCTGGCTCCATTGTTCATAATAAGTAACTTCAAGATCGTTCCATCTACATATCAAATCTAGTGAAACTATATAAATATGTATAAGCTCCAACTGCAAACATACTTGAAATTTCCAGCATTCGCCCGGCATATCCGCAAAAGGTTAGTTGCCTCGCCCCACATCGCTGAAGTTAACATCTCTCTCTCTCTCTCTTTCTCTAACATATGTGTCTTTGATACATTGGGTAGATTTTAAGAGCCAACACCTCCATCCACCATCACACACACTTGTGATTATTAAAAGTCAAAGTAGCCATGCATGCAGGACCAGGAATGGATTGGTAGAATCCACGAGAAGAGGGTCCTTCAACTAGATACATCTGACATCTAACACCGTCGGTCATAGAAAATCACCTTGTATGTGGCCCATGTGTCGACATCATATTTGTCTTTCATATCTTGTATCAGATACGCATGTTTCCAATACTAAAGCCTCTCTTTCTTTCTTTTTCTTTTTCTTTTTTTTTCTCTTTTTTCCTTTTTATTTTCCCCCGAAAGAACGTAAGCTTTCAATATATTATTATTGCTTATTATATAAGTTTCGGTGCTGTGTATGAATTCATGATGGCAGTTTCGTGAATAAAGTCAACATGGGGTAGCTTTGAGTTTGCAAATAGGATATCTACTTTTAACTTGTTTGAAAGGGCATCGCACAAATTATGAATGTTCAGGTGGTTTACACAACTCAGAAAACATGGCCCACCATTACGTGTTGATGATGAATAATTGCTTAGGATGTTTTGCGTGATTGTCGTTGAAATCAATATTTATAGGCTTCTCTTGCTTTCATACAGATCTCTCCGAATCTTACTAACTACGAGAGAGAGAGACTTTCTCTATGATAAGCAATTATTAATTATCTTCTTCTCTCCCTCCACTTAAAAGAGCATAAACATATGGATCTTTCAAATCACCGTATTTAAAAAAAGCTCTTGGAAAGTCTTCATAGCAACTCCATGGCGTGGCCCACCTTTGTCCCTCTCTTTCTCTCATGTGTTCTTTCACGTCACCCTCAACATTTGAATAGTGAAAACTTTTCCCGTACGAAGTAATTAACGTAGATGGTATAAAGATGTTTTAAGTACGTTAATGGGTGGTATATAAATATTAATTAATTTTTATTATTTAAAATATATATAATAATTTCTTATAAAATTAATATTATTTTTTTATATTTTTACAATATTCATCGATTTATATTGCATCATCCAATTTTTTTTCCATTTAAAGATATTCTTTCCTTCATCATCGTACTTTCAACTTTGGAACAAAGTTTACATTCTTTTCGACCGTTAGATTCAATGATTACAGGATAACTAGTTGGGCCTCTATTTACTTCCTCAACCATTTACTACATTGATTGCATAATTTTACATGATAAATATTTCGGGGGAAAAAATATCCCTAAACTATACCCGCACATACATATGTTTACCTCCATTTAAAACCATAAATCAATCACCTTTACACTCAGCGTAATACAAAATTATAGGAAAAATTATTAATAAACAATAAAACATACTTATAAAAATCAAAACGAAACTCCATACTAATACTTCTGCTTAGTTCCGGTGACACACTCTTATTGCTAGCTTCAGTATGTCTCTAATTGATTAAAATGTTAATATCTTTCATCTAATAGTTATTATTTATTAATTGTAGTATAAAGGTAATTTTTTTTTTTATCAACTATGAGGGAGGAAGAGACTAGTGGCAATGATATTAGATTGGAACAACCCTAATAGTCCAAAGCAATTTAGTGTTAAGTTTTATCATTTCATTTTATATGAACATTAGCCTTGTAGAAGGCCAAAATTGTTATATTGAATATTAGGTTAAATCCATCATTTATTTGGATTTAATTCCTTAGGCTAAGCAGCAAGGTTTTGGGATTCTAATTCATATTTGAGATAACTTAAGAGAATTGGTTTGGTAGATTTGAAATATGGATCGTTGAACCGATCTATTTACCTCTAACCTTCTCAAGCAAGCTTAAGCACTCGTAAGGAGCTACTAGCTTTGGGGCAATGGCTAGTTCATTCAAAATAACTATAAAATGACAAGGTTCTATTTCCTCCATTGATCACTAAGATTATTGATGAATGCTATCACACTTAAGGGCATATAAATACTTTGTCAATCCTCTTATTTGAGACTTTGAGAGATAAAGAAATAGTATTCGACTATGAGAACTTTATGTTGCAAGATTAAATAATCAATTTAAGAAAAAACTCGATTTTATTCGCTCAAGTTATAAAGTCGATATCTAAAGTTTTCTTATTTATCACTTATACATTTGAAACTCTAAAAATACATATGTCTTCCCTTTATCTTATTCTCTCTTAATCATCCCATTATATATCATTCTAGTATCACTCAACTGAAGTCATGTATAGTACGAAACTCACATAATATGCATACCGCAACTCCAGTCGAATCCAAATATCTACAAGCCTTTATAGAATTCATTAGAAAATTAGATACTTCATAATCTTAGTTTGCAAAGGCATTTTGTTTTTTCACTTTTGATCGGGTTTTCCCTCTAATTTTTCCAGAATCACTACCATAGCATTACTAACAAAGAGAGACAGGAAGATTGGAAAAGTTTCGATCATCCAATTAATGCGAACCTATTATTACATGGGACCCAAGAAATTCAATTCCCTAAGGACAATCAAAAAGAGACAGTTCATCACACACTATACATGCTACTATACATGCTGATTAAGGACAAAAAATGGGGTCTCCAGATACATAAATTCATCAAATGTCTCATAATGGACCTAACCAGTTTTTCTTTTCTTTTCTTTTCTTTTTCTTTTTCTTTTTCTTTTTTTTTTTATTATCTTTTACTTTCTTAGGCGAGTCCAATGATTGTTCTTGTGAGGTCTTTCTTTCTCATTCATGGGAATGAAATTTTACAAATCAACTGCTTGGGCCACCATAAGCAACAAGTTACCCAAGAGTTGGAACTCGCTCAAAAAGAAAATAAAAATATGAACTGAAAATAATGACATGTAGCATCAATTTGACATATGAGCAACAAGCTTCAATCAAAAGTAGTTGTTAAGATATTTTTGCGAAGTGTTGTCCCACACAAAGGTTAGGACTGCAGATTTCTCAAGCTTTGAAGTGATCGAGATTTGAGGGAGTAGGGTTTCATAGGATTGTCTTTACGTTGAAAGCAAAATGTGAAATCTACAATTTTCATCCATTATGGTCCTTACAAAGTGGACCATTACATTACCTAGAGGTGAGAAAAAAAAAAATCGTGAATCTGTGGGTTGAATCATACTGAAAAATTATTTTTTCGAATCATTTGATTTACTGTTTGATTTAATTATATATAAATGGTTTATGGTTCGGTTTAGGGAAGCGAACGAAACCGAACCGTTTAGTTAAATAAAAAAATTTATGTAATTATTTTATATTTTTTCTATTAATCTTCATAAATTTCTTCAAATTTTTCATATTTTATTATTCTTTATCATAATTTTGTATTAATTATTAAGATTAAGTTGAGTAAATTTCATTTAAAATTTCATATTTATTAGAGATAAAAATGTTTAGTGAAAAATTGAAACAAACGATTTGAACCGTAGATCGAACTGAACTGAACTAATTATAATTTGATTCGAAAAATTTACAAACCAAACTATATAGTTAGATTCGACTTAAAAAACAAAAAACCGAATCGTTATATTAAATTCGATTCGATAAGAAGAGATAAACCGTTTCGAATTAAATTGCGCCCACCCCTAACATTGCCAAACCCATTTTATATTAAACGGACGAAAGTATTGGTGTTCGAGCATGTTAATCTGTTTCAAACCATGGCAATAATAATTTACACATGGCAATAATAATTTACCTATTAATTGGGTAGATAAATTGAGAATATTTACAGCAAAATTGGAATAAGGTACCCGCAAAAAACACTGTCTAGATTATCAAACATATGACATATACGAAAAGATGCTAGTGGATATGACGCTAGCTAAGATGTAAAAGATTGAATCACTCAATCATCGCATTTTTTTTTTTTTTTTTTCAGACTCCAAAACCGTTTCGTGTATAATAGGAAACGGTGACGTAAATCATCCCATCTCTTAGCTAATAATTGTTAAGTACTCCGATATTAGTACCATCTTACATAAAACTATTATGTAGCTTGGAGCTTTATGCAAATAGAAAATCATCTAATATTATTAAAATTATTGGTTGCGATGAACGAGGTAATTAAGTATCCCATGATTCTTGGGTTTAGTAACCCTAATCTAAACTTCTATAGTTCTACATAGGGTACCGAGTTAAACTAGATAGTACCCAGAAGAAAACAATCTATACATATGTGTGTCTGTCCTCTTTTGAAGAAGCTAAGACAGCACATGAAAGTACCAGCACCAGAGAGGGACTGATCTATCTGTTACCTATGAAATTTTAAAGAAAGTAATGTGGACACAGGCAGCCAACAGCAAGATTTATTAAATTTCATCCACTGATGAAGGAAAAGTCATGTGAAGACACATTTGATAGGTCCTCCAATGTTTAATAATCTATCTATATGGTAGGACCCACGCACATTGTACATTGAAGGGACCACATGTGCAATTTCATACATAGTTTTAGTAGCATTGACCCTACATGGACAGCGACACAAGAGAAGGCCTAGTCTCGAATTCACTTTAGAAAGAGGTCTTTTTCTTTTTCTCAGATTTTTACCCCTTTAGATTAATATTATATATATACACAATATATACATATATATGAATTCCTAAAGATATATTGATTAAGTAGATTTAAAATTAAAAAAAAAAAAAAAAGATGCAATCATAACATGTGTCATTGAAGGTCAAACGTTGATGCGAAGATATATCAATTACTCTTGATAACTAGCACATAAAAAATTCCTATATCTTTTTATCATATTATATATATATATGTTATATTCTAATTTAAATAAGTTCATATTCAAAAAACCTCAATTTATATTTTATTATACAACTCTTTCATTAATTGTATTTAAAAACCTAAACTTATAATTCGACCTATTTAATTATCATGTCTCATAAGTTAAACTCACCTATCAAAAAAATTATAGAATAAATATATATAATTATCAAGTTTCTATCTTAGGCAACAAAAGAAAAACCAATATAAACACTAATTGATCAAATTTATCTCCTTATTTTTTTAATTACATGCTATTATTAAATTTATAGAAAAAGAGTTTAGGTTAAAAAAGAAAAAACATTCTAAACATTAATTGATCAAATTTATCTCCTTATTCTTTTTAATACATATTATAATTGTGAAACTCAATATATATAGCTATCATTACTAGTAATATATATATATATGTACATAACATTAAAAATTTCATCTTTGGAGCACAAACAAAGAAGCAAAACAGCACAAAGAAAAAGTATACCCAACATAAAAGTGATTTCCATATTTCTTAAATTTATTAAATACATATGATGGAAACTACATTAAAAATGTATAAAAATATTTATAAAGACATCTTTCAATTTCTAAGTTAATCTAAGAGAAAATATGATTAAAACACAATAACTTAAGAATTTTAAAATTAGTTAAACATGAATATATATATATATATATTTATGGTGTGATTATTATGAGAGTTTAATGCACAATATATGACAACTTGAATAAAAACTAATTCATATAGTTGATATCTTTTCTATTGAGTATATTAAATGATTTCATTAATGAAATTTGGGTTTGAATAACTAATATCTCATACATAGGTTTGTATGTAAGTGAACTTGAAATTGCTCATGTGTGAATATATATATATAATGATTTGTTTGAAATGAAAGAAGCCACATTATAAAAAAAAAAAGAAATCGAAAGTTGAGAGCATTATTCTTATTGGATTTAGAGTCAGCGTATATGATAATAATAAGATAGCACTAGATGATGCAAGAAGGATAATTGAAGAGGAGTGTGCAAGTGGAAAACAAGGAAGAAATTAAGGTAAATAGTAAATAAAGTGTAAAACTAAATTATAAATTTTACAAATAACAATCTTAAATTGGTTTTGTGGGCCAAATTTGGATATATTTATGGATCTATCTATTATATATAAACAGGTTTAGATACTAAACTCTTATACAAACTTGTTTATAAAAGGGTCTAGATGGGTTTAGACCGTTAACTAATCATCTCAAATTTTGTTTATATAAATCCACTTATAATTATATCATGTCTAAATTGTCAAATCGAGCACCAAATAGCAATTTTGCATTTATATATATGTATACATATCTATATAAGTAGTAGTGGGGAACTGCCTAATCGCCTTTTTACTATAGTTCTTGACTCATATGTACACAATTGTCTTCTTAAGAATGGCCTTTTTTCCTATAATAATTATATGTCTTGTTGCTCTAATGGTTTTCCACCATGTAAGTATTATATATAATAACATTTGGTTTTAAGGGGTTAATAATGGTTACTCTTTATTGATGATAGAAGTGATGCCGATATTATCGTCCAAGATCGCCCGAATCGTGGAGATGGCCCACCAAGCGGTGCTTATCAAGTGAAATTCAACCAATGAACGCATAAAAAATCTGCATTCGTCAAAGAGATTAATATTATTAGAGACATGATCCTATCATGTTGTTACTCCAAATTAACTTTCTAATCATCGTTGGCTTCTTTTTTCACAACTATTACTTTTGGAAGGATCCAAAAAGGATTAAAAAGAGGGAGACCAAAGTGACTTAGTTTTCAAGTCGGAAATCCCTTTTTATGGATATGTTCAAAGAATATTTAACCAATATTCCAAACAATGTGGGTGTGTGTGTGACTTGGCCTTTCCATGTATTCCAAGTGACACTAACAAACCAACTTTCCATTTTTTTTAATAAAATATATAAATACGAAGGTGGGGCTTGGGTGGAGTTAGCTTTAAGTCATGTGAAGTGACTCTCCCTGTCAAACTAATATTGATTAAAATTTTCACATTATTATATGATTATCCAACGTATAACCCTAGATAATGTGGTGTTAGAATAGAATGTCTACCCCATTTTAATATCAATTTTTTTTTTTTTTTTTTTTAGCAATCGATGATTTAAATCCCATCAAACCATTGGACTTTTCAATAGCACTCTCGTGAAATAAGGTTTTGGAGTAGGGACTCGGGGGGTCGATCAATAAGACAAAAGAAATGTGCTTAGGGTTACCATTAAAGTAGACACACAGACGGCCATCACACAACCACAATCCCATCCCCATGACGTTCCACCCAATACCACAGACTTAGGGGCACATCACCACATGACATTTTAGTATTTCTATTTTTATCTACGGAATTGTCAACTAAGCAACTTGCAGTATTAGGAAATCTCCATTGAGTGTCGGGGAGATGATAACATAATTTCCTCCGAGAAACTAATAATAGACAATGAACTGAGTTATTGCTGAAGATGGAGGTACATCTTCTGATTAACTTGCCTAATCATTTCGACAAAGGGATTTTGGATGTTTTTAAATTATTTTTTAAAAGTTTTTTTAAAGTTATCCTTATAAAATATAGTCATGTAAACTAATAGTTGATATAATAAGAAAAAAAAATATATGATATATTATGATGATATGATATGATATTTCAAAAATCAAGATAATATAAACTATTAAATTTGTAACTTTAACTAAAGTGCTTTAGAGAATTTATTTCCTAAATTTTAAATGCCTTAAAACTAAATATTCTGTCCAATAAAAATAACTTGTTGCAATATCGATATATTATAACAGTATATCTATTGAATCAAATAAGTTTCCTTAGCTTTAGGAATTTTTTCTCCATGTACAAGCTCTCGTTTTGTCATCATAAAGCATGATCCTTCCAACAATCCATAGCAGTAAGGCCACTTAACTTACACAATTTACTAAAATTACTTCGGCCACTTCCCCTAATACACCCCCATGGTATGGCATATTGTGTTGTTTTTTAATCTATTTTAATTGTGTTTTTTCTATCTTGATTTTATCTATATTTATTTAAAATTTGATATTCAGAAACCATTTTATTTCTAATTGTGGAGAGAAGAAAATAAATATATTAAATGGGCTAAACTAAATAATGATTTTGACTAATTGTTTGAACTAATAATAACATCCAAATGATTAAGCATAGACTTTGAGATAATGTAGGCAGTTTTTGATTAGTAGACCTAGAATAAGGTTCCTTAAGACTAGCCTAACTACCTTTTGGTTTTCTCAATGAATTCATGCACTTGGTAGGATTGTTTACGAGCTTATAGGGGTAGAGTAGGATTGTTTATAAGCGTCTAGGAGTAGACACATATTCTTTGGAATTCCATAAATGATTCTAGAAAAAGTACATGATGATCATGTTCATCAATCATCGATGCAATATGATGGTGATTGTTGCTTGCCAAATGTTATAAATACCACCTAACTTCTTATTTTTGAGACAATTAATCAACTATCATGCTTCAAAGCCTTAAAGATCAAATTAAATATTAGAAGATCAAAGGTTATTGCATTCAAGCTGCTCTTGCTCTAAATGATAATATTATCATGAATCGTAAAATAAAGCACTTAAGCCCCTTTAACTATTACAGTTGGTGAAGTCTCATTCATATATTAATGTTCCTAACAAAACCTATTGAATGGCAGTAAAGCTTGAGTTTCTAGTGAATTAGAGATAGAGTGTAATAAGGTCAAATCTTTGATGATTCCATCATAAATAGAAGCTTGCTAAGACCGCCTTTCTTCCTGCCTATCCTTCTCTATCTCATCCCACTTGAGCTATCATCCTAAGTCACACTGCTCCTCTCTTATCATGTGAAGTATGCAATCATACTCTATGCGTATGATTCACATCTAATGAATCCTTACATGATGTAGGACAGTAAAAGTAAAAACAAGTGGATGAAAAGGAAAGATATATTTAGTCAAACAAAAGAACGTTAAACTTAGATTTTGAAAAGACCATGACAATAGACTTTGATGCCAACTCAACATAAGACAATAGTAGTGAAAACAAGAAAGCAAAGGAAATAATCCATTGATACCAAATCTGATGCAAGACTATATGAGTAATTTTAGAAAACTTGACAATCAACTTGGGAACATATTCTATACAATAATCATATCAATGATCTTAAGAAATGACCATAAAATAAAACAAAATGTGTATGCCATTTTCTTTTAATTTTATGAAAAAATAATAACCAAATAAAGATAAAATTTGGTCACTTCGCACCATTAGGTTTTGTCATGACTTCACAACATAACAAGTTTTCTTAACATCCCATACCAATAAGTTCTATATGGAATCAGTCTATCAATGTTTTAGTAAAGTGACAGTATTGAATGGGAAGAAAAATGCAAACTAGTTTATCATAAATCTATTTAAATGTAATTTCTTAATGTCTCTACTAAACCCTTAGACAATAAGGGTTTTTATATACGCATTGTCATGTATGAGCTATAAGATTTTGATTTAATTACAACTAAAAGGCCACTCTAATAAAAAAATAATAATGGAAATAAAACCAAGAAACTTGATACCACATAAATAACATGCGAATCTAATCAAATTATAATATAAGAAACCAAATCTAATTAAATTTAAGGTAATAACAAAATCATCTAGTGCAAATAACATAAAATATAATAGCATCTACATAACAAAATCATCCAATGTTGACTCCCTATGGCCCCCATCGCTATTTCTATGTTTTGATGACTCCGCTACGAAAGAGAAGTGAATGCATATCAATGGTACATTTAAGAAAGCAATTGAGTGGTCAATTTGATGGTGGTTCCAAAAAACTTGAAAAAATAAATTAAAATTTTTTCTTAAAAGAATGTAACATCTTAAGGAGATAACAAACACAACAACCTCAATGCAACCTGAGAAAGTCCTCTTGAAATTGTACAACAACAAACTATGTGAGATATACTGGAGTTTTGAATCAAGCTCTTGACTTATTTAACCAACTCACCCTAGTGATGACAATTGCTATTACCATGCAATATAACATTGCATTGTCAAATCTTACTGTTGTCACAAATCAAAGCATCACTTAGTCAATTCAATAAAATTTCATCCCCTACTATCAATAAAAATACTCTTTACTTACCTACAAGGAAAGACAATCAGACACTCGTACTAATAACTCCAACTAAACAAATCACAACCTCCACATATGAGAATATAGGGACTTAAACCAGTAATTCATTGACTTCAAGCATGATCCTTTAAACATTTCTTAGTAGATTCACCAACCAACATAACTTCAACTCCTACCATCCCAACTGAAGTTACATTTTCTACTCCAAGATAATCATTTACAACTGAAAAGGAATTAGACATGCATTTGAAGGAAACACAAGTCAAGTCTTTAGTTGGAGTGCTAGACTAAAGTTATCCTACGATCAACTTACATTTGGAAAGCCGTATCTTAATGATTATATGAGATCTTAAGTTCAAGTTGTTCAATAGCAAGTATGATTGTGCCAAGGAGCACTTTTTAATATCCATCAAGACCCTAAAAGTGTGTGGTCTAAATGATGACCTAATGCTAAAGAAATTCTCTAAGTCACTAACAAAGATGGCACCAATATGGTTAGTAAATCTTCATTTTAAATTAGTGAATTTATGGGGGCATATGTGCAAGATATTTTTGGAGAAATCTATCACAGATCGAGAAGGTGTACATTTGGTAGATCAATGTTCCTCCTAAGTTAGTGAACTTATAAGAATATATATACAAGATGTTCTTCTCTACCTATGAAGGCTTACAATAATTGATATAGTATAGACCCAATAAAATCTAAGGGGATATCTAATAGAGCACATTAAGTACTTCTAAGAATGCTCCATGGATATCTAGGACATTTGCAATGAAAAGGAGCTCCAGAAGATCTTTATCCATGAAATAATTATCATGTATGTTATGCACATAGATGATATTTTTCTATGTTCTTTCGCTAAACTTATTGAGAATATATGAAAAACTAAATATTCCATTATAGAAAATAAGGAGAATGGGATAAGTTCATCAATCAAACTGCATCTATAAGCTCAAGCCAAGGAGGAGGCTTCAAAAGTGGCAAGAAGCTTAAAAGTGATACATCAAATAGTCCCTTAGATGCACCTTCCCTTCTCATTCTCACTAGGTCAAGTACATGCAATATTTGAGTAATAGTTATAAGGTGGAAATATCACATTAGCAAAGGTTCATTGTTTTTTTTTTTTTCTTTTGACCAATTATATTACAACTTGAGGGAGGGCGATTGAAATTTGGCCTACTCCAAAGGGAAATCAGTATTCGTACTACTAAATTATAACGATCTTGATTATTAAAGGTTAAATATCAACATTCATTGGCTAATGAAAAGAGAAACCCTAAGTTTTAATAGTATGACATGGTCGTACGACATCTTACCAAAGATTGATGAAACTTAGAAGAGGTTATCCCATGAAACAATAAGAAGTAGAGAGTTAGATTATAGAGAGCAGTAACATTAACAAGAATATATTTCAAACTTGCAATGTCTAGTGTAGTATCACGCATGTTGCTACTTATGATCAAATTGAGGCATAAGATGCTTACCACCAGCCATGGAAGAAGATGACTTCTTGTGTTGAAGTGTCATCCCATGTCACATCAATCATTTCTTATCATTTGAAGCATGTAGCTTAGTTTGTATGCATGTGATTGGTATTTACCAGACTCCTACATCTACAATATATAACATATTTATGTTTCAAACTCATTGTTTAACATAATTATGGTAAAGATAATGATAGAAAATTAGAGTAAAAAAAGTAAAAGCTCACATGCTTTTAAGGGAAAAAAAAAAAAAGAAAAGTTAAAGAAATATAGTTAACTCATTAGAGAAAGTAAATTTTGTTTGGTTTTTTACATAAAACTAAATAAAGAGATAAATAAGTCTATTTTTATAGGGATTTATCAATTTGTCAATTTTCTAAGATGAGTACTACGTATTTAATGTTTTCCATTTTTTTTTTTTTCATATTATGTTGCTGTAAACACACTATTTGAAAATAGCACCAAGCGCCACAGGAAAGACAACATGTGACTAATACATTAAACTTGCATATTACTTAATTTAACAAGGAATCTGCCTAAGCAAAACATAAAGAGATGTATATATATAATCCCACGGCATGTGATTGTGGCTTCAAGCAGTTTGTATGATGCACTTATTTTAAGCTAGAGACTATATATATATAAACAGCGCTAGATTTAGGGTTGAATTTGTCCAGTAGAAAAAGATCCAAGAGGATGAATTGGTCTTAAACGACAATCGGCTATCATCCAATATACAACTTGTTTAGGATAAATTATTATATGAAATTCATGTCAGTTGAGAGTTTATAATTATAATAAGTCATGTCTAATATTTTTAATGTTGATGAGGTGAGGTGTATTGTTTAAGATGAGCTATGTCTTCCAACTACGTTTTTCGGGCATTTTATGTACACCCACACCCCACCCATGCAATTGGTTATGTTATCAACATAGTTTCACTTTGAAAGGTCCGTTCAGTTTGAGGATTAGTTCTGCCTTGAAAGTGACCTGGAGGGAGAATCATCCATTATAGATGAGAGCAATTACAGAAATGTAAAATATACACATTTGCTCGCGCGCGTGCGCAAATATATATATCATAGATAAAAAATAGTTTTTCATTATTAAGTTGATCTTTTTTCAAAAAAAAAAATTATTATAAAAATTAAGATCTTTTTACAGTTTTATCTTTATTTTTTAAGGAACGAACTAACTCTCTATCTCACTATTAATTTATATTAATTTAAATTTAGATAATCAAACTAATTATAAATTCAATAGTTTAAATTTAAAATAATATAAATTAATAGTAAAATAGACCATTAAATCAATCATATCAAAATGGGGACAAGACTTTAGAAACTCTCTAAAAAATTATGGAGAATTTTATCATCCTACGAAACCCTGCCTCTAAGAGCGCCCCGGCATTTACGTTAAGACGTGATTCCGTGAGTTGAAGAGGATCGGATATACATAAAATAACTAATCTTGTGAGGTGCGAACATATATATAAGACAATTTGGAATAGCCCATTATTATATAGGCATCTATATCTATACTAAAGGAGTTTTTTTTGTTTTTTTGACATCGGATTCCGTCAAAAGCTTTTGAGTTGATCGGTCTTTCCTTGAATAAGTGACCTTGTTTGCATTCGTCTTTTGTTCGCATTAAAATATATAATAGGATTCGGATCCCACTTTAACAAGATTATTAAGTGTAACATCTAGTCATTTGCCTCAAGTAATGTATATAATATACCATTACGATACAACATGCTTTTTCACTGTGTTTTCTTTGCTATAAATTATATTAGCAATTCACGCACCCGTAATGTATATATACAAAATATATATATTTATATACAAATGTATATTAATTACATAGCTTGTAAGAATAGGAAAATATTATATAAATATATATATATATATTATTGTGACAATTTGTATAAAAAAACTATATAGCATTAGAAGTATCATCATATATTATAAGGGATTTTTTATAATCAAGCAATTGCATATAAACACACATACATATGGATATATAAATCAATATAATTAAGTCTTTATCTCATTCAATATCTTAAAATAGTTGGGGTTTATTGCCATTAAAGTTAAAAGATATAAACTTTTTTATTTAAAAATATTTTAGCTTAGACATACTAGATATGCCAATATATTTCTATTAGCAATGATTATACTCCATAACCCTTTTTTCACTATTGATGCTTCTTTTGAAGGATTATATTCTAGATATTACAATAACTTCTATTACCATTATATTCAATCCAAATAAAAGAAAAATCTAAAACAAGTAAAGAATATATAATAACAAATTGAGGATGATTTTTAATAGTAAGTCAACACCAAACACCTAAAACAATTTTCATTTACAAACAAAAAAAAAACAATAAATTTTATATGTTTTATTACTTTTATACCACACAAATCATAAATGATAAATTTTCTACAACAATTTCTTCAAAAGTAAAAACTCCTTGCAAGCTTGTTGTATGATAGTTCTTATATGAGCTAATATGATATAAAAGAAAAATAGAATTATTACTATAGAAAAACTAAAAATAATAAAACAATAAGCAATGGTAACAATAAGAAAATTCAAAAATATAAATCTGTAAAGTAAAACAAATCAAAAGCTATTAAACATAATTGCTATGGAAAAAAAATAAATAAGCAAATACCACATATAAATAAGCAAATACTCCTACTACTTGTGCTGATGTCAGAAGTTTCTATGGACTGGCTTTATTCTATAAGCGATTCATCAGGAATTTATACACCCTCGTTGCACCACTTACTAAGCTAACAAAGAGGAACACCAATTTCTGATGGGAAGAAAAGGAGGAGAGGAGCTTTACCGAGATAAAAAAAAAAAAAAAGATTAACTTCTAGCTCAATATTAATTATACCTAACTTCAAGAAAATATTTGAGCTGGAGCATCAAGCATTAGAATAGGCGCTGCCTTAATGTAGAAAGGCCGACCAATTGCCTTCCACAATGAGAAGCTCAAAGGACTGCAATTAATTTACTCTGTGTATGACAAGGAACTCTTAATACTGATCCGAGCACTGCAAGTATGGCAACATTATCTATTGTCGAGAGAGTTTGTCATCTACACTAATCATGAGTCTTTGAGGTATCTCCAAAGCTAGACGAAGTTGTCTAAGCGATAGACGAGATAGGTAAAATTCCTTGAGAGATTCAATTTTGTAATAAAATATAAATAAGGAAAGAGCAATGTAGTTGCCGATGCTCTTTCAAGAAGACATACACTTCTAAATGAACTTTAGACCAAACTGTTTGGGTTTGCGAGTATCAAAGAATAGTACCTTAAGGATTTACACTTTGGACCTATAGTTACGCGATGTGTTGATGGAAGAACAGTGAACAAGTATCATGTGGAGGTTAGCTACTTCTTCCGAGGTGAAAAATTATGCATACCAACTTGTTCCCTAAGAGAGCTACTAATCAAGGAAGCCCGCAGTAAATGGCTGTCCAAACATTTTTTAGAGAGAATGACATATGAGTTGCTGAGTGGATGATTCTTTTGGCCTAAGATGAAACAAGATGTGCATCGAATTGTTATAAGTTATACTGTATGCAAAAGCGCTAACTGTTGAGCCGAAAAGAGGAAAGCAATGCCATTGCCTGTTTTGACAAGACCATAGGCTAAGTTAAGCATGGACTTTATCCTCAAATTACCACAAACTGCCCAAGGCAAAGATTCTATAATGGTTGTAGTAGATCGATTCAATAAGATGGCGCACTTTGTGCCTTGTGCCTTGTGCCTTGCGCCTTGCGCCTTGCGCTAAAACTGCCTATTGCTTCTCTTTTCTTGTAGGAGATTGTACGGTTACATGGTGTACCGAGAAGTGTAGTCTCCGATAAAGACCCAAAGTTCTTGAGCCATTTTTAGAGGACCTTAAGACATCGAATGGGGACCAAACTACTATTCAGTACTTTCTGTCACCCCCAAACTAACGGTCAAACAAAGGTCGTTAATTACATTTTAGGATCACTGCTCCGAGGTACAATAGGCAAGAACTTAGTTAATTGTGACATTTGCTTACTAGTGGTCGAATTTGCTTACAACTGAACTGTACATGACACCACCAAGCAAACTCTCTTTGAAGTTGTCTATAGTTTCAATTCCAAGTTACCCCTTAATCATACTCCTGTACCTGTACCTGTGCAAGAATACCCTAATGTAAAGGCTAGAGCACAATCCCTTCAATACATCTATAATAAAGTCACTTAGTACATCAATCAGGTTACTAAAAGAATGAGAGAGAAGACCATAGGTAGGACGGCTTAACGATTCTAGCAAAGAGACTCAATATGACTGCACCTCAGTAAAGAACAATTCTCGAGCAAGAGGAGGAACAAATTATCTGCAAGAGCTAAAGGACCATTCAAAATCCTCTAGAAGATTAATGATAACGCCTATAGATTCGAACTAGCAGAGGACTATAGGGTTTTTGACACCTTCAACATTATCGACCTCAATCCATATCACCTCAATAAAAAGCTTATCAAAGACCATTCGGATTTAATCCCAAATCTGAATCAACCCAAAGGGAATGATAGGAATCAGGCTACTAGGCCTTTGATACGCAACCAAGCCCGAAGACTGGAAGGCTTAGCAAGGTGAATTCTTTTGCTCCAACTAACTTCTACCAAGAGTAAGTATCTCCTTACCGACTCATTTTACATAATAAGCTGAATGACTACCGATTTCTCACAAATAGTGTGCCAAGAAACGACAGATCGAGACAACAACCAACCTTCATTCTCACTCATGCCTGACCAATCACTTACTTGGCATCTATTATGCTGATCTACCAAAAGAGAGAGTTCGGAATGACTAAGCTACCCCTGCTCAGATAAGCAAGTTAACCGTACTTTTTATCCACATCTTCCAACGGCATCACCAATACAACATCGCTACGTATATAAAATCATGTGTAAAATTTGTCAGATCAATTATTGTTTTTCTTAAATATTTATTTTTACTCTTTGTATCTTATAGATTAATTCCTTAGGAAATACCCTTTTTGTCTTTTCCTTTTTGTGCAAGTTGCCCTAACTTATAGATATAAAGACCTCTTATACTTATAGCTGTAAACAAAAGATTACTCTTAACATATTAGATATTATTCCTTTGCATAAACACTATGCTTGTTTACTCTCACTTCCCTCTTATCCTATCCATTAAGCAAGGTTAGGTGGCGAGTAACCTCACAGGGCTAACTTTATGTCATATCGAGCTATGTCGTAAGTTCTTGAACGTTACATCGGTATGTCACATCCATTAGAGATGTTCATGGGTTTTGCTTACTTTTTTATTCATCATTTGTTCTTCGCGCAATTCCCCATTAACTCCTTCAAGCTTTCAGTAAGATTGGACCCATCCAACAACTGGCCTTATCTATTCTTGGTCTCAATTCGTATCACGTAACATGTGTAGGTCGTATGTTTGCTGCACATCAGGTTAATTGAAGGGCTTTGGGTCAAGTATGTGGTCTACTATGGGTACAGTGGCGGTCATTGATGGAGTTTGAAGGAAGGTGTGCAAGAGTCATTGGGGGGAAGCTGAATGATGTTAGGTTACAATCGCGAATGGGTTGGCGTTCGTAACCTGGGTTGTTTCTGGGTACCGTACATAGAGATAATGGCCAAGGGGGGTTCGTCACGTATGCAGCTGTAGAGGTGGTCTGATGTTGCAAACTGAGACCAAGAACAAACAAGGTCGATCTCTAGATGAGTCGAAGCTTGCAGAAAGCTCGAAAAGGAAGTGATGGTGAATGTATGAAAGGATAAATACAAATGAAGAGTAAGCAAAAACCTACAAACAACTCTAGAGGATATGACACACTAATGGAACTTCCAATGACTCATGGCACAATTCGATATAACACATGAATTGGTCTAGTAAGATTACTTGCCACCTGGCCTTGCTTAAAGGATATGATAAGAATGATGCCAAGAGCCCAAAAGGGAAAAGATAAAAAGGGCATTTTCGAAGGAAGTAATATATAAGATACAAAAGGGCAAAAATTAATATTCAAGAAAAACAATCCTTAGTCTAACGGATTCTACACATGACTCTGTACATGTAGCAATGCCGTATTGATGATGTTGTTGGAAGATGCGGATAAAAAGTACGATCATCTTACTTGTCCGAACAAAGATGGCTTAGTCAGTTCAGACTCTCTATCTCGACAGCTCGATAAAGGTGATGCCAAGTAAGTAATTGGTCAGGCATAAGTAGGAGTGAGGATTGGCCGCTGTCTCGGCACACTGTCCATAAGAGATAAGCGGAGATTTGACTCGACATGCAGATTATGTCGGTAAAGAGATACTTAGCCTCAATAGGAGTTGGCTAAAGCAGAAGAATCCACCTTGCAAGGCCTTCTAGTCCTCGAGCTTAGCTGCAGTCAAAGGCCTAGTAGCCTAATTGCTATCATTCCCTCCGGGTTGATTTGGATTTAGGATTAAATCCAAATGGTCTTCAATCAGCTCTCCATTAAGGTGATATAGACTAAGGTCGGTGATGTTAAATGTGTCAGAAACCCTATAGTTCTCAAGCAACTCCAATCTGCAGGCATTATCATTAATCTTTTAGAGGATTCTAAACGGTCCTTTAGCTCTAGCAGATAATTTGTTCCTCCTCTTACTCGAAAACCGTTCCTTACTGAGGTGCAACCATGCCAAGTCTCCCTATTAGAATTGTTTAGCCATCCTTCCCTTGGTCTTCTTTCATATTCTTTTAGCAGCCTAGTCAATGTGTCGAGTGACTTTGTCATAGATGTGCTGAAAATTCTACTTTAGCTCTTGCATCCAGGTCTTCTTATATGGGTATAGGTATAGGGGTGTGATCAAATGGCAACTCAGGATTGAAACCAAAGACAACATCAAAGGGCGTCTACTTGGTGGTATCATATACTGTTTAATTATAAGTAAATTCGATCATTTGCAAGTAAACGTCCCAATCAACCAAGTTCTTGCCCACTATAGCTCAAAGAAGTGATCCCAAAGTGCAATTAACCACCTCTATTTGGTCATCAGTTCGGGAGTGGTAGGAAATATTGAATAGTAGTTTGGTCCCCATCCAATACCAAAAAGTCCTCTAAAAATGGCTCAAAAACTTCAAGTTCTTGTCAAAGACTACACTTCTTGGCACGCTATGTAACTGTACAATCTCCTGCAAGAAGAGAGAAGCAATAGCCAAAGCATTGTTAGTTTTGACACAAGGCATAAAGTACACTATCTTACTGAACCGATCCGCCACAACCATTACAAAATCTTTGCCTTAAGCAATTCGTGGTAATCTGAAGACAAAGTTCATGCTCAACTCAGTTCGTGGTTTCATCTGAATAGGCAAAGGCATTGCTTTCCCTTTTTCGACTCAGCACTTATCCCTTTTGGACACAACACGGCTTTCTACAATTCAGTATACATCTCGCTACATTCTCAGCTAAATGAACTAACGACTTAACAATTCATATGTCCTTTTCTCCCTGAAATGTTCAGACAACCCTCTACTGTAAGCTTCCCTGATCAATAGCTCCCGTAATAAACAAGTCGGCACGTATAATTTTCCACCTCAAAATAAGTAACCACCTTCTACATGATACTCATCCACTGTTCTTCCATCGACACATTGCACAAGTATGGGTCTAAAGTGTGGATCCCTAGAATATTACTCCTTAATGTTAGCAAACCTAAATAATTTAGTCTACAGTTCAATCAGGAGTATATGTCTTCTTGAAAGAGCATAAGCAACCACATTACTCTTTCCTTGTTTATATTTTATTATAAGATTGAATTCCTTAAGAAATTCAACCCATCTCACCTACTGTTTAAACAACTTCGTCTAGCTTCAGAGATACCTCAAAGACTTATGGTTAGTGTAGATGATAAACTCTCTTGGTAATAGGTAATGTTGTTATACTTGCAATGCTCAAATCAGTGCTAAGAGTTTTTTGTTATACACAGAGTAATTTAACTAAGATCCTCTGAGTTTCTCGCCATGGAAGGCAATTGGTTAGCCTTCCTACATTAGGACAATGCCTATTCCAATTCTTGATGCGTTACATTTCAACTCAAATATTTTCTCAAAGTTAGGTAGAATTAGCACCAGGGCGGAGGTTAATCTTTCTTTAATCTCGGCAGAGCTCTTCTCCTCTATTTCTCCCCAAGGGAAATCCGTGTTCTTCTTTGTTAGCTTAATAAGTGGTACAACGAGGATGCTGAAATTTCTAATTAATCGCCTATAAAATGAAGCCAATGCATGGAAACTTCTCATGTCGACATAAGTAATAAGAGTCAGCCACTTGACAATTGCTCGGATCTTCTCGTCATCTACTCGTAAGCCTCCTCCACTAACTACATAGCCCAAGAATACCACTTACTTCTAGCAAAAGAAATACTTCTTAAGATTGCTAAATAACCTCTCGGTATGAAGGATATCCAAAAGGGCTCGGAGATGTTTATAGTGACTCGGCATATCAGCACTGTAGACTAGGATGTCATCAAAGTACACTACGACATACTTCCCAATCAGATGTCTTAGCACATGATTCATTAGTCTCATGAAAATTCTCAAAGCATTCGATAAGTTGAAGGGCATGACCATCTATTCATATAATCCATGTCAAGTCTTGAATGCCGTTTTCTACTCATCTCCTAATCTCATGCGAATTTGATGGTAACTAAACTTAAGATCAATCTTGCTAAAAATCTTAGCCCAACTCAATTCATCTAGCATATTTTCCAATCTCAGGATAGGATACATGTACTTGATAGTAGTCTTGTTCATGACTCGGCTATCTATACACATTCACCAGGTTTCATCCTTCTTTGGCACTAGAAGCGTCGGCACAGTGCAAGGGCTAAGGCTTTCCCTAACATATCCTCTCTCCAACAACTCATTGACTTATCATTAAAGTTCAGAAGCCTGCTTATGATTCATTCAATAGGCCATCTTATTCGACAATGCAACACTGAGTACTAAGTCAATGCAGTGTTCTATGCCTCAAGTAGGGGACAACCCTTCAAGTAACTGTTCTAGGAATAGGTCGACATATTCATCTAGCAACTCCTTTATCTCTTGGGGTAGTTTACCCTACTCCTTCAACTTCAATAGTTACCTGACCAGTGTAAGGGTCGACGCATCATCTTTAAGGGTCTCTTGGAGCTCAGCTTTACTCATTGCCAAATCCTTCTTTGATCCGCGAGTAAGTTTGGCCTCCAATTTATTAACTTTACTCAGCGACATCGAGTTCAACGTAATCTTCATGCTATTCTTCTCGAACGTATACGTATTCCAGTATCCATCATAGATAACCCTTCAGTCAAACAACCATAGTCTATCAAGCAACACATGGGAAGCACACATGGGTAATATGTCACAGAGAATCTGGTCAGAGTAATTTTCGATGGTAATCAACAGTAGTACTCATCAAGTGACATGTAGTACTCCCTTTTTACTCAACCAGTGCAACTTATACGACTTTGAATGCGCAATAGTCAGCAACTTCAATTTTGCAATGGATCAGCTGATGCCAAATTAGTGTAACTTTTGCTATCCACAATGAGGGCATACGCTTGATTATTCACCTTACAGGTGGTATAAAATAAATTCTCTCTCTACTCCTCCTCGCATGAGGGTTCTATGTTCATTATACGTCGAACTACCATGATCAACTGGTCTAAGTCCTTAGCAAACACATCCTCTTCCATCAACTCTTTCTTAGCAGCTTCTTTCTTGGTAATGTTCTCCTCCTCTTCAAGTTCGTCATTAGTACTCTCTACATCTAACTTTGAGATGTCACCTTTGATGACCATAGTCCTTTGGTTTGAGTACTGAGCAAGCATATGTCCAAACCCTTAACATTTGAAGCACTTGATCTAGCTTGTCTTCTTAATAAACCCATTTCCCTTTTCATAAGTTCGGGTCAGCACGTTACTGTCAGATCAGCCCTTCTGCTTGGTTCAGACATCCACCTTTTGAATTTACTCGGTACTTGACTGAGCTCGATGACTCGCCTATACAGGTCGACTAGTCGACAATCGAGTCAATACTCAGCTTCTTTTTAGTCTCTCAACTCGTTGAGCTACTCTAATGGATTTATCCATTGTGGTAAATCGTTGGAGTTCCACAATGTCTTGAATGTCACCTCACAATACAGTAATAAATCTAGAAACTATTCAAGCTGGTGATTCCTCCACTTCGCAACGAAGCATAAGTATTTGAAATTCTTATACATACTTATCTACCATTTGTTCTCCTTTTCTCAGCTCCTAAAGCCAAGTAAAAGTATCTTGAAAATAGGTATCCAACACTAACCTATTTCTAAGTATCCTTTTCATCTCAAGCCAAGTACTAATTTTTCAGTAGCCCTCTCGCCTCTTTATTGTCTGAAAATTCTTTCACCATACGGTAGAATATCCGGACAACTCAATAGTAGCAGTTCTCACTTTCTCGTATTGATAATATTCAAAAATACGCTTTACTCTCTCTTCCTATTCCAAATATTCATTAGCATTCATAGATCCATTGAAGCTTAGAATCTAAAACTTCACATGGTCAGATGCTTTAGGGACTCTAACTCACTCTTCTTCAAAATAGTCTTCTTCTTCCTCATCTCCCATGTCTGCTAAATCAATCATTCTCCTCATTCATCTACCTACTCCTCCACCTCAAACTAGGTTCTAGCATCTAACAAGTTGAGTAGCTTGTAGGGTTTTTGCATTGCCTCAGTAAGTTGGCAAGCCAATGCATGAACAACTCGGGTTAAATGTACCAAGAGGTTAACCACCTCATCAAGTCTCTCATCTGTGCTTCTCGAAGTTTCTTGAGACTGTCGGCCATGGTGGACAACTCCACTATTGTCATCTCCCATACCAACATTCATGCTTAGGTTAGTCATTTTCTTTACAGATTCAAAGCTCAAACAAATACTTCAAGAATTTAACAACTAGCAAATACAGTAACTAAGATGAACATAGTAACTTACTCCGTTTCACATACGCAAGACAGAGTATAAAAAGAACAAACACAAACCAAAACTTAGACAAAACCTCTACTCTGACACCAAGATGTTGTAGACCGAGACCAAGAATAGACAAGACTGGTCACTGGATTGGTCCAAGTTTGCAAAAAGCTCAGAAAGGAAGTGATGGTGAATGTATGAAAGGATAAATGCGAATGAAGAGTAAGTAAAAACTCACGAATAGTTCTAAAGGATATGACGCACCAATGGAACTTTCGAAAACTCACAGCACAATTCGATATAACACACGAATTGATTCGGTGAGATTACGCACCACTTAGCCTTACTCAAAGGATAGGATAAAAGTGATGTCGAGAGTAAACAAGCAGTGTTTACACAAGGAAGGAAAATACTCAAGTGTATTAATAATAATCCATCTTATTTGACTACAATTACAAGGATATTTATGCCTATAAGTTAGGGCAATTTGCTCAAAAGAGAAAAGACAAAAAGGGTAGGCATTTTCGAAGGAAGTAATATACAAAATACAAAAAGGTAAAAATGAATATTCAAGAAAAATAATCATTGGTATAAACATCTCATTTTTGCAATTTTTCATTTTCATTGAGCAAAGATAAAAAATAAACAAAACAAAATAAGAAAATAGAAAAAAACAAAAATTATAAAAAAATGAAAAAATAAAAACGAGAGTAAGTTCAAGTCGAGTCGAATCGTATTGAGTCGAGTCGTATTGAGTTGTGTCGTATCCATTTATGTCGTATCGAGTTAAGTCGAATCATATCGAGTCAAGTCAAGCCAAGTCGCATCGAATTGTTTAATATCAAATTGAATAACGGTGTGTGATTAATTTAATAAATTTTAAGTAGTTGAAGGATCGAGCTTTATTAAAATAATTTTGGCCCAGTTCGATTTAAAATATATTTTTATCTAATTTATATTGGATTAAAATAAACTTAAGATTTATTAGATAAATTATTGCGCCATATCTAATTGGATCAGGCCTTGAAAAATTGAAAGCCTAAATTAAATAAGATTCTTAGAAGTTAAGTTAAATTTTCGAAGAATCGTAATTGTATTTTCCGTATCTTAGATACGAAAATACAACTGAGGGTTTATAAGTAGCACAACAGCAGGTAATGTTGAATACATTTTTAAATTGGACAATCCAACAAAACATTAATCTATCCACAATTCCCTAACCATAATCCCCAACAAATTTCAAAACATAGCTAAAGTTCATGCACCAATCCTTGACACATGCTACACCGCAACACCAAGCTGAAAACCCAATCCACAATCCAGACGTCCCTTCACAACAACACTGCAATCGAATCCTAATTCACAACCCACGATCGTCCTCTCCTTCAACGCAACTACGTCCAGCACGTTGACCAACACTTGACACTTTACGCCAAACGAAATCAAAATTCCAAAAGTCAAAGTCCAGATGAAATCCGATGTCTAAAAGCCGAAGTCCAGACAAAATCCAATTTCTAAATTGCCGAAGTTTAATCTTCAAACAATCCAAATTTTCGAAGCCGCAAGTCCATACGAAATCCTCACTCCATACCGTCCAATCCAGCAACCAATTCCAATCCACGTCCTATGCAAGCCAACACAACAGACATCGCCAACATTTTACGTAACCTGAAGCACACACTGCCACCACTGACCGACGAACAACAAGAGCACGAGCATGACACACCGACGGACATAACACGACGATCACACGTATCTTGAACGGTTTGGATAAAAAAATTATTTTTATTTATTTATTAGTTACTTTTATTGTTTATTTTACTAATCTATTTTTTGTTTAAGTGTAGGTTTTTTTATTATTTATTTTATTGCGTATTTTTCTAGACAATTTCAATTTTCCATAAAATTTAGTTAAATTGTGTCTTTATACGTATTTCGTAGTTAAGATACGTATCTTATAATTAAGATTTAGAAAAAATATATATCGAAATACGTATCTAGTGGTTAAGATTTAGAAAAAATACGTATAGAAATGCGTATCTTATAGTTAAGATTTGGAAAAAATACATATTTAACTGTATCTTTAATATATCTTATAGTTATGATTTAGAAAAGATATTTTTAACACGTAGTGTTTTTAAAAATAAAAAAAATCTTAATCAAATTTTTTAAAAGATTTAGTTAGTTAGGGTTTTCTTTTATTCGGAAAAATTAGATTTGTTAAGTTTTTTTTTAAATAATAAATTGATTAAAAAACATAAATCTAGCTTGATTTTCGAAATAATAAGAATCCATCTATTAAAAATTTTATAAAAAGAGAATTATAGTCAGTTTGATCCAACTAGCAAATACGTAGGCAGTTTCGAAGTAATTGTATAAAAATAAAAACACTTTTTTATTCTTAAAAAATTCGTAATAAAAAAATAATAATAAATCACTTTAGTTATCTTTTGCTTATTTATATATATATTTTAGTATTTTTAGGGATTATAAAAAAAAAAAAAAAAGAAGCTATATGGTGACTTAGTCTAAATAAGTTAGTCTCCAAACTCAATTTTTATGTTATTTTTTTTTTAAAGATCATTTTTTTTTTAAAATACACAGATCAGTGACTAAATTAGGGTTTTTCCACTTGAAAACCCTAATTTCACTTTTTACCAATTAAACTAGTTGATGACTTCAATTTTAAAATTTTTTTTTTAAAAAGTATTTATTTAGTTTAATATCAAGTAATTTATATTAAGCGAGCTGAACTTAATATAAGTTAAATTAAGAAAATTGAAATAGGGCTCAACAATTAGTCTAACGGATTCTACACATGATTTTGTATATATAGTGATACTGTTGGAAGTTGTGAACAAAAAATACAATCAGCTTGCTTGCCCAAGTAAGGGTGACTTAGTTAGTCCAGACTCTCTATCTCGGTAGCTCAGCACAAGTAAGTGATTGGCTAAGCATGAGTGGGAGTGAGGATTGGCCATTGTCTTGGCACACTATCTGCGAGAGATATGCAGACATTCAGCTCAGCATGCAAATCGAGTCAACAAGGAGATACTTGGCATCGATAAAAGTCGATTGGAGCAAAAGAATCTGCCTTACCAGGCTTTCCAGTCCTCGGGCTCGACTGTAGGTCAAAGGTTCAGTATCCTGATTCCTATTATTTGAGGTCAGGTTGGTTGAAGGTGGACTTCAGGTTGAAGTGCTGTCACTTTGGGCATACAATGAGTGTTTGGTGATTGGCAAAGGGTTAGTACATGAAGTGGACAATGGCATCACTGGTTTGATTGGGCTGGATTCATGGCTGTCGTGTTGATGTATAAGTAGGTTTGTGTGGCTTATATAGTGCGTAGTCAATAGTATAGTGTACGACTAGAATTTCTTCACCAAAACCCATTGTGTATTGATTTCAAGTAGGTGGGGATGTTGAATTCGCATCAATGTATTCTTAATTGAAGATCCACCACCATCGCCGCTACCCCCTTCCCCCTTTTCCAACTTGTTTGTTATATAACTCTTTAACTCAAATCTTAGGATTAACCCAAATCAACCATGGCTACATCCAATCACCACTAATCTTTATCAAATCTTCAATAAGTAAATATATTAGTTAAAGTCCTTCAAAGATTTGGTAGTTATTTTATAATACTTTAGTAAGATTTTGACTAAATTCATAAAGATTCATCAAAGATTTGATAATATCAGTTGAAGAGTCCAATTTTCCTCATCTTTCTGGTTATTTTTCAAAAAAAAAAAAAAGAAAAGAAAAAAGCGGGGGAGGATATGATTTGGTCATGTGAGTCGTACGTTACCAAGCAACAACATAAAATGCCTCAAGTGCTAAAGTGGATTCGAACCCGTAACCTTTTGATCCTTCATGTCCAAGTGCCTAACTAATTGAGCTAAGCTTTTTTTTTTTTTTTGTATTATTTTACTCAATCCATCTATACTTAAACCATAAAAAATTGAGCTCAACCTTAATTTTATTTTCAAGTCTACGCCCAACTTAACTCGAGCCAATTTACAAAAGATCCTAACTCTTTTATATAGCCTAAAATATACATGCCAAATAATCTTAACACTACTTTTAAATTTAATAAATATGGAGTCTTATTTTAATTAATCCCATTAAAATATTTTTAAATTGGACAAAAATCCATTTAAATATTTTATTGAGATATTTTTTCAATGAAGCCTAAAAAATTTAAAGGCTCTAAATTTATTAAGTTGCATATATATTTTTACACTATTACCCAATCTAACCTTAAAAGAATAATTGACTCAACTCGAACCTTTTTTATACTTTTGTTATTTTTTCAAATTTTTTTTTTATTTTTTTGGTAAACCTGGCCCAAAATAAATAAATAAATAAAGGGACAAAAATAGGGTATTTATACCAGCATAGACAAGTAGAAGGAGGAGCTTAGCCGGCATAGGATCCAAGAGGGTCGCACTGTCAATGTGCGATAAGACAACCTACCTTTTATCAATTGGTAGACACTTAAGAGATAAGCCTATCCCATTGGTGGAAGGTAGCTAACTTAGTTTGGCGGCTAGACTATAGGCTATGCAACAAGTGGTCATTCAACATTTAAAAATAAGAGAGAAAAAGACAAAGAGGGGGGGGGAAGGGTGCTTGGTTTGCTTGCTAGTAAGCTTCTCTTACCAAAGATGAAGAGTAAAGGCCAAAGGCCTTCGGAAGGAAATCTATTGAGTGCTTCAAGTTAGACCCGATGAGGGGGTTAAGCTTGATGAGCCCTAAGTTGTTCCTCATTTGGATCGGATAGGATCTGTAAGCACTCAGGTTGGACTTCCCTAGCAAGCTTGGGCCTTTGAAGCCTCAGGCTTAAGGTACAACCATCAACATTTATCCCCCTACTCTCCTCAGTGCTCAAGCAACAAGGGGAGTATTAGAGTCTCAAGCTCGAGAGGCTAAAACCCTTGTTAGCTCAATAGCAAATGGATGGGTACATAGGTAATACGATGTGTGTGAGAATTGATAAGTACATCGAGTCATAAGAGTAATATGGTTAGCAAGTTAAAGTTGTATTCTATAAGGAGCTGGATACTAAGTATTACGCTAATCAATTTTTTCCCTAAGTTAAACTATTGATAATTAAATGAAAAGGTGTAAAAGTTAATTAACAAATTAATCACTAAACTGGATGTCGTAGTTACTCTATAAGGGTCTCGGGTTTAAGAGATAAAAAGTATTAAATCAAGATTTGTAAATCTATTCTCATTTGAATCAATTCAGCTGGATGTCGTATCCCCATTTTCCTTTTCAAAAATTCAAGTTATATTCATCACAAGTTATCGAAACCTTCCAAATATCCTCTAACTCTATCTAACTAAAAAATGATGGCCAAACAATAACTAGATAGACGATAAACATAATAAAAAAATACTCAAATACTTAACATTGATATCAGAATAATACATAAAACACATCAAATTATCAAATTCATCAATATAAAACCCAACATATATAAACTCAATCTCATATCAAATTACAAATATGTTAAGATATAAGACAATAAAAACCATAGAGGAATAAAAAAAAAATACCTATAATCAACTTCATAGATATTTTTGATTCTATCTTCTAATATTAAATTTACGTATCTTGAAATATTTCACAACTCGAGATAATCTTCAAGCGTATAAGAACAAAGGTTTTAGTGTCCTAAAATTAAAGAAAACATAATAAAATTAAACAAGAAAACAAAGTTTGTATTTGTTTTTCACCATACTAAGCTACTGCATTCTTCCTTCTTTATTTTATTTTCTATCGTAAGCTGCTCCCCTCGAAAAATAAGCTCCCTTCCTGTTATTCCTCCACTAGTTCTCTCTCCTTTCCCTATGAGGAACACGGGCTCTTCTGTGTTTTTTTCTTTTTTTAACAAATGGATAGGCCCTAAAAATATTGCTACAGAAATTATTTCCCAATAAAGTTTGCTGGACTTTTCTGTAACATTACCATGATGCTCTACCAATTCCACTCTACATGGGCCATTGAAAATAACATTGGGCTGACATCTGCTTTCCACTATGGGCTCTTACATTTGATTCACTTGAAAATAAGCCTCTGAGTTCGGATTATCTCACATGAACGTGCTATGCATAACACCAATTGAACTCCAAGCAAATCCATAATATATAACTCCCCCCACTGCTATTTATTTTATTTTATTTTAAATAAGCTACTGTGGATGTGCAGGTTTTGGTGCTTGTTGCTGCTATTTCAGGTCGTGTGAGCTGTTGAAGTTTGGGATGCAGCTGCTGATGTTTGGCGGCTGTCATGCAAGTGAAGAGCTCACTTACAAGCTGCTATCACGTGTGGATGTTCAGCTATAGTGAAATTGAATGAAGCTGTTACTAATCTCGGTTGTGCACTTGGTTGGATGCCACTGGTCACCGTTCAGATAAGAAATTCAACTTGGTTGCTATATGGAGTCCATTCTTGTCAATTGATGCCCGGTGCTTGGAGCTCAATTCAACATGTTGGTTGGGAAGCTCGAGTTTGCTGCTGCTATTGAATGCCATGGCTGTTGTCGCTCATTCAGCTACCGCTCTCTTTTGTGCTCGGTGATTGCTTGAAGTCGAGCAGCTGCTTGGTCTTGGCTCCGGAGTGTTACAACTGCTATTCGTGACAAAATCTACTGGGTATTGTTAGAGCGGTAGGCATACTTGGTTCGGTGAAGAATTGTTGCAAATTCAATTGCATCGCTGTAATAAAGTATAATACAATGAAAGTTCTATTAACTCAGCTCAATAGTAAAATGAAGTGCACATCAACTTACAGATTAAAATTTCAAGGCTCATAATTGTTGTTATCAATTGCAACTTGGTTTGGCATGTTCTTCTTGATTGGAAGCTCAGAGTGTGTTTGCTAAGGGCTACTGGATTGAAATTTAAGTTCCGCTCTGGTGAAGCTCTTGATATTTGCTCTATTCATCATTATGGCTCTCCAAGTGAAGCCCAATGAGTGACTTGGTTGCTTGGAGCACTTGGCTCTTACCTTGGAGAAGGAACTTAGCTTGATTGAAGTATGGAACCCTTAAGCTAACAACTACTGCTTGGTTTTGATTTGGTTTCAACTTGGTCTTGGAGCATGTGTGGAGTTGCTCTATCTCAACTTACTCTTCAATTGGATAAAGTCAAGGAGCTATTAATATTTGATCGCAGGGAGTTCCATAGTAGCTTTGCTTTGCTTGATTTTCTATTGTTTCACTCTAAATATTCCAAGAGCCTGTAGAACTCCTTGTGCAGCAATGCTCCTATCATAAATGAAGATAAATTATTTTCAAAAGCCTTGTTCATTTCAATATAACAAGCATCATATAAAATATGTAACACAAGCCAAGGCCAAAGCATGTAATCCATGAATGGATCATTAGAATCCCAAATGTTAGTCAATTTCCTCAACTTTCATGCAATTAGTTAAGGCATGTAGCTCTCCTAATGACGCAAGTTAGTTGTCATTCCAATTTGGTTTCAACTCAAGAAGTGGCTAATGTGGGCTTCCAATGAGTGAACTATCATAAGATTCTGCTATCACATGGAGAGCATGTTGTAGCTCTTCAATTAATTAGTTAAGAAATTCATCAACTTATGGCTAGTATTCAACAAGTTAGGCTATATCTAGCTACTACTACTATTGTTTGCTCTATTTTGGACTTCACACTTAAGTTGTTAAGCTTATTTGATACTCGACTAGAGTGGAGTCCAGGTTGAAGCTCAACTACTATTTAGTGATGGATTAAACTCAAATTATTGTTCTGCTAAGTTTTACTTCACTACCGTAGGTTATGAATTACTTAAGATCAGATGCTATTATCTCCAATGTTCAGGTAGTAGTGCTCTAACTTAAATTGTTCAAGGAGCTATGCTTTCATATTACGATTCCAGTAGTAGCTGCATTTGATACATGATTATAGTGTACACTTCATAAGTGGTCCAAAAATGAGACAAACTTATAAACACATCATTTCGAGCTAACTTTTTATCCTTTTTCACATTTTTGACATGCTTGACCCAAAATACATGTATTTATCAATTCTTAAGTAAAATTCACCGTAAAAGCACAGATTACATGCATGAATATGTGCTTTAAGCTTGCACATTTATCAGTAGGTACGCCCACATGACGGGGAGCACCATATGTGACCTTTTAGAGGTTATAGTTGACAAGACCGTTGACAGTAGTCTTTTCTAATGCACAATGGTAGTGCCTTAGTAAACATATAGCACGCGTGATCATTAAGTGCATGGGGAAAGTACAACTTAGATTTGGTGATGGGCATTAATGGTGGCCTTTTGCTATCACCCTCTCCTAGCCATCAAATAGGTTAGCCAATCCCACGTGTATGGACCAAATTCTCTTCCATTTACTATATAAAGTAAGGTAATTGGGACCATCTTCTTCATTCTGACTTCACTTCATGAGAGTTAATTGAGAGTGTGGCATAATCCTTTCACCCCTATAAGGTTTGCAGAAAATGAGTGAGTCTTAGATGATCATACTAAGCAAGAGAGCATTTAAACTAGGGTTTCGCCCCACTGGCAAACCCATTTGAGCATTGATTGAAGGGTTTAAGGGGTCACCCTATGATTAGAAGTAGCTCCTAATCGCTAATCGAAGGTACGAAGATCACTCTGCCCCTCAACCTCTACTCTATTGCTCCTCTTCAACTCAGTTGTCAACGTCATAAATGTCAAGGCTCTTATAGCCATCAATGATGGTTTTGGTCCTAAGTAAGGGAACTATAGCGACTCAAGGGTTACCAACTTTCATCAACCAGAGGACTTTTGGGTGGTGGTCTGTACAAGTCCGCCTGCTTTCTTGACCTTGCAATGGTTGTCCTTACGAGCTTAGAGTGCTTAGGTGACTTCCATGGGCTCCCCGGTAATTTTTGGTTATATATTCCAAGAAGTTGAGCAATCCTTAGTCGTTTGTAAGTGTAAGAAGGTTTTCCTCTCAAGGCCACCGTAGTAGTATATGCTCAGCGAAGGAAGAGTGTATTGTTGCAATTTCGAATGAGTACTAGGGACCTTACCCCGGGATGTTTACAGTAACAGAAGAGATATGGTGGATGCATTTCCTTAAAGTCTATGGTCATCTTGTTGAGCGTCTCAAGCCAGTCATGGTTCCTTAAGGCGGATAAAGAGCTGAGATGAAGTTGCGAGCTAACCGGCCCGAGCAAAAGCCATTATCTTTTACTAGCTTAGGATCGTACACAAAACAGGTTAGGAAGATTGCCCCGCAAAGCTGAATTGAAGTTACGAGCTCGAAGACGGATGTCTAACATGGAGTAGTAGAATAAGACAGTCTCAAGCCAACCCAATGTATCTTTGTATTCTCTTTCTCATAATTACTTGTATTCAGGCCTAGTATGCCTACCCTTAGGCCTTATAACCGTTCCGGAGATGATTAATAAAATCGAAGTTCCTTTACATGCTTATGTGCACTTTCTTAATTCCTTCTGTTCTTCCTTTCTTTGGTTCAGCTTATCCCTTTTTCTTCAAGTAATCGCAGTAGTTTGCAAGGTGCTCGAAGATAAGACCAGGCACTCTTAGGTCCTCACGAGCTCATAGGTGCATGTACCTGAGCTCACGCAACCTCTTACCACTTATTACCCAAGTATGCTCATAATCCAGGTCTTTGATCACCTTCTAACCAAATGTGACCATTAAAGTGATTAATGTAACTGTTTGTGATAAGAATCAGGTTATTGGGCTTTTGACGCGTAGTTGAGCTCGAGGACTGCAAGGCTTAGTTAGGCGGATTCTTCTACTCCAACTGACTTCTGCTAGGGCTAAGTATCTCTTTGCTAACCCATTCTGCATACTGAGCTAAATGATTGCTTATTTCTCATAAATAGTGTATCGAGAAATGGCCGACTGAGATAACAGCCAACCCTCATTCTCACTCATACCTGGCCAATCACTTACTTGATACCCATTATGTCGATTTGCCGAAAGAGAGAGTCCGAGTTGACTAGGCCATCCCTGCTTAGACAAGCTTAGATACACAAGCTAGCCGTACTTTTTGTCCGCATCTTCCAACGACATCACCAATACAACATCATCACGTATACAGAATATTATGTAGAATCCATCAGACCAATGATTGTTTTTTTTTTAATATTCAATTTTATCCTTTGTATCTTGTACGTTACTTCCTTAGGAAATGCCCTTTTTGTCTTTTCTCTTTTAAGCAAGTTGCCCTAACTTATGGGTATAAATACCCCTTGTACCTATAGCTATAAACAACAAATTACCCTTAACATATTGGATATTCTTCCTTTGTGTAAACATTGTGCTCATTTACTCTCAATTCACTCTTATCATATCCCTTAAGCAAGGTTAGATAGCAAATAACCTTACTAGACTAACTCATACGTCATATTGAGCTGTGCCATGAGTCCTCGGAAGTTCCATTAGTGCATCACATCCATTGGAGCTATTCGTAGGTTTTGCTTACTTTTTCATTCATCATTTATTCTTTCGCACCATTCCCCATTAACAACTTCAAGCTTTCGAAAAGTTTGAACCCATCCAGCGATAGGCCTTATCTGTTCTTGGTCTCGATTCACATCATCTTGGTATCAGAGCAAAGGTTTTGTCTTAGTTGTGGTTTATGTTTGTTCTGTTTATATTTTATCTTATGTGTATGAAATAGAGTAAGTTACTGTATTCATCTTAGTTGCTGTGTTTGCTAGCTGTTAAATTCCTAAAGTATTTGTTTGAGCTTTGAATCTATAAAGATAATTGCTAACCCAAGCATGGATGTTGGTATGGGAGATGACAATAGTAGAGTTATCCACCATGACCAACAGTCTCAAGAAACTCTAAGAATCACAAATGAGAGACTTGATGAGGTGGCTAACCTCTTGGTAAATTTGACTCAAGTTGTTCATGCATTGGCTTACCAACCCACTAAGGCCATGCAAAACACCCGATGAGCTGCTTAACTTGTTAAAGGCTAGAACCTAGTTCGAGGTAGAAGACTAGGTGGACAAGTGAGGAGAAGGATTAATTTGGCAAATATGGGAGACGAGGAAGAAGAAGAGTATTTTAAAGAAGAGAGAGCTAAAGTCCCCAGAGCATCTAACCATGTGAAGCTTTGAATTCCAAACTTCAATGGATCTATGAATGCTAATGAATATTTGGAATGGGAAGAGAGAATGGAGCATGTTTTTTAATATTGTCAGTACGAGAATTACGGGAAAGTAAGAATTGCTGCTATTGAGTTCTCCGGATATGCCACCATTTAGTAGAAGAATTTTCAGATGATGAGGAGGTGAAAGGGCTACTGAGAGATCAGTACTTGGCCTAAGATGAAGAGGATACTCAGAAACAGGTTTATATCGGATACCTATCTTCAACATACTTTTACTTGGCTTCAGGAGCTAAGAAAAGGAGGATGAATGGTTGACTAGTATGTACAAGAATTTCAAATACTTATGATTTGTTGCGAAGTAGAGGAACCACCAACTCAAAGAGTCTCTAGATTCACTAATGGGTTGCGAGGTGACATTCAAGACATTGTGGAACTCCAACAATTTACCACAATGGATGAAGCCATTAGAGTACCTCAATGAGTGGAGAAATTGAGAAGAAGCTGAGTATTGACTCGGCTGCCAACTAGCCGACCTATACAGGTGAGTCATCGAGCTTAGTCGAGTACCGAGAAAATTCAAAAGGTAGATGTCTAAGCCAAGCAAAAGGGCTGACTCAACAATAACATGCTGACTCGAACTTATGAAAAGGGGAAAGCGTCTAATAGGAAGACGAGATAGATCAAGTGCTTCAAATGCCAAGGGTTTGAACATATGGTTGCTCAGTGCTCGAACCGAAGAACTATGGTCATCAAAGGTGAAGTCTCAAAGTTAGATATAGAGAGTACTAATGAACAACCTAAAGAGGAAGAGAGCATTACCGAGAAAGAAGTTGCTAAGAATAATAGAAGAGGACATCTTTGCTAAGGACTTAGACCAGTTGATCATGGTAATCCGACGTACAATGAACATAGAACTCTCATGCGAGGAGGAGCAAAGAGAGAATTTATTTCATACTACCTGTAAGGTGAATAATCACGTATATGCCCTCATTGTAGATAGAAAAAGTTGCATTAATGTAGCATCAGCCGATCCATTACAAAATTGAAGTTGCCAACTATTGCACATCCAAAGCCGTACAAGTTGCATTGGTTGAGTGAAAAGGGAGTACTACATGTCACTCGACAAGTACTACTGCCAATCACCATCAAAAATTACTCTAACCAGATTCTTAACGACATACTACCCATGTATGCTTCCTACATGTTGCTTGGTAGACCATGGTTATTTAACTGGAGGGTTATCCATGATGGATACCGGAACACATATATATTCGAGAAGAATAGCAAGAAGATCACATTGAACTCAATGCCACTAAGTAAAGTTAAAAAACTAAAGGCTAAACTTACTCGCAGATCAAAGAAGGCTTTGGTGATAAGTAGAGCTGAGCTCTAAAAGACCCTTAAAGCTAATGTGCCAACCCTTATGCTGGTCAGGTGACTATTAGAGTTGAAGGAGCAAAGTAAACTACCTCAAGAGGTAAAGGAGTTGCTAGATGAATATGTTGACTTATTCCCAGAATAGTTACTCGAAAGGTTGCCCCCTACTTGAGGCATAGAGCATTGCATTGATTTAGTTCCCGGCACCGCATTGTCAAATAAGTCGACCTATTGGATAAATCCTCAGCAGGCTTCTAAGCTCCAATGACAAGTCAATGAGTTGCTGGACAAAGGATATGTTAGGGAAAGCCTCATCCCTTACGTTGTACCAGTATTCCTAGTGCCAAAAAAGGATGGAACTTGGCGGATGTGTGTAAACAACCGAGCCATGAACAAGATTACTATCAAGTGTAGGTATCCTATCCCGAGGTTAGAAGACATTCTGCATGAATTGAGTAGGGCCAAGATTTTCAACAAGATTGATCTTAAGTCTAGCTAACATCAAATTCTCATGAGGCTAGGAGATGAGTGGAAAACGACGTTCAAGACTCGACGTGGATTATACAAATGGATGGTCATGCCCTTCAGCTTATTGAATGCCTCGAGCACTTTCATGAGACTAATGAATCATGTATTGAGACATCTGACTTGGAAGTGTGTCGTGGTGTACTTTGATGACACCCTAGTCTACAGTGCCAACATGCCAAGTCACTATGAACATCTCCAAGCCATTCCGAATATCCTCCGTACCAAGAAGTTATTTAATAATCTTAAGAAGTATTGCTTTTGCTAGGAAGAAGTGGTATTCGTAGGCTATGTAATTAGTAGAGGAGGCTTATGAGTAGATGACAAGAAGATCCGAGCAATTGTCAAGTGGTCGACTCATACTGCTTGTGCCGACGTAAGAAGTTTCTATAGACTAGCTTCATTCTATAGGCAATTCATTAGGAATTTTAGTACCCTCACTGCACCACTTACTAAACTAACGAAAAAGAAAACACCAACTTCCAATAGGGAGAAAGGAAGGAGAAGAGTTTTGTCGAGGTAAAAGAAAGATTGACCTCTGCTTCGGTGATAGTTCTACCTAACTTAAAGAAAATATTTGAGCTGGAATGTGATGCATTAAGCATTAGAATAGGCACTGTCCTAATGTAGGAAGGCCGACTAATTTCCTTCCATAACAAGAAGCTCAGAGGACCACAGTTAAATTACTCTATGTATAACAAGAAACTCTTAATAATGATTCAAACACTACAAGTATAGCGACATTATCTATTTCCAAGAGAGTCTATCATCTACACTAACCGTCTCTAAGGTATCTCCGAAGCCAGTTGAAGTTGTCTAAGCGGTAGGTGAGACAAGTAAAATTCCTTGAAGGATTCAATTTTGTAATAAAATATAAATGAGGAAAAAGCAATGTAGCTACCGATGCTCTTTCAAGAAGACGTACACTTCTAAATGAACTGTACACCAAACTATTTAGGTTTATAAGTATCAAAGAACAATACTCTGAAGATCTATACTTTGGACCCATAGTTACGCAATGCATCAATGGAAGAATAGTGGACAAATATCATGTGGAGGATGGCTACTTGTTCTGAGGTGGAAAATTATGCGTACCGACTTGTTCCCTAAGAGAGCTATTGATTAGGAAAGCCCACAGTGGAGGACTGTCTTACATTTTGGGGAGAGAAGGACATATAAGTTGCTAAGTGGTTGATTCTTTTGCCTTAGGATGAGTGAGATGTGCATCGAATTGTTACAAGCTGTGCCGTATATAAAAGGGATAAGTGTTGATCGAAAAGGGGAAAGCAATGACGTTGCTTGTTCAGAAGAGACCATGTACTGAGTTAAGCATGGACTTTGTCTTCGGATTACCACGAACTGGCTGAAGCAGAGATTTTATAATGGTTGTGACAAATCGGTTCAACAAGATGGTGTACTTTATGCCTTGCACCAAAAGTTATTGCTTCCCTTTTCTTGCAAGAGATTGTACGGTTATATGGCATGCCGAAAAGTGTAGTCTCTGGCAGGGGCCCGAAGTTCTTGAGCCATTTATGAAGGACCTTATAGTGTCAAATTGGGACCAAACTACTATTCAGTACTTCCTATCACCCCCAGACTAACGGCCAAACAGAAGTGGTTAATCGCACTTTAGGAGTACTACTCCGAGCTGCAATAGGCAAGAACTTAGTTAATTGAGACGTTTGATTACCAATGGTCAAATTCGCTTACAACCGAACAGTACATAACACTACCTAGCAAACCCCTTTTGAAGTTGTCTATGGTTTCAATTCTAAGTTATCCCTCGATTACACTCCTGTACTTGTACCTATACAAAAGTACCCTAACATAAGGGCTAAAGTACAATCCCTTCAACACACCTATAATAAAGTCACTTGGCACATCAATCAAGCCGCCAGAAGAATGCGAAAGAAGATCATGGGTAAGACAACTTAACGATTCTAGTAAGGAGACTTGGTATAGCTGCACCTTAGCAAGGAATGATTCCCGAGCAAGAGGAAGAACAAATTATCTACTAGAGTTGAAGGACCGCTTAGAATCCTCCAGAAGATTAATGATAATGCCTATCCATTAGAACTGCCAAAGGACGATGGGGTTTCTAATACCTTCAACATTACCGACCTCAATCCATATTACCCCAACAAAGAGCTGATCAAAGACCATTCAAATTTGATTCCCAAATCCAAATCGACCTGGAGGGAATGATAAGAATAAGGCTACTGAGCCTTTGATGCACAGCCAAGCCCGAGGACTAGAAGGCTTGGCAAGGTGGATTCTTCTGCTCCAATCGACTTCTATTAAGGCCAAGTATCTCCTTGCTGACCCATTCTACATATTAAGCCGAATGACTGCCTATTTCTCATAGATAATGTGCCGAGAAATGGCCAACCGAAACAATAGCCAACCCTCATTCTCACTTACGCCTGGCCAATCACTTACTCAGCACCCATTATGCCAATTTGCCAAAAGAGAGAGTCTAGACTAACTAAGCTACCCCTACTTGGATAAGCAAGTTGGCCATACTTTTTGTCCATATCTTCTAACAACATCACCAATACAACATCACCACGTATACAGAATATTATGTAGAATCCATCAAACCAATGATTTTTTTTTTAATATTCAATTTTACCCTTTGTATCTTGTACATTACTTCCTTAGGAAATACCCTTTTTGTCTTTTCCCTTTTAAGCAAGTTGCCCTAACTTATGGGTATAAATACCCCTTATTCCTATAGCCATAAACAACAGATTACCCTTAACATATTGGATATTCTTCCTTTGTGTAAACATTGTGCTTGTTTACTCTCGCTTCACTCTTATCATATCCCTTAAGTAAGGTTAAGTAGCAAATAACCTTATCGAACCAACTCGTACATCATATCGAGCTATGATGTAAGTCCTAGGAAGTTCCATTGGTGCGTCACATCCATTATAGCTGTTTGTGGGTTTTGCTTACTTTTTCATTCGTCATTTGTTCTTTCGCACCATTCCTCATTAACTACTTTAAGCTTTCAATAAGCTTAGACCCATCCAGCGACTAGCCTTGTCTTCTCTTAGTCTCAACTCACATCAGTTTGGGTTCTTGAGGTTCTTAAGAAACATACACCATCAATGCTACGCATACATATGCCTATTTGGCAATCCACCTACCAAACAATTTTTTGCCATAGATCTCTTGATTGCGATGTGTGGTCACACATGATGGCCATTTGCAAATCAACACTTCCTATGGTCCTTGCTAACCTATATAATGTTATGGGGGGTTCAATCCATTCCTTACTATAGACACCTCATTTCTCTCCACCCCCTACCCTAAAAAATAAGGAGTCATAAATCAAGAAAAACACAAATATATATAAATTAAAGAAAAATAAGAAATTTAGAAAAATACAAAAAAAAAATAGAAAATTAGGAAAAAGCATAAAAATAAGAAATCTAGGAAAAATATCAAAAAATAAAAAGATAGGAAAAAACACAAAAAATAAGAAATTTAGAAAAACATAAAAAAAATGGAAAAATTTAGAAAAATTGAAAAATCACAAAAAATAGAAAAAAATTAATTAAAAAAAGGATTTTAGAAAATAATAAAAAAATTTAGATAATTTAAATAGAATATAATTTTTTATATAAATAAGGAGAAAACCGTTGGGCTTGGGCTAAGACTTAGATTTGAATCTAGCCCAAGCTGACTTAATCCATATGTATAATTTAATTGTGCATATGGATAAGGTATAAGCTAATGGCCTAATGGATAAACACTTAGGTTTGTCATTACATTAAGCTTAAGGTCAAGAGTTCAAATCTCATTAAAGACAAAAACTGCCTTTTACATTTTTTTATCCAAAACACAGCACCGTCATACACATGTGCACACTACGATCGCGTACTAATACGTGGTATGACACGTGTCACTATTTGTCACAACATAGCGTAACACATGTCGCCACGTAGCGTAAAGTTGGTTTATGTGAGAATTTGGGTAAAGACATAGACACTTAATTGGATAAATTTGATTGAATCACAAATACATGTTGAGGAAAACCAATAGCTCAATTGGCTTTATCATCCGTATTTGTGTAGATGGTTAGGGGATCGATTATAGGCATAGGCGCAATGCGCATTTTGTTTTTGCCTTAATATAGAAGCACCACGTTGCATAATCTCATTAAGCGGCCTAGTCAACATGGAATGTTGACTTCACTCCTTCACCGTAGTTTCCTTCCTTAATAGCTTCTTTTTCCGAGCATTTTTTAGTCCTTTTTATCCATGATTTCATCAAAAAATGGTGAAATCATGGAGATTACATGGGCTACTATCAAATTATACCCATTTTATGTCCATGTACATTCTAAAAGGGGATTAAAACATCACATGAAAATTTAAAAAAAAAAAATTACGAGTCGAGATTCAAGCTTTTTGCACATTTGTTAATTATAATCTATTTTGGCAACAATGGAAGCTTCTACTTGATATTAAGAGCAAGTGTTCATCATATGCAGCCACAAAGCACCAAAAATCAAGCCCTTTTCCTTAAGATCAAAAGTTGATCGAGATATGCTTTAATGGCCAATTTAACCATTAAAGCACTTGCTAACCTTACTGGAGCTTAAGAAATTATAAATTGGTCCTCCTATCTTCTTCCTAAAGATAGAAAAATCGCTCATGAGCCTTCTCACTTCCTCAATTGACTCTCACAATCTCTCTCTATTCAATCTACCTCTCTCTCTCTCTAGCTACAATCCCCCGAACCATTAACCTGAGCTCTAACCAACCCCACGCCTAACTTCACCACCACCAAAAACCCCCTAATTGACATCCCCTCAAGCTCCAACAACACATTGTGCAACCAAGCTACTACCCCCCACTGGCAGTCAAGCTTGAAAATCACCCAAACACCATCCTTTAATCGTAGTGTTTTCCCTAACCCTACACTTCCTAATCTAAATCTCATGAAAACATAATTCCCTAGACGAATTGAAGCCTAATTTCTTCCCAGACGTACCCCCATGGCTACTGATCCTCTTATGTGTGACCCGACCTAAAGTCCAACCTGACCAAGTCCAAACCAACCTATGCTCCAACTCAGGTCTAAACAGCACGCCATTAGGAAAACTACCTCGTCTTTCTTCTTTTAGTTGTTTCATACTTTAGTAGTTTTTTTTTTATTCATTTATTTATTTATGTAAATATAAACAAAGAAAGAAAAAAAAAAGAAAGAAGAAAAAAAAGGACTAAAACAAAAACAAGTAAAAAGAAAAAAAAAAAAAGAAAGAAATAGAGAAAAAAGAAAAAGAATAGTTTTTTTTTTAGTTTAATAGAAATGGATAAAATTAAAAAATAATAATAAATAAGATAATATAAAAATATAAAAAAAATAAAAAATAAATAAGTTAAATAAAAATCATTTTTAACACTTAGAAAAATCGAGTTTTCCAAAATAAAAATAATTGGACTTTTTTTCAAAATTAGGGCCCTTTAGAACTTTCCAAAAAAATAAAATTTCTAACTTATGACCTTTTAGAAAATTCCTTAAATAAATCAAATTGGATTAAAAACGTAAATCCAACGTATTTTCAAATTAACACAAACCCAACACACTAAAATTTTATAAAAAGAACTACGTATGTTTAATCCCGAATAATAGATACATAGCACCTACGGGATGATGGTAAAAAATAAAAATAAGAAAAAAAAAAACTAATTTTCCTTTTCTTAGATTATTCAAGTTATCCAATTTGCTTAAATAATGGAGTTATATTTTATAGAATTGAAAAGTGATTTTTAAAGATTAAAATTGGAAAGTTAACAATACTCATAAGGATTTAAAAAACCTAACCCCTGGATTTGGATCTGGATCTCTAGTTTCTAAAATTGTTTTTTATAAAATTGATTTAATTGATAGACTAGTAGCTAAGTGATAACTAATCTACCCAATTGGTTATAACTTAACTCTTTTTTTCTCAACTCAAGTAAGGTGGCGACTCTAATACATTTTCAAAATAAAAACCGATTTTCTTTAAACCCTAATCAATGGTCAATATAAAACAAGTAGGGTTTAATACTAATCGATTTAGAGAAAATTAATTTACAAAAACCAGGAGTAAAAAACCAAGCTCAATAGCTTGGCAACTCTACGGGGGACATCAAAAGGGTTAGCCATTCAATTTTCCAAAATTAACATTAACCTCTAAAAATCATCATAAGTGCAATTTATTTACTTATTCGTTCTTTGTTATTTGTATTATAATTATACTAACGTTATTGCAAGTTTAGTTTTATTTATTTAAACCATTTGGGGGGAAGGATTTAATTTTCTGTAAATGTATGATAAAAATGGTCAAACTTGGACCATATTAAGAACCTAGGACGAGGGGCCATTATATAGGCTTCTAGTGCAGTAGTGTAACTACCAATCGGTGTTAATTAAGCCACCCCACTTAAGCTTAATGTGACCAATGAAAGTGTTCTTTAACAAGTAAGGTCATACAAGCTTGGTCACACACATCTAGAATCGACAAATAATCAAGCAAGATAGGAATAAAAGTATAGAATGGCTTAAAGTTTCCTTAATTTCCCTTATAATTCTAACATATTGTAAACATAAAATTACTATGAATAGGTTTTGTCATTGTAAATAACGGTCAGTCAATCTTGTAATAGATATTTTTGTTTTGTAATTTAGATTAGGAAATGGCCTGTTCATCTAACTTCGTCTACTTTAGGGAAAAGTTCATTGGCAAGCCCATTAGCCCTAAGCCTATCCTAAACCAATGATTTCGACACTTCAATCCAAGGGAACAAGAGACCATCGTTAGCAAGATCAGACCCATTCTATCACTTCCTAAAGTAAAAATAGAGATTAGCTTGATTAGGGCCCTAACCAACTTTTGGGAACTAGAAGAAGTAGTTTTTCAAATTGGGCTTCACCTGATTAGCCCAACACTTAAAGAGTACACCCAATTACTTCAAGCCCCTTCCTTGGAAAAAATATACATCCCAAATTTAGAAGTAGACCCGATGAATGCCTTTTCAAGATTCCTAGGTATTAGAAAAGCTTAAGTGAACAAAGCCCTCAAAAGCTGTAATGGGAACTTCATCAAACTGGAAGAGTTAAAAGCCTAGTTCGCCATTGAGCTTAAATCAACCCAACGGGGTACTAAATCAACCCAATGGGGTATCTTCTGTAGCAATCTCAAAGATTGGAGACAAAATAAAATAAAAGCCCTTATCTAAGATGCATTTAGGACCCTCTTATTCCCTAATGGAAAGTTCCTCATCCATTTCAGAGTCACTGAGTTGGTAGGCTAATTTCTTAAATGCAAATCATTTGTCCTGGCCCTCCTGGTAGAACAGATCAAAAGCCTCAATGTTTTGAAAGAAAAGAATGATGGCACACTAAAAACTAGCATAGCATTACTAACAGTATGGTTTGTGAGCCATATGAAGTGTTATAAGCTTGATCTTATACAAAGAGAGTTTGTTCATAACATCGATTTGATAGATTCTTTTGTCGATAAGGTCCATCTTCCATAAAGAAAAACCACTTACTATTGGGTAGAAGTATTGAGAAATTTCCAAGTCGCTGATATTTTATGGACAGCAAGATGAAGCAACTTTAAAAAGGTAATCTTAGTTTGCAAAAATTATCAAGCAATACTCCTAATTAGGATGAAATTATGCATAAGCTATTACCTTAACAATATGATCAAACAATTCGAAGGTATCTAAGATATAGTCTATAGGTCTTCATTGGATATTATGACCTTAGATTATGAGGACCTTCAAATTCCACTACCCCAGAAGATGTCCAAACTTAGGTCAATCAAACAGTTATGGTAAATAAGGACTATCGGCCTAAACATCGATTTAGGAGAATGGCTAAGAGAAGTGGATAAGTATCGGGTTACCAAAGAATATTTGTGCGATAAGCTCCATAAGGTAAGGGAGATCTAATATCGAGCACCTAAGGTCATCTAACCCACAATAGCTAAACCAAATCCTAAAATCAAGACCTACATGGACTAAGTACAAGCCCAAGTACAAATAATCTATGAAGAGTAAGACATGTGGGAGAATCTCTTTCAGGAATCAAAACAACGTTCCCAGGCCTTAGAACATCAATATAGGATGACCCAAAAGAGGCTCAAAGAACTTGAAGAAATGGAAGAGCTTAACTTAGGAAAGAGGAAGGAAGCACCAGTAGGGTCCAATAAGCAGAAAAGGGGAACATTTGCCAAGCGCTAGAAGAATATTTAGAGATAAGAATACTCCTCTTAAGAAACAAATGTTTTTTTTTTTTTTTTTTTTTTTGTAAATGGTAACTCCAAAAGCTACAAAAATAATAAAAAATAATCATCTTATTGGTTATTCGTTAATCCTATCTATGCATTTGTATGCCATGCATTTCTTTGTTTTTCATTTGTCTCTTTTTAAAATATTCATGTGCTAACTTATTAAGAAGAGATCTTAAACAAGTCACCAAGATAGCTCCTAAGCGTCAAACCTTTCAAAGAAGTCCTATCAAAACCCACTCACAAACCAAAATGGCCAGCCAAAGAAACGACAACACCAATACCAACAACAGCAGTATCAACCTTGAAGTCATTAACCCCACTGAGCTAAGGTTCCGCTCTTTAGAACAAATAGTAGGGAAGATTGCAAATCAACTAAGCTTCCTTGCTGACAACATTGCCTTACTCAAGTCCACAACTCCAACAAATGAAGAGAATTCCAAAGCATAGTATGGAAAGAACGTTGATGCTCCACTTCCTAAAGCAAAAGAAGCCAACCAGGCCTTTGAAGCCTTTGAGACAAAAGGGGTCTTTTCGAAGGTCAACTTAACTTTCGAGCCAAATACTTACTTGATTCTGGTTAACCCAAATCTTGAAGCTAATTAAGATATATTGAAAGTGCTTGAGAAGCAATTGACTGAACAAATCATTGAGAATATGAAAATGCTAGAAGGGTACGATGGATTCGAACAGATTGGTATAACGGAATTTTCTACTTATGACTATGGAAGTTTTCCATAAAAGTTTAAAGTACTTGACTTCAAAAAGTACGATGGCACCAGATGCCTTAAACTGCACACCTGGCTGTATGTACACAAGATAGGCAAGTATGTGCAATATAACTAGCTTATGGTCCAAACTTTTCAAGACAGCCTAACTAGCCCTATTTTGACCCGGTACACCTAATTGGATTTAAATCAGGTGAACACATGGGAAAAGCTGGCTAAGGCGTTTTATGAACAATACAAATTCAATGTTAAAGTGAAACCAACCATGATGGACTTAGTTGCCTTATGAAAAAAGAACAATGAGTCATTCAAGGAGTATGCCTAGAGGTGGAGGTCCTTAGCCGCACGAGTATCTAGCCCCATGACTAAGAAAGAGCTGACTTCAGATTTTATTAATACTCTTGAAAGACCTTACTTTTCTCATCTGATTAGGTAAGCCGCCTCCTCCAGTTTCGCAGAGGTAGTAGCTGTAGGATGTAGAATTGAAAGCGTTATCACTTCCAGTAAATTATAGGAGCCATCAGATAGAAGACCACCCTTTGTAAAGCCTATTACTAACAAGACCAAAGAAGCGACTGTTGGCATGGTGAATTCAAACACCAAGCCCAATACCCATGTCTCCTTCAAAACAAATCCTCCACCAATGCAACAACAATTCTGAAGTCAGCTACAGGCCAGTAGGGTTCCAAGACAGTTCACTAAGATACCAGTTCCCCTCAGCCAAGTCCTTGAAAAATTGAGAAAAGATAATTTGATCCATTTAAAGCCTCCTAGTGAAAGATATAGACCAAAGTTTTTTTATCCCAATGCCAAATGTCAATATCATTTAGGGCAGGTAAGCCATTCAACCAACTCATGTTGGAGATTAAGAAATAAAATTCAAGATTTAATCGATGAAGGCACAATCCAATTGGACTTCATAGAAGCTCCAGTCCCAAACATCAACAGCAACCCCTTGCATAACCATAGGCCCATCATCAATATGATATTTGACAACTCAAATCTCGCCATCAACATGATCGGTTCTAATTGAGTGCCTAGGGTCTATAGATTTTATAAACAAGAAGAGAAGCAAATTTCATAAACTAAAAGGTATACCTTCCATGTGCCTGTAGCCCCCAAAAATTATAGTACTGCCCCTCTCAACTACCAAGCAGTAAATCAAGGGCAATTGAGCTCAGTTGTAGGAGGGATTACCCGCTTTGGTAGAATTTACGATCTAAGGGAAGACTTGAAAAAGAAGGCTGTACTGGCAAGGCTAAACAATGAACCAGTTGAACATAAAGAAGGATTGTCTGCCTTCACCAAGATAATTAAGTCTAATGAGTATAAATTAATGGATCAACTCACTAAGACTCCAATACAAATATCCCTCATAAGTTTATTGATGGTGTCAATACCACATCAAGAAGCTTTATTCAAAACTCTAAGGGAGGTAAAGGTGCCTCGTGAAATACCTATTGAAAAAATAAGGTCTGTTACCAACTCTATCCTCACTATAGATCAAATTTCTTTCTCTACCAAAGAATTAGGCGAAGAAGGCCATCAACACACTAAGCCCCTCTTCATAATAGTAAGGGTGAATAACATTATCACAAAAAGAGTTCTCATTGACAACATCTCATCATTAAATGTCTACCCTCTTGCTTCCCTGGTTCTATTTGGCATCGATGCAACTAGGATTAAACCAAGCTCAACAACAGTTAGGGTTTTTGACGGATCCAAAAGAGAAATTATAGGGGAGATTGACTTACCAGTTGACATCGGCCTATAAATGTTCAACATCCAATTCTAAGTTTTAGACATCCCAAGGAGCTTCAACCTATTATTAAGAAGACCTTGGATACATTCAGCAGGGGCTATACCTTCAAGTCTACATTAGAAGGTTAAGTTCATCTCCAATGGTCAAGTCATAACGATTCTGGGTGACTAAGATTACAAAATCTATAAAGAAATGGCCATACCCTATATTAGCATTGAAGAGCAACAGGACTTTGGGCTCTAAATGTTTAAAGAGGTGTGCATGATTATTGAACAAGACAAAGATGAGAGGTTGAAATTTAAAGAAGGCCAGTTTGATACCTATGAGCTAGGCTACATCCTAACTCCAATGGAAGAATTGCAAAAAATGTAGGCTAGGGGTAAAAGAGGTGACAGGTTATACCACACCCTGATGACCTTCCCTCCATTGTCAAAGACTTTCATTCGAGCCAATATTCAGAATTCAGAGCTTACCAAAGAGGATGCTTCCAGCAAAAATAAAATAATTGGCCCTCAATGCTTGAATAATTGGTTCTCCGTCCCTACAAATAGTAATAAGTCTTCTATAAGGTAAAGGATGAATCACAATCTAGTATTTTACAGAGTTTTGTAATAATTACCTTTATACTATCATATTGTACTCAAAAGAATTTCTTCTAAATAAGAACCAGTCTTCTTTCTCTTCACTTCTTCCTTACTCACACTCTTTCTTTTGCATACTTTTCTTTTTCCTAAATCCAAAGCTTCAAATAAAGGCCATGCATACCTCGTGTAGATAGGTGATGAAAATATTGATATCACCTCTGGCCCTACTAAGTTAGTCGTCAAGAGTGATGTCAATGACCATAGTGACGTACAAGAAAGCTGGCAAAGATATGAAATGAGTATAATCTCTATTGATGAGCCAATTAAGACCATTAATGTTAGGACTGATGACAACACCAAAACATTGAGAATTGGAGGGAATTTGAAAAAAGAACAAAAGGTTGAAATGACCACATTACTATCCAAATACCAAGATATGTTTACATGGTCTTATAAAGATATGCTTGGATTAGATCCATCAATCGTAGGCCATGACTTACCTATATAAGAGGATATTAAACCTAGGAAACAGAAGTTAAGAAGGTTCCGATCAAATGTCCTATTGAAAATTAAGGAAAAAGTCAGAAAGTTACTAGAGGTCAGTTTCATTGAAGTATTTGATTATCCCAAGTAGGTAACCAACATAATGCAAGTAATGAAGAAGAATGGAAAAGTCAGAGTATACATAGATTTTCGAGACCTTCATCAAGCAACCCCTAAAGATAATTTCCCCTTACCCCATATTGATGTCTTGGTCAATAACACAACTAGAAACCATCTTTTCTCTTTCATGGATGGATTCTTCAAATATAATCAAATTCAAATGTCTAAAGAAGATAAAGCCAAGACAACATTTATTACAGCTTGGGGCACATTTTACTACAAAGTAATGCCTTTCAGACTCAAAAATGTTGGGGTAACTTATCAAAAGGCCATAGTAGCAATCTTTCACAACATGATGCATAAAGAGGTCAAAGTATATGTTGATGATATGATTGCAAAGTCTAAGGAAGGAGAAAATCATATGGATAATTTGAGAAGATTGTTTGATAAGTTGAGAAAATTCCAATTGAAACTTAACCTAGAGAAGTGTACCTTCGGAGTGATTTCAAGGAAATTGTTAGGTCTTATAATCAACCAAAGGGGCATCAAAGTAGACCTTGATAAAGTCAAAGCTAGCTGACTTGCCCCCTTCATGCACACTCAAAGAAATCAAAAGCTTGTTAGGCTATTTAAATTACATAGCCCAGTTCATATCTCAACTCACAGACAAGTGTTGTCCCTTATCAAAGTTGTTGAAAAAGAATGCTAAGATCAGTTGGCATAAAGAATGCAAGCAAGCCTTTACAATAATCAAAGAGTACCTCATGAATCCTCCAATTTTGGTATCTCCAAAACCTAGGAAACCTTTATTTCTATAGTTGGCAATATTAGCGAAATCCATGCGGTATGTGCTCAACAAAAAGGATGAGAAAAGAAAAGAACAGGCTGTATATTACTTGAGTAAGAAATTTACAAAATGGTAACAAAATATTCAAAAATTGAAAGAACATGTTGCGCTTTGGTCTGGGTAATGCATCAGCTCAAACAATACACACTCTACTACTAGGTTGAATTGCTGACCTAGCATGATCCCCTAAAGTACTTAGTAGACAAACTAGCCCTAATTGGTAGAATCTCAAAGTGGTAAATGTTGCTATCAAAGTTCGACATTACATATGTAAACTGGAATTCAGTCAAGGGGCAAGCCTTAGGGCCAGTTAGCGAAAAGTCCCTTCGATAATACCTTTTAAGAGGTATAAGTCAATTCCCCCGATGAAGATGTCTTAGCAATTGAAGGAAGATCTAATAAAGGACAAGATGATGAACCACCAAAATGGAAGATATTCTTCAATAGGGCAGCTAACGTGTCCAGGTGTGGAATTAGGGCAATACTAATATCCCCTGAAGATACTCAATACCCTGTAGCTGTAAGGCTTGTTTTCCTATACACCAATAATATCATTGAATACAAAGCATGCATCATAGGACTCAAAATGGCCCTAGATAAAGATATTCAAGAATTAGAAGTTTATGGGGATTCTTCACTCATTATTGGCCAAGCTCGGGGAGAGTATAAGATGAAAGATTCTAAACTAGTACCTTATCACTGAAACTTAACTAAATTGATGGAGAAATTCTGAAAAATCACTTTCAGTCATGTACCGAAGACTTAGAATCAATTTACTATGCCTTGACTACTCTAGCATCTATGATCCAGATATCCAATAGTGTTGAGATTCAACCCCTCACCATTGAAATTAAAGACAAGCCTGCCTTCTATCTGGCAATTGAGGGTACAATTGACTAAAAATCGTGGTACCATAATATTAAAATGTTCCTACAATAAGGCACATACCCTGAAGAGGCCGAGAAGAAGGATAGAAGGACGATCGGGAGATTAGCCAATCAATTCTTAATAAGCAAGTCTACTTTATATCGGTGCTCTTTTGATGGTACACTTTTAAGGTATGTAGATGACAAGGAGGCTAAGATATTAATGAAAGAAGTACATAAAGGAGTATGTAGCCCTTACGTGAACGATTACATGCTGGCTAAGAAAACCATGAAGCTAGGGTATTATTAGTCAACAATGGAAAGCAATTGCATCCAACATGTCAGGCATTGTCACCCACATCAAGTTTATGCAAATAAGATAAATGCCTTACCTTAAGAACTACACACACTCTCAGCATCGTGGCCTTTTTCAATGTAGGGAATAGATATCATCGGTCTAATTATTCCAAAAGAATCCAATGAGCATCGCTTTATACTGGTCGCCATCGACTACCTCAACAAATAGGTTGAGGCTTCATCTTACTCAAGCATTACTAAAGGGGTCATAGTTAAATTCATCAAGAGAGATATTTTAGCCTAATACGAGACTCCAAAAACAATCATTATTAACAATGGCACCAATATCAACAATAAGCTTATGTAAAAGTTGTGCTAACGGTTCAAGATCATTCACAGGAACTCTACTCCTTATCAACACCAAATGAATAGAGCCGTTGAAGCAGCCGATAAAAACCTCAAAAGAATCATTGAAAAAATGGTTATTACATATAAAGACTGGCATGAGATGTTGCTATTTGCACTTATAGCCTATCAAACTTCCATCAAAACGTCGATTAGGGAAACACCCTACTCTTTAGTATATGGCACTGAAGCAGTATTACTAGTAGAAGTTGAGATCCCGTCTCTCAGAGTACTATCAGAAACCTAACTGGACAAAGCCAATTGGGTAAAGAAACGCATCAGGGAGTTAAATCTAATTGACGATAGGAGATTGATAGCCCTATGTAATAATCAGTATTACCAACAAAGAATGGCTCGGGCTTTCAACAAAAGAATACGACCCTAGAACTTTAAAGAAGGCGATATGGTGTTGAGAAAGGTTCTCGCTAATGCACAAGACTTCAGAGGAAAATTTGCTCCTAATTACAGAGGCCCTTATGTTGTGAAGTGGGTGTTACCAAGAGGTGCTTTAATTTTGTCCCAAATGGATGGTCTGAAATTAAGAAATCCTGTAAATGCTAACGCTGTAAAATTGTACTACACATGGGAAGTCAATGGAAATTTTTACTTAGAGCATGAAACCGCTAGTCGTTTTGAATGTCATTATGTTCGAATTTTCATTATCTATAAGAAAAATTGGTATCCTTGGCAATTGTCAACATTGGAATCACCACCCTCTCCACTAGAAGGTCCAGTTCCCTTACCCTACTTAATTGAACCCATACACTGAAAACACGAGAGAAGTTTAAAAGTAAGATATAAAACATTAGTAATCGACAAAACTCTTTAAAATGCTTTATTACAAAATGATCCCCCTCGAAGGGGAGTTTTTATTGTCTATTTTTTTTTTTTCAGGGAAACACGAAATCCAAATAAGCAATCACCTCACAACAAATATTTATTAGTCAAGAACAAGGCCTCCGATTGATAAAAGTTTTGAAAAGACAAAAAAAAAAGTAGGTGGCATTCTATATCAAGTTAATTTCCGTAATTTCTATAAGAGAGCTAGTAGAGTCTTAGAGGTTCCGCATCAAAATTTTTTGGGTTGACAACAAAGGATCAAAGAATGAGTTGGTCGATTTTGATGGGACTTTCCAAGAAAAGGTTTGACAGTTTTAATGCTATCAACAAGACCAACTAAGTATTTCCATACGATTGATTTTTGAACATTGCATTCGCATTTAGACTGTATAACCAATATTTTACAACTCTATCTGTAGACACCCAATTTTTGCCCCCTTTTATTTTTCAAATTAAGTTATAGGGTCCTAAATTAGGAAAAGTTCAAAAAATAGAAAATTAAAGAAAGCCCAAAAAAAAAAAGAAGAAAAAAAGAAAATAAATAATAATAATAATAAATAAGAAAAATAGGAATTTTAGAAAAATGTAAAAAAATAAAAATATATAAGGAGTAGAGTTAGGCCGTTAAACTTGGGTTTAGATTTAAATCTAGCCTAGACTAAACGAGTCCATACGTGCACATATGGACAAGGTATAGGCCAACAGCATGACGGTTAAGCATATGGGTATAACATTAACATTAAGCATGAAGTCTTGGGTTCGAAACTTGGCAAAGGTAGGGAGGCCTTTTTTCTTATTTTTTCAATCATATCAGGAATTGCCACATATTAGGATCTGATTACGCCACGTATCCTGACACATGGCATCCTCCCATTTGACGACCTTACTAACGTAGTGCTACGTGGCGTGCTACGTCAACTGCCATATGTCACGAATGATACGTGACACACCAGGGTTAGCCAACACGACTAACGTGGCGCCACGTCAATGCTACTTCTGCCCACTTTTCCCTCCCCTTCTTTCTTTTTCCCTTCGTTTCCCTCTCTTTCCCTCTACTTCCTTCAATTTCCCTAGATTTCCAGCACCTTCCTCTTCGGACTTCCCACTTCAACACAATTTTTGGACTCTTTTTTGTTGCAATTTCGCTAAATCAATAGCAAAATTGCAAACTAGACATAGCCTACTATGAATCGGTATAGAAAACGCATCCAAGTTCAGTCAATTACGCATTCAAATCGAGCTTCAAAGATTGGAAAAAAATTGAAAATTCAGCTATTCCCATTAACTTCGATCCAAGCTTTCCTTTGTTGCTAAGTTGAAATTCAAGTATAAATAGGGACGTCAATGAGTAGGAGAACCATTCTCGAGCTTCAGAATCAACTCCTAAGCTTTCCCTCTCTCTTGAGATTCTCTTTCTCTCTCTAGCTCATTCTCTCTCTCTTCGCATCTCTCTTTTCCAAGCCCTCCACCACAACCTAACACCACGGCCGTGACCCCCACTCCATTAACTCCCAAACACGACCTCCTTCGACCTTCGCCGTACCCCTTAGCAATACCGCCCAAGCACCACCACCAACCACCACCTCCAACAACCGCTAAATGACCACCCCAAACCACGGCACTCGGCCTACACCACCCCCCCCCACTCCCCCCCCCCCCCCCCCAAGTCCAATTCCAAACACACAAATCTTCCCTCACCCCCAAAGAATTTGACCTAAATTGTCTTTAACTACCCCTATCCGACATTGCTGAAGAAGGATTGTAAGCAACCCGACCCAATCCGACGACCTGACCCACGATCCGACCTAACCCATGATCCGACCCAACCCGCGCTCTCCACCCTGGTCCAAACCTTTACCAGATTTCATTTTACTTTTTTCTTTATATTATTTGTTCCATTTATTTATTCCATGTAAATGTAATCAAATAAAAAAAAAAAGGAAAAGGAAAAAAAAAAGAAAAAGAAAAGAGAATTTTTTTTATTTTTTTAATTATTTTTTTTAGTTGTTTTCACATCTTATCAAAAAGGATAAGTAATAAAAAAAATAAAGACAAAAATAATAATAACAATAATAAAAGAAAAATGTTTAACCACTTCATATTTTTCAAATAAATAAAAATAAAATGGATCCTTTCTAAATTATGGTACTTTAGATTTTCTAAAAATAAGCAAATTTAGGGCCCTTAGGAAATTTCGTCAAATAAATCAAAATGGGTAAAAACATAAACCCAGATGTTTTTTTAAAATTAAAATTAATCAACCCGCTATATTTTTTAGTAAAAAAACTATGTACGTCTAATCCCGAATAACGAGTACGTAGGCACTCGTACATAAGTACGAAGTGACTTAAAATATGGAAAGTTTTTCTCATTTTTAGATATTTACGTAAATTAATCAATTTAGTCACACGTATCATAATTAGATGTTTTTAGAAATTGAAGGGTATATTTGAAAAGCGAAATTAAATTCGAAAAGTTAAAAGTGGTACCCGTTTAAGGTTTAATAAATTATCCCCCGAATCCAGATCTTTGGTTTTCAAAAAACCGTATTTATAACTTAGTTTTTTTAAATCGATAGACCGATAGCTGAGTTATAACCAATTCACCTAATTGGTTATAACTTAAGCCCTTTTCCCGACTTCGATTAAGTGGTGACTCCAAATATTTTCAAGTTTGAAAAATGGTCTTCTTTAAACTCTAGTCAATGGTCAATATTAAATAGGTAGGGTTTAGTATTGATTGGTTTAGAGAAGACCTAATTTTATAAAAGAACTAGGAGAGTGAAAAACCAAGCTCGACACTATCCAAGACAGTTTTTTTGAGCTAACCCATAAGATGCTCACCTTCTGCACTTTCATTTAGGGTCTTAGCCAACTCATAAGCATTTTGCCCACCTTGGTTAGTCAGCTCATTTGGGCACAACCAAGTTCTCTCATTTTTTTTAAGGTCTTAGCTAACTCTATGAGTGCATACCCATTTCATTCAGTTTAGGGCCTTAGTTAGCTCAAGGAGTGCTTCGCTCACCTTGGTTAGTCAGCTCATAAGGGTACTCCTAAGTTTTCTCTATCTTTTAGGGTCTTAACCAATTTAAGGAGCGTTTCACCCTCCTTGATTAGTCAACTCATAAGGGCACGATCAAGTTTTCTCTATCTTTTAAGGGCTTAGTCAACTCAAGGAGTACTTTGCCCGCCTTAGTTAGTCAGCTTATAAGAGCACAACCAAGTTTTCTCTATCTTTTAAGGTCTTAGCAAGCTTAAGGAACACTTCGCCCACCTTGGTTAGTCAACTCATAAAGGCACAACTAAGATTTTTCATTCTTTTTTAGGGCCTTAGTCAACTTAAGGAGCGTTTCGCCCGTTTTACCTCGGTTCATCAACTCATAAGAGCATGACCAGACTTCAATTCTTCTTTTGGCCATCTCTTAGAGCGCTACCTCTCTCTTTACCAAAGTCCCTAGTAGATAAGGCCTAAGATAGATAGCTAGCTACTATAGCACTTTTTAGGATAATTTCTACCATTGAGGAAAAATAGTATCTCTTTTATTTTTGTGGTAAGTTTTGCCCAAACTTTACCACAAATAGAAACAACTATAAATACCTCATTTTTACCTTACCCCCACCCCATCCCCCTTCCTTTTATTTTTTATTAGGAGTAAATTAAGAAAAAGATTTTTAAAAATATAAAAATAAGAAATTTAGAAAAAAATAAGAAGTTTAGAAAAATATTTAAAAAAATAGAAAAGTAGGAAAAAGCAAAAAAATAAGAAATCTAGGAAAAATATAAAAAAAAAATAGGAAGATAGGAAAAAAGACAAAAAAAATAAGAAATTTAGAAACATATAAAAAATTGAAAAATTTAGAAAAATTGAAAAGTCACAAAAAATAGAAAAAAAAAGGAATTTAGAAAATAATAAAAATTTTTAGATAATTTATATAAAATAGAATTTTTTTATTTAAATAAGAAGAGGACCGTTGGGTTTAGGCTTAAATTTGAATTTAGCTCAAATGAACTTAATCCACATGTATAATTTAATTATACATATGGACAAGGCATAGACTAACGGTTTAACAGATAAACACTTAGGTTTAGCATTGCACTAAGTCCAAGTCAGGGGTTTAAATCTCATTAGAGATAAAAACTACCTTTTACCTTTTTTTTATCCAAAACACATGGCACCGTCACACACACGTGCACACCACAGTTACGTACTGATACGTGGTATAACACGTATCGCTATATGTCACCACATTGTGTAACACGTGTCGCCATGTGGCGTAAAGTTGGTTTATGTGAGAATTTAGGTAAAAGCATAGGCACTTAATTCAATAAATTTGATTGAATCACAAATACATGCTAAAGAAAACCAATAGCTCAATTGGCTTTATCGTCCATGTTTATGTAGATGGTTAGTGGATCCATTCTAGGAATAGGCGCAATGCGCATTTTGTTTTTGCCTTAGCACAAAAGTGTCACATGGCATAATCTCATTAGGCAACCCAATCAACAAGGAATGTTGACTTCATCTCCTTCACCATGGTTTCCTTCCTCAACAGCTTCTTTTTCCAAGTGTTTTTTAGTCCTCTTTATCCATGATTTCAACAAAAAATGGTGAAATCATGGAGATTACACAGGGTAATATCAAATTATACCCATTTTATGTCCATGTACATTTTAAAAGCAGATTAAAACATCACGTGAAAATAAAAAAAAAAATTATGAGCTGAGATTCAAGCTTTTTGCACATTTGTTAATTCAAATCTATTTTGGCAACAATGGAAGCTTCTACTTAATATTAGGAGCGAGTGTTCATTGTATGCAGCCATAAACCACAAAAAATCAAACCTTATTCCTTGAGATCGAAAGTTGACCGAGATATTGTTTAATAGCCGATTTAACCATTAAAGCACTTGCTAAGCTTACTGGAGCTCAAGAAATTATAAATAGATCCTCTTCTCTTCTTCTCGAAGACAAAAAAATCGCTCACGAGCCTTCTCACTTACTCAATTAACTCTCTTACGATCTCTCCCAATTTAGTCTACCTTTCCTTCTCTCTAGTCGTAATCCCTTAAACCACCAACTTAAGCTTTAGCAACCCCACGCCCAACTTCACCACCACCAAAAACCCCCCAATCAATATCCCCTCAAGCTCTAACAACACACTGCATGGCCAAGCCATCACGCCCCCCCTCCTACTGACAGTTAAGCTTGAAAATTACCCAAACACCATCCTTTGGTCATAATGTTTTCCCTAACCCTACACTTCCCAATCTGAATCACATGAAAACATGATTCCCTAGACGAAGTGAAGCTTAGTTTCCTCCCAGATGTGTCCTTGTGGCTACTGATCCTCTTACATGCAAACTGACCCATGCTTTAACTCAGGTCCGAACAGCGTACCATTAGGAAAACCATCCGGTCTTTCTTCTTTTAGTTGTTATGTACGTTAGTAGTGGTTTTTTTTTTTTTAATTCATTCATTTATTTATTTATTTATTTATGTAAATGTAAACAAAGAAAGAAAGAAAAAAAAAAGAAAAAAGAAGAAAGAAGAAAAAAAAAAAGCAAAAAGAAAAAAATAAAGAAAAAGAATAGTTTTTTTTAGTGTAATTGAAATAGATATAATAAATAAGATAATATAAAAAAATAATTTAAAAAATAAGTTAAATAAAAATCGTTGTTAACATAGAAAAATCAAGTTTTCCAAAATAAAAATAATTAGACTTTTAATCAAAATTAAGGCCCTTTAGAACTTTCCAAAAAATAAAATTTCTAATTTAGGACCTTTTATAAATTTTCTTAAATAAATCAAATTAAATTAAAAACGTAAATCCGATATATTTTCAAATTAAAACAAACCCAACACACTAAAATTTTATAAAAGGAACTACGTATGTCTAATCTCAAATAGTAAGTATGTAGGCACCTACGAGGCAATGGTAAAAAATTAAAAAAAAAAAAAGCCTAAACCCAAGATCCACATCACTAATTTCTAAAATAGTTTTTTATAAAATTAGTTTAATCGATAAATTAGTAGTTAAGTTATAATAAATCCACTTAATTGGTTATAACTTAACTCTTTTTTCCCGACTTTGATCGAGTAGCAACTCCAATACATTTTTAAAATAAAAACCAGTTTTCTTTAAACCCTAATCAAGGGTTAATATTAAACGAGTAAAGTTTAATACTAATTGGTTGAAAGAAAATTAATTTACAAAAACCGAGAGTAAAAAACCAGGCTTAACACTTACTTCTTGTTATCAAAATTTCACTAGTAGCTTTTCTCTCTCAATCTCGCATTTTCCCATCCTTTTCCTCTGTTTCTTTGGCCTTTCTTTTGTCTCAAACTTTTGAAGATGGCCGACCAGTTGCAGCAATCAAGGGTAAACCAATTTGTAAGTAAGGCTTCGATAAGCATAGACCATAGGGACGAGCCTATCCCTACTTCCCCTTAATAAACAGTAGCGGTTAAAACTGATAAGGTAGATAGGAGTTACTCGTAGGAGGTAAGGGGAGCCTACTCGAAGCCAAGGCTTTGGTGTGAGTACTTACCCAAGGAAGACGAGGAGGTTAAGCCTTTGTTGCCAACTACTGGGGGTGATGGTATTGTCATTAAGGTGGAATATGTACACAAAAAGGAGTGGTGAGGGAAGGTTTACGAGGAAGTAACCCAGAATATCGATGCATAGGAAGTATTCATGCTTGAGAAAGGTGTCCGAGCATGTGATCATGGTAAGGATGGATGGTCATTTTGTATATATTGGAAGGTGGTGGAGATAGGATTGCGCCTATCGTTTACGGAGTTTCAACTGGAGGTCTTTAAGTATTTCAATGTGTGGTAGGTGCTGGTAGCCTTCGATGCTATATTCATTTTTCGTATGAGGAAGCTTATTCTAGTACTTCATTCATCTAAAGGGTAACCTTAGTAGGTGAATATATTATTCGAACTAGGGATCCTCGATGAAGCTCTTTTATGGACAAAAGAGCAAAATTGATAACTAAAAGTACAAGTTCTTTCTTATGAGGTTAACTCATGCCTTGGACTTTCCAATGAAGTAGATGAGGCCGACCCATATGAAACCTATTACTCATCACAAGGGAGAAGATGAGGAGTCAAAGGAGTAGGTCCTTGATATTGGTTGATGGAAAGGGCTAGGGTTTGATGTAGTAAAGACTATAGAGCTATATCTAAAGGGGGAGATATTACATGCTTAGGAAATATGTATGGGTGTTGTTGTGATTCAAGAAGGTAGTTGAGAGTTCACTATTGTCAATCGCTATCGGGGGGGGCTCGAGGCTGCTCTCCTCCATTGGTATGTTATCTTGTGTCTATTTTTGTTACTAAGTGTATTATTATGTTCACAACGTATGAGTTGTCTAGCAGCACCTTTAAGGAGGAGATGTTGCAAATTCAAGAGGAATGGCACCAACATAAAGGAAAGAGGTTAATGAAGGGGGATGAGGCTACTCAAATGCTACTAATGAGGTTGCTCTTAAGGCTACTCCTGCTATGAAGAGGAGGAAGAAAGCTGCGGTAGCTAAGGTGAATGGAAAGATGGTCATGAGCAAAGGGTTAAGAGGTGTCTCGACCGCATTGCCTCTCAATGTAGCTCCTAAACAATGGGAGGCTACTATTCATGTTAATATTGTTGGCACATCAAGGTAGGAAAAGTGCAAGCAAGGTGGTTTTATTTGGAGGGATGCCTGTGAGCAGGGGGTGCCCAAGCAAGTGGTGCACCAAGTTGTGGCTAAGGGAATATACGAGCAAGAGCCATACAAGTAGGTCGTGCTTGTTAAAAAAGGGTCGAGGAAACCCATCCCTGACTAGGGGGATATCCGTCCGGGAGGTAGGTACATTTAGGAAGAACTAGTAATAGATGTGGAAGAGTAATCCAATGGACAAAGAAGGTCGGGTAGTGGTGGAGCTAACGATGCGTTATAAGAACCGTTTCCTTCAGTGATGTACTGGGAGGCTGAGATAGGCGAGCAAATGCAAGTGTATATGCATCGTTAAAGACTAGCTCTTGAAGGGGAAGCATGCTTTATGGATGCAAGATAAATCTTTTATTCAATGGTCGCATTCCAAGATGCTTTTCTCACATTCATGATTTATTGAGGTATGCATGAACATATACATACTCATATTCTAGTTATAGGCTCTATAGGTATGTGAATAGGAGGGAAGTGGACAGAGCAGGAGGTTAAGGCTAGAATTGGCTGGGCTAAGGGAACAGAAGTTGGAGTTGTAGGGGGAGTGCAATGAGCATGCCACAGAGAAAATGTGCTTAGAGCATGAAGTTGTTGATGTAAGGTCCAATCTGAGTAGTTGTGAGAAATAGGTGAAGGACCTAAAGACAAACTAGTTGCTTATGAGGAGGAGCTTGCTACAGTGAAAAGGGAAGTGAAGTTGACTAGACAAGTGCCATGGGCTACCCAAGAAGAGGCAAGGGCTACCAAGACAAAGTTCAATGTCATTAAAGGAAAGGGAGAGGCAACCAAGAATGATGCTGGTCGTCCAAGGGGGGTGCTCAATGAGGCCTAAGCCAGTTTCTAGAGGAGGGAAGAGGAGCTTAGAAGTGGGCATGATCTGACTCAAGCGGTTATAGATGAGCTGTCTAAAGAGTTTTTGTCAAGTAAGAATTTCAAAGAGGCACTGATGGGTGCTAGTCAAGATGGGGCCTAAATGGCAAAGATGGAGGTTGAGGAGGTCTACCCTAAGCTCGAATTTAACTTTTTGAATTAATTGATAGAAGATTATCTAGTTTAGGTAGAGGGTAACTTTGGTGAGGACAAAGAGGGTGAATTTGAAGAAGATGATGAAGTTGTTGCCACTAGAGGAGGTAACCTTAGGGAAGCTTAGAGAACTTTTCTCCTTCCCCCTACTCCCCTACCTTTACCTTCCTATTTCTTTTTTTTTTTTTTTTTTTTAGATTGCTAGGCCCAATTCAGTACTCCTTTTATATTGAACTTTTGATAATGTAAATGGGTTAGGATGCCAATTCCTAAAGTTGTGTAACCTAAATTGTATGAATGAAAGATCCCTGCTTATTTATTTATTGCTCATTGTTTGGCCTTTATTTCTTTGTTACCTCCATACTTCTTCCTGTCTTGCTATGCCCTTGTTCTTACATATTAGATTGTGCTCAACCATTAATGGGGTCGTGCGATTCCAAGCCTAGGCTCAAGAATCCTTGTTTAGGTGGCATTCGATAGGAGGCATCGACCTAATAAGCCCTTGATTTTAGGAAGTCAGGCACTATAGACTCAATTTATAGGCTTGTCATATGGGACCCTTAAGTATAGGTGCCTAGTTGGTGCTCGAGGTAAAGATTGAGGCATGTATTCTCTCAGGTCAATGGACTAGTGAAAGTGTCCAACATCCAAGATGATCAACTCGTCATAGTCCGACACATTTATGCTCATTGATAAATGGGGTAGGGCATAATGATGATTAGACTATGAACTATAAACAATAGGGTGGGATAAATGGAAGGGTTGTTTTGCATTTATCTTTTAAGTGATACATAAATACACATAGCTATTCATTTGATCGACATGGAATAAGGTTAGAGATTATTCGTATTCCGCGTTTTGGGGATGGGCTATCCATCCAGCATCTTGAGTTTATACATGCCACTACCTGCATCTTTTTTTACCTGTACTAAGTCTTCCCAGTTAAGCAATTACATCCCTTGTCCTTTTCAGGATTCAATGGCTTCAAGTTTTTAGCAAATAAGGTCACTCAATTGGAACACCTTGTGCCTTCTTTTCTTATTATAGTACCTAACCACACATTGTTGGTATGTGGCCACCTTAGCCCTCACAACTTTTCTCACTTCATCGATGATATCCAAGCTCGCTTAGAGAGCCACCTTATTAACATTAATATCAAAGTTTTAGATTATGCTTGTTATGAGTTCAAGTTCTATAGGTAGCACTACTTCAAATCTGAACGTGAGGCAAAAAGGAGTTTCGCTTGTAGCCATTTAGTGCATGGTTCGGTATACCCAACGGATAGTTGGGAGTTGATCCACCCATTGACCACCAACCTACTCAACCCTCTTCTTCAAGCTTGAGGGTGAGCAACGGAGGTGTACTGAAGCTGGATCCGGTGCTAGTCATAGAATTCCCAAAATCACATACTATCGAACTATTTTCCATCGTCGATGATAAGATTGTAAGGGGCCCCAAATCTGGTAAGGATGTTTGTTAGAACAAAACCCTTGACTGCTCGTGTCGTGATGTAGGCAACCACCTATGCCTCTACCTACTTGGTGAAATAGTCTACAACTATTAAGACAAACCGTCGTCCTGCCTAATACCTTTAGGAAAGGGTCGAAGACATCGAGTCCCCATTAGGTGAAGGGTTATGAGCTGGTCATGAGGAAAAGCTCCAAGCTGGTTGCTCAATCAATAGGAGCATGTTTTTGGTAGGTGTGGCATTGTCGTACTAAATCCTTGGAATCCTCTTTCATGGATGGCCAGTAGTAACAAAGGTGAAGAGCTCGAGTGTATAAGGCCTAGGCTTGGATGTTATTGTTGCAAATTCCAATGTTTAGCTCTTCTAAGGTATGGAGTCCTTCTCTTTTCAAACACTGGAGGAGAGGCAAGTTATGTCCACGTCACTAGAGGACATCATTTATAAGCGTAGTCAGCTGCACTGCATGCAAGCCTCTTATCTTCATTCTTATCCTCTAGTAGCGTACCAGTCCTATCGTAGCTGACAATGGGCTCCATCCAAGATGGCTCAACAGGGCTAATTTCGAGGATTCATTAGGGAAACTTGTCGATGATACGGTATAACTGGAGAAAAACTTGCTTGCTAGATTCACAAGGTAGGGACACAATTGCAAAAGCAAGCTTAGACAGTCGATCTACCTCAAAGTTCTCTACTTAGGGAATCTTGGTTATGGTCCAGGATGAAAAGCTAGAAGCTGAATCTTGCACAACCTAAAGGTATTTTAATACGCTCTCTTTCTTTATCTCGTATTCCCCTTTCACTTGTTGTACCACCAACGTAGAACTTAAGTATATATCGACCTTCTCGATGCCTACATCTACCCCAATTCTTAGTCTTATGATGAGGGCCTCATATTAGACCTCGTTCTTGCTCACAAGGAATCCGAACTTAAGCACATATAAGACTTTGGTTTCTTAGAGGCTTTTCAAAACTATTCCTGCCCCACTTAAGATCCATATACATAGAGTCCATTCTGCTACATCGATGTAAGTGGATGGTTCATCTTCTCCAATGTACTCGATGACAAAGTCTGCAAATACCTATACTTTTATGGTTTAGCAGGGGTAGAACTAAACAACATGAGCACTAAGCTCCAAAGAGTACTTAACCTTCCATCCTGATGCATCGAACTTCTATAAGAGGGTACGCAATGGCTAAGCGATGAGGACAAGGACAAGATGTGCTTAGAAAGATGGTCAAAGTTTTCAAGCAATAATGACTGCAACAAGAGTAAACTTTTTTATCTTGGTGTATCTGATCTCCAGGCCTTACAAGATGTAGCTAACATAATAGACTAGTTTATACTCTTACCCATCTGCTCAAACAAGTACCAAGGAAAGAGCTTAGTTATTGATAGCTCAGTACAAGTAGAGGTCTTCATTAATGACTGGTTTAGAGAGTACAGGTGGGTATTGGAGGAACTCATTCAGTTTATCAAAATCGGTTTCGCATTCAGGTGTCCATTTGGATTTCAATGGGTTCTTTAGCAACTTGAAGAACTTAGAAAACTTGTTAGCCCTTTGGGAGAGGAAATGGTTGAAGGCGGCTATTTTTCCAATAAGACGCTTAACATCTTTGATCTTTTACAAGGCCTTCATGTCCTTAATTGCTTGGATCTTGTCAGGATTAGCTTCAATAACCCTCTCCCTGACCATGTAGCTAAGGAACTTACCAAAGCTTAGCCCAAAGATGTACTTTTGAGGGTTAAGCTTCATATGGCATTTTCTCAATGTGCCAAAGGTCTCACAAAGGTCAGTAATTGGCTTTATTCCTACTTTTAACAATCATGTCATCAACATAAACCTCAATGTTCCTCCCAAGTTATGGTTTGAAGACCGCTATTACCAGGCATTGTTACATAGCTCTACCACTCTTAAGTATGAACAACATAACTTTGTAGCATTATGTTCTAAAATCCGCGACAAAGGAAGTGCGGACTTAGTCCTCGGGGGCCATGCAAATCTGGTTGTAGTTGAAGTAGGCATCTATGAAGCTTAATTTGGCATAGCCCAAGGTGAAATCAACAAGTTAGTCGATCCTAGGGAAGGTAAAGCAATCTTTAGAGTACGCTTTGTTGAAGTCAGTATAGTCAATGCACATTCACCATTTGCTGTTTGCTTTCTTTACGAAGACCATATTAGCAAGCCAAGTATGGTATCTTTCTTCTCGAATGAAGCGAGCTTGCAAGAGTTTTTGTACTTCCTATTCTATGGCGACCTATAGTTTGAGGGCGAAGTGTCACCTCTTCTATTTTACAAGCTAAACACAAGGGTGGACCCTCGGGTGATGTGTAGCCTCAGGGATGTTGACTATCACGAACATTTTATCCGAAGACGTCATGAAGACGGCCAAGTTGGTATGTAAGAAGGATATCATTTCCTCTTTTTCTTCAAGGAATATGGATGTCCTCATCTAAGTGGTCTAGTTAGGGCAGTCGCCATATTGGATAACCTCGGTCTATTCTACTGGTTCTCCTCTAAGAGTTTGTGCAGTTTTCGAAGTAGATTTGATGTACATGATCTTGTCGTACGAGACGTCACTAAGATATAGATTTTGGGATAACTTTTGGTCTCCATGTGTAATACCAATTCCTATGGGTATAGGGAACTTCAATATGAGGCATCTCAAACTTATTAAGGCTAGAGAGACCCAGGATGGCACTGTAGAGAGACTAGTGATCAACAACCATGAAGTCAATAAGTTGTAAAGTGATGTGTTTATCAATACCCAGTTTGATGGGTAACGTGATGAGTCCTTTCGTTGGGACTATTTTTCCTCCAAACCTTGCTAGGCTCTACTTATATGGGCAGAGTTGTTCGTCGAGCTAGTCTTTCATTTGCTTGTAAGTTGAGAAGAACAAGATATTGACCAAGCTGTTGTTGTCGACAAAGGTTTTATGGACATCAAAATATCTTATTTTGGTATTGATGAATAAGGGGTCAATGTGGGGATATTCGACACTTGTATTGTCTTCCTCAATGAAGGATATGGTTATGTCTATTCTTAATTTTTTAGGTTGGACTAAGAGTACTTCATGCTGCAGTTAGGTAGAATGGTCCTCATCCAATAAGCCTAGCCCACCAATAATCGTCTAGACATAGCCTCAATAGCCTCTACAATCTATGCTCTCTCATGGGCTCTATTATTGTAGTTATGGCTTCTATTGTAGTTCTTAAGTATGGTCTCGCTAAGCAAGTCGAAGGTGGTTTCGCTTATTGGCAACAAGATGGTCGATGTAGCCTTTGTGACAAGGCCTTCAACTGCATTCTTAAGGTGCCTACACTTGTCCATGTTATGACCTAGTGCTGTATGGTAATCATAAAATTTACCTGAAGTAAAGGCCTCAAGTGTTTCCCTAATTGTTAGAGCATAAGGTAGGTGCTCAAGGACTTTGTAGTAGACTTCTCCTAAGGGGCAATTTAATGGAATGTAACTGGGGAAATCTACAAACTTCTATTTTTGTCTTTCCCTATGCTCCTTAGAGGAAGAAGGGCGATCTTCACGAAGGTCATGGCAATCTTTAGCAAACATGCTGTGCCTATAGGTTACTTTAGGTTACTTTCAAGGTAGGCTTAAATGGCGTCTTCCTATGCCATTCAACAATAGTCATAAATTCCTTAAAGTTGTTTGGCCGGCGTAGTGTTGTTATTTCAAAGAGTTTGCTGCTCAAGTCTAAGCTATACATGATGGCCTAAAGTGCTATTCTGGATTCCACTTTGGGAATGAGTAGTTTGCTATGCTTGAAGCACTCAAGGTACACTCGTATTGTTTCATCCAGGCACTAGTGTATGTTGTATAGGGTGGATGATTCTCTGCATGGAACCTTACTACTCAAGAAGTGCTATTGGAATCTAGTAGCAAGGTTTTCAAAGGAGCGGATGCAACTTCTTGAGAGTTAGTTGAACTAAACCAATGTGGCCTTAGTTAATGTGCTTAGGAATGCCTTGCACATTATCGCATCCAAAAAGTTGTAGAGACTCATCATCATATGAAAGTATGCTAAGTGGTCATTTAAGTCAACTGTTCCATTGTAAGTGTTTACATGGGGGAAGTGCATTGCCTGTAAGAAGGTTTCTTCAATGATGCCCGTAGTGAAGGGACTTCTGCTCATGACTATGGCTAATTGTCTAGCTAAAAACACGAGGCACTTATAGTCATGTAAGCTGGAAGAGCATCAAATGTACCCCTTAAGTTCACGAACATTCATGTCATCCAAATTTCTTAGTGAATGCTTGAGGGGTCTCTTTTAATTCTACTCATTCTAAAATGAGTACCTTCGTGGTATGCCTTATCGCGGTTGGTGTTCATCTAATCACGCAGGTCTAATAGTAAACGATACTACCATCGCATTGGCGTACAAGGTTTGGGGGAGGTATAGGTGAGCGCTTGGGGCACCTACTATGTCGACTTAAGGAATTGGAAGCTACGTCTTCGAGGTTGACCTTATCATTGGGGTTGACCTTTTCTTTGAGCTTTTGGGTTACAACCAATTATTGTCTTAGGTTAATGTTTTCTTGGAGAACTTTAGCATTGGTTTCCATGAGTTGTTATAACATTCCTTTGACTTGTTCAATGTCTGATGGTTGTACACCCATCAAGGTAGCGATGGGTCTATGCTTTGTTGATTTGTAAGTCCTGTAATTTCACGTAATTGTTCGAGTAAGTAATTTAGGGTATTAGTTAAACTAACTTGAATAATCTAAAAAATTTATGAGTAGGCTCGAAACATTAGTCAAGGACATGCCATAAACTCAAATACTAAAAATATAACAAAATAATAACAATGTGACTAAATCATTTTAATTTAATTATATTATGTAATATTTATCGAAATCGCATAGAATAGGCTTTAAAAGATAATAAATATTTAGAGATAAATTGTATATGTAATAAAATATTATGTGACATAAAATTACATGTAAAGTAATTATGTATACCCCATATGTAATTTTTACATAATAATACATAGCCTTAATTATCCAAATTACACAATTAAGCATAAATTAAGGTAAAATAAAAATAATAAAAATTCATGAAAATTTATAGGACAGCTGGTTATCTCCTAGATTGGATATATGGAAGTACAGAAGTATGAAGACAAGTGTGGGTGATCCAATAAAGCAAAACATGCAATATATAATCCCAATATCAAAGAACAGAGAGAAGAACAAACATCAAACCCACCCAAAAGCTTCAAAAAATTCTAGGAAGTTATCGATCATAATTCATATGCAAATAGGAAGTTAAGGAAAATAAGTTGAAGATTAAAAGATACAAGAAGGAATTTAGAAAAAATATAGAAAAATTGAAAGTAATCTAAGCTTGATGGAGTATGTGTGAATAGGGAGGTTTCGAGGACAGACAACCACCATCAGGCGATAGTGGATCTACTGTCCGAACCAGTCGATATACTTAGATTAGCCATTGGTGGCCAAAGCTCAGGTTTCCAATAAGGGTTATATTTTAGTCCAAATTTTGTTAAATTATTAAAAATATAAATACAGCCTAGAAAATTATACAAAAATTTATTCCTACATATTTTTATGTATAGAATCTAGGAAAAATATTGTTTTGTAAAAATTTAATAGCTGCAGTATACACTCTTAAGAAATCAATGAAATCGAGTTATTTTCGATATCAAAATAAATCAGTTGAACAACGTGATTTCAATCTCAAAATTTTTCTATAAATTACCTTATACTTATATTACATTGCCATGTAAATTTCTTCAACAAACCTATTTTCTATATTTCTCATAATTTTTAGGCCCTTAAATTACAACTAAAATGGCATTTTTAATGAAATTGATGGAATTTTCTTTAACCACCTCGCTTAGATTGTAAGCTTCATTGATTTCTTTTGTATTTTGTAGTATATGGATGCTGTTGGAAGGGGTTTTATCAGAGGAAGTTAAGAAAATCAAGGATATGCTACTTATATGCATAACTTGATAGTATAAGAATGGGGGAATTGAGGAATATTGATGTTTTAGATGAGGATTTTGAGGATTAATGAAGTAGAGGGACGTTAAATGAAGTATAAAATAGGTCCCTATAACTGAAACTTAGGAGAGAAGTGGACAAATCAATTAATTATAGGAAGTTAGTTAAGGGCAAATGATAACTCAAAGGATTCTAGAAATAAGTTTTGCACTAGATTAATACTCAGAAAGTAGGTTAGAAGCAAAAATAATGACTAAAAGGTAAAAAAAAGGGAAGTAGAGGATTATTCAAATGATGATTTTATTAAAAACTTTATAAATAATAGAGTTAGAGAATATCTTAAAGGAAGTGAGGAGGCACATGTTCTATTAGATATTCACTCAGAAGCTAAATTAGAAGCAAGAGTATGAGTGAATGATGAAACAAGGGAACCTCAAAGGCTAAGTCAAAAGGAGTATTTGTAGGAACCTTGAAGTTATGGGTCTCAAAGGAAAGTTCAGAAGGTATATTTCTTGAAATTATAAAGCTAATTGAACTTAAATAATGTCTTAGAGGGTTTCTATTAAGAAATTTAAATTCTAGTGGATGGAATAACTTAATCAAAAGATAACTCAAAATAATATTTGAGGTAATTATAAATATGTGAACACTCAAAAGTTGTTTCAAAAGGTAATTCGTAGAAAATGTTAGGTACTTATCAAACTCAAAAAATGATTTAGAGGATAATCCTGTTAAAACCTTAACCTTGATATGACTCAAAAGATAACTCAAAAGCTTCCGATTTAAGAACTTCAAGAATAACTTAACTCAGAACTTAGCTTAGATGGTATTTATTGAAAATCTTAGAGATTTACTAGCCTTAGAGATTGAAGTAGAGAATGAATCCATAGTGAACTTCAATACCTAAGTAGAACAAATGATATCTCAAAAGCTTTTCTAGTAAATATTTCAAGGACATCCTAACTCATGGGATAGCTCAAAAGGTAACATAAACTTATAGTACTATTCTAAACTTCTAATACTTAGGGCATAGGTTAATAAACCAACGACTAATCAACCTAATTCTATTATCAACAAGTAAATTAGCAATATTTCCTAAATTGTATATAGAATAAAGTACTACATCAAGATATACATCAAGGGATCACCCACAAGGACAAGTGAACAATCAAGTTAGCGAGCAATTGAGTTCTAGGTAAGTGGGATTAGTATTTCACCATACTTTAGAGTACTGTTTAAGAAGACTTAGAGACCTTAGTATATGTCTTTGTTGTGATTGTAAGTTAGTAGCCTATGTGAGTGCAATGCATGTGCTTGGATATTATATTGCTGTTATGGAGTGCTAGATGAATCATGTGAAATTGCTTGATCACCTTAAAAGGTAAACTAATTCAAACTTGACCTAACTTTTAACTGAACCTACATCATAACCTACTAGGGGAAACAACTAAGATTCTTAAGCCAAACATGAACTCTTTGATAAGGATAGTAAAAATGGTCTTTTCCTCACTTTTAGTCGAACTAAGTGACAAGAGAGAAGATTATAGTAAGGTTAGAAACCATAGTTCAAAGGTAGTCTCAGGTGAAGTATGTTTTTCCATTATATAAGCCCCAGTTTGGCTTCGATTCATGAAGTGTATGGCATTAAACTCCTCATAACTCGAATTAGAGTGAGCGCAATATTTCTTAGCTCACGATAACTGGTCAATGTCGTACAATGATATTTACTTGAACATGCATTGCATCTAGTTAATCTTGCTTGAAAACCCTAATTATTTAATGATTGATATGTGTTATTGTCTTCATCTTACTTACTAAGCAAATTGTCGCTCACTCTCCTATAGCTACTTTGCAAATTTCCAGTACACTTATCAGTATTACACCAAGTTTCATGAAGACTAAAGAATAGGATCGAGAAGTGAGATTCAAAACTAATGGACTGTATTCTTATGTATTTATCAGTTTTATTAACTTACAAGGAAACTAATAAGGTCTCTACCAGTGACCTTCTAGTTTTCGATTATGGATACTGTTACTATGTTGTATTAACTTGTGATCTTTTATAAACCCTTTATTAATCACTCTATTTTCGCAAATCAATTTGCTTCTAGAACTTTTTGTTGAAACTAAGATGTTATACTCTAAAAGATTTGTAAGACTTAATTTTCTCGATCATTTGAGCCATAAGTTTATTTTCCAAAGCTATTTTGAAGTAGTACATCACAAGTTATTATCTATTAAACTTAGAATTGGATGAGTCAAAACAAAAAGGTGGTAAACGCCTTGTGTAAGCTATACATACATCAGCAACTAAAGTGGCTAGCTTCCAATTTAAGTTAATTTACGGGGCAAGACTATTATGACTCTCTAGTTTGGGGCATAGCATTAATCACCACCATTTGGAAGATATGGATGGGGGTTATGTTTTTGCTCTTAACTATATTGTGAATTCAGGTCAATGGTAAGCGCCAAATGATGATGAGGATATACAAATATGACTCTATGGTGAAATCCCGGTGGTCCATCTACCATATGTGGAGGTGGACTTGCAAAAAGTCCTTAATAGGGTAGCCAACGAAGGCTCTCCAATGCCCAAGTTAGTAAGGAGAGGAGAAAGAGTAGATAGAGTTCCCAAGAGTGTCAGGAGAGTGAGAGATCTTATTACTTAGAGACTTTACCTTTATTTATAGAATGATGGTGCTGACCTGTGCGAATACATAAAAAGAGGAGGTTGGTTGGCATAGGATCCAAGGGGCAGTGCTACTAATATGCGACGAGATAACCTACCTTTTGTCAGTTGGTAGACACTTGGGGGATAAGCCTATCTCATTGATAGAGGGTGATCACCTTAAGTCGGCAATTAGATTATAGGCCGTGCAACAGGTGGTCATTTAGCATTTAATGATAAGAGAGAAAAGGATAAAGAGAGGGGAAAAGGGTGTTCAATTTGCCGGCTAGCAAACTCCCTTAAACCAGCCTAAAGGAAGAGGGGAGGTGAGCTTCTCTTACTAAGGATGAGAGTAAAGGCCAAGGGCCCTCAGGAGGAAATCTCTTGGGAGCTCAGGGCTAAACCTAAGTAGGGGGAGTAAGCTCAACAAGCTCCATGTTGTTCCTCATCTGGACAAGAGACGTTCCGTAGGTGCCCAAGTTAGACTTCCCTAGCGGGCTTGGGCCTTTAGAGCTTAGGGCCTAAGGTATAACCATCAACAAATTCTATTATCAACTTTCATAAAGATGTTATTTTAAACTAAATAGATACATAACATATATATACACATTGTGGAGTATGTGATGTGTCTTTGAGTAAAAAACTCCTTGAAAGCTTGCTGGATTGTGGTTCTTATATAGATCATATCCTAACATGAGAGAAAATCAAAGTTGTTAACATAAGTAAACTAAAAATAACAAAATAATAACCGATAGTAACAATGAGAAAATTCAAAAATATAATCTTGAAAAAAGTAAAATAAATCAAATATTAGTGAAAGTAACTAATATGATAGAAAAATAAACAAACAAATGCCATTCCTCAAAATAAATTTTCTCAAAAGTATATAGTGGAATTACTAGCTTGCATGAAAAAGCTATTTTGAACTAAATACATAGATGACTACATATTGCAAAGATAACATGTATAAACATATTGTGAAACATAAAATATGAAATGACTTTATGATAATGGTTTTTATACATAAAAATTTAAAATATAAAAAGATAGAAACTTCCAAAATCAATTATTATAACATATTACCATGGATGTAGGATTATTTTACAATGATAACTCTCATTTTGATTAAAATGGTAATTCAAAAAATTATTTAATGCTATTCACAAAGGTTTGTTTTGTAATTCAATATAAAGTACACTAAAGTGGATTTAACCGCTATGATATAATAGATATGTAATATATCCTAGTATTGATGTAATATATTATACTTTAAAATGACTTAAAAAGGATGAATAATCAAGTAATTAAATTACATAGGATGGTTGAGAGTAGTCAAATGATTTGATAAGAAATTTTAAATGGAATAGATATATAGAAGATAGTCTATAATATATAGCATATAAATTTGACCAATGATGATTGCTATTCATTAAAAAATAGTTTTACATAGAACGTGAATTCATTAGCCAAAAACAAAAAAATAGAACATGAATTTTTTATAATATTAGTTATTATTACATGCCTTAATAGAAGCTAATTCAATTAGAAATAGAATTGATTAGTAAATGTAGTGTAATTTAAGTGAAAAAGGAAAAGAAAGAGATTTAATAAAGTTACCATTTTATCCCTAAAATTATTAGGCTAGATTATAATAATATATGTTTTTAATAAGTTTTATTGATATATTTTAGGAGTACTTTGAGAAATTGAAAAAAGATATGAAAATTCTCCTCTTTTACTTTAATATTATAAAGGATATATGTTCTATATTGTGTTCTAAATGTATTGACTTTTTACTAAATTTAAAAATATATTGTGCACTTTGGTCATTGAAAAACTTTAGAAACGGATACTCACTCGTGCAGGAACGTGGGGTACCGTATAAACACATTATCCTGAAAAATTCTGAGGTTTTATTAGTTAATATCTCCAAAAATTGATTAACTTTATTTATTAAAAAATATACAATTTTTGAATGAAATTTCTCATAAATTTAAAAAGCGTTTTTTAGGGCACCCTGTTAAAACTTTACTTTTTATATTTATAAGTCCTTAGATGATTTCTTTTTATTTTAGAAAGCATTTTATGATATTCTTGCCTTACTCTATACATTCCTGACAAATAAATGTCTTATAATTTAAATAACAATGTAAATATAAAAAATGAATAACGATGTATTATGGTATCGCTTATAACATATGATCCTTTTATTGATTGCTTAAGTACTTATTAAGAAATCCCCTTTATTTTAAGGAAAATTCGAGACTATTTTTTATGGTATTATATATATTACTTTATTACAATTCTAATCAATAAAAAGTCTCATAACATGTCTTATAACTATATATAAAAGTGAATTTACTTTGTGGATAATTCTAATATATATTTAATAAAATAACAGCTTAGCTATCTATTCTATGTCCATCCATGGTTATTATCATCTATATATCGCTTCCACGATCATTTGTTGAGTATAAACGAAAAAGGATGGTGGTATTGGGCCAGCTTTTGGGTTTTCATTTGCCCATGTGCACATCAAGCGATTTAAATTAATTGGGAGTTAATAGCTTCATATTAGGGTATAACACAACTTTCCCATAAAACTTCTTTTGATTTGAATGAATAGGAATGAGATGGGTCGAGCGATCTCAATCTAACTTGAAAGAAAATACACATTGTGTAAGCTTAAAAAAAAAAAAAAAAAAAAAAGCGCTAAAACAATAGATATGTTAGTCTAATTTATACTGCGAATGAAGCCCGCGGTAAAAATACATATAAGATAAAAATCAACCAATATTTACATCGAAGATACTGGAATGCCAAACTCACCTTCTAATTAATGGAACTAATAGATGTCTAGATATATGTAATGCATAGCTTTAGAGGGGAATGAAATGGCTGGCTTGCCGTGTTCTACCAAACTTTTGCATACACATAACAGAACGCTCAATAAACTACCTCCGATTATATATAATTGTTGCCAATATTATTCATCGGTAGATTCCTTGACTAGATTAATTGAAATCATGGCGTCTCCGTACATCCCCCCCGTTTGGATCTAATAAAATAATATTAGAGTATGCAAATATGTTACAAATTTGAATATTATGACGGTTTTGGCGAGTGTCGCTGGGATTTCTCAATGTGTCGTAAAACCTCTATTATAGCATTCAGTTCGCAATTTCTTGCTTCTTTTTTTTTTTTTTTTTTCTCCTTCTTTTAATGCAGCACCAAGTTGTAAATAGTTTTCTTTGCAAATAGAAGGCATGAGATTGGGATTGATTTAGACTACTTTTCAGATTAAATAGATGGAAAAAATTATAATAAAGAGAATCAACGTTTGAGGATAAGTTTAAATATATAATCAATCTTTCAATGCGAATCAAATAAGGAATAAATGTTTCAAAAAGTTTAAACAAGAATCAACGTTTCACGAAGTGATTCAAATAAAAGATTTATAATAACTAATCCATAAAATTATTTAAATCACTTTTCAAAACGTTTATCTCCTATTTAAACTACTTTTTAAAACGTTAATCTCTTATTTAAACTTTTTAAAACGCTGATTCTCTATTTTAATTTATTCCTAAACATTAATCCCCTCCATTGTAATTCTCTCAATCTTTTAGTTTAAAAGATTTTTAAATCCAAATAGAGTTTTTAAAACCAACCGAAAATTTGGTTGGTTCGTTATAGTTGCCCCACAAAATATATTGTAAAAAAGAAAAGGGGCTTTCGATCATTATTTCTTATCATATGACTAATAATTTTTTACCATTAAATTAATCTCCACCAATTCAAGTGTTAAGACTATCAAAATCAAAACCATTAGAAAGAAAGAAAAAAAAAAAAACGTTATAATTGCATGGCTAACTAATGATTTCAAAACCAATCCATTTTCTAGTTAAGACTAGCAATTTGGCATGACTGTCCAATCCAAAGGTACAAATAGGTTTGTATTGGTAAACATTGACGCAGTTGATAGATGAATAATACTCATTCGAATCCATTTATAAAAATGTCTAGTTCAAGTCCAAACACCTAAACCTATTTATGGATATCCCAATGCTTTTAGTATTAGGATTTTATTGTTTCTCTTAACCTTTAAGTTGAAGTTCTAACTCACTCTAGTGTAGATTTGTATTATTAATAACCGGATATGTTGCATTATATCTCTATTTTAATTTCACACTTCTAAGAATGTTGTTCTAAAATAAAATTTATAAGCATCCACCTTGCTTATATAATCTCACAGCCTTGTCCTATATAATGACTAATTTTCCTATGTTGTGAGTTTCATTTATTTTCTTCCCTTTGATATAAAATATAAATTTCATCATGAGATATTTTATTGTACCAAATAGGCAATAAAGAGGGGGTTGAATTGATTAGCTCAATAATTTAAGATTTTTTTTTTAAATTTCCTTCTTTATGGCTTATGGAAGTAGCAACAGAATGTGATGTGTTTTAATCAATTAAACAAGCCGATAATTATATTATGATGCAAATAAATAAATATGCATAAAAGTAAATAAATAAGGATAGAAAAAATCAAACAAGTATATATAATGTTCATCCTTACGAGACAATTCATCCTTCCATCTCGATCAATTGGGATCTAATCTCTAGACTAGTTTTCAATATCTTTAAGACCAATCATATTGTTTAATTTACCTTATGCTCTCCTTAAGATATCTTGAATCAAACGAAAATAATTTCAAGTACGTAATGTCAAGGTAAAGTTAGAGAATTGAAATTCCAATTAAGGTTAATTGGAATATAAATTAATTTACTAAATTATCCTTAACTCAATATCCTTAACTCGATCAATGAGGATCTAATCTCTAGAATAGTTTTTAGTATTTTTGAGAGAAATCATATTGTTTCCTTTGTCTTATGCTCTCACTAAGATATCTTGGGTCAAAGGAAAATAATTTCAAGTACATAATGTCAAGGATAAAGTTGGAGAATTGAAATTCCAGTTAAGGTTAATTGTTAAATAAATTAATTTACTAAAATATCTTTACCTTAAATTACCTAAGGGTAATTTAGTAAATTGGCTAATCAAGATATTTTAAAGAAGGACAATAGCTGATTGCCAAATTATCCTTAGTATCACTCTAATTAAATAAGGATAATATAGTAAATTCTATGCCTAACTGAATTTAGGAGGGAAAGGTGGTTATATATCTTTTAATCTTTCAAAATTTGAAACAATCTTGATCTAGGTTCCTCTTCCTCCCTCCCTCTCTTTTGTTAACATCCCCAAGCTCTTTCAAGTTGCTCTCCATCAAACTAAAGTTAATTTTAGTATCTTAGAAAGTTTCATTCAAGAGCACTAGAGAAATTCTATAAGAAAATTAATCCTTAGTCTATTAAGCTCAATCTTAAGATTAATTGAAATAAAATAGTGACTTTGTCCTTTATTTTTTTTCAAGTAATTGGAGCAATTTTAAATATATCAAGTAAAGATTTTATTCTTTCTATGACTGGTGTGGAACTCTCTTGAGATACAAGTAAACTTAATCTAATTTTTTTTTTTTAATTTATAGCCAAATTTGAATTATAGCTAGTAATTTCAATTGATCTATTGATTAATTCCCTGTTGACCTTTTCTTAAATTGCAAGGATGGAGTTAAACCTTGGTTTTGGAGGTTGATCTCAAGTTCAAAAGAGGTTTTCAAGCTATTAATCATGTTAGGCAATCTTGACCTTAAGTTAAATGTTATTGAATTATGGTTTAAGTGAGTTGAGAAGTTTGGACTTAAGTTAAACTAAAGTGAATTGACGAAAATGGGTTTAAAGCTACTGCATAGGTCCATAATTATTTAGTTTGATTCATGTTAATCGAGAATGTTGAATATGTTTGAATTGGGAAGTGGATTAATTGAAATTTGGTGCTTGTGTGTGTTTGTGTGCATTGAGATATGAGGATGAATTAGGGTGTGTTTTCTTATTTTTATTTTATTAATTGGTCCAATGGTGTGATAATTTGATCATTCTTTGATGATTGTGTAAGCTAGAGTTATATTGAATTAAGAATTTGAAAGATGAGTTGATAACTCGGTTGTGTATAGTAAGTGTTTGATAATATGTATTTGTGTAGATTGGTTTAGTTTTCTATAATTTTTTTCCAAAATAAAAAATTGAGTGTGATAATCAAGATGAATGCTTAGTAGGTGTTCTTGAGTTCTTCTTGGAAGATCTAATATGTTATTGTTAGATCATGGGAAAAGAGTATGTAAATCGAATATGTTGCTAGATTGATAAGTGTTCTTGATGCTTGTAAGATGCTCTTCGTGTTTGTCAAATAAGTTCTTGATTTGGTATCATTTTGACATTTGAAGTGCTATTAAATTCAACAATTACATCTGCTTGTTATTTTTTAGAAAAAAATCGAATATCTTCAACTTGTTCGTCATGAGTTATTGAATATTCCATGTGATTTTGTCAAAAATTCGAGTTTGATCTTCTTAGAAGGCCAAAACTCATCAAAAGCATGCTTTTCTATGAGATCCTCGCTTAAACACACATGAGACCCACATGTTTTGCCATTGTGCATTTGTGCATGGTGAAAATGGTAATAAACCAATGCTATCTTAGCAAAACTAATAAAAACATAAAGAAAATCAATAAGGAAAAAAAAAATTGAAAAGGAAAAATAAATTAAAATAAAATGAATGATAAGAGGAAGAGGAAAAAAAAAGAACGGGTCCCTTCTTCTTCCCCTCCTACTTTGTCAACCTCCAATCACTCTTGGTAACTATAGTCTATGCCACCACAACGCTCTCTTTCTTTTTCAACATCTCCATCATCTAACCCCAAAACATTGTCCTACTACAGTTACCAACTCATGAACCCATCAACACTCTCTACTCATATCACATCCACCCCTACCACATAACGTCGCATTACCCACTTGATCGACAACCACCACATACTCACCACTCACAAAACCTAGCTAACACAACAATAGCCCTTATATACACACCAACACTCCACTTGATTGTTGCAAACATTAGCCACCCAATGGTTTTGACCTTAAATCCATGTGCTGCGTTGTAATGTTTGCTATGGGTGTTGGTGTTGGATATAGAGGTTAACGTCATGTGTGATGTGAGATGGGTTAAACAATAGCTGTGGTGCTGTTGGATATAGAGGTTAACGTCATGTGTGATGTGAGATGGGTTAAACAATAGCTGTGGTGCTAGCTTTGCCGTTGGAGATGAGTGGTAGTAGTAGGATCGATGAAATGGTACATCGTTGCCCCTATCGTTTGTGTTGATATTGGCACCGAATCTAAAGCCGACGGTGGTGATGACGAGGTTTGCGGAAATGATTTGACAATGGTGGGAGCAGGATTGAAGGTCGACAAAGTAGGAGAAGAATATACCTTTTTTTCTTCTTTTCTTTTCTTTTCACTTGTTCTTGTTTTCTTTTGCATTTTTTGTCTAATTCTAACTTTCCTTCTATTTTCTCACTAGTTTTGCCGGCACGATACAAATTACTACATCATCATTTTCCCCAAGCATATATCAAAATAGATAAAACGTATAGGTGTCAAAAATTGAGGGTCCATGCCACTCAAAATGTTTTCCTGCACGATTTACCAAAGTATTATGATTTGTCACATATATTTGACTCTTTCATTAGTTTTCGTGTTTGATTAGCTTAAATCGGTAATGTCGAGCTCCAAATGGTTGCGGATCGGGGAAACATGTCTCAAGTTTTTGACTGGGAACTAAGGTACCAATCGTTTAGGATCCGAGCTGGTTCTTTGATAAATATGGGTGCGTCCGCGGTCCCCAAAATCTAAAATCGACTTTTTATGTGGCAAGTTCCAGGTTCCACGGTACAACAGGCTTACAGTTGAATTGCTCAGCCCTAGGTCTTATCATAGGACAAGGCATTCAAGGAACTATGGTCAAATTTTTAAATTGACGTAGAACGCATAGGCTTGCACAGCAATAATATAAAATTAATTTCTACTGCCAAAAATAATAGTATAAAATTAATTTCAAACAAATGAAAGCAAACGCAAGATATTCGATGGCTTCAGCAGCCAGAAATGAATGTTTTGACACTAGGCAAATTAACGCTCTCTCAGGAGTGGACCGAGCCATTAACGGAATGCTCAAACAGAGTTGAACCGTGGGTAAAAAGCCCACAGGTTAAAACCAAAGAATACATCTAATTACAATATATAACAGTGTTGTATTGACGCTGCATAACTTAAGACCAATACCTTATACCACGCCACCAGACAAACAAAAAATCAGAAAACTCAACCAGAAAATGCTGGATTCAAATTTGCCCCTTCCATTCATGAGAAGATACCAGAAAGAAATTGGTATCTTAGACGACCAGACTACTATATGCCACAATAGGCAGTACGAGCATTTCCTCGAGATCCCCCATTCCCAGTACCGATAAGTGAACCCTCTGCAGGAGAATTTTTTTTCTTTTCCCAACTGCTATCCCATGAAATTGGCATATATATATATGGATATAAACTCAATAAATAATGGGATATACTACACACCTTATCAACCAAGCTTTTTATCAGATCCTTTCAGATTAAGATTAAACCATTTCTTCTTGAATGATTTATCCTTCCCCTCAGCGCTTCCATCTTCTGTAGGACTTCCTCCTTTTGAATCTTCACTTGGAATTTTGCTGCTGCTTGTAGTACCATTACTGGGATTGCTACTGCCCAATGTACCATTGGCTACCCTAGACACGCTAAATGAAGAATGGATGCTATCCCGCTGTTTCAGCAGATCATCTACCTGTTAAAAGTAGCAGCATATTATTGAGTCAGCTTTTCTTTAAACTTCGGCTGAGTCTACTTGATGAATAACATACATCATTTCCTCCCCACCCCTCTTCTTTTTTTGTGGGATGGTGGTGTTGGGTTGGGTGGGGTTTTTATTTTTTTATTTTTTTTTGGTGGGGGTGGTGGGTGTGTGTGGCGGGTTTGGTGGGGGTGGTGTAGTAAGTGTACTTCAGTTTATATTAACGTAAGATAAGAGATGGCCCCTTTTCTAAGTGAGAGGAAGCCTTTGGCAACTAGCAGTGATTGCTAAAGATATGGGTGCAATTCTCAAAATACAAGGTATCACAATTTCATTTTATGAATAATAATAGTGTGAATGGACCTGGCAATCCCACAAAAGCAATAACACAATCTCAAAACTAATGGCAAAGCACCAGAAATATTATACTAGCATTATCAAACTTGCTTAAGCATGGGCTCAGCAAGAAAGGTAGTACTGGATGTGGCAAATTGTACCTGTGAAGTCTACAGAAATTAAAAGGCCAAGAAGTTTATCCAATTTTGACATAATAATATTATATTCTTTACAAAAGCACACAATCATCAAGGTAGATACTGTTATAGAATCAATCTGTATTATAGAAGAGGGAATATATGAAAATAGCAGTTAGAAGAAATTGACCATAGGTTGGAAAAGTGCCAAGTTAAATGGCATTAGGGCCATTTTAATTAACTTTTTTATGGATGGTATCTACTCCAAGGGACAAGATAATGGGTACCCTGGACTCTTAAGTGGGACAAAAAAAAAAGAAACATTCACTTTCATATGAACTTGCTTTTCCATCAAATGCATAATCAGCCCTGAAATCGTAAAAAATTTCCTTCTTCTGACCTCTTAACAAGTGCCCTAAGACACTTCAGAATGGAATGTAACTATGCTACAATCAGTTATTAGAACTCTAGCAACAACCTAGGTTAAGGCCATGAAAGAGTGCCACCTGCTTTGGAGAAGCAATAAATGGTCAGAAGGAATCACAAGTCGGAAAACGAAGACAAGGTGAATTGAAACATACCGCCTGCTTTTCCTGAGTGTATCTGTTGGTCACTTCCTGAAAGCGTGCCAACGCCTGCAACAATTTAATGTCTTCTCAAGCGAATGAATGTTTTACATAAGGTAATTATTAACATAAAACACCACGTCAAGCAACCTTTCTGTATTCTGTTTCAAACTGACGCAGCTCAGTTCTTTTCCTCAAAATTTGAGCCTCTATATCCTTGAGTTTTTCATTTGTATCCTCATATGATTTTGCACAGAGAGCCTCAATTGTGTAGGTTGCAGGCTTAAAGAAATTGTCCCCTGGGAAAATTGCAAGGTTGATCAGAGATAATGTATGAGGATCTTCTCAACAGATTGGACAGGAAGAATGTAAAGAATAGGACAAGTTCAGACCATAAACGGCAAATATGTGGGTGCCAGCTTTTAATTCTGATACTTCACATGGTTGAAGACCTTCCAACCTTTTAAAGAATGCAGCTTCGGGATCCTTTGCCATTGCAAGCTGGATATCGGGAGAACAGAGAGAAATTTTGTGCATCAATGCAAGATAAGACATTGTAAAAGCATGAGAAACAAAACAGAACTCACAGCATTGACAGTTGAATCCATCCTGTACACTTGAAAGTGAAGAAAATACATCCCTGCAGATGTTACTTTGCCTGTCTTCTCACTTTCTTCCTGTAGACAAAATTGTGTTACTTGTAGAGATTTGCATTAGATACACAACCAACTCATCCAAAATATAAAGCATAAAGCTTGCAGATATATGTAGTGAGGTTTCATCTTTTCCATTCCATCATTTGTTGTGGGCCCATAGTTTTAATCTAGTCAGGAGGCAACAGTAAAATCATTGATAACAGCTTTTTGCCTATTACATAGATTCCAACCTTTCACAATGGAATCTTCGGTGAAATTAGGATTAGAGTTAGGGGCTCCTTAAAAAAAGACCCTTCAATATCATATGCTGTAAAATAAAAGATGAAACTTTCAGACTTTTTTTATTTCTCAAGGTAATAGTTTACAAGCCTTGTGATCTAGCTGGCCAAAAATAAAAGATAACAATAATAATAATATCTCATGATTATAACCATAAATCTGGAATAAGAAAATAACAAGACAAAGATAAATATTTTATTTCCTCATCTAATTATTCTAGAATCAAGTCCCTAACATTGACATCAAGATCGTCCTCAAGCTCAAAGGGTGGAATGCAATCACCCAATTCCTGAATCTTTTGGTGATTGATTGCCAATACATTCTTTCCCAACTTCCGAAACAAGAAAGTTTCTTGCACAAACACCACCTCATGTCAAGGTAAAAAGCATAGATCCTTCGCACATTGCTCAACCATTTCTGCCCCATTCAAATGATGGATACAAGATGCGGGTTTAAGAACTATACCCTGACCAGTAGCACCTTATTTTCCCTTCTAAGTTCCAACAATTCTGAATGCACTTTCCATATAGATATCCAACATCTCTCGTTTCAATATAAGTACTATTCTCTCAAAGTTAATGCAGTGACTAAGGCAGATTTTGAACCTCCAGTTCCACGGTAATTGCTGCTTGGTTGACCACAAGGGAACTCCGACTAGCTACTCCTAAAATTTTCTTTGATAATCCTCCACTGACCCATTCTGATTCATCTATATACTAGCTCACCTAATGGGTCACACCTCAACAGTGATCCAAATCTCAAATTACAAAGGCGCTTGAAATTTCCCCACCTCGGGTGAGGTTCTTGCACAACTTCACATGCCATAACTGCGCCTCACCTACAAAATGAAATGAAGCCAACTCAACCCAATTGTTTAGCGGTGCCCATTGGTTGAAGCAAAACTGCTCACATCCACTAAACCAACCAAAGGGAGTCTCCTCAGCCATCAAAAGAAGGAAATTCCCACCTAGTATAGTGTCGAGGTCATCAATTGCTTCATGCCACCATCAGAGAAAGTCTTCATGTCCCAATGACTAGGATGGCTATTCACACGCCTCAACACACATACACCCAGGTCAGACAACTAAATCTTCGTCTGCCACCATGTGTGGTGGCAAGGCACAAAATTCTACTAGCTAAAAAACCTAGGTACATCATCACAAAATGGAGCAAGGTAGGCTATAGGTCACACAATCATCAAAGAGGCTCCCCTGTTTCCACTACTCTTACCAATAGTCGTTAGGACACAGCTACTCCAGCCAGAGTTCCATGAGGGCGCACATCATCTCACCCATGCATGCCGCTACTGTCAAACTGTGGTTCCACCGAAAAAGTTAGATTTTACGTAATAAGGAAATGATCAACCAATTATACATGCAAAATCATGCGGAACAAAGATTCTGCAAAATAATAGACCAATTATACATCTATCTTAGTAGAAAGTTAGATGTGACATAATAAGGAAATAATAGAGCAATCAAAAGGCTTGAGCACAAAAGGAATAATTAAAAAAAAAATGACATACTCAGGTCTTGAAGAGGATATATATGTGGTAGAATACGATGATTAGATAGGATTTATAGAGTCAACTCCACCTAATTGGTATAAGGCTTGAGCATAATTGTCCTTTTAAGTTCTTGAGAAAAAGACGTGTGATATCATTGGCAGAAATATTGAAATTTTGGGTTACTTCATGTGGAAAGGGTGCAATATAGCAGTCCTTAATAGTTTTAATTTTTGGTTTTTATTCTGTTTTTATTTTTTCTCCAAGAGTATAGAAGCTTTTCTACTATACTACATGAATAGTTGCTGCTGTCAAGTATTAGTCTCGTCATAATCTATTTAAGTGTGTTCACGAGGTAATTGATTTATGACTAGAAAAAAATTCATGTATCAGTGAGTTGACCTCATAAACTGAATTGCGTGTGCGAAAGAAAACTCATTCTAGACTAGGTCCATTATGTGTGCAATATGAACACAGCTTAGAAATATAGTTGACATCAAAAGCCAGGCAATGGAGCTGATTTTCTCCTTTGGAGACCATATGTCGAAATGCACTAATATGTTGATTTTATTTTATAGAATCCTCCTTCCACATGATGTTTCTTGGAGTACTACAAGCAAGGCAAGTCTTAAAAAGTAATTTTCTATGTATAATTGGCCTATAATTTTCTTATTTCGTAATCTTTCTACAAAGAACCATGAGTGAGATTGAAGGTTTTTTTCTTAAGGAACCCTTAATTCCAATCCTAATTATACATACAAAATCTAGTGAAAGGAAGATTCTATAAAATAATAGACCAATTATAAATCCAACTTTCTTAGTAGAAGGTTAGGAGTGATGTAATTAAGTAATAATAAACCAATTATACATAAAAATTACTTTCTAGTCATAAGTCAATTAGCTCATAAACACAGTAAAAGTAGAATTTAACACGACTAATACTCCACAACAGCCATTATTCATGTAATATAGCAGAAAAGCTTCTATACTCTTGGAGAAAAAAATTAGAAAAGAATAAAAACACAAAAGTAAAGTTGTTAAGTATCTTGTACGCTTCCATATAAAGTTACCCAAATTTTCAATTCTTCTGCCAGTGATACCACGCATCTTTTTCTCCAAGACTTAAACAACGATGCTGAAGCCTTATTTCAACTAAGTTGACTCTATGGATCCTATTTCATTGTTGTATTCTACCATATATATACATCCTCTTCAAGATGCAAGTATGTCGTTTTTTTTTCTAATCATTTCCTTCCATCTCTTTTTAATCTCCTCCTCCCCCATTCAATTTGCAAACTATTTAAAGTACCACAGTGCCTACCAAATGCCCCTAGAAGTCACCTTTCTATATGGCCAAATCATCTCAATCTTGTATCCCTCAGTTTCTCACTAGTGGACACTACTCCAACTATTTTTTCCCAATACACTCATTTCATAACTTAACCTCCATGCATGACCACATGTCCGTCTTAGTATTTTCATCTTTGCTACCCTCTTCTTTTGTTCAGCGATAGAGTTCACTACCTAAAATGCAAACCCATTAAGTGTTGTGGGACCTAGAGCCATGAACTAGGACTTAATTTTTGATACAGCCTAGGGTTCACAACAATAGAGGAAAGCAAGTACAGTACACTTACTTTTGATGGAACCATAATCCTGCAAAGTAATTCACCACTCAGGCACCTCACAAGCCAACTTGCAGAAGTAAACAGGACAGAGCTCCTTCTGCTCAAGTCTTTTCTTTCCAACCAAGCAACTAACCAACTTCCTAACTAACTATTATTCCACCTCAGCCTCTATTTATAAGACTTCCTTATTGCAATTACCATTCTACCCCTACTATTTACAATACGGCCAGCATACAGTACTAAACGCACACCAAATACAGGCCACTCAAACACTGCAACACTACACCTTCACGGTTACTGCACATAGGCACAACACAACACACTCAACATCATACACACTACAGCACAGACACACTACAACACACACAACAAACTGTACAACACAGCACACACTTCCACTAATACCTCTTATATACATGAAGTAATGGCTTATAGGGCTTAGGGGTTATATCAATCTTGAGCCTTATGAAAACTTTACAACCATATAAAGTACCTAAAGTACCTCTCCACTTCTATCAGCTTTAATTGAATTCTATGTATCATATATTTATCTATATTTTCATCCCTTTAGATTGCTAATTCAAGATACATAATATTTTCACCTGAATATCCTATATATCCTATGACTCCTACTTTCACAAAGGCCCTGACTTAAATTCCATATGGTCAGCTTTTACTCAACCTTGAAAGCCTTTTAACACTAAGAATTCACCCCTTCCTGTGTCCATCTACCTAAAGAGTGTCATCTACAAACTACATACACCATGTGGTGTCTCCTCATGTGTATGCTAAGTTCAACCATGACCAAAAGTGCATAGATAAGAGGCTTACAATTGATCTAGTGTAGGCCTATTTTTATAGGAAACTCTTAGATCAAACCTTCATGTTTCATTTCCCTTATTACCATATTGCACATGATTTTCATATCTTCCAAGTTCCAAGTACGGTACTCTTAAATCTTTCTTTTCTAAAGTCCTTCAAATCCACAAGTGTACTTCTCTTGAGGACACTTAACATGAGCCTTCTTAAGAGCTGTAAAACATCCATTCTCAACCTTGCCATTATAAATCTAACTTGAGTCCTAAATACATCGATCTTTCTCATTAATATGCTCTCTCTCTTTGGTTCTCAAGGTTTGTGGATCATTAATTTCATGCCTTTAAAATTCGCACAATTTTTCATACTTCCCTCTTCAAAAACAAAGGTTTCAAAATGGTTATGCATTTTCTTCATCTTCAAAATCATGTTAGAGCGATTCATGAGCTATGTTATACCTCCTTTCCCAAGGCATCCTCCCAGTTTAACTGGAATTTTATCTACCTTTTCATTGTCCATCTTTGTTGTGCCTTCTCCCCCTTGTACCTCTATCATCTTGTTTGACCACATCCCACATGGATAGCATCAAGAGAGAATTAGCCAAAGAGGGGAAAAAGACCCAAAAGAAAAAAAAAAGGGGGGACGGGGGTTGGGCGATGGTGTTGTGGGTCCATTGATGAAACCTCATCTTGCATGATATCTTCTCCAGAAAGTTTGAACTAGCTTCTCTGCCAAAGTGCCCAGCAACTCCAAGGTTCTTAGGCACTCACTTGGATAAAAGTATCTATATGGTCCCATAAGCTGCCTGATGATCCATAATAACTCATCCATCCCTTATGCTTGTAGCTCTCAGAAAATTATTTTTCCTGATAATGATTGCACAACATGAAAACCTACTTTATTCCTCATAATTCTAGCACTCAACACATCATTTTTCGTGATAATATGAGCGCACTTCTGAGAACTTATAATTCAAGAACTTATATTCCAGAAGAGCCTTTGCACGTGGTGGGAGGGGGAGGAAATCTGATCAATAAGATTCTTGGCACTTAATTATGCATACAACAAAACTAATAGATAAAAATAGCATAAATGCAGATGATCCAGACAAACATCAAATATCAATCATTGATTGCACAAAAGCTGTAAATTGTAATACATCTGAAAGTTTGCTTTGTCCACCTAGGAATGACCAAGAAAAGAACCTAAACAACAGTTTGTTATTTGTCCAATTCAGCAAGTGTTAACATTAACATTCTCAGTTTTGTTATTTGTTTGCTCATGTGAATCCATCATCGACAGCAAAGAACACAATTCAAATTCACCCAATTTGGCCAAGGACTTAAAAGAAACAGCAGATTTAGAAAGTATTGGATCTCCCAGCAACAGATGCTCACTGGTTTGAGAAGGAATCTTCATGGTCATATTCATCCAATCAATTTTTACCTCTCGTAAAGTTCTCAAACAAGCAACCCCAAGAATAATAATTACTGCCCGCAATTCAAGAACAAAGCAATCAATCACTGGTTCCACAGTCCCCATCACCATCTTTAAGTTTCGACACATCACTAGAAGAAACACAATTCCCATCGCCAAGAGCAGTGGAATCAACTAGCAACTTATGTTGCTCAACAAGAGATCTAGAGATGAAATTGTAGCTTGCACCGCTATCAAGTCCTAGTCATAAGGTTTTTTCTTATTTGGATTAATTCACAAGGAGGTTTTTGCTTTGTGTTTTTCTGGAATAAAGGATTTTGATTCGGTATGTTACATGTTGCCAAAACAAGTATCACCCCTATATCCATCATCCTAAGGTCCTTTTTTAGCCATTTGACTCAATCAACAAGAAAGTTGGAATGCAGTTACTGAGCAAGGTACCTGTAAAGCCAAGCCATAACCACCATTGGCATCATGTTCAAAGTAAAGTAACTGAAAATAAGAATAAGAAATGCATCAGAAAATGGAACACAGTTTAGCACTTAATAGAAGGAAAGTCAAGCAATAACTGCATTCTACATGAGCCAGCCAAATGTCCAGGTCAAAACCGGAATGAAATTGAGGAAAATTAAAAACTTAAGGCAAATTTTCTCGCATACCTTGAACTTGCTTTGAGCAGTGGATGTTGCCCTTACAACAATACCGGCCTCCGCTTGCTGCTCATTTATTGTTACACCAAAAAAGTGGGCAGATTGCTTGTCTACCTGCAAAAGAACGCATAATATATTGCAATAACTTAAGACAAAATCACATAGCCTACAATCCAGAACAAAAAAAAGAACAAGAAGAACAAGTACCTTTCCACTAAATGACGCACCAATAGGAAGGGGGCGAACCGTCACAGTTCCATTCATAGCTTCTTCCAGCACATTAGCAGAAATCGTGGTTTTGATGGGCACACCCAACTTGCTATACACAAGTAAAATGAGATGACGAAATCCTTTATAAAACTTAAACCTACCAACATGTTAAAATATGCACCTGAATAATGCTGCAAACATGGTGTTCACAGTTCCAAGATTAGACAAATCAATTTCCATGTCCATACCTTCAGCATCAAGAGCCTATGCCATTCCATTCAAGAAGAAAAGTCAATAAATTGAAAAGAACAATATAGTAATGTTATAAGTAAATTTGATAGGAGACGCTAAAGTTTCATCAAGTAAAGATCATTTTTCAGATAATGCCTACCAAATAGATGGGAGATAAGTGTCCTTTATTAATCAAATGGACCTTCAGATAGATCACTCTATAATAAAAATTCCAAGTTTATCCCAATAAAAATATTCACAAACTAATTTAACAAACACAAGAAAAACTAGCACATAATTCACCGTTTTTGTATAAAAATAATACTGCCTCTTCATTTCAGATTCCTAGCACACATCTTTTTTCTTAGCAAGTAGAATTTGTGAAGCCTCATCATAAATCTTTCCAACCAATGAGGAGAAGCTTAACAGTCCTGTAAACGAATCATTCCTTCTGAAACACAATAAAATCCTCAAAGAGGATATGTTGCATGCTTAATAATATGACAAAGTTGACTTTCATATACTAGAAAGCAAACAATAATGCATTAACACAACAGCACGGACTTGAAGTTCATGTTATCCTGCCTTGGTTTGTGTCCATAAGTGCTAAAATGATGAAAAAAAAAATCCAAATAATCAATTGCATCCTCAAATTTACCGCAAAAATGGCAGCATGGTTAAAGATGCAACACAGAATTCAAGGTAGGTGGATGAAGTGGCAGGGTGCATCAAGCATTCTATACAACGATAGGGTGCCCATAAAGCTTAAAAGTCCATGACACATGAAAGGACACGATTCAAGGTTATTGATAGGTGTTGCAACACTTTGGGACCATCCATGTAGAATGTGCATGGGGGAATCCAAAGAAGGTGTCAAGGGAAACAATTAAAAATGTATGCACATATTTAGGAATTTATTAAGATATGGTTTGCAACAGAGTGCAATTGCAAAAAACAATCCATATTAGCCAATCCCACATGATATGAACAAGGTTTGATGGGTTTGAGCATTGTTATTCTTGTTGTTAATCCTCTAATTCCTATTTAAAACTATGATTCATGCTTCCATGATGTTTGCACTTATATTCCAAATGTGCCATTTGATATCATGTTACTATATCATTTATATTGTAGTGTAGGATCATGACGTAGGATTTTCAAAGCACACAACATTGATTGTTCCAACATAATAACCATAATCTGCAAACCAGTATGTCCCAATCTACTTCTTTGTTCTCCACAGATGTCCTAACAGGACATTCACTTTGGTTTGACAACCTAGGGGATACTTCCAATCATGTAAATACACTCTACAAGACCATGCATCAACTTAGCCTAGCATAAGCTAAATAGGTAGTGCTAAGATATAGCCTCTGTGAGATTGCAACTCAAGACTTCTTGCAATTTATTTTTAGAGTTCATGTGCCTTAACCAATAGCAGTCCCATTCAATGTTGTACTAGCTAAATATTTCAATCAGGCTATTGAATAAATAACCAATTTCATTTATCCAAAAAAAATAAATAATTAATTTCATTCATTGCATAAGCCTTAAATTTGCAAATTTGGCCAGATACAATTTAAAAAGCTCACAGAATAAAACTGCATGAAAGAGACAACTCATGGCCAAACGTGGTTCAAGATGAAAAACCCCAATTAGACATGATAATACAACCCGTGTTCACATTATTAGAGAAGCAAAATCTATAACTGATAGGACACAACGTAATACATCTAATCCAAATATGACATGAATTAGTAGACCATAACATAAATTAATTGGCAAAAGAATGCTAAAAGACCTCTATGTTTGTGCCAAAATTCAATCAAATCCTCTATGTTTTAATTAATTTTAAATTCCCTAGGTCTATGCCAAAATTCAATCAAGGTCTTTATGTTTTAAGTGGGTCATCTACATCCTTTATGTTCATGTTGTTGCATACGTAACTAGAAGAATTCTTGCATCTATAGCAATATCCCTATTTAGATTGTTTACTCTCACCTAGATTACCCTGTTATGACATTTGCACAGCTTTTTGTAAAGTCCTGTTTTGCTTTGCAGATTTTTAGGAGTTGCTATGTTGTATAGCTTTTCTTTTCACTTGCTTTTGAGGCGAGTCCTTGTAAGTACTTTTTCACATCAATACAAAATTATCGAACTACCCAAAAATGAATTAATGAAACCACTAATAGCCTAAAAAAGGCCTCCTATCTATGATATGGAAACATAATAAGCAGACTAAATTCAACATCATTTTCTTTATTTTGGCTAGTTGTTCTAAAATTTATATTACTTGATCATGTCACCCAAGTAAGGATGGATTCTGTACTCCTATTGAAAAAGTCACTATATCATATCAACAAGCAGACACTTTATGCCCATAATGTGTTAGAGCTGTCTCTTTTATCTAGTGATAAGGTAGTCCACTTCTCTTTCCATTCACACAACAAAAAGCAAAGCACCATAATAATGGCAATACCTCAACGTTGACAGGCATAAGCATTTTATATGAAACAGAAGGAGAAGCAAAAGCCTCTTCCAGTTATTGCAAACATGAACCACGTAACTGGAAACTTTCTTTCATGGAGAGAATATGACAATCTAAAATGTCCTCTTATTTCAGACCTTCACATCCATGGCTACTAACTTCAAGATATGCAAAGTTCACAGGAACACATGAGTACCTCTACATGTAGACATATATATCAGTTTCACACTATTACCTCAAAGCCAGCACTGTCATACTGCCTTCTTTTCTCTGGGTCAGATAATATGCTGTACGAATATGCAACCTCTTTGAAAAGTTCAGATGCTTCTGGATTGCTAGCATTCTTGTCTGGATGGTACCTTTCATAAAGAACAAAAACAATGCACAAAAATTTGAAACACTTAAAGACTCTCGATATAGACCAGCATGATATATCCATACTAAGAAGGGGGAATAGCTGAAATCAGAGGCTGCCAAAACCAGAAATCAATTTCATTACAAGATTTGCTTACAGCATTTCAAATCAACTCATTCCAAAATTGCAAAATTGCCACTTGAGTAGCACTTCTGACTCTGTGTAAACAAGGTTTGCTGGTTGAGATGTTATAATCAGAGTTATTATAAAATTTGGCCATTCTACGTATGAAACATAGTAAATCTATTTGTTCTGATAAAATATTTTTGAACTTTTAACTTCCATTGTTCATAGCCTAATGAAAGCCACATAGACAAAGGCAAGCAAATCAAATCGAATAATGTTACATAGGTTGCATCATAAGGTCAGATACTTAATATGAGGCCACATAAACAAAGGCAAGCAAATCAAATCAAATAATGTTACAAAGGTTGCATCCACAAGGTTAGATACTTAATATGAGGAGAAAGTGCCCCATTCAAAGGTAAAGATAAGAATTAAAGGTATCTGCATCTCTATGTATTATCTGCGTGGAGACTACTTATGAGAAAACATTAGTATAATGGAAAACAGTAGCACAAATAACAGTTTGGGTGAACATCAGGATGAGAAAACAATAACCTCACAGCAACCTACAGCTCAAATGACAATTGCACAAAAAATTGTGAATAAAGTATCTGATTTTAATCTATGTATCACAGTTTCTTATATATTATGGTTCAATTTTGAATTCTGATTTTATGAAAAGAATTTTTAAACTTTAATCCATCCACCATTAGTTGAAACCAATAAAAAGCAACTTTAATGGTGAGAGTCCAATGTCAATATCCCAAACTTCTTTTGTGCACACCATATGACGTTAAGGCAGAATAAGAAATATCCAACTTCATAAAGGATGCCGCTCACTTTAGTTGCTAGACCACTGACAGTCTATCAAAACGGTATATATTGCCCAACTAGGCAATGCAAATTACAGATCCATGAAAATCAAAGCAATGGATAAACATGAGCAAAAAGTCATGAAACAACTAGGATAATACAAAGTAAGCTAAATCATTAATGAACAAAATGTTTGATAAGCAGAACCAACGCGAAAAAATGTCACCATTGCTGGGTTAATGTGCCGGTTAGTGTACATATCTGACCAAGAAATTATGGCAACAGGTTGTATAGTAATAAAAGCTGGATAAATATTATGCGAGCATCAGGGCTAGCACACTTTCGCTAGTCTAGTTCGCACCTCACAATTTAGTTTTAAAATTTGTATACAATTTCGCTAGATGTCCCGATCATTACATAAGTAGAAACCAGGTGTTCAGTTGGGGCATCGAAGAAGATACAAAATTGCACAAATCCACACCTTCAGACATCCAGAAAGAATAAAGCTGCTATTTGACAGAGCTTGATGTGCAATAAACACCGAAGACACTGATACGCTCATCGGCGGCAATTAGACTACACAAATGCATATAGCCCTAGGGCACCACGGAAATCAAACAATTTTTTGGTAGTAAACTTACTTGAGAGCCAGCTTCCTGTAAGCAGTTTTGATTTCGTGATCATTAGATTCTCTGGAAACCCCAAGCACCTCGTAAGGGTCTCGACGAATAATAGGGGCAGATGGCCCTTCCGATTTAGGACCCATTCAATTCCCTCACCTCCTCCTCCTTGATTTGCCTTTTTCACAAATATCAATCTTTAACAACGACAACGATACAAACAAATGTACAGGATACAGTAAAAAATGAGGCTCTCAATCAAACGCAATTTCTCGGAAATTGACATGCTTTCAAATCTCCAGCTAGATTAGGTTTCTTTCACTATCTTTTTCTTCTTTGTTTAATCTGTAATCCAAGAAACAAGAGAAGCAGCACGAAGATTAAAGCATTGGATCTGTATATGTTTCTTACTATGGTGGGAATGAATGATGGAGAATGGGTAATAGGAAGTATAGGAGGCTAGGGATTTGAAATTGTGTTGCACGAACAAAAATACCAAGCGGAGAGAGAGAGAGAGAGAGAGAGAACAGTGGGACAAAGTAGATGACGTGTGAATTGAATGGAATTTGAGTTTATATGCCGTCAATTCTGGTTTTTTTTTCCTGTTTTCTCCGAGGTTATCTTATTCGTCCCTCGTTCCTACCACTATAAATTTAGGGCGGAATTAGTGATTTGAAACGTTTGTTTGTGTTTTTAATTTCCCACTGTATATGTTACTGACAAATATATTCTTTTCTTTAAAAACCTCAAATATATATATATATATATATATGTATCTATTTTATAATTTTTATATTTTATTATTAAGTAAGGATGTACAGTAATCTTACAACATAGTGTCCTCAATCAATCAACAATCCTTTATCAATCGATATGTTTTATTAGATATTAAAGATTATATTTTGAGTATAAATATTTTGAAATTTGCTTTCAGTTACAAGTACGATGTCTTTCTACACTATATCCAAGTGGAACTTATATCTTAAAATTTTTACTCTAATATATTGTTTGATTATCATATTTTTATAATGCAACACTAAACAAATTCTTTAGTTTGTTGTTTAGTTTACAAATCGATTAAAATTACTAAACATAAGGATCTTGAAGTTTTGGGGTAAAATGAAAAAATTTTTTATTGTACTATCAAGGCCAAACTTAAAAAAAAAAATTCTTTAGTTTACAAAAATCCTCACCTAATATAAACTGCTCAATAAAGAAGACAAAGGAAAAAAAATTGCAAAAGAAAAATAAAATCTCAAAAATGCCCATTCTCAAAAATTAATTTTAGAATTATGATATTTGAAATTATCTCTTGAATAGATGATTTTATTATAAACTAAAATCACTTATTTAGAAAACGATTTTATTTAGATCATGATAAAATTACCTCTAGAAAAAATAATTATTAATCTATTTAAAAATTCCCTTTTCAAGAAGTGGTTTTCACAAGAGAGAGAAATGATTTATCTTGCATGAGACAACATTCACGGAAGATGGACTACAATAGTGAGAACCTAAATATTGAGAATTAAGAATGGAACAAGTCATTGTTTTCACGTCAAGACAAAGTAAGGAGCATTTAATGTTTATGATGATAAGGTTACCTTGATGTGTAAAGAACTCTACTTTTCAAAAAAAAAAAAACCATTTCAATTTAAAGTTTAATTGTGTTTTTATTAAGCCATTTCAAATATTATAATCTTAGGATTATCTTTTCATGATAAATATTTTTTAGATTTTTTTTATTTTATAATTTCTTTCCCCTTTCCCAGATAAGGGAACTAAAAATAATTTAAAAAAAAATAGAGTTGCAACTAATAAAATTGCAAAAAGTGAAAATTGAAATCAACCGACTAGGTCAAATTTAATTTTCAAAAGAAGCAATGATCTTTCAAAAAGCCAAGATTTTTGGGTTCAGGGATTTTTCTTTAAAACCAAAAAAGGGAAAAAAAAAGATCTACCATATGGAAAAACTTTCTAAAATGAGAGGGTTAAAAAAGGAATAACCGAAAGAAGAAAAAAAAAATATTTTGTATGATTTTTTATTTTATGTTTTTAAACCTCAATTTAAGGAAAAGAAATGTGAAAACTAAGGGAAAGAGAAAAGAAAAAAAAAATTATTTAAATTGTTACGTATTCTCATCACCTATAAATAAGGGATGAGAACCCTATGTATCATCACCTTTACTAATATAGCCATTACTCTACTCTTTTTTCGCTAAAGTCTAACTTCAGCATCAGAATGCTCACATCGGACCAAACCTTAAGGTGTTTTTGTAAGTTTCATTATTTATGAGTAAAGATTTCAAACCCAAACACTCAAAAATCAAGTCCAATAACCCAATCTCAATCCCCAGCAAAATCCACAATCAACAACATACGTATGCACAAACCACCTTTTACTTAGTTCTTTAAGTATGAGAAGGCAGAGCATTAAAGATTTAGTAAGTGACATTTGGTACATTGTTTTCCCCACTCAAATAAATATTTTCCCTATTCAACTAAAGTGTTAAGTTTGTATATTCTAACAAGAGTAGAAAAGTTTATTTGAATTACATTTTCACCTTTTCCTAACTAAGAGGGTTTGCTTATTATTCTCCTTATAGCTCTTCTTCTTGCTCATTTTCACCTAGTTCACTTAAAGTTATTAAGCCACATCAATATGAAATTTGGCCTTTAATTTGCAACATTAAAGACATATAATGGATTTATAAAGAACATGATGGGGGCACCATAGGTGAACACATCATAGCCAACAATCACATGAAAAATGGGGAGAGGGGGTAGGTCCTATTTGCACTACAAATAGAAAAGTAAATGAGAGTCGAAGTAAGGCAACTTCACACTAGCTTTGGATATGATGTACTAAGGATCACACATAGATCAGTTAATCTAATTTATATGATGCATAATAGGATTCACGATTTCTCACTACTAGCTCTTACTTAAGGAGCTAGATAAGAAAGACTCGAACTTGGTCTTAGCTAAGGTTTGCTCAAGCATAAGAACAAGGAGCTAAGGCCAAAAGGAAAATGCACTAACTAATGATTTTAACTGTTACAAAATGGAGTATATATAGTTGTCATTTAAGGAAATATCCTAGGCTAGCTAATTTACAAAAAGGGATAAGATGCTAAAAATAACATGTACTCAAGATATAAGGGTAGAATCGACAAATGGTGGGCAGCATGCATGTGGCTCATCTGTTTTGTCAGAAAAGGTACGGTACACATATCACTTTGTAGGTGGTTGGGCTTGATTTAAGGATCCAACTTCACGTTGTGTGTAGGTTGGAGGTCAAGACAATGAGAAGGTTAACAAGCTAGTCGGTAGACAAGCCATCATGCTGGTTAAGCTGTTAGGCCATTTAGCAAAGTTATCTACCTTGATTTAGGTGAGACTTAGGGTAGTTTAGAACCATGCCATAGTGGACTTAGACTAGCTTAAGGCATGGATTGAACAACTCCACCAGAGAGATGACTAAGTGCTAATGGAAGCTCAAGTATTCAATTAACCCAGCTTGCAAGAGTTTACCCTCTTTTATGTAAGCTATTGCTAAAGGGGTTAACTGACCATGGTGATTAGTCCACAAGTTCAAGACCAAGTGATAGGACCTCGATTCCTATCAAAACATCATCTACTTCCATCATTTTTCATAATGTTCATTTATTAAACTATTATAATTTTTTACCCAATCTCTTATGTGATCTGGCCCTTATAATTGGTATAAAAGCATCAATTGATATACTAAGCCTCCATGCTCATTTGTTATTTCATATTATTTCTAATAATTAACTATCCATATTGTTGTTATTTCATATTATTTCTAATAATTAACTATCCATATTGTAAAGCCTTGATGTACTTGACTCAAAAGACTCAAGCGATTTAATCATGGCTCGGCTAGTCCATCTAGTTCAAATAAACCAAACTACAACCATTTAAAGTAAAAATCCAAAGCGGAAACTAAGGGATAATGAGTAAGACAACCACTAGTTATCATTTATTAGCTTCCACCATAGATTAAGCCTCAATCATAAAGAAACCCAGCCATAAACGATGGCCTAATCCCTCTTTTCCTCGGAGGGAAGCCAATATATATTAATGTAGTGTCATGCCTACCAATGAATTTGTCGATGTGTGACTTATGATACCGATTAGCTAATGTAATTTATATTGTACATACTAAAGTTATAATTTTGAAGCATGATCCTTGCATTTACCATCATACAACTTTGTCCGGTATAACTCCATGCAATTGTGTTTGGAAATGGAATTTGCCTGCATATTGAAATTGCAACTACGGATAAAGAGAAAGGAAACTGCAAGAAAACGTACGAATTCCTTCTGTGTTGCTTTAGAATGTGTATATTGCTGATTCAGCTGTAAAACGACTTTTACTTTCGCGATTACATCGTTTTGTTTCAAGTATCAACTAGTCCATCATATGGAGGCTAATTTTAGAAGCAATTCTTCCATCAAGACCTCTCTAATACGTCATTCATTTTTTTTATTTTTCCCCTTTTGCGATCAAAGTGGGAATTCATTAGCTTAAGATAATTACATCCAAGAGACACACCAGACTAACCAACAGACACAGTAGCAAATATACGGCCACCATTTGACCTTGAATAGGTCATTCATGTTACTAACAATATAATATTCTTATTAATTGATGATGGCAATTATTTCAACTTGCAATACATTGTAAGTTTGTTATTTCTTATCTTTATAAGTAAAATAAAATTGTTTAAATATCTCGTCAATCCCCAATCGACTCTCAATTGTAACCCGCTTCAACCTCCTAAATTTTGATCCCCTCGTATATTATGATCAAACTTTCAAGCCAGATCTGACAAACATTGGTAGAAAGCAGTTATGACGGTAGTACATGATGAAGGGTCGTTTTCCTTTACGAAGAAATGAGAGAGATTTTCCGTTTCGGATAATTCATTTTGTCGTCGTGTGATATTCGTCGTTAAACACAAGGGCCTCGTGACATGCCCGATTTACGTCTCTACATGGAACATTTTCCACTATTGTTCTCCATTAACCTAAACCATCCCTGCTCTTTATAACGATGAACTACTCGTTCCCACACAAAAAACCAACTTCCCAAGACATTGACAGTTCTTGCATTTACAAGAAGAGCTTTTATACGTATTGACATAGTTGACAGAATGCTTTGTTTAACAATGTAGATTGACTGGAAAAGAGAAACAGCTAATACCTCCGTAAAAGCTACTTCTAGTCTGAGCTTAAAAATGAAAGAAGATTTACATGTGCCAAAATTTGGAGTGATCAGCCTACCCAAAATTAACGGGAATCCAAAATGATTCCCTTAAATACAACAACCACCAAACGGAGAAATAAGGGATCATCCTAGCGGATGTTAATGCACAATTTGGGTGATCTTAATATTTACAAATCCAATCGATTGGAGAAGCCAATTCAATTGCTATCTCGAAGTTGAGCAGTCGGAACTTGATGTATCTACTTTAATGACCCGCGTATTATAGGATCCACAGAAACCGCACTTATGGTACAGCCAATGAAATCGTGCTGTCCCCTTTTTATCACAGTCATTGCATAGTATGTCCTGGATCAAGCAGATCAACAATCGCAGTTAGAAAAGATATTCCACACAGATCAGAACTCGACCTAGAACAGTGAGTGACAATCACCTGACAACGGCCCCTGTATTCCTCTGGCAACACTTCTGAAGCCAATAAAGCATCAAGCATGCCAAAGTATACCTGAGTCAAAGAATAAAGCACATGGAAAATCAATCACTAATTATAAATAGAATATCATAGAGAGGAGACAAGCTTGCCAAACAACAATTTCATTTCTCTCGTCTCAGATTGGATCACAGTGCTAAACTTAGTGCATTTCATTTGATACCTCATTTGTGAATTTTACAAGTACATAAGAAAAGGGACAATTTTTAAGTGGAGACCTTGACTCTCTCTCTCTCTCTCTCTATATATATATATATACCCACTAAATACTAATACTTATGTATTGCCAGTGTAATTGGCCACAAAATAATAGATTACTACATTTTCACTCCACACTAAAATAATAGGATTGCTGCACGCCAGAAAGATCAGAAATTGTCTCTAAAAGGATAAACGCCATCGACTAAAAGAAATTGAATTTACTTACTGCCATATTCCCCAGGGATTTACTGCAAATCGGGCAGGTGTAGTGGCTGCAAGTGTAGGCCTAAAACGACAATGACACAAAGTTTAGTTAGTTAAATAACACTAATAGAATATTTAACCAAAAGAGAAATGAAGATGGAGAGAAACCTGGAAACAAGCCGAGTGCATGCAATGGCCACAGGGAAGATCTTTGACGGTTGCACTTGATGTAAACAAAAAATCACAGCAGATTGGGCAATTCATTTCCAGAACTTTTTCCAGACATTTGTGGTCCACCAACTTCATGGAGAGACAGCAATTGCACTTCATGCAGTGAAAAAGATCAACTCCAAGTCCATTCCCCACACGACATAAATTACAAAAAGGGCAATGGTAAACAGCCCTGCAGTAAAGGAACAAATGACTGCTAAGGAAAGAGGAAAAACAAACTACACAAAAATAGGATCTAACCTGAATATATTGGTCCAAGTAAGCTCATATATTCGTATAACTACCAGGTAGTATTGGACAATAAATTTCTTAATCAATCCTAAAATAAGAAGCTAAATAATAAAAAATACCCTGGCTTTGCAACAGGGCTTGTTTCTGGGAACTAAGGAGCATCTCAGGACAAAGCTCTATCAAATAAAAGTAAGGTTCCATGTTCTTTTGAAATATACTGTGATATCAACCGAACTGTATCTCTCAACTGGAAGATCTCGTCCTAAACCAGCCAAATTTTGTAGTGATCCTTGTTTGGAAGGGAGGAGTAGCAATTGTTCTTTTCTAGGGTTCCTTATCATATCACGTATGCAGAGATCTTTTCGTAGGATTCAAGAGAACAAATTCTAAAAGGTTGGTCAACTATGTGCCATTGAAGAAGAGGTACGCCCTATGTAGTCAGAAGCACATATAGATTTTAAATGACATGCAGAACTTTCTGCTTAACTAAAACATGAACTGATAAGCAGAAACTCAATATTTAAAAGAATTCCTTCAGATCCTACATCTTCTTCCAACCCATGAAATCAAATAAAAGAGCAATTAATTAGGTAAAAAAAATAAAAAATTAAATCTTCCTCATAAAAGGGAGAAATACAATAAGAATTTCATGTAGGGGAGAGGCAGGTGGCATTAGCCTTAGATGCAGTGGAAGGAAAAAACAAAATAGAAAAAATGCATAACAGATTCCATAAGAGACCTTCCTCTGATGACATTTTTTCTGATGCTTCTATGTAATTAAATAGAGAATAAAAACTTCACTAACGTGAGTCAGAATATTGTATACTCTCTTCAGCCCAAAGTAGTCCTTAATAGTAGTTATAATTGCCATGTGTTTTCCCTTTCCACTGATTCTAGGCAAGTTAAAGATAAGGCAGTGAATAGCACCACAAAGAGTACACACACCTCTCATCATCAAAAAATTTGCATATGCTGCAATAATACTTGGCCATCAAGAAACCTTCACATGAAGGTGTTGCACAAGTAGGCCCAACAGGCTGAATCTTGAGGCAACGCATGCACATCATTTCTGTTGTAGCTTTCCTGTACATATCACCAAAACCATGTAACATGCAGAGATTCCCAAGAAACCTGACCATTATGGAGCACACAATTAAACGCTAAGTTTACCTGTCCATAGAATGATCGCTGATATTATCATGGCAAAACCTGCACGTGAACAACTTGCCACAACAAGCCGCACGAACCTTACAATTTCTCTTATAATGCTCACAACCAAACACCTTCTTCTCTGAATCTCTATAAGATGGGGAGCATCCAAAAATCTCATCATTCAAATTTTCCTCTACTCGAGTTGTCTTCTGCTGAGCAGCAATCCAGCGACTGTTACACCACCCATAAATCAAGAACACAAGAAAAATAAATATAAATAAGACAAATAAAATAAAAATGGATACAGGAGAGACAGACCTGGTCATAAGATTTTGGATGAGATATGCCTTTCTTCTTGGATCAAGGGTTGAATCCCTAGAAACTTTTCTGATCTCTGATTCAAGTTCATGCTGATTCATCCGGAAAATATCTTTCCAACCAGGCTTGAAAGTACTGTCACTTTGATCTAAGCTTCTCTGGAAATCATTGCCTAAAAATAGCAGAGACAAAGTAAATCTTCCAATTCAGATATCTATATTCTTCTTTCCTGGAGTAAAGATGGAATTTCTTCTTGAAACCAACATAACGCAGAAATATTCAACAAAGCATATTATCTCTTTTAGTTGCGAAGGGCAAAACCACATAGAGGTGGTTGGGCAAGTTTCAATAACAGAACTAGCAGAGAGGGAGAGTAAAAGCTATGTACCTAGAGATATGCAATTCTCTGAAGGAGCTGTATTGGGTACTGTTGTGGCATTTCCATCCCACCATTCCTTCAGCCATTCACTAAACATTGTGTTTTTAGCAGCTTGCTTCCATGTTTCCATCATATTATTTTGCTCTTCCTGAGTGAGAGCAGAAGTAACCCAAGGTAACATGGACTGCAGCACTTCTGCACCTGTTGTACCGATTATTCTTCCTACTATTTTATCCTGCTCCTCAATTGAAAAATGTATGTCAAACAATGGCCACAATTCAAGTTCTTCTCGGTAGACATGTTGGTCCAAAGAGACTCTAATTGATTTACACATGGCCTGAAGCCTCGTGGCAAGCTCATTGTATTCCCTCAAGGTATCATTGCACTTAAAGGATTCAGAGATACTGCCATCATCAGGTAGATGAACAGAAAGCAAGCTTTCATGAAGCTGTGTTAAGTTTATAAGTGCATCTGAAATATCTTCAAAGAGTTTCTCTTCCTGCTTGTGGTCCAATGTATAGGAGTGGCTAACATTATGGAGAGTCTCTTTAGATTCCAAAGCCGGAAAAACAATATCATCCTCTGCATTACTATGAGCTCTATACAAACCCCATAACAGACGAAATCTTCCAGTAAACTGCCTAAGAAATGTCTCATCACAATCACACAGTTTTCCTGATTCAATATCCAAGTACTCCAAGTCCTTGCGAATAGCTTTATGAAATTTGAATATGTTATCTATTGGACGTGCAGCAGAACCATTTTCAGCAGAACTTAGATCTGCTTCCCAACTAAAAAGACTAGAGTTTAGAGAAGGTGCAAAGGGTCCAGACGAGAGGGATCGCAGGGACTTTGCTGACTTAGCTGCAGCAAGAGAAGTCACTCCAAGCATACTATTATTCACTCCCAACTCAGGAACACAGCAGGACTGACCAAAACAAAGCCTCTTAGAGCTAACCAATTGATCAAGTTGACATACATTATTGTCTTTTTGGGAAATTAAGTTGCCATTATTGATGGGTATGTCACTGTCATCCCGTTTATCTTCTGGAGTAAGTGAAGCTAGTTCATCACCAGAAGATGAGCTGCACCTGCAACATTGATGGTCAAGATCTCCATCTTTCTCCATCAATCTTCTGGCTGGACAACAATCAACTGCCTTTGGATACAAACAGATCCCCTTAGAGTTGCCTTTACATGCCCAGCCAGAAAGAAGCGTGACAAGTGCATAATCTGAGGCTGGAGCTGCATATGTTATTTCCACAAAGTTAAGATAAGACTAAACTAGACAAGAAAAGAAATGAAAATGTAAAGCCAATCTTTTCATTCATTTTAGAAACTAAGAGGTCAGAGTAGACACCGACCTGCCATCTGAATATTTCGAAGGAAAGACTGTGCTTGTTCTTCACTTAGTGATGCAATAAACCATGGCAATACAGACTCAATCAATTTCAGTGGCATCACGCATATGCTCTGATATAACAATTCTCGCTGCCTTTTGGGGGTAAAGTGCTTTCGAGCCAATGGTAGAACCTAAGAAGAGTTTCTATTAGAAAAAGATGCCAGTTGCAACACCAGTGCAGAGAGTGAAAATTTGGTAAATCACCAAAAAGATATCCTGTCATTTGAGTAAGAACACACCTGAAGTTCCTCATTGTCAAAATGCTTTGCAATTGAGCCCATTATTTGGTCTGCATGTGAGCAAAGTTTCATGTAAAATTCGGCTAAAGATGAGCTGGATCCAGGACCTTCAATGCTCTCGATTAAGCACCGCAGCTTATCAAACTGAATTTCTTCTTCAGCATGCTCTTGAGCGAAAGAGAATTCCATATCTACAGCAGGGAAGATGACTTTATCCTCAGCAATACTGCAGTAAGGAAAAGAACAGCCTATCCCATCACATGAATTGGCTAAAAAATAGCTTGTAGATTAAAGATTAAAGAATTCACCACAACCATTACTAGGTTCATCCAGAACAAGCAGAATGGAGCTCAATATTATAATTGCAAATGAAAGAAAATTAGGGCATAATGAGATATCTCTATGTTGGCCCAAAAAACAAGAGATTTCCATGCAAATATCAAGTCAAGCATCACTAAAAACACCATGTATAACCAACACTACTCATTTAAGAGGCAAGGTAAGACAAGATTGAAATTTATTTGTTTATCTACCTAAGATATATAGGGCCTGTAGATTATTCCCTCATGATTCAACCATTAGATTCAACTTGATAGACATGTTAAAACTCACATGGAGGCAACCAAAGCTCCAATCAATGTAATCTCCACTTTTATAGAAACCATATCAGAGCAGATATGCTACTAACACAAACTAAGTCCAATGAAAGAGGTACGCAACTTCCTTCCAGGGAGAGTTATATGCCAAGTGCAGTTGGCATAACTAATTATCAGTCCTTTGTTTACAATATAGCAAGTATTGACAACACACTCCCTGAAATCACAAGAATTGCTAATTAGCCCTAACAACTCCTCCCTTCTTGTGTCTACTAAACACCCTCAGCTTATTCGCATGGATCTATCAATGGCATTCTCTTGAAGTTTGCAATGCAACCAATGTGCTTCTAGTTGAGGATAAGGCCCATTACTCACTAAACACTTATATATGGACACTGGAACCTGTACATTTCATTGTCGGCATGTGATGGTGGAATGCACCCCTAGGGCCATGAAGGAAGGCCAAGCATGGGGGTTTGTGCAATTGCCCAGCATGCCCCAAATCTTGTGCGCCATCATTGTAGGTCACACCACCATCGTATGGATCATTTGGTCAACTAAATATGCAGATACAATGTGTAAGCTCCAATCCTTGTTGTAAAGGATGTCATCAAAGAATACCAAGACAAAATGCCTCAAATTTGGTCATAGTGGATCATTCTATCATTGAATAGTGGCAGGAGATTAGTAAACCTGGATGGCATTACAACAAATTTGTATTGTCCTTAAAAGCTGTTTTTTTGTACATCTTCTAGGCAAACTCACATTTGGTAATATTATGATCTTAGATCAATCTTTGAGAAATAAGCTACCCCATCCAATTTATCCAAAATTCATCTATAACTTACACTTAATACTTATCAAGAAGAGTAACTTGATAATAATGCACAATAGTCAACAAAAAACCTTCAAGAATCATCCTTACTCCCCTATTAAGATCACTAAGCATGAGTAGGGACACACATTAGCTTGAAATATTCTTGCAAGTTGCATTTTAGCAACTAGTTTTTCCATTTCATTGTTTTGCAAGTTGCACATATCAATAACAACACATATTTACTAGACCATGTCCTTTTTGATATAGCTAACCTGCCTCTTCAAATGGCCAGCACATGCAAATCCATGTTCAATTGCCAGTAAAGATTCTTACTCTCACACTGCAAAGATGAAACATAATCCATCCCAGTCTACCTTGCATCTTGGCATTCTTATTCACTTATCCCTTCTTTTGCAATGGTCAATCTCATATTCTTGTTGTTACATTGATGAAGTGGATGATAAAGTCGATCACATCTTACACATGATCCCTTCTATCTCTCTCTCTCTCTAGCCTGGAATTCAACATATATCAAGGACCCCCCTCCTTTGCTTCCAAATGGATTTTGCCAAAAAGTTCAACTAAAAGCTCCAGAAAGGAACTTAGCTCACTAATTGCTCATAGTCTTTTACTAAGATGATTTCATTCATGATTTGCGTAATTTGTAATCCTTGGTGTTCACTATCCTCCAATATGCCATCCCGTTATAAACACCTCCTTCGCTATTCATTTTGGTACTTTGAAATCCACTAGTCACATTCTTTCTCTCAGCTACATAGCTGACTCTAAAGTCATCCTCAATATTAAATCACATATTGATTGCTCGAGCAAGTGTATTTGAAGAATGAGTACGCAATTGCCATCATATACGACCACACAATTCATGTGTGATACCTTGGAAATTCAGCTTTAGTTAATTGTGATACTTAAGCCGCTAAGGACTCAAATTCCTCCACATACTCTTCAACCTTCATGGATGTAACTAGTTAATCTTTTTTGTATGGTTTTGATATAGTCTCCCTTTGGTATTGCACTCCTTTTGGGTCTTCTCTTTCCCGCTTTGCAGTTGTACATCTTTCCATATTAATGAAATTTATTGATTTGTCCCAAAAAAAAATATATATTTCCTCAATAATGCCTAATATTCTATGTACAATTATCAACAAACTTTTCTCCAAAGTGCATGACAATACAAATAGAAAGAAGATAATTACATAGAAAAGGAAGTCTAGACAGGCAAATAGATCATTGTCAAGAACCATTGACTGCTTAAAACATATTTATAGGAAATTAATGATATCAAGCTCATCTAAGCCAACCTAACTCAACCAAAAGAAAATGATGAAAATGGAAAGTACCTTTTTTTCCTTTTCTGGGTTTGGTTTGTTTGTTGTGGGGGGTGAAGAAAAGACGCTTTAGATACCAATTTCGTGGTAAATTGCCCAATGAATAGATTCATAACCCATGAATAGATTTGGTTTTGTAGTTAGTTGTATGGGCGAATCTAGTGTTTTTGACAGAAAGGTAGTAGCATTGTGGAACATTTACTTAATCGAGCAAAGGAAGTTGATGAATGGAAAACCTTACAAGCTAGGGTTAAGCAGCTACTACATCAAATGATATAGATGAAAATGGAGATGAATGGCATGCATCCAAAAGGAGAAGACAGCATTGCTGATGCTCATGCTAGCCAAAGAACACAACATTTGCAAGTGTTTTTAGACTTGCTAGACATGGTGCATAGCTTCACCAAGCTACAATTTAGACAAAGGAGGTGGAGAATTTTGTTGCTCGACCTCCCCAAACTGTGGTGGAACTAGCTACACCAATGGCATCCTCTCTGGTGACGAGGGTGCGCTACACACTTGGTCATGGTGTACAACTAGGGTTTTGAGGGAGGTCCTCATCACAAGTTTCCATGCAGTATCCACCACCATATGGAGGAGCACAAGTGAATGGACCCTTTTGCAACATTACTACAAGTTGAATATTTTGTCATATGATAGCATCAAAGGCCTACTCTCATGATTGAACAGATACAAACACTTTTTATGGCACCAAAACAAGCTAGCGAATGAGTGGGTGGGTCTAACATCTTTCTACATGGCTAAGAAGGCCCAAATCTGGTAAAATCACATGCAAACCATGATTGCCAGTCGAAATTTGGTTTGCCAATCAATAGTAGTCCTTCATCTGAGTTAGTAAAATTGAGTCACATCAATACTATAGAGAATTACATCGGCTAATTTTGAATACTGCTAGGGTGTGCACCAGGTATGACCTCCTGAATCATGTATCTCTTTTCACTTCGAGGTTGTCAGGTTGATATGGACTCTAGAATCTCCTCAACTTGATTATTGTTATGAGACTAGCCTAAACCTATGTGAAGAAGATGCAGAACCATCAACAACTACCACCCAGGAGTTGGATGTTGCAGTATTGGTAGGAGGAAGTATGGAGGAGGTGAATAGAGCATAAGTTGTGAGTCCTTTTGTTGATGGCAAACCTAAGTGTCATCTAATCTAAGAAAGATGATAGACCAAAAAGCTAAAGGATTGTGTTCTATGATCACCCTTAGCTTAAGGGCACCATTGCGAGAATCTCTACTAGTTGGATTTAGTTGATAATGGGGAGTCATGAGCTTGTCCAATGAAAACTTGGGGGACAAGTTCACGGTCTAGAGGAGTATTATTGGGAATATAGTTACATTTAAAAATATAATGTTTTATTTGCACTTTCATATTAGAGATATTGTTAGATTAATGCATATCTTTATTTAAGGGAAATTAGAGATATTTATCTTGTATGCACAAGTGTTCACACAATACTGAGAAATAAGAGTTATTATTCAAAATATAGTTCTAAGGAGATCAAAAAGTTCTCTCTTAACAAGCCTTCATGGGACCAAAGTGTTCGCTATAAGCGGCACTCCAAAATAAGTCACAATTGGCTCCAATCCTAACAAAATAGATTCCAAATACTGATTTTATGGTAAATCACCTATTAACTAGATTCATGTCCATGGACATAATAGTTTCTAAGCTTATTACAGTTTTGTTTACCAATAAAGAGAAACAATAAAAACTTTAGGACTGGGCTTTACTTGCTCACACTTATAATACAGTTTTATTTATCAATAAAAAGAATAACAAAAGCAAAAACCAGAGAAAATCCCTCTCCAGATATTTCACTTTTCATGCCTTGATGGACAATGAGCAGCTAATACCAAGTTTAATGAATTGTGACATTGCCTCTTCATAGGGAAAACAAAATAACAGCAAAAATTATCATAGTACCTGTGGAATATACATACTTCTGCAATAAATTGCAGTCTTTCATTAAATGCAGATAAATCAGAAAAGTTTCCAGAGAGTTGTATCTTCTTGGCTGCAGCAGCTATGTCATGTAACTCTCTCTTTATAGCATTATGCCAGAGCATTATTTCATCGATAGGATGAATGGAAGTATCAGTTGATTCACTGTGCATTTCATTGAATTTCCTTTTACTGGACTTGGAAGATCGACATGCACAATGACCATTCAGCATATAGCTAGTTGATGTATCAGCTGAAGGATCTTGTGGGCATTGGGTAATACAAACGTTATTTCCACATATTTTACTTGTAGCATGCACCTTTCCCCCCTCCACCCAGGCAAAAATAACCTTCAATTTTATCGTAAAAAGGTGAGAGATCTTTCACATGGATTATATTCACGTAACTAAGTAAGACAGCAACCTAAGCTAACACTCACCTGCTGAAGAAGCCTTTCCTTTGGAATTATTTTACTCAAGCATTCATGCATATCCTGATATTCCTCAGAGGATACAGAAGAAAAAAGCCAAGGAAGGAATTTTGCCATCATATTAACTGGAATGCTGCAGAGAAACTGCCAAACTAATGATGCCTGTTCGTCAAATGTAAATTTCTCCACAAGCAATGGAAAGACCTAACACATCAATAACTTGTCAGAACATATCATTATCTCAAACCAACTTTGCACATTTTAAAACAACAATTGAATGGAGTAGACACTTCTCTTTAATGACAGAGGAGCAAGCATATAATTGGATTGACTAATACCAAGGACATCAAGCAGCCTACAACATATGCACCAACCAGGTCCAGCTTGCACTATATAGATGGCCCTAAGTTGTCTCCTTAAGAAATTTGAATGCAAGACCTAATGCATCATGCCATGTCAACCCTCAGCTATAATCATTGGACTGATTCCTAGGGCTTATGGGAGTGGATACAGTGACAGAATTTGCATAGTAAACAACTTAGCAAATTGAGGAAGAATTATATAAAATAATGGAGAGATTCATCTAATCATCCTAATATCAAGCTCGACTATTTATAACATTAATTAGGGCATACAACATATCTGTCCTAACATTTTATGTTTTCTCCAATAATCCTAAACTTTTCAAAATGCTTTACCCCTCTACAACTTTTTCGAACTTGCAATTTGGGTCCATTTGGCAAATGTAGCAAGCCCCATGATTCATCCAACATGCCAAAGGAAGCTAAACATACAAATCAATTGAATATTTTAAAGAGGCAAAGACTTCATTCCCAAAAAGACAATAATGATAACAACAATAAATAAATAAACTCCATGATATAGGACCAATTTGGTGCTTTTTCCCCATCAAAAGGCCAAAATAGATCGGTTCTTTAGGAATCAACATTCTGTAGTTCCATCCTACGATTAACTTATTCAAATTTATTAGAACAGAAATGTGAAAGGTACATAGATAAATGGACAAGTAATAACGTGTAATTGAGTATGGCATATTGCAATAGGATAATGGTGGAAACCAAAGCACTCATAGCGAGTAAGGAAAAAACAAATAGCCAAACCTACAAAATCACGTTTGAGTCAATGACAGACAACCTTAGCTCCAAAACTTAAAAGAAAAAAAGAAAAAGAAAAAAGTTGTCATCTATCCACAAGCTTATCAAACCACATCTATATTGGTTCTAGACAGAAATTTAGTCACATATACATAAGCAAAATTCCAAGAGCATCAAAATGTAGTTCCCCTGTACTGATCATGTATTTGAGCCCACCAGTGAGATCCTAACCATAGATGTGCTTTCTAATTTGTATATAAAAATTGTGGGCAATCAGCAGTCCCACTAACAATATTCTGGCAGGTTTGCAGTCTATGTCAGGGAAGAATGACTATAAGAAAGTTGTAAATCATATGTATTTGTAGCAGAGATGGATGCCTCAGCTACTTCTTACTAAACAAAAGAAGCTTCAAGGTATATAGTCTCCTGATTAGATAATCCGGAGTGATTTCCTACATACAACTGTCTGACATTAAATAATTAACCCATAAACAAGCACCTAGTGAGCCCTAACACATTATTACCAAAAAAGAACCTCAAAATTTGATAAGAAATCATCCATTTCATTTGGCCATGAGATGCAAAAGATTATATTTTGTAGTAAAAGGACGGATAGATATGTAAGAAGCTAAGTGCAAATACAAATAGAACAGACATTGCTACAAGTATGTAAAGCTGCCACATAATGACATGCATTAAGAAAAAGGATACCTGCTCTTCCTCCTTAGACATGTGCTGGCTGATTGATGTTTGAAGGGCTCTTGTTCGAGAGGCCAATTCTCTCCAAAAGTTTTCATCGCTTTGTTTGTTCGGTGTTAATATCTCAAATAGCTGATCAAATAGATAGCTTTCTCCCTCATGCTCGAGGGAGTAAGTCCGGGCTACATTCTTCACGCGAATATCAAGAGCTGGAAAAATAACCTTCAAGAAAAGTAAATCAAGAAATTAAACAGACTACAATTTGAGTGAGAATTCACTATCAAAGTCAATGCATCACACCAACCACCCAAAATATGAGAGGAATTTCACAATGATTATATTATTTTCATTAAAATTTAATGTTAACGTGTCAAGGAGAATTTAACATAGAAGCTATTAGAGATGGCTTCAAATGAGTACATTAGTGAAAAAGTGTCATCCAAGACAAACTGACAATTGTGTGCATAGTTTAAATGTTCCCC